>OX421976.1:43306365-43993239 GCA_949128135.1 Parasteatoda lunata | reverse complement strand
TTTAAATAAATAAATATATATATATATATATATATATATATATAATATATATTTATATAATATATATTTATATATATATATATATATATATTTATATATATATATATATATATTTATATATATATATATATATATTTATATATATATATATATATATATATTTATATATATATATATATATATATATATATATTTATATATATATATATATATATATATATATATATATATTTATATATATATATATATATATATATATATATTTATATATATATATATATATATATATATATATTTATATATATATATATATATTTATATATATATATATATATATATATATATATATATATATATATATATATATTTATATATATATATATATATATTTATATATATATATTTATATATATATATATATATATATATATATATATATATATATATATATATATATATATATATATATATATATATATATATATATTTACATATATAGTTTCATGAAAATTTTTTATTTGTCATGTATTGTGACTTGACGTAGGTACTAGATATGTGTCATGTCCTCTGAGTCATTTTTTGACTAAAGAGGTTTAAATTCTATATGAAGGTATCTGAATAAAGTTTTACTATTTCCACTAATACACACCTAACATAATATAGATATCACCGTTCATAACATATTCTTAAGTTTTATTGTTTAATCTGGTCGAAGATAATAATTTAAATATAAATAAATGAAAGTCTTTCAAAATATAAAAATGCTGTATATTTCAAGCAAAAAGTCACCAAAATGTTGAAGTTTCGCTAACCTTTTATTTATTTATTTTATTTTTTCTATTTTATTTATTTGTTTAACTCATAAAAATAAAATTAAAAAAAAAAAGAAAAGAAATACTTCTATCTAGAAATTCTAAAATACGATTCACTACAAAAAGAAGAAAATTGTAATCGCCGCAAATCAATCACAGGTTACCCATTGACAAAATGGTTGTTGTCTAATATTTTTTGGAAAAGAGACTTTATTGTGTTTTCATCTTGGACATCTTTAACTGTTAATCCTGAACTGCTCAGTACACAATTTCTCAGACATATTTAAATGGAGCTCAGACACATTCTGGTTAAATTCTTTTGATGATTGAATAGACATTGAACAGCCAATCGAGGTCAATATTTACATTTTTGGATTGGTACAATGGTGTTTGATGGAGATTGTAAGCTGCATCATACACCCGTACATGAAATATGATCTGAAAGCTAGGCTTTTTTTCAATTTTAAATGAATAGTGTATGAATCATTTGTATTGCGTGGAAGACAGTCTACGGTCTTGTGCAAGTTATTGGGTACTTTGACAATGAATCTTTTTATCTCTAACTGGTGATCAACACCCAGTTCTCGTATTTGCAGGAAAGGAGTTCAGAAAGTCATTATTTTTCTCGTCAGTAGGGTTCAATTCTTTCAACCACTTTTATGAGAGACTGGCTTCAGTTTGCAAATGGAATCCTTTCGTTTTTCCGTTTGTGTGTAACGCGTAAGGTATTCTTGTCTACGCACTTTGGCTTTTTCAGCCTCGGTAAGTTTAGGCCTTGACATCGTTGTTTTCTTACTTCAACTCTAACCTTTGGGACAGTGTCAATCAGTTTGGAACCATCTTTATTTGTGATATGCACCAGAATTTGTATTGAAAACGATCCAGTTTGAACTGTAGGTTAGAATTTCTGATTCTTAATTAAAACAATAAAAACAAAAATATCGTTCAAATCGTGATGAATATCGTGATGAAATTCTCTTTATTCACAAATCAAGAAGCATTTATGGGATCTCTCCTGTCCCATATCTCAAAAATAAACTCAACGAAATTAAGAGTGAAAAATAGAACTCTAAAAAAATTATCAAACAGCAGCGGTCGCCATAGCAACGTATGCGCACTGTTTACTATCACTCTTGATTATTGCAGTTGAAAAGTGAGGACACCATGAAATTCAAACCAAGACCTATTTTGCCAATGGCTAAAAATATATTAGAAACAATAAATGCATAAAAATTATGAGTTGCTATCATTTAAGTATTGTCACTCATTGCGACTATTTTTTTTAAAGATCGAATTACTAAATAATAGGATTATTTTATATTCTAATAAATATCATTATAAACATTGGAAAAGTACAATAAACAATGGTTTGTAAAGTAATAACTCTGCAAATTTAGCACTTGAAAGTTTTAGTGATGGCGTAAAGTTTAGATTTGTTATTCATATTGGCGTAAACTCTACAATGATGGCGTAAATTTCACATAAAAATATTTATTCGGATACTTTCTTACTATTGGACTACTTAATATGATTCAAAAATACTAACCGATAATTCCGCTAAATAGGCACACCATACTGTCACATGTTGCGTTAGTAGAATCGTTACAATTGTAACAGATCGTTTGACACCAAATCAGGGAATTGACAAACATACATAGAATTGACGAAGAAAACAGTGTCATGTTACTTCGAGGTTGCTTCAAAATCTATTTCAGTACCCATGGTCCATCGAATTAAATCCTCCATAGTCCATCGAATTATCAAATCATAGGATTATTTTATATTCTACTTGATATAATTATAAACATTGAAAAGTAGAGAAAAACGATAGTCTGTAGAGAAATAACTCCAAGAATTTAGCACTTGAAAGTTTTAGTGATGGCGTTAACTTTAGATTTGTAATTGATATTGGCGTAAACGTTAGATGGAAATAATTATTCGGGAACTTTCTTTCTATTTTACTACTTACCCTCAGTACTTAGAACCAAGGTTTTTTTCATCGTGGCAAGTACGTTCGATCAAATAAATACCGACTTTATCGTCTGGTGGCATTTTTGATTTCATGCAATTATTTTATGCTTTCTGACCTTATCAATAATAAGCTTTTATTTGAATACAAAAAACATCGAAAAAAGGTTTTTCAAAAATCTTTACGAGTTAAATCTAGTTCATAATAAAAAAAAACTTAATTCTTTAATAATTCATATTGCTTGCATTTATAAAATTTTAATCAAATTCGTGCTTTTAATTTTAATAAATAGTTATAACCTATGTTTAGTTTATCTGTATTTTAAAAATGCGTTGTATTATAATCCAACATTATTTTCAAGGCCACTTTACTTTGCTTTGAAAGAGGATGCTGTTAAAGCTTAAAATAACTCAAAGAAAAAAATCCGTCAAAATTTAGTAAATACTACCAAGCGGAAAATCTTTACCGAACATTACACACAGAATCAAAAAAGTTAGTTTTTATAAATAAAGTTAAAGTTTCAGTCCAGCAAAAGGGCTTCTATAGAAAAATATAGATTCTCGTAGAATTGCTTGTTCAACTATAGAACAAAATTTTAAGTCTATGGCTTGGAAGAAACTTGTTACTCTTGAATCTTATCGATTCCCATTTCTCTATCCTAGCAGGCAAATACTTTATTTCGAAATAAGCCTACAAAGAAAGGGTGTTTTGAACACCTCTTATCTGATTTCCGATCGAAAAACTCTGACATGAAATGTTTCTTGAAATCTTGCGTCGAGAAAAATAAATGGCAAAATTTTTTTCCACTGCCGTGGAAATCCTTTTCTATTGAGTTAACACAGTGAAATTTCTTTAATGTGGAATCCCTCTAAAGTTATTTTTTAACAAATTAGGAAATTTCATAAGTTTAATTTTTGTTTGAAATAGCCAAATTAAAAAAATGGTTTAAAAAAATATTTGATTAAAAAAAATAAAAATTTCTGAACACTAATAAATTAATACTAATAAATGAATAACGTATAATAATAATAATAAATAATAAAATTTTTTTCTGTTGCAGATAATTTTCTTCCAGATCTAAGATACTTTCGTATCGCTTAGGTTTTCGCGAAAATAAGTTTTTCTCTCCGTGTTCAAAAAAATTGTATTTTTGTTTAAATTATGTTAGAGATTTAGGATATCCAAGTCTACTATAAAGTATTAATAATATAATAGTAAATTTGTATAGTCTACTATAACGTCTTTAGTTTGAATTTGATCAAATGTATTGCAATGTTTTTAAAATGAAATAAAGAGGTATAGAAGATTATATTCCTTTACTATAAAAAATATATGTAGCAGCTTTCTTTTTAAAGTAGATGCTTATACATTTCTGTAATAAACAAAATCTTCCGGGTGGTAATAGCAAAAATATTCAAATTTGACAATATCGATTAAATTACTCCTAATTATAGTTTTTTTTAAATATTTTTTTTTTTTGTTTTCTTAAGGTTCTAAATTTTTCTAAATAAATTATTTTTTTCTAAATAAAAACCAAGATTCCGTGCGAAATTTCTTTTTTCATCATATTTCCTTTCGTATTTGTTTCGGTGCATAGTTTTTTGCCTTAAGTTAAATATGTAATTTTGAGTAAAAAGTGTTTTCCCTTTATATCGAATATTTATATGAGAGTTTAGAAAAAAAAATCCATTGGTTTATTTTCTCTTTAAACTTTTTCTGAGTTCAATAAAAAAAAAAATCAGGTAACTTTTTAAATAAATATTAATAATTTTAGTCTCTACAGTATTATTCCACTTTTACAGTGAATAAGGGAAAAGTACTCCAAACTAATGACAAAAAGGGGCCACTTTAGCTTTCTTCTCATCCACTATAATCCAACGACTGTTTATTATCGACCATAGTTCTTTTTAAACCATCAATACTGTATGGCGGGATGGTACCGACATTAGTGTGTTTACTTGAGGAACACGTTGCTCAGTTTTAAATCTTAGTAAGGACTGCGTTGTACTAAAGACAGTTTTATTTTCCTTTTTACAAATTTTGAATCCGCAGTCCTGGTCCTGTCATCTAGATTTCCAGCATTTGATACCTTAATATTAAAAGTTATCGTATTAGAACTACAAATTTAGTCAAAATAGCTGCAAATTGAGTAAGAAAATCGAGGTTGAATACCGGCTTTAAAGAAATATTACAGTATTGTATTTTACAACCAGCATTGCACAACCAACCCGATTCTAAATTTACGACTAAAATGTTTAACTCCGCAACCTTGTATTTTTGAATTGAATCCAGGAGACAAGGGCACTTCTCAATCAAGCAATGAGAGAAACTAGAGTTCATGGAGAACTTTTTGATGAAACTAACTCGTAAATGTGTTGCATGGAAAGGAAAATCACGGAAACCTCCCATGGTTAGCTTGACGGCAAGGGGACTCTAACACATGATCTGCCTAAAACTAGGGATATATTACATCAACACTGTGGTCGGTGCGAATTTATATAGACCAGCCATCACTGAGATTTGAACCTGATCACCTCATTGATAGGAAAGAGCTCCATTCTCTGTATTTTTAATACTTAATAACATTTATAACATTTTCATAAATTTGATATTTTAATTATTTCTCATTTTATTAATATCCGAAACAAAAACTGCAGTGTAATATCTTTCATTCTAAATTAATAAGGTGTTATTATGAACACACATTCTCTATACTATATGTACTTAAGGAAACTAAGTTGAATTGCCCTTATGACTTCGGACAGAACTTATCCTCCCCACTTTATCTCAATCGCATTCCAGCACAGTATCAATCAGAGCATATTAAGCCCGAAGGAGATTGAAACTTCCACTTATGAAATACCCCTTCACTCAATCTGTGGAATGTGTTATGAAGTATGAGAAGTATTCAACGTATAATAATCGCATATATTCCCCCGTTCTGATATACGGAATCATGATATCAAATCCTCAGTTGTCTGAAATTAGTCGAAATTATATATCAGTTATGTTTATTTCACATTTTTTCCGTTAAAATTTTTTATTTACTAAGCTGTTTTCATTAAAATATAATTCCCAAACTTATGAAATATTGGATTATATTAAATGAGTATCAAGTTAATTAATTTTAAATCAGTTAATTAATAACAATTCTATTATATAAGGAGAGAATTCATACATTTTTCTTCATAATAAATGTAACGGCTGACTATTTCAATTCCTATTATAAGTTTACACTCTCCCTCTATATATTTATATAGCTTGCTCAAATTTTCAATCGTTAATAAGATACTTTTTATTCATCCACTCAAGTTCATATACATATTTTTAACTAGTAGTGGATAACACTTGCTGTAAATAAAGTTTTTTCAAATATTAATTCATCAATTAAATTTAATCAATTAATTTTAACAGTTTTATATGGGAGAAAAAATTTCGCTTATATGAGATATGTAGAGTGACTATTTATAATTTCAATTTTGCATAAGCAAATAATATAATATAAAATAAAATTTTTCTTTCTTGACCAAAGTAGGAATTGACTTTAATTCTTTTATATTAGGGGAGAGTGGGGTCAATTGTAACAGGGTACGATTGTAACAGAGCAAAATTTCAAGTGTCGGGTTCTAGATTTGGTTCCTAGGTGGCGCACGAGGTGTATTTAATAAATCTACATGTGCACCCCTGCTGGCAACCATTTTTATCTACTTTTGAAAGAGTTACAATACAAAAGATATTTTCGCGCCACATAAGTACTTTTTTTGGTACTAGAATATTATATTGTAACAAAGTAATTTTGTTTAAACAAATAAAAATTATTAACCGAATATGTAAGTGGACACCTTAATTAACATTTCAAAAAAAAAAGATTAGTTTTGTTAATTAACTAGCATTGTTTTTAACAAATGAAGCTGAAATGGTGTCTTGGGGACGATTGTAACAATAAGTAAAGGGACGAATGTAACAGCTGAAAATAAATAATCTTATGTTTTCAAACCATTACTTAACTCTTTAAGAACCATCAATAGTTTCCTATATCATTTATATTATGTTGCATGTGCATTATTTTATTTGTCACCTTTCACAGCATAAATTAAAATTTTTAACCCTTTAAAGTTAAAAGTTTAACCCTTTAGGTCTCTGCTCATTATTATTTTTACTCCTAAAATATCACTACTATTTTGATCAATAAAAAAATGTATCACAACTATGATAATATGTATAATTAACTATGTTTTAGTTGAATTTATGAACTGTTACAATTGACCCTGTAAGTGGGGACAATTGTAACAAGTGCACGACTGTCAAAAATTGTTAATAACTAATATAATAACATTTAAAATAAGGTATTTTTTTTTTTCTAGTAGAGAATAGTCTACTTTACTCGTCTGTCAATTAATACTAATAATATATTGGATTTTTTGTTAGTTAAAAATAGTTAAGTAAAAAATTTTACAATTGACACCACTCACCCCTACTTGTTATTTCAATGCAAGTGTATAACTAATTTTATTCAACATCATGACAAATGAGCACCAGAATCTATTTTTAATCTTTGTTTTTTTTCATCCACCTTAAACATTGGCATATATTAGCATGGTTTACACTAATTTCGAAGGAATTTTTTGGCCTTAAATATTCAGCCAAATTATCTAAATATTAATATGAAATATCGTGAAATAGGCTGAATTGGCAGAGTTCTTTTTCGATAACGCTCCTATAATGGATCTCTCCTGTACTCCAAAACCATTAATTAAATAGTACTTTTAATATGGCTTTTGATTAAGCAAGTAGTCGGAGATTCATCTTCCAAGGCCTGTTCTTATTTACATTACGAAAAATTTATGATATCACTTGAATAACAATATTCTTTTTATTATGAATCTTGGGATCTACAACGAAATAAAAGTTTTGAAGTTAGTTATGCTCCTGTTTTCATCATATACTTTTATCGGACATCATCAATTAATTTTTTTCTCTTATTTATGCCAAAATCAACGAAAGTCTATCTTCTTCTACCAGTGCAACAGCATCATCTGCTAAATATTTTCCATTATAATGATATAATCAACGTTCGAGAATTGACTAATCAAGCATCTGACATCTGTGAAGAACTATTACTATTTCAAAATACAACGTTAAAAGAAAAAAATTCATGCCCCAAGGTTTAGATTTATTGTTTAGAACAAAAACCATGTATCCAATGGCCTGTAGAGAGGGAGGATCAAATAAAACTAAATAAAAATACTCCACATCAAATCCTAAATCTGTTATTGGTATTTCTTTTTATTATGAAAACAAGATTTCTGCTAGGCATCTAATTTGCTTTGACAAATTATTTAATGGAGAATAAAATATGATTTTTAAAGAAATTTAATATTGATTTTCAGGTAATTTGAATCTGTTCATTTATTTCTGTTTAGGAATAATATAAGAATATTTTATAGGAAATAAATGCATTTTTAATATGGCTTTAAAATATAAATTTAACTTTTGTACATTTAAAACATTCCAATTTTTCCTCATTTAATTAATTTTTTATTGCCTTCTACTGTTATTACTTTATTATACTCCTCTTTTCAGGGATTTTAAAATTAAGAAGTGTCTGTTCCAGGCCTACACAAACCTCAGCACACCAGTTACTTTACCCTCCGTTCAATATCGGAGAAGCTTAATTTGTTAAATTGGATAAGAAGGTAGATGAATCTTGAATGTAAAATCTTCAAAAATTAAAACGTGAATTTAATACATAGACCAGAAAAATAGTGAAAAGGGATAATCCCGTAAAACCATAATTGAATATTCTATATGTATAAAGATTACAATTATTGTATTATTGTGCATTCATCAACAATATTGTTTTTAAATTGTGCAATACTAGTGCAAAATAGCTGAAACGTCAACAAACCCGAACTTCAAAAATAGCTCTATTCACTTGCAAACTGTTGTTAAGTACTTACCTCTTAAGAAAGAAGAAAAAGTTGCAATAACTCTCACACAAGTGGTTTTGGTAATAGAAAAAACTTATTTTTGCCATCCAGGCAAATGAGGTACAGCGTTTAATGCAAGTTTTTTACGTTGTATAGATTGAGACAAAGTTTGAGACAACAATACAAATATTTTCATTTTTATGCATGGAACAATTTTAACTTCTAAACGTTTAGCTCTATCGTCTGAAGCTTAATCTCATTCGGTTCAGCAAAATAAAATAAAAAATGGAGCAAACATCAGAAACAATCTATCTAGAAAGTAATTTCAATTTCATTTACCAACTCCCTCCCATGCAAAAACTGACTCGCGAGGTCATGCATCTTATTAAATACAGAGTACTTTGCAATTTTTCGCTGGATAAAACTTATATCTCTGAATCAGGTTTAAACAGTATTTTTATATTTTAACTGTACAAAACTGGTTGACAAGGGTATATTCAGCTTTTCATCAAACCAATAGTCAATAAATTATTATAAAGTTAACTGAATCCTGATTAACTTCTGCAGTGAAATAACCTAAGCAGTCGTTGTAAAAAGTACCTGAAACTCAAAAGCTAATGGAACGAACATGGGTATATTACAAAAATATTAAAACTATATGTTTGTAAACTTGAGTACCATTGCTCTTAGACCTTTTTCCTGTCTAAGCGAAGAAGTTTGCGATAATAGAGCTCCAGAATGTCCGCACAACGCATCTTAAATTAACGTCATTCTGACATAATTTATGATCCCCAGCCATGTTAGTACTTTAGATAACGACATGGCTGATTCCGCAGCGCGGAGTGCTACCACTCCAATAACACTATCTGTACCCTTTTCTGACATGAAGAATCATATACAACAGTTAACTTTATCTTTGTGGAAGCATCAATGGGACTTAGAACAAACCTGTGTTGCAATTGGGCGGGGCAGATGTCAAGCTCACCCGTCTACCTACAGGATATACTCGGCTGACTCATCTTCATTTGCTGTTCAGAGATACCCCTCCCCAATGCCATACTTGTAACGTTTAACTTTCAATCCATCATATTTTCATTGCTTTCCCTTGCTTTAACCAGCGTCGTCTTACCTTTTTCGGTAGCACGATTTTATGTATAAAAGACTTGTTAGATAAAAATCATTATTCTAACGTCTTTGCATTTGCATGTGCTATTGGAGTTTTAAGTTGTATATAATTGGTTTATGCTTTTTACCCTTTTAGAAAATTTACCATAAATCTTTATCTGTTTTAAATGCACATATCTTTACAGTGTTTTAGAGTTTTCATAATCTTATCTGATTTTATACATGCGCCTTACTTTACCTTTTTAATTTGTTTTTGGAACATTGTGTTTGGCTCAGTATGCTTTTTTTTTTTACCTTGGGCCACTAAACCCAACATTCAATCAGTCTGACAAAATTTGTAGTGGAAACATTTTGTCGCCATATCAGATACAACTGTAAATTTTAATAAAGCAAAAGCATACCCGCAACAGCCAATAGTGAGTCAGGTCTTCAAGGAGGTTAAAGCTCCACGATTTCGTAACCACGTGCATGAAATAGCCGTACCGATTGCCTTTACTTCAGATTCAAGCTCGGCGAGCTTCAAGCCGTCACCAGCGACCGAACCCCAGTTTTTCACAATGACAGCTCAGTACCTTAACCACTGAGCCATCCCTGATCGTAACTCTTAATATGTAAAGGTAAGAATAAACTTCTAACAAAATTATTATAAACATAATAAGTAATACTATTAGGTAGTTGAAAATATTCGTAATAACATTTTCCTAGCGAAATTCCCAGATGAAAATTTTCAAAACATTTTGTAAACAGAGCAGAGCTTGAGAGATCGCTAAAATCATTTATAAAGTTTCAGGAAAAGATTCATACTCTGTAAGAGAAAGTTATTTTAATTTTCTCCGTTCGATAATTAAAACTGAAAAAATTCATCCATCCTCAGTGCTGTTATAAACTCTCAAGTATGCTGTGGAACATATGCATTGATTCTGAAGTCATCTCCATCCCAGTTGATAAAACTTTTAAAATGATCTTAAGAATCTAATAATTTTACTTCTTTAAACTTCAGCGGAAAGTCCTGGTCTTAATTGCTCGAAGATTAATTAGGTTTTTAATGACTTTCTGCTTTAGTCTGAACTGTCTTTAATATATGAACTAGAAATTACATAGCATTTTCCCGATATCGTCTCGCAAACTTTGTGTAGGAGCTCGGAGCAAAATATTATTTTGATTTAATATTTTTTTCCCGCGCTTAAAATGTAATTACTTAACTGAAGTAAAACTAGTTTATTTTAATATTTAAATTTGTACTTAGAAAATGTCTTAAATTAACAAAGAGAGATATATGTAGAAAACGCTTCGTAGTTTTGAAATATGATGATTTTGTACTGGTTCATTTGACACATGGAAAAATAAAAATAATTCCTCCAACTTCGAAAATTCAAATTATTTTTACCATGAGTTAACGACTTTTTTCTGAGTTGTCTTCAATATATTCTGAAATTTTTACAGTATTCCTGATAGAATAATTGTATAGAGAAATAAATTTAAAAGAAAAGTACGTCTTGCAAGAATGTATTGTCTTTCTTTATTTTTAAGCACGATAATATAATCTTTTCTGGATTTTGTGCTAAAATGAATAAATTAACCAGTGAACTTATCCTGTATTAGTACTTTAAAGTACTCCAGTGATTTCTCTCCCCTCCCCCCCCCCCATTTATTTTCTTATTGTGCTCCACATTGAATTTAACAAATAAATATCATTTACAAACTTTAATATATTATTTAAAATTTTGGCTTTGGGGACAAAGAAACAAAAAAAATCAAAGATTACATTTTAAATAGAAAAAAAAATTATAACATTTAATAAAGTGGTAAAAAAAAACTTAGGAATAAAATTTATTTTTAAAGGTAAAATATATGCTTCATTTGTTAGTGTTATAAAAATACGTATGTATTTAAATCACACCAGTAACTGAAAGATATGGAGATAGAATTGTATAACATATCTTCTTCTTTGTCAGCACAACAGCCTCTTGATGGCCTTGGCTGCCTTAACAGCTGACAAAAGTCGGCACCTCCTATCCATGGCAATTCCCTTCCAATTTCTAATCTTTAGGGTGTATAATATATGTTTGAATAGAATCTTTCTGTGAGAAATTTGAATGATTTTCAATAGTAGGTAGGTTTTACTGTACTTCATGCTCGCATGCCTTGATTTCTCTTATGGTTGGTCCAAATTAGAAAGTTTACAAGTATAAATATATTCTATATAGTTTAAAAGTATAAATGTGAATCTATGTCATTCATTGCAAAGACAATTTAGCCGCACTTCACGCCCACAAAAATTCATATAAACTTGCTTTCTAACGAACATTTGTCGATAGATACGCCCACATAATATTACAGCGGCATGTATTAAACCTTCTTAAACAAAAATGTTGTACAAATTCCCATTTGTGTTATAAATAATCATTACTTGTGACTCGAGTCGTACTGTTTAGTTTTATGTTTTTTGAGCATGTAACGCATCTTCATTGCATTTGCGGCTTTTCTTTTCTACATAATTCTTGTGTATATAATTCCTGATCTACTTGTGGGTTTTTTAATAGTAGTATTAAAGCAATATTCAATTCTATTAATCAAAATATTTACACAGTTTCAATTCATAAAAATATAAAGCATTTATTTTGTTTTCCACTATTTTTTTCTGTTATATAGCATTTAATGTTTCTTTTAATTTAAGGAGGATTAGATTCTTTATAACCTGCTTCTGATATTATTCAAAACACTTTCTTTAAAAAGAAGATTCTTCTCTCTCTCTCAAATAATAATAAAGCTCTTCTGCATTAGATTACCAAACTTGAGAGAATATTGCACAAGAAAGGAAGAGAGAGAGAGAGGTATAGTTTCGGAAAAAAAAACGAGAAAAGAAAAAAGATTAGGATAAATCCTGCGCTCAAAAACAAATTTACTCCTTTTCTGTTGTGAAGGAGTAATAGGTTTTCCGTTGCTCTTTGATGTCCCGTCATTTGATGAAATAGTTTTTTGAAGTTGAATGACATACTCCTCTCTCAGACCAATTTTATCTTAACACATTAAAATGGAAGAATATTTCGAGCGTACACATCTCTTTTTTTTTCCTTGAAAAAGATTATTCAAAATAGTTGGAAGAATTTTAGTTTAGAAATAATAAGTTTTACACTTGAAATTTTTTTCATGTCATATATATATATATATATATATATATATATATATATATATATATATATATATATATATATATATATATATATATATATATATATATATATATATATGTGTGTGTGTGTGTGTGTGTGTTACGGCCAAGGTCCGAAGTCGGCCAGATCACGAATTGGCCAAGAGCGCTGTAAATTAGCTGGCCAAAGTCCGAAATTTTTCTTGATTTCCAGGATTGGCCGCCCAAATCGCGAATTGGCATGGGAAGATCAGCCAAATTGGAAGAAAAAATCATTATACCGGGCAAATGCATACCGGGCAGGGCATTTGACCTTAAAAAAACATCAATGTAGGATATACCGGGGAAATGTATACCGGGCAGTGGCACTTGACCTTAAAAAACATCAGTGTAGGATATACCGGGCAAATGTATACCGGGCAGTGGCACTTGATCTTAAAAAAACATCAGTGTAGGATACACCGGGCAAATGTATACCAGGCAGTGGCACTGAAGATTAAAAAAACATCAGTGTAGAGTACACCGGGCAAATGTATACCGGGCAGGGGCACTAAACCTTGAAAAAAACATCAGTGTAGGGTTTACCGGGCAAATGTATACCGGGCAGTGGCACTTAACTAGACCTAGTATGACAAGACCTTTGGTGTATGCATGACAATTAAGTAGAAAATTTAATAATGATTATTAAATTAATGATTGTTTAATAGACAATTTAAAAACTTCTATTTTTTATATTTTTAAAGTAGAAGATTTATAAGAATTATTTATATAATTATAAAAGGCCGCCAAAGTAAAATATTCACTGATCGCTTCAATTATTTCGGACTTTGGCCAGCCATCCTCGGCCACTTCGCGATCTGGCCGGACTTCGGGCTTTGGCCGTAACATATATATATATATATATATATATATATATATATATATATATACAGGAGTGATAGATCTATCTTATTTTGTTTTATTTTAATATAATTATTATTATTGCCATCTGTAGTTATTTTTTCACGTAAAGACGATTTCCGTGTCACCCGTACACGTAATTTTTCTTTCTTTTATGTTAAGTCCTTCTTTTAATGTTGTGGTAAACTGTGTTTTTGTTTTTTACCACTGTTTTTTTTTGTTTTATTGATGCTCCGTAAATTTATGACTTTCAATTGGTAGAATTTTTAATCAATTTTATTTAAAATGATCTGTTTAAATTATCATCACTATCTTGAAAATGTCTTTCTTATATTAGGCTCTTTTTTATTTTGGTACACTGATTTTGTTTCATTTTTGAAGATGCAAAAATAAATCGTATAAGGGAAACTAAATTTATATACTTTTTACAGAAATAATGTGGATTTTAAAGTTTCTACCCTCATTTTCAGAAGCATTATTTCATTCTACAGGGACAGAAGATTTCTATAAAATTTAGGAGCATAGGAATAATATATTTATATTCATACAACATCAATAATAAGATAATCCCTGTCACCCATCTGTAGAAAAATCAATTATGCATAAGGAGACAATATTTTATACCCGTTGTTGAACAGCAGACCCAATTTTGGGTTTATGGCTACCAATGCTCAACTCCATAGACTTACAGTTTTGAACCCAATCAAGAAGATAAGGGAACTCATAGATCAAGTATAGGAAGAAATTAGCTTTCTTAGATGACTTTTTGATGGAACTAACCAACATAAAAGTCCGTAACCACGTAAACCTAGCACAGTTAGCCTGATGGCAAGGAGACTCTAACCTATTATCCGTCTACCACTAAGAATATTTTACGTCAGCACTATAATCGGTGCAAGCCAGGTATGGATTTCGTATCAACTAGCCATCGCTGGGATTCGAAACCGGTTATATAAAGATCGCTTACCATAAACTAAATGCAATTTCTTAAAAGCAGTTTTACTAGCCGAAATTACATGGAGGACCAATCCTTAATGAAATTATTTATGTAAATATCATTGTTAACTTGCATTAAAAGTTAAACACCATATACTATATTACAATTAAATTTAAACATTTCAAAGCAAAACAATTTTATCTAATTTTTTACTTTAGTAACATTAAGTAAAATATTCGATGTTAACTATTTAAATTAAATCTTTTGTCGAACTTAATTTGTTGTTACCCAAATTATCTTCATTTAAAAAATTTTTTTAGATTTTGCATGTAATTTTTACTTTACAACACACGCATGTAATTATAATACAAAATTTTTCCTGTGATTTTTTTGACAGACTCAGTTTATAACATTTATTAAACATTTTGTTCTATCATTACTATTACTACTACAACTAGGTACGGCATAGCCTGGTAGGTAAAGCGTTGTGCCGTGTCAAAGAGGTCATGAGTTCGATCCCCATCGGCCGAAGACTCCCCGTGTAGCAAATGGTGACTGGTGCACGTTAAATCTGTCTGGTCACAAATTCCTCAATTTTCCCATCCCATAGCAGATCATGCCTCTTGGGGTACTGAATTGAAGATTGATCACTCTCTGGTTTAGGTCAAAATCACTATCTGTGGATGAGTGAATAGATGTATGAATGAGTTCACCTTAAAAACTGGTTGTGACGTTTATGTAGCTGAAATCGTATTTTTGGACATATAAGGCACCACTGGAAAACAAGAAAGGCACCCTGTTTCTTAAGCTTGATTTTACCAAACAGGCTTGCTTAATTGACAAGTTGCATTAGAAACAACAACTACATTTCTATTACTAAGACTTACTTTAAATTATATATTTTTGTTAATTCAAAAAAAATAATTACTTTTAAAGATATTTTAGTGTAATAAATCAATTTTTTTATACTTTTTCGCTTAGTGAATTGGCTACGAAGTCAAATTAACTTGTTTAATAAGAAACAAAATTGATTTTGTGTTTTTTGCAAAATTTTAACTATATATCTAAAGAAGAAAAAGTAGAGTTACCTAACTCTAGATTTTGAGTTTGAGAGCTCGTATTAACAAATGAACACTTAAATATTTCTGTAGATCATTTATAGGTATAAATAAGTTTTAAAATAAAACATTGATAAGTTTCATTTAATTTCCACACAGAGAATAAGATTATAATCCGTTAACAATATTTTATAAATATGGAAATGAACCATCGAAAGCTGAGGGTGAAAACTGTTTTGTAGTCAAAGCATGAGATTTAGAAGAAAACATTATTTTCAAACGAAATACGATACATCCCTCCTCAAATTAAATAATTCAATTTTGCTTGCATTGAAAAGCATTGTCAGGTTTTCAAAAATGCGGAAAAATTTTGGCGAAACGTATGGAGTATCTAAAAAATTTTTTGCTTTTGCGAAAAATAAAGTTATTTGATTTGTGAAAATTTAACATTCATACGAAAGAAACTATTTAGGTTGTACGGTCAAACATTTTACAATGAATGTAGTTCAAGATTGCACAGTCAAACCCAATTATATATGGGTATAGTAGCATATTTTGAGCAACTTAAATAGTGAACAGATTTAATATAATGAGAAATATTTTACTAATTTAACTTTTAACATGCTTATGGGTAAACAGATCCGAAAAAGATTTTGGTAAACAGTGAAAAGTATTAATACATTTTAATGTACAACGAGCAAAATAAAAAATGGACCACCCTAAATAATCGGATCTTCATGATGGAGTGACCTCAAATATTCTAAATAATTAGAGCAGGCTATATATTAAAGTATAAAATCGAACACAAAAATGCACTTTCTCTGAATAAGCATAACTATTTTTCGACGAATCCAGATTTCTGACCCCTGAAGTATAGGGGCCCCTATGGTCCCTAAAGTTTAGTGAGGAGAGCGATCCAAAGTTAGGAACCTTTAATGCTAATTTTATTTTTAAATATTTCATCATATCTCAAGAGCGAATTGAAAAAGTTTTGCACGAAATTATAAAACTCGTTTATTCAAAAATAAATCTATGCAAAATATAACTTTTAATGAATTTTTTTTTTTTAATTATTTTATTTAATTACAGTCAAAAAAAGGTTTGAATTGTAATGTATAAAATTTTTTACATTATTTCAAGTATTGTAATTTTACATGGCAAAATACAAAATTTGAGCGAAATCAGTTGAATAGTTAAGAAATCGAATATTAAAAATGTCGTGTATTTAAAATTCGTATTCATGCCGATTTCGCTCAAATTTTGAATTTTGCCATACTTAAAAGTGACGTAAAAAGTTTGATGCTTTACAATTCAAACTTTTTTCGACTATTATTAAATAAAATAATAAATATTTATAAAAATTCATTTTTTGTATGGAATTATTTTTGGTTTTGGATAAACGAATTTTACAATTGTGTGCAAAAATTTTTTTTAGTCGCTTAAAAAGGCTATCGAGATATAAAGAAATACGCAAAAAGTAAAATTAACCTTAAGGGGTCCCAACTTTGGACCCTATTGGGGACCATATTTCCCAGAAAAGCGACTACCCTCCCATAATTTGGGGGTCAGAAATGCGAATACATCAAAAAAAGGTATGCTTATTCAGAGAAAGTACGTTTTTGTGTCTGATTTCGTACTATCGTCTGCACTTATTAATTAGCATATTTGACGTCATCCCCTCGAACCATGAAAATTGAGTCCTTGAATGTAAAGATCCGATCATTAGAAGTTGTTCAGGGTGGTGCGATTTTCTTTTTCCCCTTCTTTTTTTTTTAAGCCCCGTACACGCGTAGAGTAAGAGTCCCTTAAATGAACTTGTACGTACAATACCCTTACCAATTTCGCATTTCTACGCGCTATTGGTATTTTATCTGATTTTATTGTATTTTAAATGTACTTGTCTTGCTATTTATCATTTTACTACCATCAAGTATTTCAAAAAGATAAAATTGTTGAATTTATTTTACCCTTTGATTTGCATTAATGTACTGTTTTTCGCAGCATCTCCTTCTTTGGATCTTGTGCCACTCAACTCACCATTCAACTCATTCTCACATAGTGCAAAAAAATTCAAATTTCAAAAAAGACGCCCTATTTGCTGTGATTACCCAATTTAGTCAGTTTTAATCAGTGACAAACCAAATAAAAATATCTTTGTTTGTCTTCAAGACTTTAGATTTAAATTAAATAATTTCATTCTAAATGCAAACAATTTTACTTTTTAGCAAGTTCGAAAACGTCAGTTTTTATAATTCAATTTAGTTCTAATTTCAACCAAGTTTTATTGATTTTAACCTAGTTATTTTAACTTTAACCTAATTTTAGACACGCTGTAGTTAAAACCTAGTTCTTGCGCCGAAACTTTATATGACTCATCACTTTATTTTCATGTTGTATTTTATTTTATTCTAATATAGGCATAATATATAGAAGTTTTTTTTAATAATAACAGCTTTACAGGTAATTCCTAAATCAATTATCTTTAGAAATTGCGAGGAAAAAAAGAAACTGAACCCACATTTTATCCACATTAAAACAGCCTATTCTGATATATGTTAGCCACTACAGCTAAATAGACAATAATACAGCATGCATGATAAATATGAATGAAATAAATTTCAAAAAGTATTTATTATCATTTTAAATAGTGCTTATAAATCCTTATATAAAATGATCATCCTTTTTTAAATAAAACGTTTCCAATGCAAATTTTTTTTTTCAAAATTAGACAAACTACATTTTTTCAAAAAATGCCAAAACTTAATTTGTAGTAACATATACATCAGCTATTCAACAAAAAAACCTAATCACAAAATTAGTTAACGTATTTAAAAACTATGTTACTAAAAACTATAAATCTTTCTTTATATAGGACTGTCGTTTCTTTTATCTGGGATTATCGATGTTTATTTAAGTAGGTTTTTAGATCTTTATAAAGCATATACTTCTTTCCTGTTCAATATTTTTTTTTGCTTTAATATCTTGCTAGATATACAACGTATACTACGAATTATTCGTATGACACAATCAATGAAGCATCAAAAATAAAGTAACCCTCAAAAAATTTCAAATAAATTTTAAATTTCGTTCTTCTTTGTAAGTAAAAATATTGGATCTCAAGAAAGCAATGAATGCAATTTATTTATCCTAAGTCTGTCTAAATCTTTAAGCTTCCAATGCTACTTCGTATTGCCGTAAAAAAAAACTTAAACTACTTTTGAAATAGCTTTTACGATAAACTTGATTGTTATTCCAATATTCACTCAAATAAAATTTTCAAGCTCCAATTGCTTTGAATAGAGGTTTATGATAGCGAATAATTTATATCGATTCTTTGATATTTTCATCTATGCAAGGCAAAATGAACCATTTAAGGAGTTATCTTGTTTATTCAACTTATTCAATAACAGCAGTTACAATACACGAATTTGTTTTTTTAACGTTTTTATTCGTTTGTTTAGATAAAAGCGAAACATAGCTATGGAACTGGAGAATAAAAATAGCTGGAAGAAATAGATGCTATTTTTTGCGTTTTTGTAATAAATACATTTTCATATTATCATATTTTGCACGTTTTCATATCATTATTCATATTACGTTTTCTTATCATATTTTGTACGTTTTCAAATTATGATTCATATTGCGTTTTCATATTATAATTATAAATTTTGTACCTATTCATATTTCATTTCATATTTAATATTGTGTATGTTATACATATTATCAGAAAATTTAACAGATTAACCTTTCAATAAACCTTTCTTGTAGTCATTGGACACATTGTTAATTCACGAACTAGAACTGATTAAAAACACAACTGAAATATTAAAGAACAAACTAGAACATAATTAAAACATAACTCTGTTTGACAAAACTACAATGCTAACGTAATAAACTTAACAACTTTTTAACAATCTTAAACATAACAGTTCTAGCAAATAATAAACATCATACTCAAGAACAAATAAAAAGAAACTGAAAAACATAGGTGGCGGTGGCGCAACTAGATCGCCCATCGTTATATAATTTATTATCGTTTTCAAATTCAAGAAAAATAAATGATCTAGTTCATCGCTTTTAACACACATCACAGAGTTGATATTAAATACTGGTTCCATAACTCAGAAACCCACCTTTTGTTTTTGAGTCATACTTAGTTTTTAACACAGTTTATTTTGCCTTATCGAGTACGCAACGTCTGTTAGTCCCAACGCAGAATGGTTTATACCGGTTTTTGTATCATTAAAAGCCATATTCAATTGAATCCGATACAATTGCTATATTTTAAAAAGATGAATAGTATATAAACATTCTATCAGACCAAATGCTAAAAGAGATGACCAAAAAGTGGTGACCAAATGTGGACTTTATCGAAAAAGTGTTCGTTTGTAACAGTCCGTGTAAGTTTACGACGCAATTTCATGTTGTAATATTCACTACATATCGCGTTCACATAGTATCATATTACTGCCAAGACACATGATTGTGGCTAGTTAATATCTTATCATGATAATTTTTAACAATCAACAAAGCAATAAGTGCTAACTTTCAATTAAAAATATTGGGTGAATTCTAGAATAGCCCGCTCCGTGACGATTTTTTTAAAACTCGCCTAATAGGGTTTACGGAAGATATTTCGGGAAAATTATTTTGAAGGTCCGATCACACCACCAAAGTTCTTCAACCTGAAAAGTTATTTGATGGGCATACCTACGCGAAATTTGGATTTCGTTAGAAAAGAGGTAAAAGCATTTATTTTTTTGCCATTTATGCTTCTGATCTCTTGCTGATAGAATCATCTTTATTATTTCACTTTTTTAACGGTTCTTTCATTTATTACCGTTATTATTTATTTATTTATTTATTTATTTATTTATTTTTGTGCTGTACCGGTTGAAAATGGCGGGCGAATGGACGAGTGATTTTTAAACTTTATTGAATGCAAAAGATAAGATGGCGATGATTGAACGGTGTATGAAACAAATTTAATTTTGAAAATGTATGTATGCTAAATGTGTTTATTAATAATTTATAAAAGTTTTTATTTATTCTATTAAATATATTTTAATAAATTTGTTATAATTTAAATTGTTTTTATTTTTTTTATTTTTAAAAAATCAAAAAGCAACGTTAATCCCAGAAATAATCGCCAACTTGGCGAGATTTCAAAAAGTCGCCAAAAGGTGGGCTATTCTAGGATTTTACTAAAATAATATTCAAAGAATTAACATTAACAAAGAATTAACAAACTGAATTAACAAACAGGAATTAACAAAGAATTAACATCTGAAAAAAGTCATTTTAATATGTAATCGGGAAAATATAATTTTCTTATGTAATTTAGAAAACATGATCTTTTGTATGCGTGGTCGTTTTTTTCACGAAATTTCTGAAACTCTTTGGCTAAATATTTATGAATACTCTATTTCGCTTTAAAATATGGATAAAAGGGATTTGTTTTTTCAGTATCTAACTATATATAATGGTCGAAGTTTTATGATGTTGTCGGTACACTTTTGTCGGCCTGATAACCACATAGTAAGATCCAGTTTTTCCACAGTTATTTCCATATCTTTTTGTTTGTCATAAGCATAAAATTAATAAAAGTCAAAAAGGATTGTTTTCCTGTAAAATATTTTGAAACCACATTTAATTTTATTTGCCTGTAATATTTATTTTACTTATTTTACTCTGTTATTATTATGCTTTTGATTGTTTTCAAAATTATGAGTTTAAAACTAAAATAGTTGTTCTTTTTTATATCATAACTCTATGATATTACCTTATTGCGCTACATTTTAAGATTAACTTATTCAAATTGGTGTCTAAATTTATTAAAAGTTATACCTTATTATTTTTTTGGTGTAAATTACATTAATATGCTATTATACGTTATCGTTGAGATTCGTTAATGATCAATTTCATGCACAATGTGATGCTCAAATAAAATGTATTTAACATAGCAGCTTCTTTGGAAAATGGAAATAATAAATAACAATTGTAAACTCACCAAATTTGTTATAACAACATAGCATTAATTTTAAAAGTTATTTATAAAAATGCTTACTAAGCAAAATTATTTATGTTCACAAATAGATCTTAACAAAATCATTAGGAAAACAGAATCAATAAAGTAAAAAAAGAAAAATGACACAAGATATGCATTTACTTCATAAAAATGAATAATGGACATTGGATGGAGGTACAAGTGGAGCAAATCGAATTCCTTATAGTACAGATATTTTAAGTGAAAATTTAAACTTTCGTCGAAAAAATTATTTAATGCTAAGAAACAACAATTCAACAATTATTGTGAAGTAATTATCAGGGTTGGTGAGCGCAAGACAGGGTGCTTAGCCCCCTAGTAAAATATTAAAAAAGAAAAAAATGTTTCCTTTGCATTTAATAAAAACAATAAGCTTATCTGAAGCCGTGATGGCTCGGGGGATAAAGCGTTCGCCTTCCAATGAGGTGAACCGGGTTCGAATCCCAGCGATGACTGGTCGATACGAATTCCGTATCCGGCCTGCACCGACCACAGTGTTGACGTGAAATATCCTCAGTGGTAGACAGATTATGGGTCAGAGTCTCTTTGCTGTCAGGCTAACCTTGGAAGGTTCTCGTGGTTTTCCTCTCCATGTAACGGAAATGCGGATTATTGCCATCAAAAAGTCCACGAAGACAAAATTTCTCCCAATATCTGATCTAGGAGCTCCCTTGCAATGTTCAAATATACGAGGCTACGAAGTTGATCATTAGTAGTCGTAAACCCAAAATTGGGTAGGCTGTTCAACTACGGTTATAAAAAAAATAAGCTTATTTAATTTGCCTGTTGATAAAAGAAAAAAAAATTGACTAAAAAAATGCAGATTTCTTTCACAGTATTTTTTTTTTCTTTAATTTTCGCTGATAAAAGGTTTTTTTTTTTATTATCCTAAATACCTACATCCGAACCTAAATTAAATTCCTGAGTTGAAAGATCTTTGTTAACATAAATTTACTTTACACCATTTAAATATAATCATAGTTTTTTGTGTGATATTTAAGCGTCTCAGAATTTCATTAAGCTTACTTAAAACACGTTTTTATTTTTATTTTGCATTTGAGCAATAAATGCAACAACCGCTTTTGGGAATCTCTTTTATTAATACTTTTTTATTCCGTTTATTTCTCTTACTGCTTCATTACCTTTAAAAATGTTTAACGTCCAAGTCTTTTATGTGAGATATTTTATTGGGTAACTTTTTTTTTAATTAAACTTATATTTAACTTAAGTTTATGTAGTTCATTTTTAAAACATCGTTTTAATGTTTATGTAAAGAAAATTTTATTCATTTATTAAATGCATTTTTTTTATCTTAGTTAAGGTATCTTTGAGTAAAACGCATGGTTGAAGCCAAAAAAAAAAAAAAAAATTTATTCATTTAGTAAAAAAACTTTACATAATTGTTAAAAGAAAACATTAAAAATTAATTTACTAATTTAACTTTTATATAAAACTTACGGTTGTAATTATGATGTTTGAAACCACTGTTAAAATGGTCAGCAACCAACGTTTTAATATAATTCTGACTTAAGATTAAGTAAAACAGGATACTCATTTGACGTCACAAACTGGGAAGTGCTATATTATCAGAAACATATTCAAGCAAGCTTTATTCGACAATAAAACTGGTTTTGGTGTTATAAATCATGCCTTTCTTATTTCACCAAATTTTAAAATTTTTTATTTTTCCGTAGTATAAATATTAATATGCGACAACTAATTTGTCTAAAGTTTTGAACTTAATTTTTAATAGAGATTCTATACACTAAAAGTAGAGAAAACATTGAAAAAAAATACTGTCAAAACCAGAATATTGACAAATTTTACAGTGCTTCTGGATCTTTAGAAACGCTAAAAAGCTCGACAATTAATACCAAAGCGCTTTGGTAATGATTTTGGTAAAATTAACAATAAAATATTATTTTATAATATGCAATCAATTTCGGCAAATGTGGTAAAACTTGGTAATTTTGTAATGATACATTAAAGTATGGAAAAGAAAACATTTATTTAGTTAAATTTACTTTTCAATTTTGTATTTTTTACTAAATGTGTTATAATAAGAACTATAATGTTGAAAACCAGAATTTCCAGTAAAACCGTTCCGTATGAACTAAAAAAGAACCAAATGAATGGTTTAAATACTGTGTCGTATATTTTGATTTTTTTTTACCAGAATTTTATTATTTACAAAAAATATCATAACCATGCAGTATGTTAATTTTATCAGAATCTTTTTCTCAGTGCAGAATATTACATTTAATATTAAATATAACACATAATATTGCTCCAACTTCCAACACTAAAAATGAACAAATGTTTAAAATGTGCTGTAAAAGCATTTTTAGTACTAACATTTAATTCATCTGCTAAATAAGATCAATGTGGCCAATAGAGCCTGGTTGGCAGAGCGCTGAACTCACGTTTGTGAGAACGGAAGCGAGGACCGAAGACTAAATGGTGACTGGTGCTCGTTAAATCTATCGGGTCACAAAGTCATCCACATCCCCATAACAAATCAATACCTTTAGGGTACTGAATTGGAGATTGATCATTCTCTTGTTCAGATCAAAATTACGATCTGTGGACGAATGAATGGGTCCACCCTATAAACGGGTGTGACGCATGGGTGTGGTAGAAATCGAATTCTTGACCAAAGATGGCGCTATTGGAGAAAAAGAACAATCGTAACCCCTCTGCTATAATGGTCCACGACAACAACAACAATACGATCAATGTAGTGAAATATTTAGTATTTGTATTTATCATTCTATTAATAAATATTTATAAATTTTGAATGTTAATTTTTAAAAAATCCTTTCTCTAAAAATAAAGACATGAAGTATAATTCTAAAAAAGCACTTAAATTCAAAATAAAACATGAATTTATAGAATTTTATTTATATTTTTTTATGATAAATTGCTTATTATTTTAATGTTTAAATTTTTTACAGATTTCATGTCCTTAGTATGTACAGAACTATGTATTTGTATTTTTTTCTATTCTTATAAATATTTGAATTATCAGTCATTGGGAACAATATTGCATTACAAGAAATATCTTGAATATATGCTGATAGAGAACAATCAATATTGATCAAATACAAATAAACGGAATTCCTTTCTTCCTTTTTTCTCTAGCACAATCAGATCCCAATGGGCATAGAGATAAAGTGAAAGGTAAACTTTGATGGTTCGGAAAAATGCGCTTGTAATATCTGATGATGTTTATGAATGTTTGGAATAATTTCTAATTTAATAATGGATAATTTTTAGGTTGAATTTTAAATAAACATTTGATTAGAAAACTACAATTTAACGTAGTGCATTAAAAGTTTCATAATATAAATAAATAGGACATTTTAATTATTGTGTTGATGTTGTGTGATGTGTTGATGTTGCTTTCGTCTTAAGAGTTTTTAGAAGAAAATATTAAAATTAAAAGTTTCAACGCTAAAATTATAAATAATTCATCTTTTGTGGAGTGTTTTTGTTTAGTTAGAGAAGAAAAAAACAGATTTTATTTGCATACGAAGAAAAACAATTCTGGTAAGATTACAGTACCATATGGTAATGACATTTCTGGTAAACAAAACATAATTCTGGTTAATGAAACAAAACATACGGGTATTTAATCCATTCAATAGGTATTTTTTCCGTTAATAAGGTAGCAGTTTCCCGGAAATTCTAGTATTAAAAATTATAATTCTTATTTCCACGCATTTAGTAAAAAATACAAAACTACAAATTAAATTGAATTGAATAAATGATTTTTATGCCATGCTCTAAGATGGCACGAAAAATCATCAAGTTTTACACATCTTTTCAAAATTAATCAAACAATATAAAATCATATTTTATTGTTCATTTTACCAAAATCATACCAATGAACTTTGGTGAAATTTACCGATTTTTTAGGTTTTTCCGTAGAACCTGAAACATGTTAAATTTTACCATTTTTCGTTTGTTTGGACCATTTTTTTTTCAGTGTATGAAATGGTTCTAAATTTTCATTGGAAATTATTTTCTTTACAAAATATATACAAAGAAATATATAATTTCATAAAATATATAATTTCAATATCTTATCTATATAAGAAATATATTGATAATATATTGAAATATGATATATATAATAATAATATTTGATATTTGATTAATTGATATTTAAATGGTGTCATGAAATATAGTACCAAAAATATGATCCAGGAATTTCTTAAATATATTTTTTGGTACTATACCAAATAAGTATCTTATAAAATGAACTAAAATCACAAGTGTAAAGAAATTCAGGCTTGAAAAAAATTCTGACAAATTAGATGCGACCTCAGTTTTTTTTTTTTTTTTTTTTTTTTTTTTTTTCAATTACAAAATTCTTAATTCAGTTACAAAAATTCTAAGTTTTATCACAAAATATGAGTGTTACTTCAATATGTATATGTATAAATTTGCTATAAATATGAAGAAAAAAAAAACATTAAAAATTATATATCGACCAATTTATTACAAGAAAATAAGTAAAAAACAAACGAACCTAATGAAAATATACCAGAACATATAAAAAAACGGATGTCTAATGAATTTAAAAGAATGAAATTAATAGAATATTAAAAAATAATGGCTTGAAAAATTAGTCAAAAATAAACTTTAGGTTTGCTTTAAAATAATCGGAAATAATTTTAAATTTTACTAAAATGCGAGTATTCCGACTTCTCGTTGAAGACTATAAAAACATGACTAACATAATGACATAAATTAAAGATCATTTGCTGTAGATCTATAATACTTCTTTCGCAAGATTTCTTGTGTTTTTGAAATCGCATTTTCTGTTTTAGTTGTTGTAATAACAATTTAAGCCAATTTAGTTGAAAGTTCCTTCAGAAAGCTTGATTGTTTTTCCAATATTTGGAAGGAAAAAGACATTCATGTTTGAGTTTTTTCAAAAGCATAATAACGTTTAAGTAATGGTTGGATCGATTTTAAGGTTGCTTAACTGTTTGAAACAATAATTTTTGAAAGTATGTTTATGTTTTTTTTATTGTTACTATCATAATAAGTTTATTACTTCATATGTATAAAGGCAATGTCATCAAATTGCATAAAAGAACACTAAGCTGAAAATTGTTATCCAATTTAAATGAAACACAAAAAGAATGTTCTTTTCTGTGTAAAATAAAAATACGACTCAATATTCAAAAATAAAAAAAAAGAATACCTTTAAGGTGAGCTACAAAATATGGATTAATGTATTAAAACCAAGATAAGATACGCTCTGGTAAAAGCTACATTTATATACAATATTTCATATGTTTAATATATAATTAAGAACGTAGAAAATTACGTCTTTTCTTTAGAGTTCAACTGTCATATTATTAATGTGTGCAAAAAAAATCAGTTTTAAATTTTTTTTTTTTTGGTAATTAAAAATAGTTTTATTGTTGCTTGAAGGTAAAATTTAAACATAGAAAGAATTTTTAATTCTTTTTTTTTTCCCCAACAGTAAATAACACGAGGAATCGTTTTATTTTTATGGATGCCATATTTGCATAGCAGGGCTTTTAAAATAATTTTTTTCACTAAGAATCTCAAACACTAATTTCGCTAGAAATTATAATTTGATCGGGGTTAAGTAAGTTAGGTTCCTGATCACAGTAGTGAATAGATTTAAAGGAAATAATATCTCAAGTACAGAAATTCCCTTTATAATTTAAGAGCTGAGAAAATTAAGATTTTAAGAGATATTTCAGTGAATTTAAAAATCAATTTTCTTTTAAATATATATAAAGTTTATGTTTATTATTGCTTTTATCCATTTTCCGATAAATTCAATGGTATTGTTTATTGAATAATAGAAATGATAAATTGAGGCTTTTATCACAATCCTTGCCAGTCCAACCTTAGCTACATTGAAAAATTTAAATGAGCTTTAAAATATAGATTTATAAATTACGATGATATGTCCTATTCTAAAGAATACAAGAAATTAAATCTTGCAATTTGTTGGAATCTTTATCATGTACTCAGTTTCGGCAATGACATAATTATTTCCACTCCAGCCTCATCAGCTCATCTTGATGCCCTGGAATCTTGTTTTATTCATTTGAATGCTGATTTCTTTATTAACGACATTAGTTCCTTAACACCTCTACATAGCGTATTTATACCTTTCTACCATTGTGACTCTGGGTTACTGTTGTTTTTTTTCTTACCTTTATTTTTCAATTTTCGTTGACAACGTTACGTTTTATATTTCAAAGCACTTTCTTCTCATTCGTACCTCACAAGTTTTGAAAATGGCTGACTATCTTTGTGCGCTCGAAATATGTCTACTGTTATTTCGAATTTGTATATTTTTTAATGTCTTGTCACTTCACTTTTTGGGGATTATTTATGTAACTTTACTGAATCCTATGCGTATCATATCTTACTGTAAACAATACATTTTAGTGTTACTAAATAACAAACATAGTGGTTGGTGGCGGCTACTTTGCGCCAAGTAGTGTAAAAGAATATTCTCGATCAGGGGTCGGCAACCTGTTTGCCCTTAAGGCCGCAATACTAAATTTGAAAATCACCGAGGGCGCATATTTTACAGATAATCAACAGGCATAAATAGGCATTAAAAAAAAAAACAAATTTTTTATAACTTTATTTTGCTGGTGTCATACATAATGATACATATAATTCAGTGTGAAACTTGGGTGTCCATATTTTCAGCTAATTTCTTATAATTGGGGATATATTTAGAGTTCCTGGTCCTTAAACAATAATCTAAATGTGAGTCATTAAGCTTTGTTCGGTATTTTGATTTCAAATATTTCATATTTGAGAACAAAGACTCGCAATTGTATGTTGTTGCACAATATGAATAAAATTTTAGCGCACATTTCCTTAAAATAGGATACTTATTTTCATCGACTAAGTTCCAAAACATTTTATCATTACTATGCGCTTTTAAAATAATATAACTTTGCAAGTTTATTATTTCTAATTCTAGGTCTTTGATATTATGAAGCTCGAAATACACTGAAACTATTTTAAGGACATCATCTTCAGTAACATTGAATGGATTTATAAAAATTCTTAGAACGGGTTTTAATGCTGCAAAATCTTCAAATCTAGAAGAAAACTCTTCTATTAGCTTATCTATAATTTCTAAATATGATGTAGCAGTAAAATTTTCATTATTCAAATTTAAACTCTCAACAGTATATTTTATATTTGGGAAATGTGATAATGATTTTTTCAATAGATGGTATTTCAACAACACTAACTTGCATTTGAATGCATTTACTGCACTAATCATGTCAGCGATATGCTGATTTTTTCCTTGCATTTTTAAATTTAATTCATTCAACTTTGCCGTTATATCTGTCAGAAATCTGTGGTCGATTCCTTATTTTCTAATTGCTCGTGAAATTCGCCTCTTGATGCAATAAATTCCTTTATTTGTGGCAAAAGCATGATAAACCGCTCAAGTATTTTACCTCTGCTCAGCCACCTCGCTTCAGTATGTAAAAGATCTTTGAACTGAACGTCCTCATCTTCTAAAAGTAATTTAAACAATCTGAGTTGCATAGCTCCCGATCTTATGGAATTAATAATTTTTGTTACTATCGTAAATACGTGTAGAAAACCGATTGTTTTTGCGCATAACATTTCCTGATGTATGAGGCAATGATAAGAAATAAATTTCGGGAATAAGGAATCCTGTCTACATAAAGCAATAAATCCTTTTTTCTTACCAGTCATCGCTAATGGTGCCCCGTCTGTTGTAATTGACGATAACTTTTGTACAGGTAATTTTACATCTGTTATATACTTTTTAAAATTAGAAAAGATATCTTCTCCTCTGGTGCTTCCCTTTAATTGCAGAACTTTAAAGAATTCTTCTTTTGTTGTAAAATCAGAAAATACCATCTTCACGCAAATCGCTAATTGTGATATATTTGTCACGTCTGTTGATTCATCCATCTGTAGCAAAGAGAAAATACAATTTTCCATATCATTTGCTAATTCTGCCTCCAAATTCTCCGCAATTACTTCAATTTATCTAGTAACAGTTCGTGCTGATAATTGCAACGTGTTTATAGCTGAAACTATTTCCTTTTTATTTTTAAATTCTTCAAAAAGTGAATCAGCAGCTTCTAACATGGCTTCGTTCACTAATTCTCCATCTGTAAATGGTTTTTTATTCTTAGCTAGCAAATGCGATATTTTATATGACGCGATCGTTGCTGCTTTATGTTGTTGCAGTGGTTTAGTAAAAAAAACTTTGCTGGTTAGTTATTGAAGATTTTAAAGAAATAATTTTTTTCTTCTAATTTCAGAGTTCATTGGATAGTTACTATCAAAATTGGTATGAAAGGTCTTAAAATGTAGTTCAATATTACTTTTCTTGGGAATCGCAACACTATTATTACACAACAAACAAATACACTTCCCTTTGTAATCAACGAAACAATATAGATGTTCCCATTCATCGTTAAAATAATATGTTCTTTTTCTTTTACATTTATCTTCGAAGGGTGTTAAAACACAAAAAACTAGAACTATAACAACTCTATTTTAAAAAGAAACACAACGTTATTAAACTTAACAACGTTTATTATTTAAAACATAACGAAAGCATAGCAAAGAAGCATTATACCAAAGATAAACAAACAGAAGCTCAAACATAAAAGCAAACTGAAACTAAAACGACAAGTTACAATACAGTCACAGTTAACCTAGCTGATGGGTCAGAAACTACATCAGTGGCGAAACTAGATCACCCATCCAAACTAGATCACTGTTTAATTTAGGATCCAGTTCATCGCTTTCAACAAAGGGTTTTGAAAGAAAAGAACTATTTCGGATTACTTCTTAGTTTTAAATGCACGGTCTACGCGTGGTCTATTCGAAATACGATCACACACTAACAAAAAATACGTGCGTGTTATTAGATACGCTCAAGGTTAGCAAACTGCTAATCTATGCACAATCCTAAACTCAACTGACTACTTGCTGTATATTGCCGTTTGACGAGTAGGTAAATCGCTCTGGCTATCATACATTAGTCCAGCGAGGGCGCATTAAAAATCGATCGGGGGCGCCATGGCACCCGCGGGCGCCGCGTTGCCTACCCCTGTTCTAGATGCTTCAAAGCACCAGAAACTATCCTTGGGTTTTGTTGCTGTGAAAGTAGATAGTAATAACTTTGTAAATTACGAAACTTTTTGATGAAGCAGTTTTGAAGCTTCTATTTTGTGGGCCATTCAATTCAACATTTAATTAATCTTTACTCTAATGTCTAACATTAGTGTATATCTTATTTATATAAACAGAAGTAAAACATATTAACTTTAATTCATATCACTTTGTTATCATTGCAGATTTTTGTATGGAAATTATTATAATTTATTACTAATTTAAGTGTTTAGAAAATATAAACATGATAATATGTTTGTATAAGTAATGTTGGAGAATTTAATCTAAAAATATATAATTTAATCGTAATTTTTATTTTATAATCTTTATTGCTTTTCAGTAAAATACTCAAAATATTTGTAGCATCGTTTCTTTTTTTTTTTAAACCAAAGGAATATAACTAATGTGTATTTTAAAAAAAATCTTTATTTTCATTACATAGCGCACATATAAAACAATAATTAGTAACTAATCTTATACTTAAAGTATTGAAAAAATTAAAATAAGAATTAGTATTTATTTATAGCTTTAGAACGAGTACTAAATTCATGAAGTGGAAGTTGGAGATATTCCTCCGTCCAAACTTATGACTATGTTGAATGAATAAAGAGAATTTTACATTTATTTTCATTTCGAGGAGTGCCTAGAAAGTGCCGTTTCTTGAATTTTACGACCGAAGCAATCAATTTTATTGCAGAGAGGGCATTTCCGTATCTTCCGAAATCGATAATATCTGAATACTCTGCTACGAAATTATGCATTTTACTTTGTTCTTAAGCACTTATGTGAAGCAGTACAATTCACTTAACATCAATAAAATTAGAGAGAGAAAAGTTTTATTAACTTTATCAAAGTTAGAGAGAACGTTTGTGTTTTAGTATTGTTTAATTTTCTAAGATTAAAGACACGGCTTAATTCAATTCCCTGATAGAAAACTTTGAATGTTTATGTTGAATTTAGAATATGTTACTTAAAAAACGGTATAATTTACAAAATCGATGCAATTTGACTATATTGCTGACTAGAGCTGAACTAGTTTGTGTAACAATTTTTCAGAAATGAAATTTATAATTAATGTTTTATTTTTATATTTTATTTTATAACCGGCATTGAACAGTCAACCTAATTCTGAGTTTACGACTATCAATTTATTCAACTCCGCATTCTCGTAATTCTGAACTCAGAAGACAACGGAATTCCTGAGAAGGAAACTCATCGGGGCAAACTAGCCTTTGTAAAGGACTTATAGATGGAACTAACCCGCATTTGCGTTACATAGAGAGGAAAGCTACGAAAACCTCCCACGGTTAGCCTGATAGTAAGGAGATTATATACCATGATCCGTCTACCACCGTGGGTGTTTTGCGTCAGCACTGTTGCCGATGCAAGCAGGAAGCAGAATACGTATCTGCTAGCCAGAGTAAGGATTCGAGCCTGGATCTTCTCATTGGGTGGCAAACACTCTATCCCCTGAGCCACCGTGACTCCAAGTAATGTGGTTGTTCATGTTTTTAATCACGTTCCTGTTCTTTAGAGGTAGCTAAGTTACTACATAGGGATCTTTTTAGACGACCATTCATCGTTTTCTCTCCATCTAATTTAAGCAATATTGCACTAAGCAATATTGCGGTTTTTATCAGACTTCTTGCTTTTCAATTCGTTCTTTTGTGAGATGCATATATGTCCACAATTAATGTGAAAGCAATTGTAATACAACTTCAATATTACATCAATTGGTGTTTGAAATTAAATACAAGGACTTAGTCTAAATAAAATTTAGTCTCGAAACATTATGAGTCATCGAGAATGATCACATCAGCAGCCAATCTTCCAAATATTGGATTGAAGATAGTTATTCATAAATAGATATAAAGTGTCGGTTACAGTTTAGGTATTGTGGACATTTCAAATTTTGATACTGCGAATTATAACTCAAAAACAGAGCTAACAAATGTAAATTTTACGTTGAGCTAACAAATGATTAACAAAACCAATTGGAAATTTATTAAACATTAATTTAGTTTCAAAACTATTAAATTCGAACTCAAAGGTGAATTTATTGTTGTAAATGCATTTAAATCTAATCTTTTGAGAAGTAATAATGTTTCTAAAAACCTTCAATGTTAACAAATGTGAAATAGTTTTGCAGGCTTCAAATTGAAAATCTGAACACTTGTCGTATACAGAGAAAGTAAGTTCATGTCCCAATACTATATGTAAATCTAAAAAATGTACTAAAAAATGTGTTGATAAAATGTGGGGAATGTGTTGTTGTCCAAGTATTTAACTTTACTACTACTCCATTATTCTGAACCACTATTTAAAAATTGCTCTGAAGAATCAGAATCACTGAAATTAAATAATATCTCTGCATGTATAAAAGTATAAAATAGTTCTTATAAGTGCATTTTTAATAAGATTGCAAGCTCCTTTTCAATGGTGGAGGTAGCACTATAAATAAAACTAACAACGAATAATCATTTTGATAAACAGAAATAGCATCGAGTTAAGGTAGTGATCGTGTTTGGTGCTTTTATAAATAGCTAAAACGTTTTTTAAAAATTAAGTTATTATTTCTTGTAGTAAATTTATTTGTTTATGCATTATCTCTGAATAAAATATCAACATACAGTTTCTTGCAACAGATTGAGTATTTGCCAGTAACTTTATCATATATACAAAATATTGTTTATATTGTTGTAAAGAAATAAAATCTTTAGAAATCGGTATAAAAATCGAAGAATTTAGAAGAGTTTTAAGTAATAATTTAAATAGTTGTAGAAGTTTAACTTTACTTTTTAACTTTATTTATATAAAAAGTTAACTTTTAAACTTCCACTGAAAAAGAAGATATCTAAGTCAATTTTAAATACGAACTTACACCGAAGAGCCATTACATTATGACCACCCTCCATCTATAACAATGGGCTATAACCCGGTGGCGGGGGTAGTATGGTGTGGGCAATGTCTTCATGTGGCACATTAGGACCCATAATCCTCATAGAACAATCCCTGACGTCTGTAAGCTACTTGAACATAGTTGCAGACCAGGTTCACCCATTCATGGCAACAGTTTTTCCTGCGGGGAATGGTGTTTACCAACAAGATAATGCACCATGTCATAAGGGTCGAATCGTCATGGATTGGTTCGAGGAACATTCCAGTGACTTTCAAGTCATGTCTTGGCCCCCAAATTCACCTGACCTTAATCCAATAGAGCATTTGTGGTCCTACTTGGAAAACCAAATTCGTGCTGCCTCGCTACCCCCTCGCAATGTGAGGGAATTGCAGGACCAGTTGGTGAGCGCTTGGTACCAGATACCTCAGACTACCTATCAGCATCTTGTGGAATCAATGCCACGGCGGGTGCTAGCAGTTTTGAGGGCTAAAGGTGGTCCTACATGTTATTAGCAGGGTGGTCATAATGTAATGGCTCTTCGGTGTAAATCTTACTTATATATCTTACCGATATATATCCAACTTATATCTTTCAACTTATATCTCAACAACTTTTTTAGAACATCAAATGCATATTTAAGATCAATGATGCAAAAGTATGTGCTAGATAAAATTATATTTCTTAAATTATCAGATGTAATGAAGTTCTTGTTACAAGTTAGAATGTGATTTCAGTGTTAATTATAAAGTTAGTAAATCATTACAATTGTAGTGTGAATAGCCAAAATTTAATTAAATTGCCGAATTATTTTTTAAATAATTCATATATTTTGAATATCTGTTTTTAAATTGAAACGTTTTGAACCTAGATCAGCGTTGAAATTAGGTACTTAAAAAGCATGAAACGGGTCTCAATTTTTCAGAAGTACATTCATAACAAGATAATTAGTTTTAATTAATTTAATTTTTATAAATTAATTAATTTTTAATTAATTTAAATTAATTTTTAAGTTAATTTATTTTTTAAAAAAACTGAAAAGAAATCTCTTTTAATAAAGTACAATCCTCTTTTTTCAGAATTCTTCCATCCTAAAGAAAGCTTATGTTTTAACATTTAAATCTCACTCAAGAACTATACAATAAAAATTAATCTGAATTCTACTCCAAATATGATTTCATATTTTTTTTTCTTATTTACTTGAATTCTTTATCTTTGATAATTGGATATTTTCCTTTTTATTCTTTTATAACTAGTTTATTATTGTTGTAGTATTATGCAATTAAAAGAAGAAAAAAAAATAGAAGAAAAACTATCAACATTCTTAAGCCTTAATTGAAGTGAAACATTTTAATTAATTTTTTTAAGACGAAGAAAAAATTCCTGGAAAATAAGGCAACATTCTGTTGACAAAAATATTTTACTTTTTCAAATTTTTTCTGAATAAATTTTCTTTTTAGAACACATATTTAAAGATTAAGTGAAAAAAAGGTTTTGATAATTAGCACTACGAAAACTTATATGTTTTTTGAAAAAAATATAGAAGCCTAGATTTAAGAATTGTCTAAAAGTAAGATAAAAAAAGAAACTTATATTCTTCTTTGTTCGTTTTTTTCTGTTTTAATTGTTTGCTTATATTTTGTATCTGAAATTCAAATTATGAACATTTCCTTAGGTAAGACACGGATTTTTTTCTTATTTTGTTTCTGTTTTCTAATTTAAAAAAAATTTATAATGAATACATCGCAAGAAGTAAAAACAATCTTATATTTTAGCATACAATACAATGATAAGACTTTGATGTAGTTGTTTCTAATGCTACTCTCCAATACCAGCGAACCTGCTTGGTGAATTTCGGTGTCGCCATCTGTTGCCAAGAATATGACTTCAGCCACACACATACGTTACTGCCCGTTTATAGAGTGGAGCCATTCCTGCATCCATTCACTCATCCACAGATCGTAATTTTAACCTGAACCAGAGAATGATCAATTTACAATTCAGTATCCGCAGAGTATGATTTGTTATGGCAACACGGAGGACCATGTGACACGACAGACTATGTATTTACTTGCACCAATCACCATTTACTATACGGGGAGTCTTTGGTAGGTGGAAATCAAGCTCACTACTTCTTGGACATGGGCCTAATGCCCTACCAACCAGGTTTTCCCGGCCAAGGACTATTTGTACACTGGTTAATATCATGACCATCTATGTATTTTAAGTCATAAATAAATTAAATTCGTTTAACTAAGCATAATAAGATTTTGGTTTTAAAAGTGCTGTAGATTGATACTAAAAGCAACTTAGACGAAATAGCTCTAATATTTTATTGTACTGAAAAATGAGTTTATTCAACTTTATGTTAAACCTGTTCTGCACCCTCTATTGAAATGAATTTCTATAAATAGTCTTAAAAAGTTAGAATTTCGTATAATAGTACATTTTAAGAAATTATAATTTTTTGATATATGAACTTGAGGTTTTATAGAGAGAGTACATTGTATATTTAAGAATACTATTCGAATGGCGTTTGTGGGCATGTTAATTGCAAAAAAAAACAACAAAAAAAATATTGCAACCAACATATTTATAGCTACTTTTCCTTGAGGGTGCTTCTTCGGGGAATGTCCTTTTTGGGGAAGACTCGGAATCAGATATGTATCTTTCTATTTTTCTCTATATTTCTAGTCTATCTATTTCTATCTCTATCTCTCTCAATCTATGTCTATGCTTGTATCTGGGGTGAAAGTATTTTAAATGACGATAAAAATATTCAAGGTTTTATTCTTGACTTTTGTTTTTCAATGAAATTTTTTTAAAAAAAGGTTCAAAACAAAATGTTTGAAAGTTAAAATAATTCATTAACATCTTTTACAAGAAACCATATAATTAAGCATACACCTTCTTTTTCCACATTTTCTAAAAGATTTTAAGCATATAAAATTAAAATGCATGAACGAACTAATAAGTGTTTTTCTTATGATCAAATATAAACCGAAAAATCTAGCAGTAAAAGGCATAATGGCCAATCTGCACAACATTAATTAATTTTAACCAATAATGTTTTAAAAAAATAAGAACACGAATCTTGAAAAAAATTTTTAAAACTGATTATATTCTGTGTATAAGTTTATGTATCATATTTTTACATTAAGCTAAAAAATGACGGAACTCAGGATGTGGTACTTTTTACCGATAAAATCAATTTTTACCGGAACATGTCACGTAACAAAAAATCTGATACCTAGTAGTTTTTACTGTAATAATTGCCGTAGAATTGTCGCTCTAATTAAATAAGTATTATTATGAAAATTACGGTATAATATTTTATGGTCAAAATGGATTCGACAAACGATGCACCCGAATAGCCGGTACTCTAATTTGATCTTACTTATTTTAAAAATATGACGTTCCATTTTCTTTCTTTATAAAATTTTATACAAAAAATAAATACTGATATTGATTTTGTTATAAAAAATATACCTCACAAACCATGCATTATTTATTCAAAAAATATTAAAAACATTCCCTTCCCGGACAATATTAAATTTTAAGAAATAATATTTTTTTTGTCACCAGCATATTTTCACAAGGTATGCCACACATGCCTGATTCTAAGTTCCCCCTTCTAACAGCCCGTAAGAAATTAAATTCTCCCGTCTAATTTGATTTTTTCGAACATTTTCAAAACGGATTTTTTTTTTTTTTCGAATGGAAGCGTGATTTAACGCTTGGAACTTTCAGTATAAACTCTATTATTGATTTTCTGTCGCCTACAGATTAATCGTAATATGCGACTAGATATGATTTTCACTCTTTCAATTCCTTTAAACCTTTATTTTGTGGGTTTCCTAAAATAATAAAATATAATTTCAGTTTTAGTTAATTAGGTGGTTAATATATTTTCTAAAATAACTTTTCAAGTGCAAAACATTAAGGATTAAAATCAAACAAATTAAATTCTCACATACTTTTAGAGGAAAAAAACTAGACATTTCACTATTTCAATTTAAATTATTTTATGATTAGTTTACTACTTTTATGCAAGCTAAAAGTTAGGCTTTTTCGAAGAGTTGATTAAATAAAACTTCTCTAAAACTAGTTATTTCAGTTACTTGAACTAGTAAAGGTATTTAACTTAAATAAATACGGTGCGATAAATAAAAAACTGACTGTTCCGAGTGACTTTTGATCTAATAATCGGATCTTCACGTTATAAGACACAGTCTGAAGAGTTTGAACAGATGACTTCAAATATTTCCTTTAATTTATACGATATTTTAAATTACGGTAGAGTAGTTTCAGAGAAACGAATTTTTGAAAAAGTCGTAAATGTAAAGTCGATTTCTTAGAATCGATTCCACCTATTTCGCTGACATTTTATATTTTGCCATTTAAAATTGCATTATTTAAAATCATATAAAAATTGTATACCTTACAACTCAAAAGTTTTTCGAATATTATTAAATAAAATAATAAAAAATAATACCCATTAACTAAAAGATATATTTTGCCTTTATCTTTGAATAAGCGAGTTTTATAATTGTGTATAAAGAAATTTCCATTCAATTACTGGCCCCCAATGAATGAGATATGTTATACTTAAATAAAGTGCATATTTATGCCAAAAAACTTTTAAGGTAACAAATTTAGCTTGTTCCTTTTATCTTTTGATTTTATGATCTTTCTGATGTTTTAATGTTTTTTTATTTATTTTAGTTTTGTTATATTTTATTTAGTTTTTTATTTATTTACGGCTTCCTTACACGTTTCAATTTAAAATATTTGTCCTATTCTCAAGGAATACTTTACATATTTATAGGTGACAGCTTCTGAACAAAGTAAAGGGATGAATATTTTCAGAACTAAATAAAATTAACAAAGCTTTTAGCTATCTTTATTTAAATCCATTATAATTTAAAACTCTTGATCTTTAAATAAAACTTCTATTTCCAATGATTGTACAAGAAGTTAAAAAAATGTTTTACATTTTAATTAGATGTAACTCTAATTACAGTTTAAGCTTTATAAATTATGCAAACTCTAACATAAATGGAAAGAGTAATTAATGCTTTCGGGAGTTGCAGCATTCAATGAAACGGTCTTAATATCACCATCTGGGGACCATGGAAACACATTAAATAAAGTTCTCTTTTAAATTGGTATATTTGAGTCAAATATCAGAAAAGGACACAGTAATGTCGCAACAAAAATTATGAGTTCATTAACAATAGAGTAAATCTTTTCTAAATTTTACTTCGCCTCTTCGTGGTGACAGTTAATTGAAACAGCGGGAGTAACATTTCCTGTTTACAGAAGTTTGCGCGTAATGGTATGGCTCCACGCCAAATTTTGCAACTAATGAACTTCTATTTAATTATGTAATATTTTATGGCGATTTTTATTTTTCTAGTTCAATTTTGCTATTTTAATGGGACATCTATTGCTAAAGGTGCCATTATGGATAGTGGATAGTTTCTTAAACAGTGTTTTACGATATTTGAGATCAACAGATCTTTACCATCTTTGAATTTATTACAAAATTAATTGTATCATAGTAAAACGAAATTAAATAGCTTAAATAACTTTTAATGGCTCAACAAAAGTTCCTATGATAATAAAATAAAAAGCTTCATTTTTTATAGATATAAGTCTCTAGACCAGGGGTTTCCAACTTACATGAGGCCGGGGGCTGCAATTAAAAATACCAGTCAAATGGCGGGCCGCAACTTTTTCAAACTTTTATATAGAAATGCTTGAAGGAACATGAAATATTACTGTTAGATATTTATCAAGTTGTACAAAACAAAAGTATTGAATTATAAATCAAAATAAGAAATAGATTTTTACCTGAGAAATAAATTTTTTTGCACCGTTGGTATGTTACTGGCGGGCCGGACGTGGCTTGCGAGGTGCCAGCTGGTAACTACTGCACTAAACTGTCTCTTTATCAGTCGATGCTCAATAAAAATTCTCATAATGGATAGTTTCTCAATCAGTGTTTTACGATACTTGAGATCAACATATCCTTGACGCTTGAATTGATAGTAAAATAAATTGTTTCATGGTAAAAATAAATTAAATAATTAAAGTAACTTTAAATGGCGCCACAGAAATTCTCTTGATAATAACATAAAAAGCTCCGTTTCTTGCAGATATAAGTCACTTGACTGACGCATTTTCATTCGCCGTTCAAGAAACCTTCTCATTATGAATAGTGAATGAGGGCCATTATGGATAGTTTCTCAGTGTTTTACGATATTTGGGATCAATAGATCTTTGCCGTTTGAGTTGATTGTAAAATAAATTTCATCAAAACTATACCGTACTGAAAATTTTGGGCTAACTAAACGGGTGAAAGATGGGTGTAAATTAATCCAGATATACTGAATTTATTTAGTCTCCTACTTATTAAAGTTGGAAAAGCTAGCAAAAATTGATCACACCATTTTCTTCACTTTAAAGAGTTATTATGCTAATATTGTAGAAAGCATTGCATTGCTTATGTTTAATATTAAATTTTCAATTATAAGGCTTTTTTTAAATATTAACACATTTTAAGCTGATAATTTTTGTAAATTTTCCAAAGGAACTTTTCAATGCATAATGAAATATTGACTTTAACATTTGGTTTAAATTGATTGTGACCACCATGACATAGCTATAATTTAAACACACACGTGTACGTCTTAATCGTACAATGATGATTTTAGTCACTGGTTAAATTAAAACAATATATCAATTCCTTTTATGATCATATTTATTTAAAAATTTTCTACCACTGAGAAAATTTTTCAATAAAAAGCATATATTAGTTACGAATTGGCAGTGATAAGAGTGCACTTCAATCATTTATTAATAAATCTTGGTAACGGACATGAAAATGTTTCAAACTAGTTGTTTGGTAAAGGCTAAAATTGTTCTAAAAGTTTTAAAATAAAAAAATCTAAATAATATTTATATATATTTTTTTGTTAAAAGTTTTTGAAACAAACTTTCACTTTTACTTTAAGAATTTTGTTCCTGAAATTCCGCATACGTCTTGTAATTTAGAATATATATATATATTTCAGCGTAACAAAAATATAAAATCTAAACCAAAGAAATCATGGGGATACTTTCTTCCGAGAAAGAACTGCCACGAAGAGAAAAAAAAAATGGATGATGAATGTTATGGAGGGTTACTTTCTACTTCATTTACAGAACGTTAGAAGAATTTGTAATAAACTTAACGCAATTGGGAAGCTTAAGCTTAAGCTTCCCAAATAAAAAAACAAAATCTATTCTTTCAAGCATCATACCTCATACTTATTTTGGTTTTACTACAATTTTTCCTTCCGGTTTTCCAAAAGTTCTTTTAATTTTTAAGGTATACGACTAGTTTCGACAGCTTTCTTTTTAAAAAAATATTTATATAAAATTTTAAACAAAAACTAGTTTGTTTATTTTATTATGTGCAAAAACATATAGAACTAACAAAAATTACGAATTATTTTATTTTATAACCGTCGTTGAACAGCCGACCCAATTTTCGGATTTACGACTACTAATGTTCAACTCGGTAGCATTGTAATTTTGAACCCAATCCAGAAAAGAAAAAAACTCCTGGATGAAGCATAGGGAGAAATTTGCCCTCGTGGAGACTCTACTTTCTGATAGAACTAACCCGCATTTGCGTTACATGGAGAGGGACTCGAACGAATGATCAGTCTACCACTGAAGATGTTTCACATCAGCACTGTGGTCGGTGCAAACCGTATGCGGAATTCGTATCGACCAGCAATCGCCGGGATCAAACCCGGTTCACCTTATTGGAAGGCGAACGCTCTATCCCCTCAGCCATTGCGGCTCATTGCTAATTATTGTTATTATTATTTTAAATGGCCATTGTTAGGTAAAAATATAGCATTTTTAGAATATACGCTAAACACTGTAAAAATAAATTCTACCGTCAAATACAAAAAATCTTTTGGGGATTTTATTTAGAAAGCCGTCAACTATGTTTTAGTTGGCATGTATTTCCGCTTGACTCTCAGAATTCTGAGAGTCAATCGAAGAAAAAGCGTTAACTATGTTTTAGTTGAGCATTTTAGTTAGCATTGAGCTCATTTTAGCATTTTAAAAGGAAAAGTTTTATCCTTAAATAAATTATGCTACATAATTTCCTAAATGTAACCGTTGAAATATCATAGGAAATTTTAACTAGTTTGTTACGACTACGAATATTTGCAGTTTTGAAGTTAGTCATGTTAGTCGAGTCAAACTCTATTTTCCTAACACTACTTATAATAAACCATAACAGCAAAAGCTTAAAATAGCATGAATAATATTACATGTAACAGACATACGATCCTAATTGTACAGACATATGCATGATTCTGTGTTTCGACGCTGAAAAAAGCTTTCCATCATTGTAATGAAACTAACAATTGTGTTTTTCCTCATTGTTTTAATTTTATTTATGTACAGCAAAATATAAACTTCTCTTTTTTTTTTTGGCGTGAAAATTAAGTTAAAATCCTGTAGAAAACTAAACCATTTATCTATTAAAAAAGGGCATATTTTGGTTATTCTAGAAATTACCAGAATTGCATTGTTTTTACATAGTGCTAAGCATTTTTCTCGGCTTACTAGAACCTACGATGAGTCCTTCAATATATTCCATTTGAATACCAATAGACTTTGAAATCTTATATCCGTGGAGACTCTAATGCCACCAATATTTTTCGTACACCAGAAACCGCGTGACCACGATAAATATAACTCAAATATCAATTAAGTGACGAATAAAAGTATAAACTGCATCGATAAACTCACCTTTAATATATCGTACCCACTGTTCAACCGGCATTTTAGAATGGGTTCTGAAAGAAAGATACAAGAAGTTGGAGACTACTGTCCTAAACTTTACTGCTTTAACCTGAAGAAAACTGTGATATTCGAACTACTAGTAAACTGAGAAATTGGTAGAAATTGCTATGATTTAAATAAAATGTAGTTGTGCACATTCAGTTAACTAAGAGACCTGCTTAACTTTGTATATCAATTCGGCACATTCACACCCAACTCTTGTGCTGCTTTAATCTCAGCATGCTTTTGTGCCAATAAGCATAGTATATTATTATTTACTTCAATCCCCTTTGACTTTGAAATCAACATTCAATTTAATTTAATTTGGCTCCCCTGTCCCTAAATTTAAAGATTTAAGCAAACCAACTATATTAACCAACTAGTTTTGGTTAATTCAGTTTGCAACAAGCCAGCTAGCTACCCAACTACACTAACCAACTAGAATTGTAAGGAGTAGAAATAAAATTTTAAAAATGCTGCAAACAAAAAAAAATCCAGATTTTCTATATTTATCAATCAGTAAACACAACCTCCTACCCATTAAAACTCAGATATTTATAAGTTGTATCTTACTTGGATTCAGTCATTAAATATAACATGAAATTAAATTCTTATTACCATATTTTACCTTATGGTGCATAAATTATGTAAATAACTACTTAATGCTACTCATTATGAAAGTAAACCATCCTACTTAGCGATTCCTTTGAGATATTCGCGATAAAGCAACTTCCCGCAACGAAGTCATTTGCTAATTTATCACTTTCATTTGATAATCAACTTTTATCTTTTCACAATTTCTGGAAGGTGTTACTGTCTACCGTATCAGATCAATAAAAGAACGCTGCAGATTGGTTTATATGTAGTTTACCTATTACAGTTATCTGTGAAAAGTAACTGTAAGTTTGATTAACGATTTTTTCAATCCATCATTTCATTTAACTAATGGAGTGAAATCTGCCAACTTGAGCCATTATCTCTGGATAACATAATTACGTTACACTACTCCTGACAGGTGCTAATTGGAAAATCTATAGATTATTTGTGGACCAAGTTTTTTTGTGTGTAATGTAATGTGTTTATGTATTAGAAAATTAGAGAAAGATAAATTACTTAGGGTAAAAAGATAGTATGCTATTTTTTTCATTGTGATTATGTAGCAAACATTCCACATGCCTCAAGTTTTGAACTAATTAATTAAATTTGTAAGAACACTTATGGCCCCATTAATATTTCAGAAATAGTTTCAATCTTCCAATATAATGTAACAATTTTTATAAGCTTTGAAATATATTTTTATAAAATATCTTTGTAAATACAGTAGGACCTCAAAATTAAAAGCTGATTTTGAAGAATTGCATTTCGTGAATGCAAATCTTTTGTCTTTCATTACTATCGAAACTTATTCTTGATCTTTCCCAAATTCTCCAAGTTCTTCCCAAAATTTTCCCAAATTTTTGTCGTTTTTCATAAGAAAATAGAACGCTACTATCTGTTTCTAAATAGAATACAGTCTTTCTATCGAAAGAACTTCCCACGTCATACGTCTGGAGCAGTGGCGGTTACTATGGTTACGAGGTGAAACTATTTCAAGTAGGAGTGTAGGATCCCTTTTTAAATCACGTTTTAGGTCGAGTTGTCGGGAGAAAGGAAATCAAGGAAGAGAGAAGTTCCCCTCTTTGAAATGTGCTATTTCTTGTTTCCATAACAGAAAATGGCCCTAGACTTTGCTGCGAAAGGAGTTTTTCTTATAGAAAAACTATAGATATTTTCTTGGAACTCATTGGTACTGCTAATCTTAATTTTAAATGTAGATTTCCCATCTTCTTTCCCCAAAACGATGCTTTAGTCAGGATTGTATCACACATAACGAGCTAAAAAGACATAATTACCAACAAGCACGTTAAAAAAATTTGGTCTCAACCGGATTTAATCCTTCTGTAATATTCTGAAATTGCTGCACTGCTATTATAATACACTGCTATTTATACACTGCTATTATTATAATACACTGCTATATTATGCTGCACTGAATTATAATACACTGCTATTTATACTTTACCCACAATTCTACTACAATTTAATAATATGAATAGAATTTTTCGTGATTTTGTGTCACCTGGAGGGCTTATATTTCAATTTAATTTTTTCTGTTGTTGTATCATTATGTGTAACATGCCACCACTGTTTTATTACTGAGTTGCCATTATGTATATAGATATCGACTTATTAATACAAACACATACACTTGCGATATTGAGTATTATATACTGTGCATGCACTTGTCAAATGATAGGGATAGGAATTTAAGTTAAAGTGTTTGTGTTTAATATTTGTTATCTAATAAATCATTTTGTTTACTAATTAAAGAGTTACTACCCAGAAATCTACCATATGAAAAGATTTACTATAGCCTTGGCACATTTTAGAAACATAGATGATAGTTTAATATGGTAGTCAAAGAAAAATGGACAATTATTAGTTTTAGGAAGACAATAAAAAAACTTCTCGGGGAAATCTTGAAACGCTTATGAATAGTGCTCAAAATAATAAACAGGCATTCCTGTATAACTTTTGATCTAATGATTTGTTCTTCACGTTCAATGACTCATTATTAAAAGTTCGAGGAGGTGATCTCAAATATGTTAATTTGTGCTGTCGATATTTTAAACTACGAAATCATGCAGAAAAACGTACTTTCTCTGAATAAATGTACCTTTTTCTCGGCGGATTTGGATTTCCGAGCCTTAAAATATAGGAAAAAACCGCAATTTGAGAAATATGGTATCAATAGTTTGGTCAGGAGAGAGAACCAAAATTTCGATCCTTTAATGATAAATTTGGCATACTTTTCAATGTCACGAAAAACAGAGTTTTGTCCAAATTGATAAACAAGTTAAAATGTTTCTGTTAAACTGCTTCTGCTGAAATATATTAAGAAATATTGCAGTTATTTGAACTGGTCATCTTCCACGCATGGCCATCTAATATCGAGTCCTTTCAGTGTTTTGTTTTTTTAGCTAATATCTATTTTAATGGTCCAAATTGATAAACAAGTTAAACTGCTTCTTGCTAAACTGTATCTGCTGAAATATATATAAAAAAATATAGGAGTTATTTGAACTGGTTATTTCCCTTGTATGGCCATCTAACCTATACTTACCCTTTTTTTTTTTTTTAACTTATACCTATTTTTATCCGCATGTTGTTTTTTCAATCAAAAGGGCAGATTTAAAAACCATATTAATGATTTCAAATTTTTAATGAATCATAGGCTGGAGGTTTGGGTTTTATGTCTTCACTTAAAATTCAACACAAACAGTAAAAATAAATTTCCCCATACGCATTTTGTTTTCAAATTAAGTGCTTTGAAATAAAATAAATGTATTTTTATATTCATTAAAATCAATTTTATTAATACTAAAACTTAACGAGCCAGGCTATTGTAACTTAAACTATAGATTTTTTAAAAGTTCAGAGTAATTGTGGTTTCGAAAACCATATTTTAAAGGTTACTTTTTCTTTATTACCAAAATCGTCTAATTTTAGGTCTCACGCATTGTTTTCCCGAAATAAGCTTCTTTTAAGAACATAAAGCCTTTTACTTTCTTTAGAAAACTTATTTAAGACTTTCATCCATAGAGTTTATTCTATTTACTTAGTTCTCAAAGAGAATCAGTTCAGACATTTTCTTTTGTATTCAGAAAACATGGAGCATTAAACCTATTTCGTGTATTCAATATTCTCCATTTCAAACTTTTAAATAGTATAATGAATAGAATGATGGTAAAAATTGATTTTGCATTAGTCGCTTTAATGTTATTTAATTTTGAAGAACTGAATAAATACATCTATTCTAAATTTCGGCAATACAGCTTTGAATAAAATTTCACAAATACATTATCATTAGGCTTTGCTTTTCTAATTCATAATAGTTTAATTTACATAAATAGTGAGCGAAGAAGAAAATTCCTGATAAAATAACTGTACTGTATGATAATATTTCTAGTAAGCAAAAGTAAAAAGAAATATAATTCTAGTTAATAAACCAAAATATATAGCATTTAAATTATTCATTTAGTAATTGTTTTGCTCGTAAGGTGGCCGTTTATAGGAAATTCTGGTTTTACAAAACTATATTTCAAACGCATTAAGTAAAAAATAGAAAACTGGAAAATAAGTTTTACCGAATAAATGGTTCTTATGCCATGATTTAAGATATCATGATAAAATTACCAAATTTTACCACTTTTTATTACACATTATAAAACTATATTTTATTGTTCAATTAACCAAACTTATAACCAAAGTGCTTCGTTAAAAATTACAGAGCTTTGTAGTGATCAAATAGCGCCAAAAGCACAGTAAATTTTAACACATTCTGGTAGTTTTGACCATAATTTGTTTCTCAACTTACTTTGATGTTAAAAACGAACCTTTTAGAAAGTTAAAGATAACAAACATTTTTAGCTGTTTAAATTAAAAGGTTTGGGCAGTGTAGTGATAAGTTACAGTTAACATTTTTATATCAAACTGATCCTTAGCTTTTTTTCCCACATAGATATTTCAGTTTTTTAATTGTTACTAGATTACAGTACAATAACCACAAACAAAAGTTCGATGGTATTTTCCATCAAAAGTGCTTTTAAAAAAGTCTTCCCTGAACAAATTTAAAATGTGGCGCTAAAGTCTTTGAAATATACGAATAAATTAAAGAGCAGTAGCAAGTCAAAGTTCAAGTCATCAAAGTTTATTCAGATAAAGCTTTTTTATTTTAACCACTACTTTTTGGACACAACTTTCAACTTCAATGGAAACTTTAGCTCATGATGAGCCATTAATAGACTTAAAAAAATTAAGTCCCTCACAAATGCGAGATAATTTCTCACGGCAAGATCAGTTGCAAAAATCCCTTGCTTTTCTCACGTTTTGCATTTTTTGATCTACTTCAATATCTACCATATGAGATTCTGAAAAACTTAAAAGCCATAAGTAACTGTTACAAAATAATTACAGTAATTAACAGTATTTCGCAAAAAAAAAAAAAAACCATTACTTCATATGACGAAAGAACCCAGAACCCTCCATGAGCATGTTTGAATACGGGTAAGGGTGATGCCACGGAAATATAATTTTTCTTCTTAATTTTTTGCTTTATTTTTGCAGTAATTGCAAATGCGTAAGTTTCCTATTTTGATAATTATAAAACGCATTTTTATTTGATTTGTAGGAAAGATATTTAATACACTATAATTAGATTAATACGCATTTTTATCCAAAAATGTTGCATTATTTTTGCATTCAAATAGGAAACTTACGTGTTTTTGTATAACATGATTAGATTTTTTGAAATAAGTTGTTCATCTCTTTTAAATAGCTCAACAAGCCGCTTCCGGCTTGTTGAGCTATTGAAATTTACATTTTTTCATCTTCATCCATCAGCTTTCGTGATATTGATAGTGATCAAGTTTCATAATAACATAACGGTCAATATATCATTTTATTTTATAACCGTCGTTGAACAAACTACGTAATTTTCGGTTTACGACAACCTATGTCCAACTCCGTAGCCTTGTAATTTTGAACCCAATCCAGAAGGCAAGGAAACTGGATCAAGTATTGGGAGAAATTTTGCCTTCGTGTAGGACTTTTTAAATTTAATTCACCCACATTTGTGTTACATGGAGAGCGGAAGTGCGAAAACCTCCCACTGTTAGCCTGACGGCAAGGGGACTCTAACCCATGATCCGTCTAAAACTGAAGATATTTTTACGTCAGCACAGTAGTCAGTGCGAACCAGACGTGGAATTCAGCCATCGCTGAAATTCAAAACCGGTTCACCTCATTGGGAGACGAACGCTCTACACCCAGGGTCACCCCGGCTCCGTCAATATATTATTGTAAAAATCTTTATAAAGTCTCTAGAAATTTGTTTACCTTCCAAAATAATGTGATATGTACTGTGTGCTTCATGGAACACTTATTAAACGTAATTCATTTATTCATTTAAAAAAAAAAAATTTAATTTCAGATGTAGGGAAGCCTTATTAGGTAAAATTAGCAAATAAACGGTTCTTCTCACAGTTAACTCTTTGAATACCATGTTATTCATAGTTAGTTGGACTGTTTTTGTTTGAATATGGTTAAATAAACTGTTATTTAACCATTTCTTTTCGAGAACTTTCTAGCAGTGTAGGTAGGTATTGCTATATATAAATTCGAACAACATATTATTAAAATTACAGTAAAAATACCCAGTTCACTTTGCTCCATGGTTATTAACATTTCAAATCTACATTGAACTAGCAAAATAAAGCTATTAAAATATATTTATTTATGCAGGTGAATTATTAAGACAAATGTAATGATTCATTTTTCTCGATAAATTAACCTGCTTTTATTTTTTTTATAAATATACAATGACCGTATTTAAATGAGTGGGGAGAAAACTACTTACCTAAATCTGTTTTGGTAAATTGAAAAAACTCTAGAACCAAAATCAGTGTAAAAATAGCCATTTCACGTCTCAGAGTGATCTAAAACATCCTCATCTACACTGAGCTATCAAAATAAAGTTATAGACCAAAAAAAAAAAAGTGCGCACAAATAACAAAAACATTGCAGTTTAAGGGTGCACTACTTTCTTACAGAAAGCCATTCTGTCTCGTCCATGCTCGATTTATTTTGATCATTTGCAGAATATTTTGTATCAAATTCCTATTTCATCGACCGGAAATCGAATAGGAACGGGGCATTCCCAACTCGCAATAGAATGAAGCAAGGAAACCCATTTTAAAAGGCGATATGCGATTCAGATAGAAAGTTACATGTATTTTTCTCATAAAAATAAAGTTTCCCCGACTCTTCCACAAGTTGAAATTCTTTGCAGCTTGGAAGGTTGAGCAATTGTTTTTCTAGCCATTCGGTTCTTGAGGAAATAGAATATTGAGTTCTCTTTTATTCGGCTCGCAGAACAATCGGAGCAAGGTTTGGGATTTTTAGGGTTTCAACTTTTAAAACAAAAAATAATAATTTGTTTAGTAGATTCTTATTCTGGTGCCAATTGTACAAAATAAAATCTTCGCAGAAAGTATCTGCTGTGCTAGTTGGAATTTTTTTTAAAATTCAAAACGTCCAATTAATCTAAAAAGTTTACAGGTTCTAAAAAAAAAATGACTGGCTTGATTGTTATTCTTATTTTTTTATATTTTTATTAAATGTTTTAAAATTGGGGCTCGTCTTGTAATTTTATATTATATATTTTTTTAATTAAAAAAGTTTTCAAATGAAAAACTTATGACACTTTTCATATTTTTAAATGTTTCACAAAAGCGTTTAATAATGAAAAAATATATTTTGGGTAATAATATGTTTATACTTATTGTGGTAAAATTTTGAGGTAAGTTCGAAAATTCTTAAAATATCTATCTTAAAAATATACTAAGGAACTGTTTAATGTAAAAATGAACTTTGTCACCTTTGAAAAAAGGGCGATACACCACTTTAATTACCTAAAACCTCTTGAAAGGTTAAAACATTTTGTAGATAAACACAATATTTGCGATCATTGACCACTCTAGTTTAATATCCAATTTATTTATTTATTTTTGACTCGGTATTGAATACCTTTGCATTCCTTAAGCCGTGAGTACGTAATGCTGTTTCGATTTGACACATTATGGATGTTTCATTGTAATAAACCCAACATTTATTCTATAATCTAAATTTTATTTTTTAAATTATGCACTTCGCTAAAATAAGGATAAAAGAACAGGTCTGCCCATCCAATTAACTGTTACGGAAAAGAATTAACGGTAAGTTAACGGAAAAGAATATTTTTTACATTTCGCGGTTTTGAAATTTTTAACAACTAGTATAGATATAATACCATGAATATAAAACTTTTCAGTTTTTTAACCATTTACAACTAGCAAGGTTTCAAAACTGTAAAACAATTAATTTCACTGGACGTTGGATCCAGGCTTTTAATTGAGTAATGGGCGTTGGAGAGAGCAAGATACAAATTTTGGAGTGCAGAACATTGAAAACTTTATGTGTTGAAGGGAATGGAGGAAATATTGTGGTGTCAACGCTGGGTTTCGAACCCCATCCACTCTGTCGGTCATGAGACTGACAGATTAGATCTTTCGTCTATACTATGTACCCAGCTACATAAACTAAGTTGCTTCAATAGGTGGGCTTAGTTGGAGCAATGAAATTCTGGATGTTTAACCGTATTAGATGAAAGCAGTTCATAACCTCCTTTTCTAAATATTGACAGTTTGAATACGAACTTGTTTACGGTTATTTGACTGTTTTCTTTGAATATGGTAAAATAACAATCAAATAAATTGTTATTCAACCATTTTCTCGAGAATTTTCTAATAGTGTATGTCATTCAAAGCAATGGTTATAACTCGAACTGATTTTTCTAAGAAAATAATATTTAATAGAAATCACATTTAGCGATTACTGAAACCGCTTTACATAATGAATCTGCTTATCGTTTTTATTTAAAAAAATGAGAAGTAATGATTTGAAGATTTACATACATAGTGGCACATACACATTTTACAGTTTTACATACACATACAGACTTACCTTGAAAACCAATTGCATAAATCTTGCATAAAACATAAAACATACGTGTTCTTTTTTTTTCTTTAATAGTTTCAAAATACTAGTCAAATCAAACAAGTTTCAAACAATAGATTACCGAAAGAACAATTATAACTGAAAAACATCTTGATATGATATTATTTCGATTCGGTAATGTCGAGATAAAAGCAGCTAAACAAAATAACCTCGAATTACTTATTCCATTTAACAATTTCTCCTTATTGAAACTTTTTAATTTGTTATAATTTTTAAAGACAGAAAATAATGATTTGGTTTATTTTATGCCAATTCGCATTGAGATTAAAAATTCATTTTCAGTAGTTAAAACAATACCTCAAATACTTTGAATTTTAAACTATGCATTTGGATTTTCCAAAATATAATTTCATTGAAGTTTCTAATTGAAAAGATTTGTGATAGCTTACAACAGTTTCTTAGAAATTTCTTTGTTTTAATTATTTTTAAAATTCTTGATATTTGTTAAGAATTGACAGTTTCTAAAAGGAGTCATTATTGCCTTAAAAAGATATTTACGCAAATATTTTCAGTATATTCAGTTTAAGAAAAGTTACTAAAATGCTACAGTAGCTTAACTTAAGAAGAATATATTTCGGTTTCGCTAAAATAATGTACATTTGCTTAACGTACGTAACGTACGAGCGTCACGTACATCAAGTTAATCTATTGAATTTAATTTTTATTCAAAGTTAAAGTAAAATTATGATATCTTAATATTTCTTAAGAACTGACTCAAGTATATTTTTCTCATATAAGTTATTATTACTTTTTCGTTATATCATAACATTTTTGAAGATAGACTCTTTTATTCCAAAATGTGTTTAAATAAAATATGTATCTGAAGTTCATGAAACAATTTATCCGCTTACGAGAAAGTACAACACACTGAAAAAAATTGAAGCCAAGACTACCAGAATATGGTAAAATATAATGTTTTTCTGGCTTTAAGGGAAAACCAACAAATTTTTACCGAAATGCTTTGGTAATCATTTTGGTAAAATTAACAATAAAATATGGTAAAATATTTTATAAAAATTTGCAAATGTGATAAAATTTGGTAATTTCTATCTTGATATCTTAGAACATGACATAAAAACTACTAATTCGAGGAAATTTATTTTTCAGTTTTGTATTTTTTGAAGTAATATGAGCTATAATTTTTAAAACCAGAATTTCCTATAAGCCGTTATCATGGGAATGGAAAAATTACCAAATAAATGGTACAAATACCGTATATTTTGGTTTTTATTCCCTAATTGTTTTTTTTTTTTTTTACCAGAAATGTCTTTAGCAAACAGTAAGGTAATTTAACCAGAATTTTTTTCTGTATGCAAACTTCATTTTTTTAAAAATTTATTTGATAAGTTTATTTTATCAGAAGGTGTCACCTAACCTATAAACAAGAGTTTGTTTTAATACTTCCTTTCTGTTCTTTTCTACATTATATCTGTACCATCGTTTGAAAATACAAATAGTAAACAATTTGATATTGAAACAAAACCATAATATTTCACTGTTTACATCCGGAAATTGAAGAAATTACAATCCACTTAAAAATTTAATAAAGGTTTCAATCAAAGTTCTCAGAAAATGTGTTTTAAAATTAATGCAGGTAATCAGTCTTCAGATTTCCAGACAATTTCTTTCGAAATAACACAAAAATTTAAGATTTCTTTATTTTTGTCAAATTATAGGCATATGCGCAAGCTTTTAAACTTATATTTTGCAATGTGTGAACTTTAACTTTTGTTTTGTGCGCAAATATAAATAATACATGTCTCAAGAATGAGACATGATCTGTAAAACCCATTAAAGAAAAATACTCTATACAGTTTATCTTTAATATGATGTAATGAGCTTCTATAAATGTTTTTTGCTTAATCTAATAACATAAAGTCACTAAAACACATATAATAATAAATAAAATTTAGAAATTGTTTTATGTGCTTTTCAATTTTGTACATGATTTCGTAGTTTTTTTCATTACTAATTAATTGATAATTTTTTCCCTCCCCATGCAAAAAAAATGTGGTATTCAGCTAGTACTTAAAATTCAACATTTTATCAAAGCTTATAATGCTTAATTAGAAATAGCAGCTAATAAATTTTTATCAACAACTTTAAGAAATTCTTGAGTTGAAAGTATTATAAAGAATTTGCATCACATTGCACCCAAACCAAATGTGAATATTTAATAATTATTTTTTATCAAAAATTGTTCAATGATTACAAGGGAATTCTAAATTGAATTTCGCATTTTTTTATTTTAGCATAAACGCATGTAAAATCTGAAAATTAGAAAAACTGCAAAATTGAACCAAAATCAATAAAAAGTTATTGACAATCATAGCTAAGACGTTCTTCACCCTTAATTACTTTTTAAAATGTTTGAAGTTCTATGGAAATTATGAACGGAATTTGGAAAAAAGAATAAAAATTTGATTTTTTTCTCTAACTTTTAATTCTTGAGAGTTTATAAACAACTATTAAAGTTTTTCTAAACGAATATTATAACAAATAACGAATATTTTATTAGTTGAAAGACTAGGGAATAAAATATAATTAAAAAAACATTTACTTAATTAATATTACTGCAACACTTTCTGACAACACGTAATCAAATTTATGTGAATTTTTAGCTGAAACATTTTAAACCATAAATCACTGAAATATTAAAAAGTTAAGTTGGAAAAGTGTAATTCACAAAAACTTCCAAACTAATCTCAACTGCTCCAAAAACTTTGAAAAATGAAGAGAAAATAATTCATTTGGAAAGCTGAAAGTGGCTCAACTTTAGGCTCGCGGCAGTTTAACTAATGCGAGAAATTTATTTCTAATTCACCAAACGTTTCGTTTACCTAGTAGAAAAAAAATTCTTAACCAGTTGACACTTTCTTGAGAAAAATAAACCACATGAGCCCAGGTTTCTATTTTTTTACTTCTTTTGTTCTCACTATATTATTTTAAAATGTCTTTCAGTACGGGGATAATGCATTATTTCATTCATCTATTAATGCATTATTTCATTCATCTATTAATGCATTATTTCATTCATCTATTAATGCATTATTTCATTCATCTATTAATGCATTATTTCATTCATCTATTAATGCATTATTTCATTCATCTATTAATGCATTATTTCATTCATCTATTAATGCATTATTTCATTCATCTATTAATGCATTATTTCATTCATCTATTAATGCATTATTTCATTCATCTATTAATGTTTATTTATTATGTAACTTTTTCTTGTTTCAATTTGATATTTAAAAATATTTTTCTTATTATTTATACAAATTCTATACATTTTCCTTATAAAAAGAAAAAATAACATGATTTTAAGTTGAGTTATAATATGTTCGTTAAAGGAAAATGCTTATTGTACTCGCAGATCAATCTTGATGCAACACGAAACGATGCAACACACTCTTGATGCAACATAAAACTCACTAATTACTTAGTTATTAGCTTCCATGTATTTCGTACCCTCATCCGTTTATTTTAAATTGCTCCTATTCTATCGAATTCTACATTTAGTTCAATATTACACTAGGAAAAAAAGTAGGGTCAAAACTACCAGAATGTGGTAAAATTTACCGTGTTTCTGGCCCTATAAGAACACCAAAAACCTCGATAATTTTTACCGAGTCTTTTGGTGATGATTTTGATAAAGTTAACAATACAATATGGTTTTATAATATGGGGTAAAATTAGGTAAATTTATCATATTACCTTAGAGCGTGGCATAAAAACCATTTATTCGGTTGAACTTAGTTTTCAGTTTTGTATCTTTTACTAAATACATGGTTGTAAGAACTTTAATCTTGGAAACCAGAATTTTCGGTAAACCATTATCGTAAGAACGGAAAAATTACTAGATGAATTGTTTAACTGTCGAATATATTAATTTCATTAACCGGAATTGCGAGATTTTTTTTTTTTAACAGAAAAGTCATTTTAAGACTTTGCTGTAATCTTACCAGATATTTTTTATCCATGTAGTTATAAATTATAAAGCAACACAGTATATTTAAAAACAGAAAAATATAACGTGTCCATCAAAGTACTAAACTGACCGCCAGATAGTAGAGATTAAATTTTGGTGTGATAAGATTTTAGTCGTTATAAAATTTAGCTGGGTTATTAAAAAACAGAAATTGAGATTTAGTTGTGTTACTTAAGAGCTTTGAATGAAAGTTTTTTAAATTATATTTAAAATATTAAGCAATAAAATATCCTTCTAGTCAAAAAAGTAATAAAATGGAAGTTTTTTTTTATAAACTTCTTATAGTATTAATACTAATATATTTTATTGATTTATTTGTCTTAAATATGCATTTCATTTACAAAAAAAATTGTGCTAAGCAGGAAATTGGGACTTTAAAATAAAATATGAGGAGATCAATACATTTACAAAGTGTTGGCATTGCTATATATATATTTTTAAATCCTTCTCAAAAAATAAAAGAAAAATTTTGTTTATTTCAGGAAAAAATTAACAAAGAAAAAAGAAAACATCATTAAAATTTGGCAGATTCTTACTGTGGAAAACGGGGATAAAACATTAAAACCAGTTTAAATGCCGACTAAAAATTATACATGTTTTTAATTCTTACCTTTTAACACCTCTCTGATTTCTCCGCCAATTATTAAGCTTTTGATGTTTTTATCTAACTTTTCTCGGTGCTGATACGACAGAGCTTACCATTTTCTTTTTCTTCCCCCCCCCTTTAATTAGAAATTTCTTCTTTAACTACTAGCAATGGAAATTAACAGAAATGGAGCCATGTCTGTCTCAAACAGCTTTACCAATCTTGATCCATCAGACTTTCCATCTATTAACTCCAACACCGTTCAAAAACTCTTGAACATTGAGTAAACATCTTGTTATCTGATTCTTGTTCTTTTTCCTTCTGACTTGTGAATAGTCATTTTTGTACCAGGTTTTCATTTTCATATCTATAAATACGACCAACCCCTATCATCTGTTAAATTTTAATAAACTTTGCAAGATTTGGTTCGTTAAGTAAGCTATATTACACCAAGTTGCATCTTATTCTTCCTTACTGCACCAAAAGTTTTTCTACGACTCCTAAAATGTATAGTTTTCCCGAATACTTTGATTATGAATCTAAATATTTATATCAAGGGTGGTGATTGCATAACACCCTGCATAACACAAAAAACCCCTTAGTTCTTCTGTTTTCAATTCAAAACTTCATCATTTAATCTAGTTTCTTCCTTTTAGTAATGATGCACACAAACGGAGAATTACTGACTTTTTTTCGAGCTGAAAAAGCTAGAAACTGATAAAGTATGGTTATTAAGCTAAAAAGTAATTGTCCATGGAATAACAAAGAAAAATTCAGTCCTGAGATCCCAAACACTGACCAAGAACGTGATCGAGGTCAGTTTTGCTGCCAGATGTAATAAGAATGGATGACCATGTACCTCTCATATATATCCACAACTCAATCTATCACTACCACAAATATAACTCTTCTATCCAATCTTCTTTAGTTGGGGGAAAATATTATTTCCTTGTAAAATATGCTCAATGGATATGTATGTTTTGATCTCTATTCCTGAATTCCGAAATATTTTTGATGTGAAATAAATTTACTTGATTTTGAATGTAAACTATAAAAATTACGGAGAATAGGAATCTCTGTTAAATTATACAAGTTCTTGTTCAAAGACATTAAATGCGAATAATTCAGGATCAAATTGTGGTAAAAAGTACCTTTGCCGGTACTTTTCACCGTGAAATCTATTTTTACCGGAAAGTGTTCTGGAGTAAGAAACTGATGAACCGTAATTTTTGCTGTAATAATTACAGTAAAGTCGCTAAATCATTTTAATTAAATAAATAGCACTGTAGAAATGACGGTATAGTATTTTACGGAAAACATGGATTTTACGGATGATGCACCCAAACTGCCGGTACCGTATACCAGAATTTTTTTATTCTAGAAAAAAATATTATTGCGTTTCTCGTTAACAGAGTTACAGAAAATACAAGTTCTTTCCCTGGGTAAAAAGGCCTTTATAACAGATAAATTAGTGTTCATTATTTACTTCTTAAGTAGGGAGCAGCCCCTTCAGAAAGGGGGTACAGAATCTTTTATACGGTAAAAAATTTCTGTAAAAGTTCAGAGTGTAAAAGAAGAATATATCTTTAAATTATGTAAATTCTAGTTTAAACGCATTTAAACCGAATTTCTCATTTACGGAAATTATCAATTTTTGCCTCTGTGCTTTCCAATATTTCAATGAAATGTCCTTTATCTCGTATGTAGCTAGCTGTTTATTTTGTGTGGTAGGAGATAGAACCTTCGCCTACCTAAGCCTTGGCCGTGGTTCGATTTCTTGTGCTATTAACATGTATACTTGATAGGATTGCACTTACTACGATCATGTTTTGGTGATAAAGATTCCATTATCATGTTCATTTATCCATCCTATTGTCAGATTCCATCCTAACCGGATGTTTTAGACTAAAAGTAGGGAAGTAGTTTACAGTGTTTTATTTCTGCACATTTACTAAGCCTGTTGTGAATATTTAAGTTTACATTTATAACCATTTTAAAACATTCCTATTGTCAGTAAATGAATAGTTTTAGAATAGCAAAAAGAATAAATTAACTTCTGCAATATATTCCACTTGATAACTGTCAAACAGATTATTAATGAATTTTTTTTGAAAAATTGCAGTTTAACTTATATTTCTTTCTCTCTCTCTACTACGAAGGAAGAAAGTGACAAATTGCTGGATAAAGCATTTGACAATGAGCAATAACTCATGACTTTATTTTAGTTCATGGGGCATGTACTGAAACCAATAAATTGGGTTGACAATCAAAGTATCGAGATCGGGAAGATGAAAAATCGAAAGTCATTTTTCACTCTTCATATTTCATCGGGAAAAAAAAAAACAGTTTAATGAAAATTTTATCGATAGTTCCTTTGGCTCTGTTCTATTTTGTATCGACAATAATTTTATACACAGTAATTTACACATGCAAGTGATGAGTTACATAGCATTAAATATTACTAGGAGTTTTACTTATATCCCACGATTGTGAATATTTAACAATATGCATTTTATATGATTTCCTCACAAAATTATACTTTTAACTGTGATTAGGAATTTTAACAATGTTAAAGCTTATATGAATGCTTTAAGAAAAATTATTTATTACGCTTGACCAAAAATATTTAACAACACCAAATTTTATAAGTTTCTTATGAATTTGTTTTTTCGAAAACTTTCCTATTAGAAGCAATTAAGAATGTTTAACCGCACCAAATTATATGTAATTTATTTAGTTGGAAATTTTTTTTATTACATCTTTTATGAGCCTGCTTTGCATTTATTTGCTATTGGACTCCTCTTTCATTACATGAAATTTAAAACTATTTTTCCTAAGTATATAGAATAAGTAGCAACAACAATGAGCAAATATAACTCGACTTATGATAGTTTTTAAAATTTTGCAACAAATTTTTAGCAAATATGAGTATTAGACATGTTAACTATTGAAAACAGGATATCAATGTTATTAAAACGCTTTATTATTTGATTATGAAAATGATTTGTGCAGTCAATTGGTGTTATTTTTAATAGAATAACTGATAATAAGCATTTTGACTAATTTCAAGAGTAAAAAATCACAAAATGAATAAAACAGGAAATTAAAAAAAAGAAGAAAATAATTAGTCTTAATTAGGATAAATTTAGGAATCGTAGTAAATTATATTTTAATAAAAATCATAAACACAATAATGTGCGTGCAGAGAAATCTAATCTTTGCAGAAAATGAACTTTTAAAAATATTATTTTAACGAGAAAAAAAAAAGATTTTTTTTAATAAACACTTTTTTTTTTCTCGAAACTAAATAAAACTCTTAAAAAAATTACTTTAGAAAAGTTGGTTACGTTTTGATTTAATTAAAAAAAAAAAAAAAAAAAACATACAATTTTCCTCGTCAATTACTTAATTGAATTTTTTCATTGTGTTACATCTACTAGATATCCTATAATTGAAAGATGCATTTTGAAAATCAATAATAAAAGAACGAAGGATGATAGAAATTTATGAATTGTAGCATTATGCTTGGGAACACAGGTGTTTCTATTTCACCAAATTGCACATTTAAACTTCCCGCCAATAGGTGGAGATCCAACTGCAATTAGTATGAAAATGATGCAGACAAATACAATTCAAGTTCTGTTCGGAATTTTTTTTTTAGTTAATTTGTTTATTTTTAAAAAGTTTTCCTTTTATTACTGTAAATAAAAATATGTAGCATTGCTGAAATATGTAGCTATTTTATTGACAAAATGTAAACCAGTTCCCCAAGGTTAGGTGCGGTCCCTGTGTGTAAAGGAAAAAACAACACTTAGGGGTAGGAAAGTAAAAAGTTCTGTTCTGAACTTTTTATTTCACTTTTAGTTTATTTGTTTATTTTTAAAAAGTTTTCCTATTATCACTATATATAGATTTACTTTGCTTGAATATGTAGCTATTTTATTGGCAAAATGTAAACCAGTCCCCCAAATGTAGGTGTGGTCCCTGTGTATAAAGGAAGAAAACAATATTTAGGGGCAGAACAGCAAAAGATCTGTTCTAAACTTTTTATTTTATTTTTTATTTATTTGTTTATTTTTTAAAGGTTTTCCTGTTATCACTTTGATTAAATTTACATTGCTGAAACATGTAGATATTTTATTGACAAAATATAAACCCGTCCCTTCAAGGTTAGGTACGGTCCCTGTGCATAAAGGAAAAAAACTACATTTTGGAGTACAACAACAAAGGTTCTTGAAACAAGTTTGCATTTTCCTCTCCTCCTAAACAGTATTGGGATTGAGAAAAAGTAGGGTTGAAAAAAAATACTCTCTACTTTGTTATTCTTTTCTTAATCATTGGTGTATCAATCATTCATCGTTCTGTATTTTTACACTACTGATAAATACAGAACAGAAATGCACTATCAATATTTCTATAGGAAAACATTTATAGTATCATCTAAGTTAATTCAATCTGCTAAAGTATTTTGACATGGAAAAAAAAAATAAAATGGCGGTTGGTGGAAAGCAGCTTATTCAACCATGCATTTTATTTTTTATATTTTTATATCAGTCGTTGAACAGATGACCCAATTTTGGGTCAATGACTACTGATGTTCAACTCCGTAGCCTTGTAATTTTAAACCAATCCGGAAGACAAGGAAAATCCTGGATCAGTACCCCCAGAGGTTGTCCAACATCACAGGTGACCCCTGACTGTCACTTTGCTTCTTATGCGTTTGCGCTGGATCTTAGTTCAAATAACGCTCTGCTAAATCTGAGTATGTTGCTCACCCTGTAAGTTGTTTTTCCTGTATAACGTACCGAACCGAGTAATTACCCGTGTTACATAGATATTCGTAGAGCTGCACTTCTTTTTAAACAAGATTTGTAATTTGGTGGAATGAAATTCCCCAGTTTCCCCAGAAAAATGCTGCCAACTATATATTTTATCACGTACCGTTATTTTTTATTGATTTTTAAAATCCATCCGTCCACTTGAACGTTAATGTGTACTATAATAAGAACAAAAAGCTTTATTTTTAATTTTAAGGAAACATTCTTTCATTTTTTATAGGAGACTCTGAATACCAGAACATTTTCTGAGTGGTAAAAAGGAAAAGCGAAAAAAAAAACTAGAAGAAATAAATGTAAGTAACGCACTTACTTCTTTCGTAATCATGTTGCTACATGGATATCTATATTTCAAATTAAAAAAACTAACTCCCTGGTATTACAGTCCATGTTGGACCATGGCCTCACTAACAATTTTTCTCCAGAGTCGTCTGTCTCTAGCTCTTTGTTTCGAGCTTCGGACATTTAGAATCTTAAGGTTATTCTCCACCTCGTCTTACTATCTCTTGGCCGGCCTTCCTCTTTTCCTTTGGCCCTGGCACTGCCCCTCAAATATCTTCTTAGTGCCTCTTTTTTCCTCCATTCTCTTAATGTGTCACAGCCATTGACTTATCTTTGCCTTCACATAATTGATTATGTATTTTTCTTTAAATAGTCTTGAAATTTCGAAATTGTATTGCCTTCTCCACAGATCACCCTCTTTGACAGGTTCAAAAATAGTTCTAAGAATTTTTCTTTCCCAGGTAATCAGCATTTTTTCTTGTTTCTGGGTTGGAGTCCTTGTATCTGATCCATAGATAACGGTTGGTCTGATTATAGTTTTATATTTATTATATAGTACTATATTTCAAATAGAAAAATTAATAAAATATTATAACAGCAAAATTGAAGTTTGCACTAAATAGAAAAATCATACAAGTATTACAACAGACATTGAGATCGCATTCCGTCCGTTTATTTAATAATTTTCAAAATCAATCAGTCATTTTTGGGACACTTGGTATATATTTTAAATAAAATCATCATCCTCTTCGTTGGAACTGTCATTCAGCAAAGTTTTCTAAAATACAAGCTCATAAAAATTAAATATAACAATAAAAAGGAAGCTATTTAGTTCCTCTTTAAGGTCATTATTGAAAATTTTCTAACGGGTCTCAAACAGGTGCTTCTATCCCCGAGAAAGTCATTAACAGTCTCCAATCGAAACCTTCAAAGGATTCAATAACCAAATTCTTTTATTTAGCAACCTAAAATCAAACGCACTTTTACTTTAGCTTGAAAGAAAGTAATTAAATTTTCATTAATTCACTGTCCAAACTACGCAGTTAGTTTATTGGTTAAGAAAACATGACGCCAGTATTTGGTAGATTACGTGAATGTTGATACTGGTTTTGCTTTTCGTGTTTAAAACTTCGGTTCTCACTAATTTGTTTTCATTGCATGAATAAACTTTAATTAAGGGAAGATTTTTTTTTTAAATGCAACTATTGAAGATTTTTATATAGGGTCAAATATTTAGTTGTAAAATTTTCTAAGATATTGTTGCCAGAAAATCACTTAGCAATTAAAATCAAATTTAATGCCACAACTTATATTACCAAACACAGACAACAGACATGCGGAAATAATTCCATTAACGAATATTTTTATATTTTACTTTTAGAATTTACTTAATTTTTTAATTGTTTTTCAGCAGTTAATGACTATTTAAAAATATATACCGCACTTCGTAAAATTTGCTTCCAATATTTTTTTTTAAATTTAAATTATTTATTTGAAACTATTTCGAACTTTTTTCGCTTATTTACTATTTTTATTTTTTTTATAAGTTTATATTTTTTTAACCAATGAGAATTAAAAGCTATTTTTGCAAGCATTTTATAAAGATTAAAGCACAGCAAGTAAAAATACTATGTACTTACGACAAAATGTCATAAAAATAATTAATTTACGGACTATAATATGTGTGAAAAAAACTTTTCTATAAATGCCTTCATACATTTTTTTTTAGCATTTTTGGAAAAAATGCATTATTTTAAAAATTTCAAGATAAGTTTTAGTGCAGAAATTTCCTTTTGAATTATAATGTAGCTGAATTTTTATAATTAGAACAATTATTTTTTTTTCAGATACTAAATAAAAGTTATTATTCAAAACATTGGCAATATAACAATGGAGCAAACTTTTAAAATAATTAAAATTTGTTTTTTTTTTAAAAAAAGCAACACAAACTTAGAAGTGCTTTATTGTTTGAATGAATATAAAATTGTTTTACTTACTAATTTCTACCTATAAATGCATAATGCTTAATATAATTGTTCAAAATACGATATATAAGATTTGAAGACATGGTCGTCAGCACATTTTCTGACCACTGTTTTGCTCACAATATAGTCTAAAGAAACAATTTCCTTACTCTCTGTTCCGGGACTGAATCGTTTTGTTGGCCCAAAATTATTTTAAAATAGTAGTACCATCGAAAGTACTTATTTTCGATAATAACATATTTTTCTTGCTGGCAATTTAAATAATTATACGGTTTTTCTAACAGCGCTATGTTCAATAAACGGTTTCAAATGCCCTTATTAGAAAATACACCAAAGAGCCATTACATTATGACCACCTTGCTAATAACATGTAGGACCACCTTTAGCCCTCAAAACTGCTGCCGTGGCATTAATTCCACAAGGTGCTGATAGGAAGTCTGAGGTATCTGGTACCAAGCGCTCACCAACTGGTCCTGCAATCCCCTCACATTGCGAGGGGGTAGCGTGGCAGCACGAATTTGGTTTTCCAATTAGGACCACAAATGCTCTATTGGATTAAGTTCATTTGAATTTGGGGGCCAAGACATGACTTGAAAGTCACTGCAATGTTCCTTGAACCAATCCATGACGATTCGACCCTTATGACATGGTGCATTATCCTGTTGGTAAACACCATCCCCCGCTGGAAAAACTGTTGCCATGAATGGGTGAACCTGGTCTGCAACTATGTTCAAGTAGCTTACAGACGTCAGGGATTGTTCTATGAGGATTATGGGTCCAAATGTGCCCCATGACCATTTGCTCCTGGGCGAGCCCATTGTTATAGATGGAGGGTGGTCATAATGTAATGGCTCTTCTGTGTATATGCTTACGAAATCATTAAGTGACAAGAAGAAAAATTGCCAACATTCTAATTTCGATCTGTGATTTTATTTTATCTTATAACCAACGTTAAAAATCCTCAAAGGGTTAAACTTTTATTTTTAGATTATTTAGGAAAGGGGTAATGAGTACTTCATCCATGAAAATTGAACTATCTTTTTTTTGAAAAAATCTTTCAATATATCAAATTTTAAGTTTTAGCAGATCATCTTTTACCTTCAGGGTCCTTTCATTGTTATTGCATTACGTTCGCTATTATTGCGTGTTCTAGACTCATATAGATATCCGTCATCAATATATCTTTCAATATATCAAATGTTAAGTTTTAACAGATCATCTTTTACCTTCAGCGTCCTTTCATTGTTATTGCATTACGTTCGCTGTTATTGCGTGTACTAGACTAATATAGATATCCGTCATCAATATATCTTTCAATATATCAAATGTTAAGTTTTAACAGATCATCTTTTACCTTCAGCGTCCTTTCATTGTTATTGCATTACGTTCGCTGTTATTGCGTGTACTAGACTAATATAGATATCCGTCATCATTTTTGATTTTGTATTCAGTTTTAGTCTTAACAGAGACAGCGTAATCTACATTTGCTTGAAATAACTGGGAAAACTATCGATTTGATCGCAGGTTATTCAGTTTTTGTGCATGTGCATTGGCTCCAGTTTTATAGAATTACTTTTTTATGAAAAATAAAATGAACTGAGCGGAAAAATATATATTTTAACTTTTCTTAAAATAAATCATTGAGATTTTTCCAAAACTAGTACATCGGAAGAAAATAAAAAGTTTTACTTAAAAGCCGTATTCGGAAGAAAATATGCAAATACTCTCAGATATATCTGAAATTCTAGTTGAGAATCCTCAATACTCTGGGAAAGCAAAACTTCAAAAAGTTACTAAAATGCAGCGATGTGCTTTAAATATGGATGTTTCGATCTGAAAAGGAAAACAAAACTATCTTTCAAGTTCTATCGCTCTCGAATAATTCCTTAGTTTGAATTTTAGAATTTTTAAATTTACTTAAGAAACTTAAAAATCAGAAACAAAGTAGTAGAAAAAAATGCATATTCTTTTGCTTAGTAATTCTATATAATAAATCACGATTCCTTCATTTGGTTTTCTGAGTTGTTGTTTTAAGATTGCATGCTGAAGGTTTTAATAAGTAAGAAATTTTCGATACTTCATTTTTCTCAAAGCACAATAACAAAATAATTTTTCTTTAAAAAAATTAAAAAAAACTTGACGGAGCTTTAAGTCCATAGTATTTTTTTTAAATCTATTGATAAATATGCACGATACATTAATATTATAATATTTATATTAAAAAATTAATGTATATTTTAATGTAAATATTAAAAGATAAATATAATATAATATTTTTATTATATAAGATTTTAATATTTGTATTAAAGTATTAATATATCTCTATAACATATAGTATAGATTGTTTTTTCTTAAAAAAAACTTGATTGAGTTTTATATCAATGGTATTTTTTTAAAATTATTGATAAAAATACCCGATACGTTAATCTTTTAATATTTATATCAATTTTTGCAGCAATTAGTTATTTCACATTTACGCTTAGTTCCCAACTGAGCACCTTTTGTATAGCGGGCATGACACACCGAAAGAAAAAATATGGTCAAAACTAGCAAAATATGCGAAGATTTACAGGGATTCTAGCTCTATGGGAACAGCAAACTCGATACTTTTTTTACCGAAGTGCCACGATATGGATTTTAGTAAAATTAACAATAAAATATGATTTCCTAATATTTTATGCCTTAAAGCATGGCATAAAAACCATTTATTCGGTTAAACCATGGTTTTCCTTTACATGTAACGCAAATGCGGGTTACTTCCATCAAAAAGTCATCCACGAAAGCCCTCTGTTCGATCCGAGAGTTCCTTTCGCTTCTGACTTGGGTTCAAAATTACAAGGCTTCGGAGTTGAACATTGATATTCCTAAACTCAGAATAGGGTCGGGTGTTCAATGTCGGATATAAAATAAACTATATACCTAATGACATATATAAAATATTTACCTAATAATACTTATAAAATATTGACCTAATGAGTGAATAGTATTTCATTTTATTTAAAACACTGATCATCATTTACAGATTATGTGTTTTTAGGTTTTTGATCATGATTGTTGGATTTTCTGATTTATTAACTTTGTTGCACATCTTTATTCGAAATTACCAATTTTGTTTTCCACTAAAAACTAACAGCGTTAGCTATTGCTAACTAACATGTTTGCCGTGTGCTGCGTCTCGTAAGGAATCCGGAAGTAACCTATCTGCTCTTTAGTGGCGCTCATAGGGGTAATTTTAGGTCTATCTTTCTTTCAACTGGCTAGTAGGTTACTACAAAGTTTGAGAAAAATCAATCGAAAAGTTCTTAAAATTTTTTTAAATATCTTATCTCTTTTTCAGAATTTATTTTCTCATCAACTATCGTTCAATTTTTCTATTTTATCAAGCAAAATTACATTCTTTAAGACAATGTAAGAAAATATAAGCCGTACAATTCAAAAAATTTTTCGACTGTTATTAAATAAAATAATGATAAATATTTACTATAAGTTATTTTTTTGCATTGGATTACCTTTGGATAAATAAGTTTTGTAACTGTGTGCAAAGTTTTTTTAATTCCCTTAAAAGGTTTTCGAGATATAGCGAAATACGCGGTATTTTCCAAAATTCGAACATTTTTCGACTATTGTTAAATAAAATGATAAATTTTTACTAAAATTTATATTTTTCATCGAATTATGCTTGGATAAACAAATTTTCTAATTCGCTTAAAAAGTTCTTGAGATATGGTGAAATACGTAGTAAAATTGACAATAAAGAGTCCAATCTTTGAACCGCACTGCCGACCAAACTATTAGAAGCATATTTCTCAGATTGCGACTACCGTCTATATTTTGAGGGTCTGAAATACGAATCCGTCGAAAAAAGATCTGTTTATTTTGAGAAAGTACGTTTTCGTGTCTGTTTTCGTAATTTAAAATATCGTCTGAAAATATTTGAGGTCCCACCTCCTTTATCCATGCCTCAAAACGTGAAGATTCGATTATTAGATCAAACGTTATTCATAATAGTTGTTTTTTTTTTTTTAATTTGTGCACTGTACACTAAAAATGCCATTTTTAAAAAACAGTCTGTAGCTTTAGGAGCAAAACTAATTTCAGATTTAAAACCCTTCCGTGCCCAAATTAGGTCATATCAAATATCTGTATAAATACTACAAAAAATTTGTTCTCTGGTGTTATTTGTGTTAGATAATTTTATTTAAACTTTAGCATTTAATAATTTTTTTGCATAAGTTTTAATCTTTTATTCTTATGAATATCATACTTTTTTTCAATCTTTACTGAATTTATCAGAGAAACATTTCATAGTTATATACCGAAGTAAATCTCTTATTTTAATACAAGAGTAAACTGCAAAATAAATAAATTATATCAACATAAGAGCAGTTTATGAAAAACCATGCATTTATCTCAATGGTTTTCCTTATCTATTTAAAATAGTGAGTTTCGTATTAAATCAAATAACGTTCTTGCTTTATCAGCTTACTAAAGAATTATTATTATTCTCTTACGTTATATGATTTGCTACTAAAGCCTATTCTATTTCATCATTTGCAATGAGAAAAAATAATGATATACTTATCCTTCAAATAAATGTTCTTGATATAAAATCTAAATGATGAAAAGATGAAATGTCTCATTATTTTATTTTATTTCCTAGAACATCTCAACCATTCTACGCAAATATTAAAGAAAAAAAAATTAAAGTGTGCTTATATTTACGTTTTTTGTGAAGGGCATACCATTAAAAATAAATAAAAAAATGGTTTTATATGTAAATGCATATCGACTAATATTGAATTTCAATATTAAGTATTTCAAATTATAGTAAATTTCGTTATTCAAATAGTTAGTGAAAATTGTATTTTTGTTTTATTATTTAGCAAATATCATTAGGTTTTGGAAAAAGAACTTAAAAAACTTTTTATTTTATTTTATTATGTTTCTTCTTAATTTTTTTAAGAGAAAACAAACAATACTTATTTTAATACCAAACGTTTCAAATGAAAAGAATTTTCTAAGAATATAGTAGATGAAAGAAAACAGGGAAGAAAACAATGTTTTATACACCAATCTCGTTTTAACACAATTTATTTCACAAATGTAAACGTGGTATTTGTAGCTTATAATAGTTTTAAGTAATAGTTTTCTCCTAATAGTTTTTGGTAAAAAAAAACAACTGAAAATTTTGTTTTAAAAAATTTTTATTTGAAAATAAATCATGTAAAACGACTATTTTTTAAAAAAAAATTATAACAAGAACAAGGTAACAAATGTGTATTTTAAAATAGTAAGTATGACAAGAACTATGAAAAACAGGAAAAACTTTTTTAAAGAGAAAGGATATGACAGGGATTAAGTCAAACAACCTTAAAAAAAACTTTAAAAAAAAGTTTAAGGGATTTAGTAAAACAAAAAGAAAAATCGATTTCGATAAAAGAGTGGATGCGACAAGGACTAAAGGTCTAACTACCTGAAATAATTGGATACAGTGAAGGGAATATCGAGTTGGTTATGATACTGAAAGTCTTATAGGGAAAATATTTTCAACATTAAGTTATTTTTCTTCCTTCAACGAATGATTGTTTACCGATCGTAAAGTAAAATTATTTTCAGTTTTTAAACTTTTAAAGCAAAACTATATCGAATCTGCTTTTGTAAAAACTATGTGTGAATTTAAAGTTTTTTTTTTTTTTTTTTTTTTTTTTTTTTTTTTTTTTTTTTTAAATAACCTTCTCTCTAGAGGGGCACCAATGTAGTTATAGGCGCTATAGCCTAAACTATAGCCTAATAACTCTTGTGCCACAAAGTTACATTTCTCTAAAGAAATGTTAAATTCTTTCTTAAAAAAATGTGGTATTTTCTGTTTCGTGGTGTTTTATTTATTTTTCTCGTTCTTTTCTCTTTGGTTTTTATGCAAAACAACAAAGTAAAAAATGTATACTAAATATCATGGAACTTTCTTCGTTTTTGATTCAACCGTTTCCTGCCATATGCTCCCAACAAAAGTATCGCTAAAGTGACGAAATATTTATATATATATATATATATATATATATATATATATATATATATATATATATATATATATATATATATATATATATATATATATAAATATATATATATATATATATATACGAGATACATCAAAATTAATATAACTGGGGTATTATTGATCACTTTTTGTGGGCACCATATAGGGAGATCGACGTCGACTGATCAACACAAGATGACCAGACAGAATAGAGACAGGGCCCGACTTAGCCTAATTGGGGCGGGGCCAAAACCTCTTTGGGGGGCCCCCTCTGCTTCACTTTTGCAGTAATGAAGAATCTAACTTTATGGAAGTATTTAAATTTTTCACCTCATTAAAAATAACAAGAAAAATGACTAGAACCTAATATAGCTATAAAGTCCACCCCCCCCCCCAAACTAACAATGGTCAGGCGAAATATTATTCTGTCATTGTTATTGATTTTCTTACAATTCTATGTCCATCATGCCAAATGCATTTTTCTGATTGTTAACTTTCTCATCTAACTGTGAAAAATTCATATCCTTGCTGACATTAGGGCAGAATTCGGCAAAAATTTCACAATTACGGTGGCTCAATAAGCCTATCAGAAGCCTGTATTTTTGTAAGAATATCGCATTTTGCGAAATGTAAAAATACAGGCTTTTGATGGGCCAAATTTGTCCATCATAGTTGTGAAATTTAGGCTGAATTTCACCCTAGAAAGCTATGGATTTACGAAATATAGTTTGTGTTCAAACGATAGATTAATGAAGAAGCTAACATAAAACTGACGGATTTTACTTTGTACTGATATTTTGTTTAAAAAAAAGTTCATTAAGGAAGGAAATGTAATATAAACTCTTCGATTTGGGGGCCCCCTTAGATGTGGGGGCCCAGGACGGCTGCCCCGTATGCCCCTGCCTTAGTCAGGCTCTGAATAGAGAGATAAATTGCATTCATGCCCAAAACAGAACTCGCACCCAGATTCCTCCTGGTTTGATGTCATTTCCTTGAGGTCGCTTTGTTTCGTCGTTCTAGTTTCAATACTCAACTCTTCATTTTAGTTAACAATATCTCGTTGTTCGCGTTTCTTCACAAATCACGAGATTTCGTGACGAAAGGCTTCTCAAAATTAAAGGAACAGGTTAAAGCGTCATGAATCTTCATAAGTGTGAGTTTTATATTTGAGATCGAAAATTTTAAATTTGCTTGATTACGTAACATTAAGTATATTTTACCATAATTTCATCTTTCCCTCAAGTTTGGCCCAGCATAGCTGCATTGTTGGTGGGGATGTTCATGATGGTGACTGAAGGGCATTTTTGGAACCCGTTGTTGTTTATCACTTATAACTCGCTTCTCAATTATGGTAGGGCGAAGTGAATGGTTGGATGTATTTGACTTAGAGTAGAAAGGTAGTTTTTTAGGAAGGATTGAAGTTTGTGATCGTCTGAAGCGTCCATGAGTGATGTGAAAGATATAGCCCTAATACTAATTCATGTTCCAAGTATTGTGTGCTGTTGTTCCAAAAGTGAGCATATGGGGACGATATGGTCAATATTGGCTGGAGCCCTGCATCTGCATTTGTCATCTGGTGGGAAACCGAATGGGAATAACTTAGCTTTTGTCGGTTATGCTCTCAACCGAATTCCAAAAACTGTGACGTCTTCATGTGTACAGGAAAGAGAAAGTCGTATTTTTTTTATTTATATGGCGCATAAGGGTAAAGTCCGCATAGTATTTGCTGATCGCAAATTCAGATTTTCTGGTCTGTTGATAGAGTTGTTTGCTCACACGGTAAATAAGGGTATTCGGAAGAAAATTTGTTATAAATTCTTGATTTCACTAGCACCGCTTTGGCCAACAAACATTGGTTGCATTATTTCTTGTGTCTATTCTGAATACACAATCCTATGAAGATAAGTTATGTCTAAGATAATGAGAGAGCCGTGGTGGTTCATGGGATGGAACGCACTCCTTCCAATGAGGTGAACCGGTTTCAAATGGAATCGATGACTGGCCGATTCGAATTCCACACTCAACTTGCACTAATCACAGTGCTCACGTAAATTATTCTCACTGGTATATGGTTTATGGGTTAGAATCCCCTTGCCGTTAGGCTAACATTGAAAGGTTTTTATGGTTTTCCACTCCATGTAAAGCAAATACTGGTTAGTTCCATAATAATAATCCCCCACGAAGGCGAATTTCTCCCCATACTTGATCCAGGAGTTCCCTTGTCATCTGGATTAGGTTCAAAATTACCAGGCTACGGATTTGAACATTGGTAAACGTAAATTCAAAATTGGGTTGGCTGTTAAACGACGGTTATAAAATTAGATAATGAAAACTACTAAAAGAAATTGTAGTTCATATTTTTAATAAAAAAAACTTTTTTTTTTCATTGTGTTAGGAAAAAAAAATCTTTATCTTCTAAATGGTTATTATATCATTTCACAGACACGAATAAGATTTTTGTGGGGTATACGATTTTCATTAACGGGTGTAATTTAAGGCTTGTTTCCTTTAAAGTATCTCCTTATATGATTATTTAAGATTAAACATGCTTTCTACTGATCAAATTGCTCTAGTAACCTTCTTTTTAAGGCTGTTTTTCGAAAAGCTCTTCGGTCGCATGAAATGGTAAATTTTTTGCAAATAATATATTATTTTCATAACTATTGTGACTTCGCAACAGTTACTCATGACTGTTTGGTCAAGTTTAGTCCATCTTTAGCCAGGACCTTTATTATATTTATTCTGAAAATGGTGCAAAAAGTCACTACGGAGAAAAATAACAATTTTAAGAAAATAAAAAGCGTTTGTAATCTTATATTTTTAATATTAAAAAACTTACTCCAATGCTGCATTATCTGAACTCATGAAAATTTGCAAAAGAATGAGAATAAGGCCTTGATTTTGATAATTTTCATTTAGCTGGGAAAATGTGGCTAAATTGCGATTTTTAAAAAAGTTTTATAGTTTTTAAAATGTTTTATTTATTTATCTATATCTTATTATTTATTTCTCTATATCTTATTATTTATTTATCTATATCTCATTATATTTATCTTTATTTATTTATCGATAATTCTTGACGTAATTAGGGTATATGTAGTTTAGAATTATAGCTGTGCTTCAAGTGAAAGGCACTTAAACTGTGGGTTTTTTTCATTTTCATTGGCCGAAGAGCTTTGGAAAACCATGCTAACGGTTCTCTTGTTTCCTCCTTTTTTTTCTTCATCAAAAGTTGTTTCGTATTACCTTTGTATTTTGTACAGTTAATTTGTATGACCTTGAGAGGGCATTGAACTTTTAAAAAAATTCTTTATTTTTAGCGCAGTGTAGCCACAAACAATTTTGCAATCATTAGAGTGAAAATTTAATCAATCAATTAATCGTAAGATGTAGAAATCTCAAAAATATGAGAAATTTATTACAAATAGTTAATTGTGGATTACCTATAGAATTCTCAAGATGAACAAAATAATTCAATTTGCAAATGCAGTCAGAGTGAAAATATTATCTATGATTTTCAAACAAGCCTTCGACAATTTATTTCAGAATTTCTGAAACAGCGGAGTCATTTATCTAAATTAATATTAAAATTATAGAAAAGTAAAACGGAAAACCATGGAAGATATCCAGTCTGCGTTCCCCCCAACGAATCGATTTTAATCAATTTTTAACAACTTCAAAATACGTCTGAGGAATTTGGAAAATTTTATTTACTACTACATTCTTGACATGTTTCACCGATAATCCAGCGAAACGGGAATAAAGAATTTATTAATATGCCCAACCATCTTAATGCAGTTCATAATTTTCATCATTTATTGAAATAATTTTCAATTTAATCAAAGGGGAAGAATGCTTTGATCTTTAAAGACATTGGAGGTTGCTTTTCAGTATGTCTGATTAAAGATATGAAATAGCTAATTCAGCCAAAGCTTTAATTTATTTTCTGATTCTGCCACGAAGATTATATTTCTAACTTGTCAAGATATGTAAAACAACACGCTTTTAGTACACGCTGTAAATTTATGATTAGACTGAGTGCTAATACAAAATATAGAAGGTTTTAGAAAGAAAAAAATGTTATTCCACTTTCATATTTACATAAATTTTAAACGAAAATAATCTTAATTTTAAATCATCAATTAACAGCAATTAAATAAGTCGAATTATTTAACAGAAATAAAATTAATTTTAAGATGGCAAAATGTAAGAGATGAATTAAAAAATATGTAAAACGAATTATTAAATAAAGTATAGAACATCGTAAAATAAAGAATATATACTGCACAAAATCATATATAATTTCTACCCGCATATTTAGATGTATTTTATATGAATAAAAAAATTCATTTTGAAGAACATTCTTAATTTTAAATTATCAAATATCATCAATTAAATTAATAAATTGGATTATTTAACAGAAATAATTAGTTTTAAATCGACAAAATGTAAGAAATTGATAAAATATTTGTACTACATTATTACTCGAATTATTGAATACAGTATGGAATATTGTAAAATAAAGAATGGATTTTGTGTAGAAATACTTCTAAATTCAACCTGCAGATTTAGAAAGCACTTTATTTGAATTAAAAAGATTTATTTAAAAAAATCTTAATCTTTGATTATCAATAAGAGTATATATAATAAATTGCCTATTGTATTATTTAACAGAAATAATTAATCTCAAAAAATTAAAACGCAAGAAATGAATTAATTAAATTTATAAACAAGAGTATTGAATACAATATAGAATATTATAAAAAGAAAAGAAACGTAATTACAAACAATTTTTATAAATGAAATATTATATAAAAATTATTTCTTTTTTTACATAATTTAATTTATCAATTTAAATATTTGAATATTTTATTTCAATGCATTTAATATCGTAAAGTAAAAAAATAAATTTGTACATTTTATAAACTAAATATTAACAAAGTCTCTATGCTTTTATACATGCTAAAATTAAACAATGTTTTTAAATGTAAATACTAAGATAACATTTCTTTGAAAATGCATTTTAAATAAAAATTTTTTTTTTACAAATTTAGAGTTTTTACATGTATTGTTAGTTGAATCTGTTTAATATGATCTTGTTTATTTATCAATACCATGTAGTATTTCAAATTTACAAAAGAAGCATTTAAACAAAAACCAAATTCCTTTTATTAAAATGCAATAAAGGAAATCATACTTTATAAAACTGTTAATAAAATTATTTATAAACACAGCTTTGAACTGATATTCATCTCTATAAAAATGTAGTAAAAGAATGAGAATATTTAAATGACAGAGCACAATTGCTTTTAAATCTGAAAACGTAGGCATTTAAAAAAAAGGAATGGATTTTTCTTCTAAACGACGTTATTTATATGAAAATATGCTTAAATGTGATAAAAAATGGCATCGATAAAGAATAAAAATGTGAAATGAATTTATAATGACATATTTTGCTAGTCAAATAATATAATAAATATTTATGAGAGAAGGAATAAAAAAAATATAATCACTTTTTTTCTCTTTGGTATAATTTCAGAAATACTCTTTATATGAGAATTTTTTGAATATTAATGTATTCATAGTGTAAACAATATTAATTATTAAAATATTTTTAGAGATGTATGCGAAATCTTTATGTGATATACTATACGACAATGATTATTTTTTTAGTTAAAAAATAAAAAAGAAGGCAAGAATAGTTTAATTTTCCATTTTTAAATATTATTTGCGTGTTTTTTATTCTCTGAATACCGTGATTTCACAATATACAATATATAATAGCTTAACACTACTAAATATATCATTTATCTATGAATTTATATGATCAAATAGTTTCTTCTTATTATTGTATACGACTGGAGTTAATAATCCATTTCACTGCATTTAGGAGAGAAGGGATAGACTGGTTGGTAGTGCATTGGGCCAATGTCCAAGGGGTCGTGAGTTCGATCACCGCCGGCCGAAGACTTCCCGTGTAGTAACTGGTGACTGGTGCACGTTAAATCTGTCGAGTCACTAAGGACTTGTTATGGAAACACTTCATGTTCCCTTAACAAATCATACCTCTGGGAGTGCTGAATTCCTCGTTCTCTGGTCTTGGTTAAAATTACGATCTGTGAATGGGTGTATAAATAGGTCTACTCTATAAACGGACTATGACGTATGTGTGGGGAAGAAACCGAATTCTTGGCCATACGTGGGTGCCACTGGAAAACAAGAAGAAGCGCACCCCCTTTTCCTTAATGGAATACGACAACAACTGTATTTAGGAATTTAAGGGGAAAAATAAAGCAATTGCATTAGAGGGTTCGTTAATCTGAATGTATATTTGTAAGTAAATAACATTTGTGAGTAATTTAGCAGGAAGTATTTAAATTCAAATTGTAATATTATTAGAAAAAAGAATTATCATCGCTAATAAAAAAAATGCAATATCGACATTGTTAAACATTATTTTAACTGTATATAGATCAAAAGTCGCTAAATCATTTTTTTTAAATTTTTTTTCAATATTTACTAAATTAACTTCTGGGCTAGAATAAGCTTAAACGTGCCAATTTTAAATCTTTAAGGCTACAGTGAACACCCAAACTCGTGAGAAATCACTCGATAAATCGATTTTCTAATTTCGACCATTTTATATAAATTAAATAATATATAGAAAAGCTTGTTTTTGTGAGTGTTTTGTGTAGTGCTTCTCAAAACAAAAATTTTGCATCGAATTGGAAATTGAAATAGTTCCCTGCGCTATAATTTTCATGACTATTCCACTTTTTTTTCACTAACCACTAACTTTTTTGACACACTTTCTGGATTAATAAAAAAAACCTGTAGAGAAAAAATTTTAAAAAAGGGTGTATGTGGGGGAATACTAACATGAATTAAAACTAATATGAGCCATCGAATAACGAAATAAAACTAAATTGCAAAAATAAACTATTTATTAAAAACTCTAAAATAAAAACTTAATAAGAACTTACTTCAAACTTCCAAAGTATTTGGGAAAAAGGCTCTGCGCTCTGAAACTCTTAAAGCCAGAGTAAAAACATGCTGTCGTGAAATCGCTAATCCAACTGACTGGTGAGCAGGCAAAAATATTCGAGTTAGCAAGAGTTTCAGAGCGCATGCGTAACAAATAAACAAATAACAAATTAATGTCGATGATTTAATGAGTGGTGCGGATAGTGAAGCTGAAGCGCTTCAGCTTGCACAAGAAATTATATCTCTTTTGAAAAGGGGTTGCTTAGAACTAAAGAAGTGGTCATCAAATTCACCAAAGATAATTCAAGCAATAGACCCTCCAATCGAAGACATAAGCCCATCTCGTCGTATTGATATTGATGACTCAGTAAAAACGCTTGGTCTTCAATGGAAACCATCTTCTGATTGCTTTTCATTCAACGTGATTGAACATTTATCTGCATCAGTTACGAAACGACAACTCTTATCTGAACTATCTAAAATTTTTGATCCTCTTGGTTGGTTGTCACCTGTAACAGTTAAAGGAAAAATCCTAATGCAAGAGCTATGGAGGAACAATCTAAACTGGGATGAAACTCTGCCGACCACGATTCAACGGAATTGGTTGACTCTGTCCTCGAAACTTAAAAGATTTAAAGAATATCAGAATTCCAAGGTGCATAGTGGTGAAGAGCTCCATAAAAGTTGAAGTTCTCGGATTTTGTGATGCATCCGAGAAAGCCTATGCCAGTGTAGTTTACTTACGAACTAGTGACAGCCTGGGAAATTCGTTGACAAGATTAGCGGTAGCTAAAACTAAAGTAGCACCGCTGAAGCTGATTTCCCTGCCTCGACTGGAGCTATGTGGATCATTACTTTTAGCTCGTACAATACAACAAGTTCTGGAATCTCTTTCCTTAAAATCGCCAATCATTCACTGCTGGGCAGATTCCAAAATTATCTTAGCTTGGATAAATAGTGATCCTAGTCGATGGAAAACGTTTGTCGCCAATAGGGTAAGCAAGATCCAAGATATAATTCCTCAAGCACAATGGCATCACATCAAAGGCGAACACAATCCTGCAGATTGTGCTACCAGAGGAATCAATCCTATTGACTTGAACTATCATCATCTGTGGTGGGCAGGTCCAGATTTATCCAATATCGACACAAGTTCTTCAGTTAATGATTTGACTGAGGAAACACTAAGTGAAGTAAAACCGGTGAAAATTCATCACACTATCCAACCAGAGAACACAAACATCTTTCCGTTTGCCAAATACTCAAGTTTGTCCAAACTGAAGAGAGTATTAGCATACTGCAAACGTTTTGCTTCTAATGCTCACCCTGGTAGTTCAAGAAAATATGGCTTTTTAACAGCGCAGGAATTAGAATCAGCCTTTATTTACCTCATTCATCAAGCGCAGAAAGATGTATTTCAAGATGAAATTGCAACCTTGATTAAACATAAAAGTCTTAGTTGCAGATCAAAAATAGGCCCTCTAAATCCTTTCTTAGACGAGAAAGGAATTCTTCGAGTAGGAGGCAGACTACGTCACAGCAAGCTATTAGAGACTGAAAAGCATCCAATTTTACTTCCCAAACACCACGAGCTAACAGATTTGATACTGTCTGATATTCATCTCAGGTACTTGCATGCAGGTCCCCAACTGATGCTTTCAGTACTAATTCGAAAGTATTGGATAATTGCAGCTCGGGAGGTTGCAAGACATCACGTTCGGAAATGTGTCATTTGTTGCCGACATAAAGCTCAAACCATGGAACAACTTATGGGAGATCTACCTAGAGATAGAACTTTACCATGTAAGGCCTTTCTAAAATGTGGCGTTGACTATGCTGGTCCATTTTCACTAAAAGCTTCGAAAGGAAGGGGTAGATCCACCTACAAAGGGTACATCGCACTCTTCGTGTGCTTTGTAACAAGAGCTATTCACCTGGAGCTAGTGGGTGATATGACTTCAGAGACATTCATTGCTGCTCTAAAGAGATTTATTGGTAGACGTGGGCAGTGTACTGATCTCTATAGTGACTGTGGTACTAATTTTGTAGGTGCATCCAAAATACTGGAAGAGGATCGTAACTGGAGATCTATAACGAACACAGATAAAGTATCCCATCATCTAGCAGACAATAACATAAGTTGGCATTTCAACACTCCGTCAGCGCCTCACATGGGTGGCACCTGGGAAGCAGGTGTCAAATCCGTGAAATACCATCTACGCCGCATTCTGGGACACACCATACTTTCTTATGAAGAGTTTTACTCGCTTCTAGTGCAAATTGAAGCGTGCTTGAACTCAAGACCCATTACACCAATTTCAAGTGATCCCAACGATTTAGCTCCTTTGACTCCTGGTCATTTCCTAACAGGACAATCCTTAACATCAGTGCCAGAGAGGGATTATACATCTCTTCCTAACAACAGGCTATCTAGATGGAATCTATTGCAAAAACTGATACAAACATTTTGGGATCGGTGGAAATCCGAATATCTATCTCGGCAGCAAAATGGTATGCCAACCGACAAAACATAAAGGTAGGTGATTTAGTGATCATAAAAAATGACAATTTACCACCACTACAATGGAGCTTAGGAAGAGTTATTGAGACATTTCCAGGGAGTGATGATAAGATACGAGTTGTATCTTTAAAAACTGTTACTGGTATAATTAAAAGACCAATTGTGAAATTATGTCTATTGCCTCTTGACTCTAAAATTTAAATACCACTGTTTCAAAAATTTTGAGTCAATAAATCAACCAATTTATTGAGAATAATTTAGAATTGAGTTTTATGTTTTTGTGATCTTCAAAATTTATACTCTAAGATATTTGAGTTTGTGATTATAAATTTATGCTTGTTTAATTTTTCTATTAGATAATCTATTTCTATTAGATATGCTTATTTAATTTTTCTATTAAGATTGCTAAATTTAATACTTCTTGGAAATACTACTCTGAAGTGTTTTCAGTATTTTCAATGTTTCGAACAAGTTTAGAAAATTGTGATTTGTTTCATTTTCTTGCATAATTGTTTAATTTAATTTATTAATTGTTGAAGTTAGTTACTTCAAGGGCGGCGGTATGTTTAGCCGTAGTTGAATAATCCAACAATCACTTGAGGAGAAATCTTTTCTTGAATTGTCTGTACATTTTTACGATGTCTGCCACAATAGCTACTTGGTGGATGCGAAATCTAAAAAGTATGTCAGCAAGAGTATCCTGCACTACAGGTCCGACCAGTAGTTTATCGTTTAAAGATATTCCGTTTGAAGACTTCACCGATGCGTCAAAAACCACCCGGAATTTTGTAGTGCTAGCTTCACATTTCGTAACAGCATGATGTGGCAAATAAAAGGTTTCATGAACAGGTTTTAATAGTTCTTCTGGAGGTACCAATTCCATATGCCCTAAGGACATATACTCCCACATGAAAGTTTTGTAAGCTCTGTCTAGATCAGGGTAGTATTTCAATTTTCTCTCTATGCGTTTCAAACGTTGAATGGCAAACTCTCTGGAGGCTCCCAATTCAGGACTTGATCTTTTAAATGGTAATCGAACAACAAATCTTCCTTCTGCATTACTAGTCGTAGTTTCTTGGACGATTTCTTCGCAATACTTTTGAGATTCACTAAGAATTTTGTTACATGGAATATGGTCAAGCTCCCAAAAGGTTTGCAAATTCTTGTCGATATCACAGCAGGCAACGTGCAAATTTATCACTTTCCTTGTAGAGGCAAAACTCCTTGTGACCACCCATCCGAATACAGTTCGGAAAGCAGCAATATTAACCTTAGATGGTTTATGCTTTTCACCAAGAAAAACACTAGGAATTGCATCTGCTCCTAATAGCACGTCTATCTTGTTTGGCTGATAGAAATTTGGATCAGCAAGTTGAAACCCTTTGAAGTAGGTAAACTCGTTAAAATCAAGTTTGTGTTGCGGCAAACTACTAGTTACCTTCGAAAGAACTAACGTGGATATATTTAAACAAAAGTTAGGATCCAGTCTCGAGCCAATTGTAACATTTACAGAGTTTTTAACTTTGGTCATGGGTTTCGCCAATAAACCTGACAAAGATATGTTTGTGTTCATCTTTTTTAAACGCAAACGTTGAACCAAGTCTTGACTGATAAAACTCGATTCAGATCCAGAGTCTATAATTGCTCGGCAATCAACACCAATTCCAGAAGAATCAAAAATCTTAACTATGGCAGTTGGAAGGATACTACAATCAAATTTCTCGCCTGTTGAATAATGAGCAGAAGATTTTGTTTCAGAATTTTCAACAGACGCTAAGTTTGAATCCTCAACTTCTTCATGCAACAGACTATGATGCTTTCCTAAGCAAAAGTTGCAGTGTTTGCTTTTGCAATTCGCTACAATATGTCCGAATTTCAAACAATTAAAACAAAGTTTTTTTTAAAAACGAAAGTCTTTCTTTCTTGAACTGATTTAGCAAGAAATTTTTCACATCTATAGATATTATGTGACCCATCGCAGAATATGCAACATTCCAATTTGCTTGGCGAAATTTGAGTTTTGAAAATCTTCGCTTTTTCAACTCATTTTCGGTTTTTGAAGCAGCATGCTTATCGATTCAAGTGCGCGTGCCCTCATTTCTAAGAAAGACCGTAATTCTTCAAAAGTCGGCATCTTTCCTTTCGTCTGTGATAATTCCCATTCTTTTAATGAAACGTTATCAACTTTCCTTCTTAATGAATAAACCAAGATTGAATCCCAATTATCAACCGGTTGGTTTAAAATTCGTAAATTCTCTAAGCTTTCAGTTGATAAATCCAGAAGTTTCCTTAAACCTTTAGCGGATTCAATTTGCAAACTAGGTTGCGTAAATAACTTATCTAAATGACAATAAACTAAGTCGACTTCACTGTGATACCTATTAGTCAGTGCGTTCCACGCTTTTTCAAAGTTTGCGTCTGAAACTTGTATAGAGTTGATTAACGATAGTGCTTCGCCTTTAACTGATAATTTTAGATATTGCAATTTTTGAGAATTTGATAATAACTCATTATTGCGTACAGTAGCGGAAAATAAATCACGAAATGATATCCAAGAAAATAAATCACCTGAGAAAGTAGGTGAGTCCAGCTTTGGAAGATTGATGTAAGCCTTTGGAGTTTCTGCTACAACCGAAGTTTGAGATTGTGCGTTCGTCAAATTACTATTTTCGGTCAAATTACTATTTCGTTTCTTTAAAGACAATTCAAAACTATCTAATTTATTCAGTAAGTCGAAAAGCTCAGTTTCGTAATCTGAATAATTTTCTTCATCGCAAGCCACTAAGATGTCTTTGAAAAGATTCGAAACTTCCAAATTGAGTTCACTTATTTGACGTAAACAAATATCTGAATGTTCAAGGTTAAGTTCAGTATCTTGCAACAAGTCAGAGATAGAATCAGTAACCCTAGTAACTTTACTTTTAACTACTCTTTTCAGCTTAAGTAGCTCTTCTAATAATTTTGGCATATTGAAAGCTCATGAAAAGTAATTCAATTCCCTAACTAAAAATTTAATTTCGATGGCTCCGGCTCAACGGTTCAGATGTGGGGGAATACTAACATGAATTAAAACTAATATGAGCCATCGAATAACGAAATAAAACTAAATTGCAAAAATAAACTATTTATTAAAAACTCTAAAATAAAAACTTAATAAGAACATACTTCAAACTTCCAAAGTATTTGGGAAAAAGGCTCTGCGCTCTGAAACTCTTAAAGCCAGAGTAAAAACATGCTGTCGTGAAATCGCTAATTCAACTGACTGGTGAGCAGGCAAAAATATTCCAGTTAGCAAGAGTTTCAGAGCGCATGCGTAACAAATAAACAAATAACAAATTAAGAAAAGATTTCTCCTCAAGTGATTGTTGGATTATTCAACTACGGCTAAACAGTGTCACAGCATATTTTATAGTCATTTCAATGTTCCAAATGCTTATAGTCATTTCAATATTCCGATTTTCATTTTAATTTTTTTTCGGCCGAAACTTGCTTTTTCTACTCTGTATGAAAATTAGTAGAAAATGTGAAAATTTTTTCCCTACAATTTGAAGAGAAATGTAAATAGGGTTGAAATTAACAAATAATATTTGAATTTAAGGAAAAATTTAGCGCAAGGAGCTTATTTAAATTTCAAAATAAATCGACAATTTTTTTGAAAAAATTTAAATTTTTCATGTTATAGCATGAATTACGTATCAGATTATATTTTTTAATGCACTCTATCTAAATATAAGCAATCCCTGCAAGTTGCAGCAATGTAACATTATTTTTTTTTAAAAAAAAAACTTATTAAGAATCCACTGTAGCCTTAACTTTGCCTAATTATAGGCTTAAGCCTCGTATAAGAGAGTAAAATAAGTACTTTGTATCTGTATTTTCGTATGTTCTATTTATGTCTGTCTTTATGTTTTCTTAAACTATCTTTTTATGTTTTGTTTCGTTTCATTTTAATTTCCTTTTTTTATACTTTGTTTTCATACAATATTTTAAGCTTGGTTTCGTTTCCGTAAGCTGTTTTTTTGTTTTTTTTTTAGTCCTTTAAACAACACTGTAAAATATTCAAAATTAAATTTTGGTTAAAAGTACTGGAACTTCTTACCGTAAAATTAATTTATTTCGGAACATGTTGCGGAACAAAAAATCTGATATATCGTAATCTTTACAATTATTATTACTGTAAAATCATTGACTCACTCGAATTACATAAATATTACTGAAAAATTACGACCTAGTATTTTACAGTAAAATTGGTTTTATGGATAATTCCGGTACTTTATACCGTAATTTGATCCAGAATTTCTTACTTTGTGTATCTTTTGGTGTTTTTATATATTTTTTAAACTACTCCTGTTTTCTTACGTGTTTTTAAACTACTTTTAATTATTTTCATTGGCATTTTTCAATCTTGAGCAGATTTTGAAAATTTTATTGGGTATGTAAAGTTGGAAAAAAACGTTTGAAAAACGCTTTTTTTTTTTAATTTCATTTCTAAGGAAACGGAATGTATTTTTTTTTTTTTTTTTTTTTTTTTTTTTTTTTTTTATGAAAATGGAATGGAAACGTTTTATTGTTTTTCGAAAGAAAAAACCACAAATGTTAACAATGTGATTTTTACTCACTCATATGTAACACTTTTTTAATTAATTTGCAAAGGACGTGAATACTTTAGAGCGAGAGCTAGTAATATAGTGTATTTTTATTATTTGACGCATTCATGAAGTCTTAAAACACATTAAGTTTAAAAAACACTGTAATTAAATAAAAAAGATAAAATGAAGTAACCGAAACGAAATTCAAAATTTGAATAAATTCTCTCAAAACAATCTTTCTGGGTCTTTATTTGAGGCATCTTTAATGTGCATTAGCACCCTCAAAAGTTTTTAACTTTTCTTAGAAACGCGCAGCTATCACAACTTCGGAGTATGCCAGTGATATATTTTCTGATATCGAATTTTTTTTCAGACTTTATTTACCGCACCATTTTATTTTGTTTTATTTTATTTTATAATTTATATTATATTATTTTATATTATTTTATTTTATTTTGTAATCCTCGTTGAACTACTGACCCAATTCTGAGTTAACAAGCATTAATGTAGTGTTGTAATTTTGAGCCAGACCCAGAAGACAAGCTCTTGTATCAAACAATGGGACGCATTAACTTTCGTGGAGGACTTTTGATGGAACTAACCATTTGTTTATAATGGAAAGGAAAGCCATGAAAAACCCCCAATGATTTGTTTTATAGCAGGTGGTCTCTAACCCAGGTAGCAGGTGGTATCTGTCTACCACTGAGGATATTTAAGTCAGCATTGAGGTCGGTGTGATCTGGGAGCAGAATTTGTATCAAACAACCACTGCAGGGATTGGAAACTGATTAACCCTCATTGGAAGGTGAACGCTCTATACCCTGAGCCACTGCAGCTCTGGCACCGTTTTATAAACGTGCTTACATAAAATGCAATTTTTTTTATGTTTGACACTGTATAACAGATAACAGACTTTAAATTTTATATTCAGTTATATTGACCTATTAGTAAGAGTTATTCTGATTTATAAAAGATTAATGATAGAATACAAAAATTTGTTTTTGATAAAAACAAGTATGTATTATAAATGCCATTGCATAAAATAATATACCATTTTTTTCTCTAGTTGCAAATTTTGCATTCGAACACTCTTATACATATTGCATCTACAAACCTTTGTGAGATAAACTTGTATATGGCTCTTCTACCAATTACTCCTTAATATTGGGTTAGTATTTAACCTCTGGTCGTTTTCTTTTAAATTTTAGTATTTCGCGTGTCATTAAAAAAATTTTGACATCATGTTTTCAATCATGCGAATATTGTTTAGTTCTTTCAAAATTTACTTTTTTTCTTTTATTTGAGCTCATATATGATAATTTTCAGATAATCAAAGTTCGAATGTCGAATTTTGAAAAATGATTATTAGCGACACCTCTCTTTTTTTAATTAAGGCTCTAAGACCGCAAAAGCTGCTCGTGGTATTTGAGCTGTGTACGGGTAGGGTACTACAGCTGAAAGAATCCCTTGTTTATAGTATGCCAAGTTTAAAAATAGAAATTTTGACCTCAAAGTGATGCGTTGTTCTTGCCGTTCAGTAGTGTTCGATGAAATGCAATTAAACCAACTCTTGCCCGAAAATTTGCATTGGACGTCAAGGGAGCTGAAGCAGAGAAAATAGAATGCTTCTAAACTTTAAACTTCTGAAATAAATTTTTAAAAAATTGTGAAAACATTTTTTTCCACCCAATCACTAACTTCATTTGAATTTAGAAAAAAAATCTCTGTCATTCATCATTCTTTGGCGTGAATTTTTTTTTTCATAAATTGAGCTAGCTTTCATTAACCACGGCGTGGCAAATATATTTAATTTTAAAAATTAATTTCAAATTAATTCAAAATTAATTTTTATTAATTAAAAATTTTATTTTATTCAAAATTCGTTTTAAATTGAAAATTAATTTTAATTCATAAACCTGATTTTAACGATACTTTTTTTTAAAAAAATCAAATTTTGTATAATTTATTATATATGCTCATTTTTTCATTTTAATTTTTACGTGGAAAAAAAACATTCAGGTTAAAATTACCGTTCTGTACAATAATGACATTTTTGGTGAAAAAAGAAGCCCATAATTCTTGTTAGCAAAACCGGAATATATGGTACTTATACTATTCATTTGGTAATTTTTTCATTCACACTGTAACGGTTTACAAAAAGTTCAAAATCATAGTCCTTATTACCATACCTTTAGTTAAAAAGTAAATTTAACCGAATAAATGGTTTTTATACCATAATTAAATTTGTGATAAAATTATTAATATATGATAAATTCATGATAAAATTACTTAATTTTACCGCATTAACAAAATTTTATTATGCAGCCATATTCAGCCGTGATGGCTCAGGGGACAGAACGTTCGCCTTCGAATGAGGTGAACCGGGTTCCAATTCCAGCGATGGCTGATCGATATGAATTCCGCATATGTCTTGCACCGACCACAGTGCTGACGTAAAAACATCCTCAGTGGTAGGTGGATCATGGGTTAGAGTAGTGTTTCCCAACCTTTTTTGTGCCATGCCCCACCTAAGCCTTTCTTAAATTCTTAAGCCCTCCTATGTAACATATACATAATTTTAAATATTAAAAAAATTGAAAGCTTCACTTAAGAAACTTTAATGATAGGTTTTAGGAAGAAATCCCTAGGAAATTGTTAACGAAACACAGTAAATTTTCAAAACATACAATGAAAAACTGAAATTCAAATTTCAAAATAATTTTAATAAAGATTTTTCTATAATAATTTAATGTTTTAATTTAGTGTGGTGCTTTGTGCACAGAGATTTTATGTTAGGTTTCAATTTGGTTAGCTTCAGTCTCCCAGTTGTGTTATATCCAGACGATTTCTTTATTTTTACCAGTAAATCATTTGCAGCACTAAATCCACATTCAGCTAAATATGAAGATGGAAACGTTAACAAAAGTTTTCTTGCACATTTGGTTGAATTTGGGTTTTTGATTTCTGTTTCCTCACAAAGCCATGCCATCACTCCATTTATATTAAATAAAATATTAACTGACTCATCATTTTGCATTTCTGCTAGTTCTTCTTGATCCTGCATATTTGATATGTCAGAAAAATCCGCTAACATTGGCTGTATGATCCATATAGGAAAATCAATTAGTTTTAAACTAGAAAATCTTTCTTTTAAATCAGCCGATATAATTTTCAGATGATCGACAATAACAAGTAAAGCAGTACCATTTACTTCACATTTTTGGAGCCAATGAAACTGTTCAAAGTTTTTGTTGTTAATATATTTCTGACATAACTCAATAAGGCTAATGAAACCCAATATCTTCGCTTTTGCATCAACAAGAGTTTTATTTGTTCCTTGAAGTTGCTTATTTAATATATTTAGCTATTCAAAGATATCGGCTAAATAACTCACAAATGCTTTATCATCGACTGCTAACAGATAATTCATTTCAAGTTTGTCGCTTAAAAAATCACTAAGAGTATCAAACAGTTTCCTAAATATTTTCAAGCAGTTCCCTTTAGAGAGCCATCTTACTTCAGTGTGAAGTAAAAGTCTCATAGGGTCTGCATTTTTTTCTTCACAAAATAGACGCTCTCATTTGGCATTAGTTTTAATATCATTGATTTACTGAATGTAGTACTTCATTTACTGAAAGTATTACTTCATTTAGAACAGGCGAGCTGTTTTTAGCTACAAGTTTTCCCTATGAATAACACAATGCACAAAAATCATTCCTGGATTCTCATCCTTCATCAATTTTTAGCAGCCATTTTTCTTGCCCATTATATTAGGATCACCATCTACAGCGCAAGATGCTATATTTTTCATTTGTATATTATTGACATCCAAGTAGTTTTTTAACTTATTATATATATCTTTGGAGGTAGTGCTACTTTCTAATCTTTCACAGAACAACATTTCTTCAGCAAAATGCCGTTTATCAATATATCTTACGTAAGTAATCAATACTGCCAAACTGTCTATCAAAGTTGATTCATCCATTTTTCACTGATAATTTTCTAGTTTTCAGCTTTTCAACAAGATGTTTTTCAATATCTTCACTCATTTCGTCTATTCTTCTGCGAACTTGTTACTGAGTGACATAGCTTTTGCATCTTTCTCAAGAACCATTTTAAGAAATGCTGATATTGACGGTTTTATTAAATTCTCTCCTATAGTATGGTTTTTTCTGGGGGTCCACGCGAAGCCTGCTATTTGCCGCAGAGAGGTCAACTTGACGGCGCCAAAAACTCATTAGATATTTTAGTCTTGTCAAGCGAATTTATAATATTATTTTGCCGCAATTATTTAAGATTTTGCTTTGTTCTTTCAATTTTGTTTCCGAAATTTAGCATTGCATTTAAATGGCCCGAAGCAAAAGGGTTAAACTCGTGTGGAGTTCATTTTCGAATTGCCCCCCGGTGGGGCGTGGGCCCCACGTTGGGAAACACTGGGTTAGAGTCTCCTTGCCGTCAGGCTAACCATTGAAGGTTTTCCTCTCCATGTAACGCAAATGCGGGTTTGTTGTATCAAAAATGCCCTCCACGAAGGCAAATTTTTCCCAATACTTGACCCAGGAGTTCCCTTCTCTTCTGGATTGGGTTCAAAATTACAAGGCTACGGAAGTGTACATTCGTAATCGTAAACCCAAAAAATTGGGTAGACTGTTCAGCGACTGTTATAAAATAAAGTATACAGCCACATTTTATTGATTATTTCATCAGAATTATAACCAAAACTCTTCGGTAAAAATTACTGAGCTTTTTGATGTTCTCAAAGAGCCAGAAACACGGTAAGTTTTACCATATTTCGGTGTTTTTATAATCTTATTTTCTCATTATAGTCAAACTAACAATTTAAAAAAAAAAAAAACGAAAAAATGCACAAATGTATTTTCTATACCTTGACTGTTTACTAAATCTGAATTGCATCTCATTTACAACTAACAATGTATACAAAAGTCAGCATCCACTTAACAATAACAAATATCTATTGTCCAAATCAAGACATGCTAAAATTCAGTAATAGTCTAGTTTCGCTTAAAATGCTCAAACATTATGCGAAACCACTCACGCATTTGAAGTCTGTGTGTAACATTTTCAGAGTTGTTTCAATGTACTGATCTGAATCAGTTATGAATCTGCTGTTGTGATTAAGACAAAACATAATTTGAAAAGCGTCGTTTCGAAAGCATTGTGGTCTACAAAATTACCAATCCTTAATGACCGAACAGATCTGAGAATATATGTCAGATTCGTGCCGAGTGAAGTTTTATCCAATTACAGAAGAGTTATATAGAACTGGATGAATATTATTAAATTATTTTATTGTTATTTAATGTTATGGTTTCTATCACTGTCATTTGAAGTTTAATTAAATATTAATTGAAATTAATTAAAATTTTATTTAATATATGTTAAAAGGTCATTTATTGTTTTTATTCATTTATTTAGTTCTTTTTTGTTTCTTGTATGTAAAAGATGGAATGTTGTAATTGATGTTCCCCCAAATCCTAATGTTCCATCAAGTTGGGTATCTATTCAGATGCGCGTTTTGATAATTGATACAATTTTTTAAAAAGATGAATTTGAAAGTTAAATTAATATTAGAATACTCACATATAGCCAAGATCAGAAGATTTCTGTACAGCATACTGTAAGGAATTCCGGATCAAATTACGGTAAGACGTGCTGGAACTCATGGTGCCGGTTCTTTTTACCGTATAATCAATTTTTACTGGAACATGTTATGAAATAAAAAATCCGATAAACAATAATATTTCCAGTAATAATTACAGTCAAATCACTGAATCACTCTAATTAAATGAATATTACTTTGAAAATTACGGTAAAATATTTCAAGATTAAAATAGATTTTACGATTAAATGAATTCTACGGCTGATACACTCAAAGTATCGGTATTTTATACTGCAATTTGATACAGAATTTATTACAGAACATTTGGAATAAAAGTAAGTTAATATTTTATTTTTCCTATCAAGTATATGAAAAATCTTTGTCAAAGAGTATAGAATGTGTCACTTAAAAAAATTGATTCTTGACGGGCATGGCTCACTCGAAATAGAATGGAAATAACAGTTGCTATAATAAACAACTATCACGGTTCAAAAACCAATAAGGGAGACGCAATTATCGTCGAATGGTTGTTGTTTATGGAAAACACTACCTAGGATTAACAGCTATAAACAGTAAATTACATTTTTCGTTAAAATATCTGCCACACATTCAATCTCGCCTCTGTCAAGAAGCAGATAAAATAAAAAATCACGATCTCCTACGAATCTATTGCTTCTGTTGATGAAAGTGTTAATTGACAGGCGTGCAACACTTTGTTTGAGTGAAAGAATAACGGTATAACCTACTGCCACAAAAAAAATCTAATTTGTGTTGTTTTTTTCTGTTATTATATTTTTAGCATAACTTTACATTCACTTCAAATGCTTTCATGTGAAATGGTTAATCAGTTACAATCATACACTTATATTGTTAAAAACGATGAACTGAAATGTATTTTATTTATTTTATAAGGTGCTCTATAAAATGAATTCTAATATGAATTCTGACAGCAATCAGTCGATTCCAGCAAGTAACTGTTTTTCAATTTTCTTTTTCTTGTAAACGCATATAAAAGTCAATTTTTTGTGTTCTATAAACTTTTTCCTTGATTAAAAAGTTGTTAAGTTTTAAACGCTTGATTTTGTGTCATTTATTCCATGAGCTTTATTGGATTTTTATACTTTTTTGCTACTGTTTTATTTAAGTTGATTGGATTTTACCCATATTATCTTCATTAATAACCCTAGATAGAGGCACAGGTATCTTTACTATATTTCTGACGCTATTATACTTTTCTGATTTTTATTTGGGCAAACCTTATAAACGCACTAAAAAGGCGTTATTATAAATCAAAATTCGAAAGATTAAAAAAAATCAACCTTATACGTGAACTAAAATGACACTATTTAAATATATGTAAGCATATTGACTTGCTTGAAATGTTATTCTGACTATTTTTACATTTTTCTACTTAGCATTATTATAACATATTCTATTTTATTTATTGTGAATTATCCTGGACAACGTCAAAAAAATCTAATTTTTTAGTAAGCTAGATCATCTAAAACTCTCTCCTTCTGCATATAAAACTTTGATGTTTGAATAAATTATTCAAAACATTTCTGTTTAATACTTTGAATTAAATGTTCAATTTAAAATAAAGAATAAATGTATTAAAAGAATTCTTAAGTGCGATAAATTTTAAAGTTAAAAGAAAAAATATATATTTATAAATTACTCGTATTTTTTTTTTATTTTTAAACAGTTTTTTTTTTTTTTTTTCATTATTTCATTATAAGCTAAATCTTTCGACATTTTTTTTCACCTTCTGTATTTTATATTCTTGAAAGAAAAAAAACACAAACTTAAAATTTTTATTTCTTTCATGGCAAAATAAATCCCCAGCTACAATCCCACGTGGTATTGTAGGTTTTACATTAAAAAAATACACTTACTCCGCATTTATACGATTTTAAAACTTCACACATATTCACTAAAAAATTTATTTACCTTCCTTTTAAAAGGATAACTGTTTCATCCTCATCACAGTTAATGAGAATTTTCTTCTTTCATAAAACAAACATTAACTTTTTTCGCTACTTCAAAAAGAAAACTTATATACTTCTTTAAGAAAAAAAAATTGAGACTCATTTTCTGAAGGAAATGTGAGAACAAAAATTGTTTTTATTCCATCAAAATAACTATTTTTTTGTCAAAATAAATAGTTATTTTTTTCCCAGAACTATAGCTCTGAAATCGTTCAGTGACATTTCTTGGGATTTTGAGAATAAATATTGTGTTACAATTGGAGACATCATATTGATACAAAAAGTTTTCTTTTTTTTACATATTAGTAAATTGTAACGTTTGTATAATTTTTTTTCCTTCCTCTCTGTTAAAAAAATCGTAAGTACCATCCATCGCAGTTTTGGATGTTAGTGTTACAGTTTATTTAGCTGCGCGAAAACTATAAGACATGAAAATTGAAATTATCTGAAGTGTGCAGAAAATGTGCAGTGTTTGCGATGGAATAAAAAAATTTAGCATTTGATAAATAATTTGTGAGTTATTAACTGTTCAAATCGTTAGAAAAATACCATGCGGGCCGCTCTTTAGGCTGCGAAATTCGACATGCTAAGAGAGCCCTCTTCATTAAAAAAAATTAGATAAGTTTTGTTCAAAATTCCAGCGTGTTCGAAAATTATTGCATCTTCAAAGGATTTTTATCGCTTTTTCTAACTTTAATAATTGGGTACATGCACTTCAAGAAGATCACAAATACCCACAGTGACATATGACTTCTGCGCCAGCTGATCATTTATATTTTATTTTATAACAGTCGTTGAACAGCCGACCCAATGTTGGGTTTACGACTACTAATGTTGAACTCCGTAGCCTTGTAATTTTGTACTCAATCCAGAAGACAAGGAAACTCCTGGATTAGTAACCCCAGAGGTATGATTTGTTATGGGAACATGGAGGACTTTATGACCCGACATATTTAACGTGCATCAGTCACCATTTACTACACGGGGATTTTTCGGTATGTGGGGATTAAACCCACAGTGCCCTATCAACCAGGCTACCCCGGCCCTGTTGAACATATATAAGCAAAATGGCGTGTTGAAGTTGAGCTTATAAGTTTCTTCTCATAAGTTAGAATGTTGATTAACATGAAGTTAATTAAAATACAGTGCCGTATCGGACATCGAATTTATTGAAATATAATTTTTTCTCGTCAATGTCTTTTACTTAACTTACATTTATTATTTGCTTATGTATTTTGTTGTAACTGTGATATATTTTTGTTTCGTGAACCTGGCAACTTTGATGCATAATTAGTTTGTTAGCTAGCTCTACATGGCCATATTCGTGCCTTTGTTTGTGTTAAGCAAGAAATACATAGTGAAAGAATTGAAATCTTTGAGAAAGAATACAGAATGTTTCACTTAAGAAAATTGATACTTGACTTGCTTGACTTACTCGAAAGAGAATGTTAAGAACACTTGGTAACGCATACGAATGTTACGCTTCACCAACCATTTAAGATCGAGATACTCACACTACGTCAATTGCAGGTATCCCATTACATATTTATCCATAATTGAAAAACCGTTTATCACTCTCGAGATCATTATTTTTTAAGCTATCTCTTGCTGTCAAAAGTTGAAAAAAATTTATAAATACAATAAAAAAAGCAAGAAAATAGAATAGATGACACCAGACATATGTTGTTTTTGACGTATGCCTGTTTAGGCAGGGGGGGGGTGCGATTGTTCTTGTTTTCCAGTGGCGCCATCTATGGCCAAGAATTAGAAGTGACAAAAAATAACAATACGGGACTCTTTTGAGACCCCACCCCGTAATGGACAATTAAAATCAATTTTTTTTAAAAATTTTAATGCATTCATAATCCCTCAAAACTCCCAGAAAACATTTTATTACTTTCCTAAGAAGGCTATTTTTTTAGTTATTCTTAATCAAAAAACGCTTACTTTCGTTTTCACCTGAAACGTGGAGTCACGTGATTATTCGCGAACTGACGTCACATGTGTCCATCTGCCGTTCACTTACAATCGCTGCGCTGTGAAAGCCAATACGTTCTTGCTTTCGTTTGAATTTTCGTAATTAAATCCAACTATTTTAGGTGGTCAATAACTATCTGTATAAAAAATTGCACCCTAATATTGCTTAATAAAAATGTGGGTTTAATATAACATATTTTTATAATGTTAAATTTCAGTGGTATCCACTGAAACAATGTTAATAGTTGACGAAATTTTCTAGCTCTGTATATTTCAGATTTTTTAGTTCAATAAAAAAAGTTTGTGGTATTGCTTATTAAATGATGCGTTATAAATACAAAATAACTTCGCTTTTCATTTTTTTAACCATATTAATCTTAATTTTAATGTATACTTCAAATTCATTTCGAAGATTTATTTTCATCTCAAGTGAAAGAAATGTTGGATCAGTTTTTTATGTAGAATAAATAGTTTTAGATTTTAAAATGTAGGAAAGCTCAAGTTATTGATATTTTATAATTATTTATTCTAGCGTGAATTCAAAGCATGCAATTGTCTTCAGCATAGCAATAGCCTTTTAAAAAACTTGTGATTCCAGCAAAACTTTAAATTCATTCTTTCAACAAAAAAATTTAAAGTTAAAAGGAAGAAAAATTTTTTTATATTCCAGTATATTTTACTAACTTTATTTTAATTGCCTTAATCTATAAGAGTATTTGAAATCAAGAATATGCATTTATTTAGTTCTTTATTACAGAAACAGGAATTCAATTTTATAAATGCATATAAAAATAATTTTTCGCTATAGCAAAGTTCATATTTACTCAAAGAATAAAAATATCAACATTATTGTATATTTTTAATTATTTAATAAATAATGAAGAATGTGCATTAGAATTTCTTCCCATTTTGTATAAGTTAATTTTTTATTATTGTTCTTTAGCTTTAGTGAAACAAAAACTTCCGGCTTAATGATATTCGCTGAAATTCTGTGGATAAATGAGAAATTACGTGAAATTATAAGTATAACTAGATTACTGTGAAGATGATGGTCAGATATATTTCAATGGACTAAATTCTTGAAAATGTTGATACGTTTTCGGCAATAACGAATGCTTAATCTGAGATTTTAATTAAATTAATTTTTTTAATTTTAATTAAATTAAATATTTTAATTAAAAATGTATAATGTATTAATTTTACTGTTTTAGAAATCTTCATTGCAAGCACTGACAAATAGTCTGCAAAAATAAGGAGAGCAGTGAACTATAGTCAAACTTTGTTAATACTATATTGCAGAAAAAGAAATTAAAATTTATAAATTTAAAAATAATTTCTAACTGTGACGGAATTCCTATTTACGCAAGGAATAATAAATATAAGCGTTAATGTGTATTTAAATATTTAATACATAGTAAAAAAAAATGACATAAACTGCATTAGTAAATATTTACTTAAAAAGAAAATCCTTCAACTCTAGTAATAAATAAATAAATAAAAGAAGCAACATTAAATTACATTATTTGAATTCTTGAACGGTGATGGACTGCTATTTTTTCAATGGACTAGATTTATGAAAATACTGATTTGTTTTAATGCAACAACGAATTATAAAATCATCCATCCTATATCTATTTCTATCCAATCTGCGACTTATTTTAATTAAGTAATTAGGCTGTAATGGAGCATTATTTTAATTTAAAAATAAGTGAAATAAAATAATATTTTCTATGAGCTTTAATACCACTGATTTCAGTCGAAAAGAAATGTTGATTCGCTGTAAAGAGCTGCATAATCATTTCTTCAGATATTTTAGTGATAAATAACAGCATTTGAAGTTTTAAAATTTTTCTTTCACTTTGCACACACTCTCAAAATCGTAAATTTAATTCACAAAATTTTTACTGATAATTTTTAAAGGATGTTCATACGATATACGTGATATCAAAACTAAAAGAGCATTGAAATAGCCTTAGCGGATGGAGAAGGCACGTTTCCATTCGGCACATGTGACGTCATAACCAATCAGGGATCGTTTTTGATTGCATCACTTACGGAGGCCTTTGGGGGCAATTTAAATGTTTAATAACTAAATAAATTAACATTTGCCGAAAAAAACAATCAGATTTTCGGTTTCAGGAGAGAATTTCCTATAAGTTAGGTATGAAAATAATAAAATTTATGATATGCTGTAATTGTCCGTTGGAATGAGTACACTCTAAATCCTTGAACGAGAATCCATTAGAGGGAAAGTCTGGTACCAAACATATCGAATTGTTTTATGGAGTTTCATTTATAAGTAAAATGTTTTAAAAATAATGTCTCAAAAGAGATATAAACCTTTTTTTAATTTGAATTGTTATACAATATAAGACTATCGTTACAAATTGACAAGAAGTGAAACTATTTCTCATTTTATGCGTCTTTTTCTATCACACATTCTATTTGTGAGTTTAAATATTTATTAAAGTTTAAATATTCAATATTTATTAAGCTTAAATCTTTATTGCAACTTTTAAATTTTGTTAAAACAAATAACATTTTTACGTAAAAAGAAGACACAATTTAATTGAATGAAAATAACTTAACTACTATAAAATTTGCAAAAGATTTTGTATATAAATATTAATTTTTAAATTTATTAAAGAAAAATATAAGATTATGATTTTTTAAAGAAAAAAATAGTATTTTTTTGCAATCTAAATAATTTGAAAATTTTATATTAAATAGTTCTTATTTTAGATACGGCTAATAAAAAATACATATTATGCATATTTTTCAGATATGTATATCATTATCATCAGTTTTTGAGTTCCTATTTACTAAAAACTTACTGTTTTGCTCGCAGAATACTACGTAGAACATTCATAACTACTGAAATATATAGCTAAGAATGTTAATAAAACTGTTAAGAAAATATTTTATTGTTATTCTAGAAAAGAATTTTTTCACTTACTTCGAAACATTGGACATATAATTTTTCATGCGTTGAAGTCTGACGCAGGTTTTTCGAATTCAGGACATTTCTGAAAAACTTTATTTTTATGACTTAAAAAAGAAAAATAATTTTAAAACACATCTGCTTTTCCAATAAAATGTTGGAGATTTCTTGAGAATAAGACGTATACCATAAAAATTTATTTTCTGGAACAAAGTAATATGCATACCTTTTCAGCTATGAAACTATCAATTTTGAACAATTTATATAGTACAACATGGTATATAGTACGGCAAAAATAGGTAGAGAAAATAAAATTTTACCAAAAGAAATGTATAGCAATTTATATAAAAATTTGCATTTAAAGTCAATTGCGTTAAATACAATTTAACATAACTTTTCTATTAATTGATGGGAATTCGTATTCTAAATTGCGCTTTATCACAACAGAAAAATAATATTGGTATGATGAAAAATGTTTCTTTTTTTGTTATTTAATTTTTAAGCCAACTGTTTCATTTTTACACTCAATTAGGAAGCATTTATCATTCTGTTAAGAAGCTCATCATTGTTAACCATTAGAAATATTCGAATGCTTAATTATTACGGCAAAAACTCTAAGTCTAATAGATCCTAGGTTTTACCGGTAAAACTTATATTTCACCACAATAAATTGGTAAAAGCTTTAAGTAGGCTTTAATATAATTCCATTTCGACCTTTTACCGAGCCTTTACAGAAAAACCTAGAAATTTTGAAGCTATTTTGTTAAATTTAACATTTTATTGATACAACTTTGGTACAACTTCGAGCTTTTACAGTAACATGAACATCTATATTATATAAAACGCTAGTACGTATGTATCAATAAAACCGATGATTTTTCTTTTCTCGCGTTGGCAAAAGTTTTCATTTTTAATTGTAGACGTTTTGTTTTTAATTGTAGGTGTTTTGTACAAACCTCTAAACTTTTTTTCGTATTTATCCACATAATTAAGAAGTTGTGAACTCATTACATAAACACAATAGCATTTGTCTTCGATTCTCACCGAATTCTAACCGAATATGGGTGTGCCACATCTCCGATTGTCGCCGAGAAAAAAAACGGTTGGTTGGTTTTCAGTTCTGAAATAGTTTCTTTTCATTGGCAGAAATGAGAAGTGTTACGCTATTGCTATTTTATTTTGAGTTGAGCGCTTTGAAATAGTTCCTTTTCATTGGCAGAAATGAGAAATGTTATGCTACTGCTGTTTGCAATTTCAAAAAAGTATACAAAAGCTAGACGTTAAGAACGTATCCAATGAGCAAGCAAAGTGAGCATCGGATTGCGAAGCAATCCGAAATGAACTGCGAAAGCAGTTCCGGGGATTGGCGAGTGCCAGCGAGCAGGGGGCGAAGCCTCCTAGTATAATTTATTTTAATAGAATTATTTCAATATGCGAATTCTAAATATACGTCTTCTTTAAAATTCGATTTCTCGGGAACTATTAGACGGATTTCTTTCAAATTTTGTAAGAAAACATATAAAATTACATGTAATATTAATAGATAAAAATAATTTTATCCATACTCATAAAAAATTTATTAAAATTGTAGTTTCTAATTATTTCCAATACATGAAATTGCTCAACAGCAAAAAATACTTTTCTTCATTATAAAGAATTTTCTTTCTAACCTTATAAAAACAAGTAATTGGAAATCGGATGAATGGTTTTTGAGATCATCGACAAGGTTACAAAACGTGTTTTTCCGTAAAGAGCGAATAAATTCAAAAATTCTTATGCGCTGGCTATGACATAACCCTGTAATTGTCTAATCCGGAATGCTATCCTGCAATGTAAGCATTAAGAAGTGTTTTTTTTTTTTTTTTTTTTTTTTTTTTTAATGAAACCTTATGTAGTCCCACTTTCTTCCATTATTACATTACTGGTCGTAAACTTTCACAAATTATATTTGCGCACTTTCTAATTACTATTTCACAATGTAAATGAGTAAAGTGATACTAACTGCTAAATATTCCGGATTAAATTTCGGCAAAAAAGTGCCAGAATTTTTGACCGTCAAATCCATTTTTTACCGCAAGATGCTACGTAACTGAAATCGGAACTACCGTAACTTCTACAGTAATAATTTCATTAAAATCACTGTATCACTCTAATTAAATAAACATTACTGTAAAAATTACGGTATACTATTTTATGGTAAAAAAAGAGATTCTACGATAAAAAAGGATTTAATAGATGAGCACCTAAAGTTTCGATCATTTATAGCGTAATTTGATCCGGAATTTTTCTCAATGCAGGAGTTCATCTTCTCTAAGATAGTAAAAATTCGAAAAAAGTGCTTCCTCAAATTATTTAGGACGAAACTGAAATTAATTTTGAAATCAGAAAAGAGTACTGTGAAGCTCCACATACCAAATTATCAAGAAATTTTATGTTCCAAAACACACTACGTTCTATATATCAATTAATAATTTAACTATCAATTTCAGAAAAAATGGGCAGATCTTTCAAAAAAATTTCATTGAGAACTAAAAAGAAGTAGTAAAATAAATTAAATAAGGTACGAACTATTCTCCTCGATTAACCTCTTTACACTTCACTGTAAAAAGCTCTTCGAATCAAATAACGGTAAAATGTATTGTACAAAAACGTACAAAATGTACAAAACGGTAAAATTAAATTGTACTTATAATCCATAGATCACATTGAAAAAACTAACAGTTTCGAGAAAAATTAGCTTAAAAGGCATGCAATATATAATATTCTTTGTCAAATTAATGAAAGATAGGAAACTTCTTTTTAGTTTATTAAAATGTCTTAGCTATTTTTGATTTCTTAAAGAACAAATTTAAAATGTCTTTACCGAAAATCTAGAGTTATACTAAAGAAATAAATGCGTTTTGCACCAAAAAGCATTCAAGTTTGTCCATAAATAAACTCTAAAATGTTAGCATATGTGAATAAAATGTTCAGTAAACAATCCAATCTGTAAAATCGTCACATTCTGGGATTACTGAGGACTACATAAAATAATCAAATTTAGTTAACAACACAATAAACGAGAATCGAAATTCCAAAAGTCACATTCCCTTTATTATGCATACAATTCGAGACTTTACAAGAGTTCGATGATAATACAACTTAGAACTTAAAATACCATTGTAGCTACATTTTGCTTGGACAGTTAAAATGATAGACCAATTACTTTGACCTTACACAAACATGAAAAAATTTATCAGAATTTCAGAATATTTTCTCAAAGGAATTCTAAAATTTTAATCCACTTCTGTTCTCGCAGTAGATTTTTTTAAGAGTTATAATATTGTTTTAGAAAAGAATCTGTTTTTCAATTATTCTTAAGTCACGTAACACTTTTACTAAAGTAGCAAATATATTTCGCACCAAAAGCAGTCCAATTTATCCATAGGCAAGTTCGAACATGTCAAACAAATGTGAATGAAAAGTCTATTAAATAAACCAATCTCCAAAATCATCGTATTGTGTGATTACTCAACTGCATAAAATGATCAATTTTTGTTAACAGCGCATTAAAGGACAATCCACATTCCAAAAGTCCTATTTCCCTTTCTGGGAATCCCATTCGAGGCTTAACAAAAGTTCTGTGTTTAGAACAACTTAAAACATGAAATTCCATTGTGGCAGCTACATTATGCACGGTTATGAATCGCAAAACAGTCAAAATGGCAGACCAATTACTTTAGCTTTACACGAACATGAAAAATTAATTGAGAAGGCTTTCAGAATATTTTCTCAAAGGAATTCAGAAATTCCTTTCAACTTCTGTTCTCTAAGCCGTTAATCGATTTTCGAAAGAATGGGTAGAAAACCGTCTATCAATAATATTTCCCCCCCCCATCCTACATATTGTAAGTTTTATCACTTTGAAAGGGGATAAATATTATTAGTTTGTAATATAGGAAAAAGTGACTGAAGCTATAGAAGTTATTAAAATATCTCATCTTCTTTTTTTTAAAATTGTAATGAGATTTGTCACTTTTATATCCACATAACTTTATTTTATTAAACTTTAATATTTATAAATGGAATTAAGATAGAAAAAACTTTTGTGTAAAAGTAATTAAAATTGTTTTGTGAAATAACGAGGATTATATGTATTCTAAAACTATATATATTTTTTTTACCTCATAATTTTCCGAAAAAGCATTAGTCGTCTTTAAAATAATTAACTTCTCTTTCATAAAGAATCAAAATCTATTAAACTTTACCAAATGGTACTAGTGATTTTATGAGAATTTAATAACAAGCCTATTTTTTATCTATATAATTTTCGATATTAATTAACTTAATTATAGTTTCCAATAAATTGCTGCCTTGTATAAAAAATTTAGAATTACTTTAGAACATTTAATAGAGCAACTTATTTATTTAACCATTAATTGTAGGTAATATATAAATCCATAACTAATGTCTAATTCTATATGAACTTCAAATCAAATAAACTAAAACACACTAAACAAACTAAGTAATTGAAACAATTAAAAATGCATACTAAGTACAAAGGCAAAAAATTTTATGGGGTGATACAGAACAAACATTTAAAGTAATCGGACATAAGCTTACAAGCACTAAAAACAATTTATGACCCCATGATAACAAAAACGGTCACTTTAATTAACGTCACGGATAATTACAGCATCACAGATAATTGATGACTCATCGTAGATAAATACAGCAAACATTGGTATTTTTAAATCATTGCATCTCAGAAACTACTGTATCATTCCTGGTATTTAAGCTTACAGTAGTCCAGCCAAACCATTGCACCCTTAGGTAGTAGCCTTCTCTTCCTTTTCCTTATCCAGTAGGTCCATTGGAAAGGAGAACCAGCTGACCTCCATTAACCAACACCTCCTAGATGAAAGAAAGCTTCAGCATGGATCAATCCTCGGTCCAACGTAACAAACATTAATTGCGCAGTGGAGAAAAAATAAGGAAGATATACGTTCAGTCTATTAAACTGCGCAGGGGGGAAATGAAGCTGTGCAGAGACCTTCTCCCTTCTGGGAAGTATTACATTGACCAGCTTCGACTTGTCGATAATAAAGAGTGTTATACATTATAACCTTCCAAATAATCCATTGTAATATATAATTTTAATCGCACTGGAAACTGATTGCAAAGACTCCAATTTGCTTCCGCTCAGTGGGGAAAATTTTTTCTAGTAGTAAGAAGTTACGTTTTGGTATGTGATTCTTGGTTGAGTTAATTTGATTTAAATTTATTATGTTCACCACTACATGTAAATTATTTAAATTTATTAAACACCACTTCGTTCCAGTTACTCCGTGTAAAACTTTCAAACTTTGGATAAAATTATAGAAAATATTACAGGATTCAGTGACAAGCTTCGTCTTTACCACTTACAATTAATTTTGCTAGAAAGCGGAACAATTAACATTAAACGAATAACTTGAAAATTTATTTTTTAAGGGGATTTTACCAAGATAAAACTTCATTTTAATCTAATCGAAATGCATTCTCATCCTAAAGGGAATTAATTGAGTATCCTAAAATTTAAAAAATAAATAGATAAAGAAACTTCAACACAAAAAAGCATTTATAAGAAAGAAGGAAACAAACATGAGTAAATATTGAAAAAAAGTAGTTTTATTTTCACGTTTGAAATGTTGGTCTTATGAATATTGTCTCAAGTTTTAGTTAAATTTTTTCAGTGTCTCTTGAGATTTTATCTTTATTTTTATCAGAGAAAATTTATGCCTTTGCATTTTGGAACAATATCTTAAAATGAAATAAATCATTTTGGCATTTACTAAACTGCAAAAAAGTGTTTCAGAAATGTGTTGAAATTCTCAGTGGAAAACAGAAAATAGTAAAAAAATAGCTCCAATTTCAACTGATTTTTGCAGGCAAATAAATCGCCAAAGAAAATTCGAAAAGTACCTTTTGAATTTGTAATGTAAGAGGGAAAGAATGGCGCTATATTTTGCATCACGCAGTTAACAGTTTTTATGATTCCTTTTTCAGCCACAAAATTTGGTTACAATAAATTTTTGCGTAACAGCTTTTATTGAAAGCATAACAAACTACTAAATGCAAAATCAATGTAAGTAGCACAAACAAAAATAATGAAAGTCGTAAAGAAAGTTTTAATACAATAAAAAATAAAAACAGGGTTTATAAAGTATGTATAACAACATCTCTTTCCATACTGTAAGAAATTCCGGATTAAATTATGGTATTAAGCGCTCACACTTAGGGTGCGTCATCCGTAAATTCCATTTTACCATGAAAGCGTAAAATATTATTCCAACAACTCCGTAATTTATTCCAATACCACATTCCATAATTTTTGCAGTAATATTTATTTAACTTGAGTAATTTTATGATTTTACGGTAATTATATAACTATAAAAAAAATCACGGTATATCAACTCTACTCCTCTTTTGGTCTTCGATTTTATTCAGGTCAACGGGGTCATAGATCTGGTCTGGATTTGTCAGGCCAGAAGAGGATAAGCAACAACAACAACGATATATCAGATTTTTTATTCTTTAATATTTTCCGGTAAAAATGGATTTTGCGGTAAAAAGTATCGTCACCCAGTGTTTCGGTTATTTTTATCGTGATTTGAGTCGGGATTTTTTAAAGCGTATAAATAAAAGCAAAAAGTCTTTCGGGATATATTTTCGTTATTAACTCAAGAACGGGACAACCGATTTCGATCACGTTTTCTTTTCTACTGCTAGAAAATTTTCATAGAATGGTTTGTAAACAATCACCTCTTCCCGGCGTCATGTAGTTCAAACGCAATACCGAAAATACGAAATTTCATTAATGAACACCGTTATTATAAATTAAACGCGCGATCCCTTCCAGGTGCACACTCTTCTGTGACGGGCATGGCGCATCCGGGGCTTCGAGCTGGACCTGAGCATTTTCTGTTTCTCCCTTGCGACGGTACTGTTTTGAGTTTCTGACTTTCACTTTATTATTACATTGACCTAGTAAGTGAACATTATTACATTTATTTTAGAACTCTTGTCATTATTTACAAATTATGGGTTTTATCTTATTTTCATTGCGATTACATGTTTGTTAATTTTGTTGCACGTCTGTATTTACTATCAAATTTCACCCTTGTCAAGGTTGCTAAATTAACTGGTAAGGGCTTTTCTTCTCGGTTCGGTGTTATATTTGACTCTGTTGGGAAGAAACCAACCACGAGTTCACCGTGCGTGGAAGGGAAAGAGGATCCAGGAAAAAAAAAAGGCCTGAGGGAAAAAGGATCCTGGAAAATAGGATCCTGGTAGTTGATGGCATTTAAGGTGTGGGGTAGTTAAACAGTTACCCTCGGGTGATTTGCTAATTGAAACTGCTTCTGAAAAACAAATATACTTTGCTCTCAAAAACGCATAATATAAGCAACATATCCATAACAGTCCCACCGCGTAACACTTTAAATATATCAAAAGGCGTAATTTCTCTTAAAGCTCTCCAAATTCTCCCAATAGAAGAAATACTGGAAGGCTTATAAAATCCAGGTGTCTTAGACGCGCGTCATATTACAATAAAAAAGGTACAGATATAATAAATACCCAACACTTAATATTAACTTTCAATACTGTTCAACTACCGAATGATGTCAGAGCTGGATACCACAACTGTAAAGTCCACCAGTATGTTCTAAGCCCTTTACGCTATTTTAAGTGTCAAAAGTTTGGTCATTCCACAAATAACTGCCAGGGGGAAAGAAACCCGCTCCCGTTGAAGTGAAGCCGGACAATCATTCAAAACTGCACCCTTCTTGTATGTGGGCTCCTATGTGTAAACTGCAGGGAACTACATGCAGTTAATTCCCTTTTCTATTCCAGGTGGAAGCAAGAAAAACAAATTCTTAATATAAAAGTAACACAAAATCTGAGTTATTTTGAAGTTAAATAAAAAATTTTAAACTCACAACAAATACCTGACATTTCATAAGCTGCCATAGCCGCCACTAAATCATAAAAATCTATAGCAACACAGTATGACATTATCGAAACAGAAGCACAAAACACAAAACTAAAAATTCTCTCATCGAGACAAGCTCTAGTAAGTCAAAAACTTCTCAAGTTTCTCATCAAACACCAAGCACTCATAAACCCACAAAAACCGAATCCAAATCACCTACCAATAATAATAGTAATAAATATCCAAAATTGACTCACTCTAAAACAGACATGATGAAAATAGAATGGTTGATGTTCTACGCAAAAAATTAACGCAATCTGCCGCTGTAGGCAAATCTAAATACATTTCGAAAAGCCGGCAAAATAAATTCAAATTCCGACAAAAAACTTAACAATGAGCTAGAACCACTACAGAGGAGCCTTACAATGAGCAACACAAAAAAATATCAATCAGATACTATGAGCTTTTCTGAAGACAACACTGGACTACAAATGCAAATTGCCTTGCAAAGTCAAGGCACCACAATGGCAGACTCTCTTATCTGTCTCAGAAAGATCAACTGGAATAATGAAACAACCAACAAATTGCATGAGATTAAGCCAGATATTAATCCATTTCCACAGTTCACGAACTACAATGGAAAAACATAGGTTCTTATCAATAGATTGCGCAATGGACAAACCCGCTTAATACACAACTATTTCATTTTCACCTCCACCTTGATATTTTTGATCCACTCTTACAGTGAAAAAAAATTATTGGAATTCCACAAGGTAATTCCTTTTCTGGTGCTTTTGCTAATTTTTTTTTGCATATTTTTGAAGCTAAATTTCTTGAGTATAATGAATTTAAAGCTTTTAGATATATTGATGATTTGATTTTGTTTAATTGCGATAATTATAATTTTATTTATAATATTTATCCTAAAGATTTGGTTTTGAAGAAAACTAATGAGGATTGTTTAAATGTTGAGTATTTAGATTTTAAAATTGATATTGTGGACAAAATAATTAAAATTAGTGTTTTTGATAAAAGAAAAGCTTTTAAATTTAAAGTTATATTTTCTGCAACTTTAATACTAATTTGTGCAATAAAATTTTAAAAAATTTAGTTTTTTCCCAATTAGTTTGGATTAAAAATATTTGCAATAATGTTGAAAGTTTTCGGGAAGCTGTGAATAATTTTTTGAATAATTTGAGTAAGAATGATTTTCCTTATAATTTTTGTAATGTTAATTTTTTAATTAAGAAAATGATTGAAGAATATTAGTTTTTTATTTCTTTTAACAGGGCGCAGATCAAGACTTAACTGAGCAGCCCCAGTTAAGCATTCTATTAATTTGTGACGTAATCTGTCTTCTTTCTTTCATTTTTTCAATCTGCGCAATTTAAAAGAGGGCGTTGTTTTCATTTGGTTTAAGTGTTTCCATTTCATTTGGTTTGCTTGTGAGTTCGCCGTCTGACCTTGTTTATGTGCGTTTTTATTTTATTTTCTGATGATTTTTATTTTCTGATGAAATTGTATTTAGTTCTATGTCTTACATGTTTTTTTCTCTTCGTCTTTTATATAAAACCTTCGGGGTACTGAGGGAGTTTTTTTAGGCTTTCGCCATCTCCCTCAATGGAAAAAGTTTTGTTTTATGGCCACTGGGGCCGGTACCCCCGGAAGACGTCGGCTTCAGTGGTCATATTTTTAATTTTAGTTTTATTTCCTTCGCTTCTTTTATTTCTATTTTTATTCTCTTTTTTTGAAATTTCTGCTGCTTTTTAGCGCATTTTTTTAAAAGAAGTTTTGTCTATTTTGTTTAAAAATTATTTGTATTCTTTTAGTATCTTTTACAGTGAAACATTTTCTGACCCAGTGTGTGAAATTTAAATCTAAAAGACGACAGTACTTTAACTCCGACTTCCCGACTTAATTACTTTTACTTGGAGATACACCTCATCCAAACTTAATGCTTTAACCTTAAACATATCGGGTTTTAAAAATTGCTTTAGTTCAACTTTTAACCAAGTAGACAAATTTTTAACTAGTTATTTTAATTTTGGAGATGTTGCTCGTTTTAATCTAGCTATTTTGATTTTAACCAAGTTACATTAAATTTAACCTAGTTTTGGGCGCGGTATAGCCAAACTATGGCTCTTGAGCGTTTTAATTACGACAATCAAGCAATTAAAAAGCGCACTGTTATGGCATTTTTAAATAATATTTTAAAACAATAGAACCAGATTAAACCACTAGAAAAAAAAATATTCTTAAAGCTCACTAAACAAATAATTTAAGTGCTGAAGTATAGAAACAAATATGCAAGTTAACATAATTTATCGGTAAGCTTGCGGTTTTATTTTATGCAAATTATTGTTTCGGTTCTTTTCTGACTGATATCTAAGGCATTTGTTATTACTTACCTCGATGTTGAAATTGTAGAAGATGTGATTAACGCAGTTCAAATTTTCAACATTCTATTTTTATAAGTTTTCATTAAAACAATTTAATAAATTTATTTACTAAGCACAAACTAAAAAATGTTTAAATATGTATACAGTTCTATAAAAACTGAACTGCTTGCAAATTATATTTTTTTAAATTCCCTTAGAAAACTGATGGTATTTTTAATATTTAAACATACCAAAAGAATGTTAAGAAAATACTCGTTTTAATGCTGATTAAAACAGTTAATGATTCTTTCAATGTCAAGAACTTAATCTGTAAAAGAATGACGATAAACTACCTTGAGTTCTCTAATTAATAACTCGTACTCCTCAATCAGATCATCTTTGTGTACCATAGAACCATATGCATTATTAAGTTAATTACAGGATATAAAGAAAAGCTCCGTTTTATAACCCCTGTTACTATTTACTTTCTTTGCATTTAGGTCACATTTCTGTTATTATATCTATAGACACCTGGATAATAAAATATTTCACAGGATAAATGTAATTGACCTTATTTAACTTTTTTAATCACAGGATTCTCTGCTAATGTTTCTGAGGGAAAATGCATATCTTCATGCTGTTTTAAAATAAATCTTGCAAAAGTGTTGGAATTGAAAATGTTAATAAAATAATATTATTTATGCAACGTACGTAAATATTTTTATACAAAATTTTTATAAAATTTTTCACAAATTTTTTATAATTTTTTACAAATTTTTATAAAAATTTTTTATACAATATTTTTTTTCTTCAAAATTTGAATATGATTCATCAAAAATATGCTGAGCACTTTGTCTATATGAATAAAGTATGTGGTGTGTACGCACATTATGCAAATCCACAATTCAATATTAGATATACAATTAAGATTTATACAGATCCGTACCAAATTTAATGTATATATGATCAAAGACAGGGCGGACCTATCTACTTAAAAACTCCCTCATATCACAGGTTCGAGCGAAAAGAAAGAATCAAAAATAAAGTTTTTTTTTCTCCATTAGAATTCGATGAATATTTTATAATATGAGTGAATTGCTAGCTTGCAGCTCTAATCAAACAATGGTTTTATCGCACGTTTTTATGAATTATACTAGGGAACATATTTTATCTGGTGCATGAAATTTTTATCGCATCTTGGACATTTTCACGTCATCGATTTCAAATTTGCAATCAGTTTCTCTCTTTTCACGCAACAGATTTTTCTGGCAACAAATATCACAGAATATTATTTTAAGCGTACTGAAGCATTTTTTTTCTAAAAAAGATTCTATTTTCACTTTATCGAATAGTTAGTAGATAATGTGCAAATTATCTAAGTAATTTGAATAAATGTTAGGCATTTCAGCGGATTACTCGACACTACAAAAACTGTGGTGTGATATGTCTCTGAATATTATGTTGAACAACCCAAAAAATTGTGTGTTGAGGCACTTCGTTACAAGTTAAAACCAAATCGAGTGTTCATATGATTTAAAAGGTGTATTTTACATTTAAACACCTATAATAGAATAAGCTTACACCAACAAGACAAGAAATATTTTCCCTTCAGAAAACCGTGATTATTGGCGCTTTTTTTTATCGCCAAAAGTTGGGCTTGCAATCCAGAGTTTGTTATTGTTTGCGAATAGTGTGATTTGATTGAATGTTTTGTTGTTTGCCGTTAAAATAGATATGCGTGTATTTAGTTGTACAATAAAGATAATTATATTTTATTTTTAAATCTATAAGAACTGTATTAAATGATTTTATCATGTATAGTCTCAATCGGCTTCCGTTCTATAAGCCATGTTCCAGTTCACCTTTTTGTTCTCTCAGTGCTACACGTAAGTTTGATTCACAAATAACTTTTATTTTTATGAATTAGTGTTCATTCTAATTATAATATCACTCTAAATTAATGATTCTTACTTTAAATTGTATAGCAAAAATGCCTTTACTTAATCATATGTGCATCTTATCTTTTTATAATGATAAATGTTAATGCTACTGGATGGAAAAAAGTAGATAGATAAAATTTTGACGCCTACTATACTAAGTCATGCAATAGAACATTCTTGGTGTAGAACACTTTTTGACGTAAATTAGTTGCCAGTAGTTAAGATACTCGAAAATTTATTACAGTGAAGTTAATAAGCATATTAGTTAATCAGAAGAATAACTGATTTTTACAGGTTAAAATATTTATTTTAATTATTATAAAATAGAAATTAAACATCGCCAATCAAATTTTATTCGACGACAACTTTGCCTGAGGGTAAGTGGTAATTGATTGAATTCAAAAATTGAGATTTAAATAAAAAGAAAACAAGAACTTCCAAATAAAAGTTGGCGAAATTGAAGCATAAAATGATAAAAACACAAACAACAATGCCTGTAGTATTATTTTAATAACCCCAATTCAATTAAATTACAGGACAACAGAGACTTAACTTTAGACGCATAAAAACAGCTGATTGCAATATTTATGCCAAAGATAGTTTTTTAAAGGAATATAACCTTTTAATAGCAAGCTTTATTTCATTCATTAAAAAAAGTTGAGTTTAAGATATAATCTTCTTAAACTCATTATCAATCGTTAGTCAATGATTACAGATATAAAAAATACTCTTTTTCTTTAAATTTTTTCTTGTCAAAAAATAAAACGTATTTCCAAAAACATTTTTTATTTAATTAAAAGAAATTCTGCTTGACTTTATTTTGAACACGAAGCATCAATAAAGTTCAAAATTAGAAGTCTCATGAATCACTAATTAAAAATACTCCTATTGTTGAATATTCATTCTTAATTCCTTATAATTTAAAAAAAAAAAAACGTATATACTTGCTCACGAACTAAGCCTGCTACTTAAAATGCAAATATATTCATCTTACTTCTAAACTCTTGAACAATCTCAAGGAAAAAGTAATATATTAGGCGGTCTGTATGTTGAGATAATTAATTTTTTGAGTTCTTAATTACCTGTACGCTACATTACATTTTTGTGTAACTTAAAAATCTCCTGATGTTTTAATAACTTAGAAGGAAAAATGCAAACAAACAATGTTTATAAAATATCATATAAAAAATTAAAGTTAGGAATTTTAATATAAAAGGAAAGCAATTATTTTAACATTCCAAGACTTTTCGTGTAATTTTAAAGATACTGAGCTCGACTAGTTATACTTAATGCTAATAGCAAAGTATCTGCCAATTTTTTTTTTATAAAAATATCTCCGGGGCATTTTTATAAGTACTTGATTTGATATAATCTAATACGAATAGAGGATTTTCAAGTCTGAAATTAGAATCCCAGGTAGCTGGTAACATTTCCGTCAACATTGCATTTTCATTTCTATTTGGTTGGCATAGAAAGTTTGAATAACTAATCATTTTTAAACTTAGCAGAAATATTAGTAAACGTACCAAGCTTGTATCCTTATAGACTGAATTAAGGCAGGCAAAAAAAAACTTAAGAAGAAAATTTCATTTTCAACTTTTGTTATAAACCTAGTTTTTGACCTTTTTTTTCATTCTAGATTTGTTGCTGCAACTACAATACTTTATTGAGAACAGGTCAAATTTTAAAGTGCTGAAAAAGGTGTATAAAATCCTACGCAAATAACTCTTGTTTCAGTTCATAAAATATAAAATAAACCTTGAGAAAAGAAGTTTATTCACAGTGTGAGAACGCTTTCTATTCGTGATTTATGAATGATGATTCATCATCGAGTTCAAAAAGTTTTTCCGGACTTGTTTTGGAAGGCAGATTCAATCTCGATACAAAAGAGTTGTTTACTCAATCTTAATGTGAACCTCAAAGTGCGTAATCTAGCGTAATTAAATTTAACATTGTTTCGAGCTTGCACTGTTTATTTGATTATCATTTCTAACCCCTGTAAGGCTTTGTGATAAAGTTTGTTGCTGACATTAAAATCAACCTTACACGGATATCTGGATATACATATTTCTCTATACACTTGTCTGCTCCTTTGAGAGTAACACTTAAAACAAAAAACATATGACATTATGTATGATGTAAGACATATGACTTAATACATTATAAACTGAAATATACTATAGCCTTCTTCCTACCACACCCTACTTACGAGATAAGTGGAAACACTTAGTAGTCACTGGAGTGAATTTTAAAGAATTCTGGCTCAGATTAAAATCGTAAAAAAAATAACTTATAGAGAAATTGCAGATTTGAAATCAGCGATGAGAAAGCATCTAAGATCCATAATAAAAACACAAAGGGTAATTTTAGAAAATTGCAAGAAATTTGATTTCTTTTTAAATTCTATAAATATGCATATTCTTTTCAAGCTCATAATTTTAAATATAGTGTTTTAATAAATTTAACAATGGAGATCAGATATTTTTTTGGGAGAAGCACTTTCATTTCATGTGCATCATGCATTCTACTCTCTCAGCCACTGTGGTTTTTCTTGTTCAATTTTTTTATCTCATTTCCATTTTGAAAACTGTGGTTTTGCTTGTTCTTCGGTTTTTTATCTCATTTATTTCTCGGCTACTGTGGTTTTCCCAGTAGGCAACTTTTTCTATATTTCTAATCACTTTTGTTTCATCTTATTCACGTCTAAAGAACAGGCTCCTTTTTTTTGGAATGCTTGTAACATATCGACTGTTATTTCAAACTGTCGACTGTTATTTAAAATATTATTTTTGAAACGAATGAAATTTTTAATAAAGTAATATCATACCGCTTCAGTTTCTCAGGATAATTTATTTAACTTTCAATACAGGTTACATCTATCTGCAAAAACTGAAGTAACTGTGCTTTTAGGGTAATCTTTTTTAATCAATATTTTTATACTGGGAACAAGTTTTAATTGTAGAAAATTAAAAATAGTTGAATAATTGAATATAAGAACCATATTAAAATATAATCGAATAAAAGGAAACTATTAAGTGTAAAATTAATCGAAATTTTTCATAAACGTTATAATACTGAGTTTAATTATATGTCTGAACTAAACAATACCAAAGGGCTATAACTCAAAGTATCATCACGAAATTTAAATCTTCGAAAATTCAGTATATTGTTAATAAAACTCTTATGAAAAAATCTTGTTCAAAAGATCTTGTCCGAAAAGCTATGAAAAAAGTTAGGAAAGCTTAATTAAAATTCATTAAAATAAATGTATTTTTCTATTCCGTTTCTCTTTTAATAATTCCAATAAAATGTAATTGCATTAATAAGACAAAAAAACTACCAGAATCTAGCAAATAAAACGAAACTACTAAAATAATTGCATAAGTGATTACTTTAAGAGAATTTTCAAACAGAACGCTAGATTATAAATTATAGAAAGAGGAAAATCAAAACTCGTGTTCAGACAATTTATTTTGTGAAATATTATAATCCTTTCGGGTGTTTAAGTTAATTAAAACTTTTCACGAACTAATTTATTTTCTTTTTTGTCTGAATCGTGAATACTTGAAACTTTTGAAGCACAAAATTATTCATTTAGAAAGTATTGGAGAAACAATCATGCACCAAGTTGTAACTACTTCAAAATTGTTTACTTACGAAGATAAATCTCAAATTTTCTGAATGAAAACGCAATTCGGAAAGATAATGCTTAAGAGGTTTAATGAATTCTGAATTGACCATAACGATTTTCAATAAGGAATAATTTTAAAAATTTTTGTTCTGAAAAAGCAAAGCGCATTTATTTTAGTTTTATTCCCGGTCATTTTAAATAAATATTTTTAAAACGCTTAATGATTCTGCAGCATATTTTAAATTTTTGGTTTCGCAATCAGTTTAAAAAATAATTTTTTTAATTTTTTCTTGCAATCATTTTGTGCCTTATGAAAAATCTCACTTAAAAACAATCTAAATTATCTTATAGAATAACTTAATTGAAACTTTTGAAGACATCGTGTGATTTGTGGTACATTTTATAAACTGTAAAAAATGTGGTGCAATATTTTTGACAACCTTAAAAGTTGTGTGAAAGAACAATATTTTCTAGTAAGCACTTAACCAAGCTTTCACATTCTATTTAAAGGTCTGGTTTCTTAGGACAAGCGCCTTATCTGTGCGTCAGCGGGACGTTGACGTACCGCTGACGCCAACCTGTTCTAAGAAACCAGGCTCTAGTTAGCTCAGCGTGAGCAGTCGGTCTAACACATAAGCGACTAGGGAGCGGAAGATTCCATAATGCTAAAAACTTAGAGTTTCGTCGGAAGAGTAAAAATATGGAAAGAGAGAAATTACATTGAGAATATTGGGGATTTTTTTCCTCCTTCCTTGGCGTATTGGCTAAATTTCAAAGGTTTACCGTAACCGTTCGCATTTGTTTACGTTTATTTTTTGCGACGTTTGCTGTCATTTTCGAAATCGTATAAAATATCTTATTTGTTGAATTTTTTCGTTATGTTTAGTTTTTTATTATTGTTATCTGTTTTGCTTTTGTTGTTTTAATTTATCTTTACCTAATTAAAATTAGTTATTTTTTTGTTATTTTTAATTTGGTTATTTGCGATCTGCAGTGTGTTAGATTGAAATCACTACGGGGTAATGGATAAACAAGCTTAAAAGTACATAAAAAAAAAATTACATAATGAAGAAATATATATATATTATTTAAGTAGTTTGAAGTAGAATGAAAAATGACTACAGTTTATTAATTAAAGTGGAGTGCATACTGATAGACATTATAATCTTATGTTGTTTTTTTTTTTTTAAATTCACCAAGTCCTTTAATAAATTTATTTTGGACACCAAATGAGGGGATATAAAATTTGGTAAGGGTATTCAGCCGTCCAGTCTATGTTAATGAGGTTCTGGGTCTGTCCATTAATGATGTCCCACTTTCATAAAAATATTTTCGATCTTTCTTTGTCAGGATTCAGCCAAAATTCCCCGGCCTTAACACATTATATTGTATAAATACAGTCGAACCTCGATAACTCGAACCTCGATTTCACGAATTTTTCGATATCTCGAAGAAAAAAAATTCCCTTCAAATTTCCTATGCACTCAATGTTAAGAAAAACTTGATTTCACGAATTTTTTTTTTCTATTCCCTCGATAACTTGAATTTATTTTCCATAAATAGTATAGATTTTTTTTTTCTGAAAATAAAAAAATATTCTAAAAAAATCAAAAATTTTAAGAACAGAAGACCAATTCTCATAATGATAAACTTTTTTTAAAAAAAAATGGACATAAAGACGACAGTAACACATTGAAATCACTTCTCTTAACCCCAAGTAGAAATTTTTGTTTTATTGTTTCCTTATCTCTTTTCAGTCAGTTGTCATTGCAATTCAATGACCATCTATGCTCTCTTTGTCCTTATATTCAGCAAGGTTATTTCTTGGGGGGTGGCCTTAAGAAAACCGGAAATGACGGCATGAACAAGAATCAAAAGGGTCTGTCAATCCCTTCAAAATCAAAAGGAATCAAGAACCCTGTAAAATTTCTTATCCTTGTAACAAGGGGTGAACGATACGTGTGAATGCACGCCTGTTTTGTTCGACCAAGCGACCTCCTAAAAAGTTTCCTTTCTTGGTTATTAAGAAATTAGAGCACTTAGACGTTGGATCTTTGGCGCATAGAGAAAATTAAACACGCTTTCAATAGAAATAAAGAAGAAAATCATTGACGAAATTGAAAAAATTTTTAAAAAGAAAAAGGAAATTGCACAGGAATTTGGGATTGCAAGCAGTACGCTCTCGACAATTTTAAAAATAAAGCAGTTATCTTAGAAAAGTTCGGGGATGGCCTAGGCAAGCGAAAGAAGTTAAAAAAAACTGTGAATTTACCGATATGGAAAAGGGCCTTATGATGTGGATTATGATGTGGAGAAGTCAAAACATCCCTCTAGATGGACTTGTAATCAAAGAAAAAGCTGAATCTTTCGCAAAAGAATTAGGCCACTTAAATTTCAAAGGAAGTAATGGCTGGTTTGAAAATTTTAAAAAACGTAACAACATTACATTTTTGAAAATGTGTGGTGAAAGTGCTTGCGTAGACGAAGAAGTTTGTGAAGAATTTAGGAAGAAAATATGCTTGATCGTGAAGGATTACGACGAAAAAGACGTTTTCAATGCGGATGAAACTGGACTTTTTTTAAATGCACCCCAGACAAAACTATGCATGTAAAGGGTGAAGCATGTCATGGAGGCAAAAGAAGTAAAGAGCGTTTAACTTTATTGTTTTGTGCAAATATGAATGGAACAGAAAAGTTAAAACCGTTGATGATAGGGAAATCGAAAAAACCAATATGTTTCAGCGGCAAGAAATCATTTCCTTTAGAATATGAAGCTAATCGAAAAGCTTGGATGACATCAAACCTTTTTGAAAGCTGGCTTAAAAATTTAAATAAGAAAATGAAAACCGAAAAACGGAAAATTGTGCTTTTCATCGATAACTGTACGGGGCACAATACCATACCTAAAATGGAAAACGTAAAAATTGAATTTCTCCCCCCAAGCACTACCTCAAAACTTCAACCACTTGATCAGGGCCTCATCCAAAGTTTTAAAGTAAAGTATCGTCATCAAGTGGTTAAAAAAATGTTGTCCGAAATGGAAGATGGAGTTTTACCATCCGTTGTTAGTGTTCTACAAGCTATGCGAATGGCTGACAAGGCATGGAATGATGTGTCTTCCTCTACGATAATGAATGGCTTCAAGAAGGCTGGATTCATTAAAGATCACGAAAGTAGTCAAACAATCAATATCGTTAATTCTGCTGAAAACTACACCGAAAATGTTTGGGACAGATTGACCGGACTCATGAATCTTGAGCCATGGAATTTCATGACTTTGTAAACGTAGATGATGCAGTAACAGTGTGTGGTCAGTGGGATGACAATGATATCATCGCTCAAACAAAAGCTTCTTGTGAACTATCAGAAGAAGAGGATGAAGAAATCGAAGATTTGCCGCCCAATGTTACTAACAAACAAGCACTTTCTGCAGTGGACACTGTAAGGAGATTTATTGAGAGGCAGTCGAATATGTCAGAGGAGACATTTAAATCTATAGTCCACTTAGAAAGTGTTATAGACAAACTTTCTTACACATCTCTAAAGCAAACAACAATTGAATCTTTTTTTAAATGAAAGTGTAAAAAGCGTTTTTAGAATAAATATGGAATAATAAATAAGGTATGTAAAGAGCATTTTTCTTTTTCTACCATCGATAATATGCGATTTTCGATAATTCGAATTTTCGGTATCTCGAATTTTTCTCCTCTCCCTTCAAGTTCGAGATATCGAGGTTTGACTCTATATATATATTTGCAATTCAGAAAAACACACTACACTATAGATCATAGTACAAAATTTATTTTTCAGGTTGTGATATGACATTTGTAAGCTTAAAAATGATTCTGAAAACACAAAATTAGAAAATAGCCACATTATTTTTTTGAAGTAAACACAAGTTGAAAAAAATATATGCTAAAAACAGCTGATTATAAGTGTTTTTTTTTTTTTAATCAAAAATTATAAATCTATAATGTCTTGTTTTCCTTTCTATGTCCTTTATACACGGAATTCTTTTCACGATCTCTCCCCTCCCCCTTATGCTCCTCCAACATGTACAGAATTGCTGGAACCCCAACCGATAATTGTCAACAGTACCTCTCTGCATCAAAACGTTCTTTAAAGATTAAAAAAAAAAATTAGATTCTAACTATCTTCATTGTAAAGCCTAATAATCAATTCTTTCTTTTTTGATGACCCTAGTTAAGTTTTTGTTTCAGGAAACCCCGCCAAAACTTGGTTTCCAATGTTGGCGCTAAAATAAGGCGACATTTTGCTAAGGTAATGCTCTAACCAGCAAAGTTTTCCCGATATCGAGCTCATTTCCTTCCCCCTATCTTAATTTTTTAAGTCCGTTTGTATTATGGAATCGTCCTGTACTTAGTCGCTTTGTGTCCAACGCAGACATTGCCTCGCATTGCGCATGCGTTAATAACGTAAACAAATATTTATTTTGAATTTGTATTGGTTTTATTATTGTCGACTAGTGATTTAGAGAACAAATAATGTCCAAGAAAAAACACATTATAGATTAGCTAAATGAAGAAGAAGCTATGCTTAATGTTAAAATCAAAATCTCGGCTGATTTCAATGCTCTGTTGGATGTCGTCCGCCATTGCTTCTGTCGTTAACGCTATGTTGCAATCCAACAGCAGTTGATTCGGACGTCAGTCGTCTTCAAGCTGAGCGTTCGATGACGTATGCTATCTAGCTCACAAATTGACCAATCAGGGGTTAACGCTGATTTCCAGCTGACGTTGTGTAACGCCGAACTGTCCTAAGAAACCAGACCTTTTAAGGTGTATAAAATCTCTAAACACCCAAAACTCAAAAAGTTTACTCCATTATTATTCGCCTTAATACCATAAGCCAAAATTTGTTGCTACCAAAAACTCCAAAGTTGGCGCATTTTGTTTTTATCTGCAATGGAATAACTGCGTAAATGCAATGGAAGTGACGTAGTGTGAGTGTCTCGATCCTGATTGGTTGTTGAAACGTGGCATTTGCTTACGTTATCAACCGTTCCTTTCATTCAATTTCGAATAAGTCAAGACCTCCAAGTATCATTTATCGTAAGTGGCACAATCTATATCCTTTCAGGAAAATTTCTATACTTCACTATATATATTTCTTACTTAACACAAAAACAAGCAAGAAGCCAGGTAGAACATAAACAAACGAATTTGTCAGGTACACAAAACCAAAACTATATCGTGGTTACAATAAAATACAGAAACAAATAATAAATCTAAGTTAAATGAAAGACGTAGACGAGAAAGAATTATATTTCAACAAGTACAATACGGAACTGTATTTAATTAACTTCATGTTAATTAACATTCTAACTTATGTAAAGAAACTTAGATCATTTTTTACACGCCATTTTGATTATAATCGATCAGCTGTCGCTGACGTCATACGAAACACATGTGGGTTTCAGCGATCCTCTTGAAGTGCAAGTAACCGATTGTTTACAATTGATAACGTGTTGGCGAATGTGTGCGATTGTCTTCAATGTTGCCTTTCATCTACAGAAATGAAAGTTCGCTGTTAAAAATACGTATGTTTTTACTTATGTAATTAGGATATTTGTATTTTAATCTCTGCAAACTGTATTGAATAATTTCATGATGTTTAATTTCTTTTCACTCCTGCTCTATTAAGCTATTTTGAATTTATCTTATGATCTCTCGGCTACATGTATGTTTGATATATAAACTCATTTTATTTTAGGAATTGTTGCATGTATGCAACCTAAATTGCTGAGTCTTACTTATATTGTCTCGTAAAAATAACTTCGCTGATTCTTATGTATATCATATCTTACTGTAATTATAAATTTTATTGCTACTAAATAACAAACATGGTGATTGGTGGCTTTGCATCAAATAGTATTATAGTAAAGTGAACATTCTAGTTGGAACTATTAGCACGAGGAACTATCCTTTAGTATTGGCTTCGTAGAGCACTTTTTTTCAGTGTAAAGTAGTTGCAACCATTTTTAGTTTACAAATGCACGAAACTTTTTTACAGTGTACAGCATGGTTTACGACAAGTATGAACGCATGTGGAATAAGATTTGATAAAAGAAATACATAAATTAGTTTTATTTTGTAAGTATTGTATAAAGTATTACATTATCGAATAATGAATTGCAATCGAAGTCAAAGTTAGCATGTTAAAATTTGCTTCGACATGTTATAAATAATATAGGTTTAGAATGTTGAAAAGAAGAGACGGACAAAAAGAAAGAAAAACTATAAAGAATAACGATTTTTAAAAAAAATTTCCCTCACATTTTTACTCCGAGTAGCGGTATATTTTTCACAAACTAGAGGATGTTAAAATAATAAAAAATTTCTTAATTTTCATACTTATATTTTTTAAAATTACACTACACGTGGTTAAAAAATTTCTGAAAAATTTACCTTACTATAGGTAATGACATTTCTGGTTTAATGAAAAAGAAAATAATAATAATTATATTTGTAAGAAAAACCAAACAACAGATGCTCTAAGGTAACATGCTAAATTTACCAAATTTTTACATATATTATACAACCATATTTTTTATTAATTTTACCAAAATCATTATAAAAACACTTCGGTAAAAATCACGGAGCTTTTTGTGTGTCTAATGCCACTCGCCACACGGGCAAGCCTGTTTGGTGAAACCGAGGGAATTTAAGACAGAGTGTGCGTTTCTTGTCATTTCAGTGGTGCCATCCTATGGCCAAGAATCCGACTTCAGCCACACATACGTCGCACCCGTTTATAGGGCGGATCCATTCATTCATCCACAGATCGTAATTTTGACCTGAATCAGAGAACGATCGATCTCCAATCCAGTACCCCCAGAGGTATTGATTTGTTATGGGAACATGGATTACTTTTGCGACTCGACAGATTTAACGTGCATCAGTCACTTTACTTCGGCCGGCGGGGTTCGAACTCTCGGACATGGGCCCAGCGCCCTACCGACCAGGCTATCCCAGCCTACCCCGGAGCTTTTTGGTGCTCCCATAGAACAAGAAACCCAATATTACCCGATATACATGTATACGTATGCAGTTTTGATTCTTAGTTCACAAAAAAAGGTAAGTTGTTCATAAATTTGTAAGCATTAAAGTATTTAAAAGAGAAAAAGTAGCGATTTTTACTCTCTCATTTCACCTAACGGAATATTTTCTAAAAAGTAGTACTTATCAAAATACTACGATAGTAACGAATATATATATATATTTTTTTTTTTTTGGGGGGGGGGACATTTTTAAGAAGAGCAACGGTACTTTTTCCATGAATTTATGCACGTAAAAGAACTAAATTTTAAAATTAACAAACTAGAAGTGAAAATATTTACCTTTCTTATTTATTACGTAATTATAAGTACTGAAGAGGAAAACAAAAGAAATAAACTTGCGTAAAATAAATTTTTAACGTGAAATATATCTGTTTGCAATCAAAATTTCACTACGATTACCTTATTTTTAAATATAATCTACCAATAATTATTTTAAATTTTTCTAGTTCCTTAACCAAATTTACAGCGCTTAAATTTGCTTTACACATAAAATATTTTTAACTAAAGGAAAATATTTATAATCCGATCAAAATTTATAACGTGTCTTAACTGTTTTATCATTTTATTACCTTCTTAAGTGGATATCATCAATCTTAATCATATTCAAAACGGTGACTTTTTTAGAAAGAAAAAAAAACATTAATCGTGACTTGGAGTTGAAAGCATATCGTTGTTCCCAAAGATTTATAATCTTTTTTTTTCTCCCATGCTTCTTTGAATTGTAAAAGCAATTTCAAAAATATATACTAGTTTGAAAGTTCAATTCGTTATTTATTTCAGATCATTCATTTTCATCCCTATTGTTATTTGAATTCATAGAAATCTTGGAATAAAATAAACGGAAACAAATGATTTCCTGGGAGGAAAGGTTTTAAAATGTTTCCCTAACAGGTAATAAAAATGTTTCACTTTTAAGGATGGTAATAAAATTATTTGAGATCAAAATTACTGAATGTAATTTTTACTATTTATACTTTGGGGTCGGTTATTTGATCAATTCAAGGAAAGGGACATTTAACTTACTACTTCTCATTTACTATTTTCCGAAAAACTATTTATTATCTTTACAACTAATTCACGATTTTACGATATTTGTAAAGAAGAAAGATTTTTGAGGTTGGAGTGGGTGACTAATTAAAGTAGATATTTTTTTTTTTTTTTTTTTTGATTGAGGCTGAAAACAAGTGAGAGATGACATATGTAGAGAGTAAGCAAAACGAAAATCAAAAAAAGAATATATCATCCTGAAAATTTTTTGTTCTAATGATCGAATTTTCACGCTCAAATGTTTCTGGGGTGACTTCAAATAGCCTAATTATTTAGTCCTTATTATTAAATAAGTTACGAAATTAGACCCAAAAACATATTTTCTCTGACTAAAGATATGTTTTTTTTTTTTTTTTTTTTTTTTTTTTTTTTTTTTTTTACATATTTAGATTTTTATTTTTCAAAATATCGAAAGTCCTACGAAGCCTACGAATTCCGCAATCGGGAAATCGTCGCTCGAATAGTCTAGTCCCCTTAATGTCAGTTTCAATTTTTTCATTTTTAGGCATAACTAACTGAGCATTTTCAAAAAAATTACACACACTCATGAAACCAGTTTACCTAAAGATACCAGATTAACCTGTGAGCAACAATTTTTATTTATTACTTATAATTGTTATTATTTACTTAAATTGTGGATGAAATAATTTTGAATTATGAAGAACAATTTTTTTATACCATATTATTCTACATATTTTTCTATTGAGAAATTTAGCCTTAACTTTTTTAATTTAGTAGAAACTATGAAATATTAAAAATTAATTATTTTAATTAATTATTAAATTAATTATTCACAAAGCTTTTCTTTATATAACATTTTTAGTCTATTTTTTTTGTCGAAATGTATGATACAAAAATAAGAACGTTATATATAACAGGGGATCACGTTAATGTTTTATGAGAGATTTTTAGGGGAGTTAGGCCACAGCATCAGAATTAAATTTGCACAAGAACTTATGCCCGACAATGTCGACGTACGTGGCGCTTCTCTATTTTGACTTCTTCGGAAGTACACAAAGAAACAGTACATAATAGGGAAATGCCCCTGGCGGGATATGACATTTCCGGACATGGGTTCCTATGCAATTTTAATCCTGATAATCTGCTTTCAGCTCCTCTAGAAGTTTGTCGCAGCATTTACACGACTCATATTTATATATATAATGTTTTAAACTCGTACATTTTGACAAAAAATAGACTAAAAATGCCATTTTAAAGTCAGTCAGTAGTTTTAGGAGAGAAGATAATTTAAATCTGAAATCTTCACAGCCGAATTAGGCAACATAACTCGGCTGCATACATGCAACAAAAATTTGTTCTCTGGTTTTATTGAAATAGTATAATATCAAATACCGTTAGTAACCATGAAGTCGACAGTTTTTTCAAAGATAACAAGTAAATATTCAAAATTCAATCAATAATTATTTAAAATATTTACAAAACTGCAAAAGTCTGTTTTTTCGTGCCCTTAATGGTAACTCTTTTGTTTACAATGGTAGTTTAAAATCACGTAAATTTGTAGAATCAATTGGATTTTTTTAAAAGAATTTTGGTAAATTGCATAGTTGTATATTTAAATAAAATTTATAAAAAGAAAAAGACTTTTTACAAAAAGAATTTTGCCGTACATTTTGGAATTAAAAAAGTGAAAGATAACGTGGTTATGTATTATGTAAGACACTGAATAATTTATTCATTAATTTAGATGATATAATTGCATTTAATTACCTCGTGTCTTAGAAACTTTTCGAATTATTTATAAAGATACATCAAATACTTCATTTAATTGGACTCGTTAAGTTAACAACAAAAAAGTACCATTCTAAAAAACTCTAACTCTTAGTTTGTTACAATAAATGCATATTATAGTATGTCTTATATTTTTTAATTTTTTATTTTGGGTCAGGCTCAATGCAGATAATCAAGTATCATAATATTCCAAATCCAAACAAACTAACAGAACAGTGTAGATGTAACTAAAAAAAAAAGAGGTTTCGCAGTTTGTTTATAATAAAGTCAATATGCGAAACAGTTTCACGCTAAAAAACTAATAAACAATATTCTGCTGAAAATATCATGTTCAAAAGTGAAAAGGTACAAAAATACTATAAATTATTGCTACTTCATTTAAATATACATTTTTGAATAAAAGTTCTACTAAAAAATTCAATAAAAAACTCATAAGAATATTAGTAAGCTTCCACACAAAAAAAAAAAAAAATAATAAACTATATTCTGCTCAAAACATCAATTTCACAAGGTACAAAAATTTAATTAACTATGGCTATTTTAATTAGTTGTAAATTTTTTTCCTTGAATAAAAGTTTAATTAAACCATTTTGCAGAAAAATATTCTTAAGAAAAAACGCGTTTAGCTTTGTTTTGCTCTTTTTACTAGGTTCTTTAATTACCTCTTAGGTGTTTGTGGACTTTCCAATCAAGGATGTTTGAAGCATCTAATTGGACAATTATTCCATTTTATGTTTTAAAGTTTAGAAAACATTATTTCGAATTTCATTGTAGGTAGAGGCAAAAATCATTCATTAACAGATTTTTAAAAGAAATTAATTTAAAAAAACTTTTTTGCTAAATGAATATTATAACATAGATATAAAAAAAACATCGCCTAAACGAGGTTAGTAGTTAGAACAAGTAAAATATAATGGGTAGTAATTAAATTAGAAAAACAAACTTCACAACTTAATTTGGAAAAGCAATATTTTTTTTCTTTTATTTATTAGTGGTTTCTGATCAATAAGCTAAGCAAACAAAACGAATATCGTCAGGAGCAATATATTTTTTTTTCTGTAATTTACTTTTAAAGATAAAAAATTAAACAATAATAAATACTTACATATTAAAAGTTATAAATAAGTTTCTTGAAATATTTTAGTAAATGAAATTATGATTTTTGACCTCAACATATATTGAATAATTTTTCTTTATATTTTGCGCTTGTCTTTTAATGTTTACTACATAGTATTATAATAAAAATTATAATTAAATTGGTTTAACTGTTTACGGTATTTTAAATTCCTTTTCGGATAAGAAATTTTTTATCTATTTTTATCACACATTTTAATAACTTTAGATCGCTTTTCTTACCTAACTATGGGGACCATATTTCCCAGATTGCGACTACCTCCTATTAGTCCCTGGTACACTCTAAGCCAATCGTAATTAATTCTTTTGTTGGCGTATTAGTCAGTTGGCGGAAACTCTGTATTATGTTTAGAATAACTTTAACTCTCTTTATTTTATGCATACAATATACGTATATATATATACCTGCATACATATTCTTGTAACAATAACTATTCCGTGCGTCATAAAAAAATTTAAAGTAACTGCAGATAAATGGGCCAATATGTAATACATGCTTGAGATAAAAGAAAGATAAAATACGTCGGATTCAAGATTCATCACGAGGCGAATTTGTGACAAAAGAGAAATTTCTTATTAAATTCGTTTCCCGATGTACAACCTTTAATTTGTACCATTCAGATATTAAACTATACTAGGAGGCTTCGCCCCCTGCTCGCTGGCGCTCACCAACCCCCGGAACTGCTTTCGCAGTTCATTTCGAATTGCTTCGCAATCCAATGCTCGCTTTGCTCGCTCATTGGATACGTTCTTAACGTCTAGCCTTTGTATACTTTTTTGAATACTGAAGTCCCGAAAACTTTTCACTGTAGAAAATTCTAAACCTGTACATTTCAATAATAATTTGAAATTGCAATTGTTAATTTGGGCATTTGGCGATACAACACTTATAGAATTGAAGGATTTGTTACGTCAAGCGCTCAGGTTTCATAATTTTGATTTATGTTGCTAAGTTAACTTTCAAAAAATTCTATGGCTGGCAACAGCATTTTTATTTTTTAACTTGTTTATTTTTATTTTTGCCGCAGCTGAATTGAACAACATGATAATGCTCACTCTGATTATTGTTTCCGTTTTTAAAAGCGCTATATGTTGAGCCACCTCAGCTAGATTTGGCATGTGACATTTTTAGATGCAATCATTGGTCGATTTTCTAACGTTGCCATTCGGGAAGTTGTAATGAGGTTTTTTTTTTGGTGCCGTGTAAGAGAAATATATATATAGATTTTTTTAAATATCTCTTTAACATGACTAACAATTAAAGGTGATTCCAATTTAAAAAAAAAAAAGAAAATCTTATTTCAAAAGACTTCAATCATATCTTTAGGAAAGGAAGCAAATAGTTATTACATCTAGTTAAATAATAAAAAAAAATGTTAATTATGATTTCCTTTTCCAATAACCTAATGGAAAATTTAATTTATGCATCGCTGTATCTTTGTTAAGAAGCTTATGCCACCTTTTTTTAATATTTTTTTTCTTAAATCCAATGTTGTAATGAATCAGAAACACACAATATATTAAGTGTTCTATGCAATCTGTAAAATCTCATGAGAATCTGCGCTGAAAATCATTCATAAAAAGTCTCACGTAAAATTATAGAAAATAAAAAACGAAAAACTTCTGTAAAATTACAGGAAAATATTCAAAGATGACTCAATAATTTTACAAAAATTAAGTAAATAAAACTCTTGCAAACTACAACATCAAGCCTTTTATCAACTCTGAAAGCAGCGCAGACATTGTATTAGTATGGAATCTGAAGCACTTCACTGTAAAAAAAATAAAAAAATCTGTTAAATTTACGGAGAAGACTGCCAGCTGGTGAGCCAATAAGTTCACAACCATTTATTTCACAGAAAAGTATTTTTATTTAAAAATTGACCCCTGTTTTTAAACAAATAAGTACTGTTATATTCACAAATAAACTCCGTCATTTTAACGAAAAGTTCTCTCAAATAACTATTACAGCATCGTGGTCGGTGCGAAACGAGAACAGCATTCGTATGACCAGTCTAAGCTGGGATTCGAACCTGGATCCTCTCATTGAGAGACGACCGCTCTGTCCAGTGAGCTAACGCATCTCAAGTGTCTCAGTATGAAGAAAAATCTTAAACCGCTTCATCATCAAAGTCTTACTTATTTAAATAACAATTGTGTGTAAAAATGTTTGAAACTATAGTGACCCACCGCATTAAAAATGTCTGCCAACTTGACTTGCCAAACAATTATATCTAAAGAAATATATTAATCAGGTAGAGTATCTGTATGCATTAATCAGGTAGATAATTAATGTATTAATCAGGTAGAGTAATTTGACAATAAAATCAAATAGAAGCAAAAATTAGAATTTGAATCCATTATTTTAATCCATTTGTGATTAAGATAAAAACAGAGAAAAACAGTTTTGTCAACAAAACAGCTTTAAACCGTAAAATCACTGAGAATCACCGTAAAATGCAGAGAGAGAGATTGTACTAAGTACTGGAAGTTTTTACAATGGATGACACAGATCGGAGTAAGTGCAAATCCATCTAAAACCCAGTTTTAAGAGCTGGGGGTTGAACCCAGGCCGTAGACGTTGTAGGGAAAGATTTAAATAATAAAAAAGAGATGGTATTTGCATAATAAAACAAAAATAAAAACAAAATTTAATTTTAATATATACATAAATTACTTTAATAATAATCAAGCTAAAATTGATAGTATTGATTTCGTAAATTTTATTAAAGTTATTATTTTGCAGTAGCATATTTAAGAGTTTTGCGAAGATAAGGTTATTATTTTTCAATAACTGAAAATTTAGTTTAATATACTTTATTTTCTATTTTGATTGGAATTGTTGCAGAAAAGAAACGAAGAATTCTCAATTTGTGTTAAAATAGATATTTGATATTTCTTTTTAAAAAATGTTCTATTTTGATATACATAAAGTCGAAACAATTTTGTACCAAATATTCCATTTATCACATTAAATAAAAAAAATCGTAAAAATATCGTAATTAAAATTAGTTAATTCTTAAAGTTCTAAAATTAAATTCTCTCTATGAAAAATCGATAAAATATACTTTTCAGAGAAAAATTATAGAATATCTTTGTGACTACTAAAATTAAGCTCAACTTGACACAAGAAATTTTTAATCAATTCAACTTTACGTAAAAAAAAGTTTTTTTCCAAAAGAAGTTTAAAAAAAAAAGTGCATAAATATTAAAAGTGCATAATATTCATTCAAAATGATTATCAAAAGTCACTATTTTTAAAGACTACGAAAGTAACGGAAATAAAAACAAGAAACATTCTCTATTGTTTTTAAGTTACTCTTTTAATTAGACAAAACTACTCTCTAATAATAATAAATTTTTTAAATATTTCAATAACAAAATTACAAATTATATTATTTTCTACAGAAAATTTAAATAATCATTAGAGAAAAACAATCTAGGTAAATTTAAGAATGTTGCATAGGCTTTGAGTAACTTTTTTAATTAGATAAAAACAGTGAATTAATTAAATATAATCTAACTCGGTGATTTTACGGTAAACGTTGCTGTAAAAATTGCGGTATATTAGATTTTTTGTCCCATAACATGCCGGTGAAAGTGGATTGTACGGAAAAAAATATCGGCACCTTGAATTCCGTTACTCTAATAATAATAAATAAATTAAATATTTCAATTATAAAATTAAAAATATTATCTACATAAAGTTTAAATCGTCATTAGTAAAGATCATTTATTTATTTTAAAAGAATTACATTTTGGTGGAAAAAAATACTTTAATTTAATTAAATTAAGCTTTAATTCAGAATTTATCAAAAAAATCTAAAACATGTTTTATTTTAACAATGTTTATTAAATTCTTTATTTTTCTGCTTTAGTATACATAAAACAGCAAAGTAGTTAAAAAGCTAATTTAAAGTCATCATTTTTAAATTTTTAAAATTTAGCTATCTCCATAAAAAAAGACTAAATGTTTCGGAGTTTAATTATAATCAAAGTGTCGCTATGTCAACTGAAGCACAGCCTCATACGACAGAAGTTTTTTTTTAATTAATTTAACTTTAAAAGGATTAAAAAGTAGGATTCTAAAGGAGCTTTTAGGAAAAAAGTGCATAAATATTCATTAAAGTATGATTATCTGAAGACAATCAATTTTTAACGACTGCAGAAGTAATGAGAATGCGAACTTGAATCACTTTAGAAAACAATTTAAAAAGAGAATGTGCTCTATAACTACTGAGTAACTTTTTGAAATTGGTTTTGAAGAAAAAGTAATTATTTTTCAGAATGGTAAAGTAATTGAAATGAGCATTGTTAAAAAAAAAACGCTTTAAAAGATATTAAAGTATGTTGTTCTTTTACTGAATTTTATTGAGACGAAATTAATTTTTTTAAAAAAATCCCATCGAAAAACTAAGAGATGTTAAATATTAATTATCAACTCATACTTAACATCTCAATGAACTGATTTTTTAAATAAATAAATATATATATATATTTATTTCATAACCGTCGTTGAACAGCCGACCCAATTTTATGGGTTACGACACTACTAATGTTCAACTCCATTGCCTTGTAATTATGAACCCAATCCAGAAGACAAGGGAACTCTGGATCGAGTATTGGGAGAAATTTGCCTTCGTGGAGGACGTTTTGATGGAGCTAACCCGCATTTGCGTTACATCAAGAGGAAGACCACGAGAACCTCCCACGGTTAGCCTAACGGCAGGGGAACTCTAACCCATGATCCGTCTATTTCTGAGGATATTTCACGTCAGCACTGTGGTCGGTGCAAGCCGGATGCGGAATTCCTTTCGACTGGGATTCGCACCCGGTTCGCCTCAATGGAAGGCGAAAGCTCTATCCCTGAGGCATCACGGCTCATTATATATAATATGTATGTACGTACGCGAGGTCGAATTATTGGAAATTGGAAGGAGGTTAAAGTATGGCCAGTGTGCTTACGGTGTTTGGGATCACCCACAGTATCGTTTCACGAGCTTGGAACACATTTCAGAGGAAAGAAACAGTTGTCCGGAGGTTTAGTAGAAATTGTTCTCGTATAACCACGGCAACAAACGACAGGTAAATAGTCCTTCAGGCTAGAAGAAACAGGCGGCTGACAGCAGGATAGATCACTAGGCAAACACAGCGAAGTACTGGATACCCGGGTATCACGTTTTTTCCTGGGCAGGAGACTGAACAAAGGTGGTCTATTTGCACGACGGCCAGTACGGTGTGTTGAATTAACGCCAGTTCACCGGAGACGCCGTTTAATTTGGTGCCGGGAACAAAACAGCTGGTTTGGTGTTCAATGGGGTCGAGTACTCTTTCAGTATGAGAGCCTATTTAGTCTGACCAGTGATTTTAGACGCATACACATCTGGAGAGAACGTTGAACCCGCAATAACCCCTTTAACATCATTGAAAGAGACCTTTTGGAGGAGGTGGATTTCTTGTATGCGGCGGTATCTTGCTTGGTTCTTGTACTGATCTACACATCTTCCAAGGGGATTCAGTCACTAGTGCTGTCAATTATACCGAGATTCTCTTTCCTCATGTGCGTCTTTTTAGAGGTGCTGTAAGTCCTGTGTGCATCTTCGTGGCGATAATGCTGCACCTCATCGTACATTAGCTGTCACAGAACTGTTGGAGAGTGAGGATGTTGCACGTATGGAATGGTTGGAGAGGTCCCTGGATTTTAATCCGATTAAACACGAGTGAGACACTCTAAGAAGACGTTTGACAGCATGTCCTCAGCCACCAGCAACAATTCCACAGCTGCGATTAGCACTACAACAGGAATGGGTCCTCAAGAGCTTTTTAACAACCTGGTTCTCAGCATGGGCAGACGATATCGATCCTGCTTAGTAGTCAGAGAGGATCATATCTCATACTAAAGGCTGGAATTTCCTTGCTAATCCCGTGTAACATTGACGTTTTGGACATTTTTACAATGTTGTTTTAAGCCTATATTTCAATAAAGTTCCTTATTGTTCCTGTGGATAACATACATTTTTTTTTGCAAGTTGTTTACGTTCCCATATTCTTTCCTTTTGAGGATGCTATGGTATGATTTTTATTGATTTTCAACACTGCTGTTTAAACTTACATTCGAAAAACCACTTCGTCCTTAATTTTTGCACACCAGTGTAATATTACAAAGAACTAATTTTAGTGGATGTAACTGTGTGTGTTGGAAAAGATTGCCATATCTTTTTGTGGTTAATTTTTCTTTATTCTACTCTTCATTTTTTTAATTCTTTTTAAATTAATTGTTTCATTATTTTCTCCTTCATTATTTAAATGGACCATCAGATACTCACTTGTGTCCTTTAAACATAGCAAACCTTTCAAGACACCAATATATTATACAGTTCTGGCATTCAATCTATTTTTCTTCCGGCTGTCTTCATATGTATAGAAGTAGACCCATTACCTTTTCTTATCTAGCCAAATAGTGAACAGCACTTCACTGTCCATATTGTATAGTGATAGAATGTCTTGTTCATTAAAATATTTAAACTGTCCACGTTTGTTAGTGGAAATGCCAGACCTTCTTCCTTCTCCACGACATGTTAAAGATCAATGCAAAAATTCCACTCACACTGTTATTTCTTATGTTTTCTCAGCTTGTAAAAGATATTTCTGATTTTGCCAAACTTAAAATCCAATTTTGAAGTTTCATGTACGCAAAATCATTGTTTTTCATTTTAAGCAACAAAAAAAAAATCTTACTATATCTTTTTCAAATTCAGATATTTCTCAAGTCAGTATATGACGCTTGCAGTATTATTGAAACTTTTTTGGGTAAGACTAGCACCACTAATCTTACTCCTACTGAATCTGACATATCTTCCCTAAATCGATACCACTAAAATAACATATCATAAAATCATACTGCGTCAATCTACTAATACTTGAACGTGGACAATCAATTAAAATGAGACATTGATCCAAATATTATTTATACTGCATATAACATTTCATTAATTTAATTTCAATTTGATATATACTTTATCTAATGCAAATAGAATTAACATTTGATAAGGCAAATTAAAATTTCATTAAATTTACATTAAAATCAAACAAAACTTAATTTTTTCTTCTTTTAAAGTGTTGCTTTTACTTACGATTTTTGTACATTAGTATTCGCATTCGCACGAGTTAAGTACCTTCACTTTTTCAACGACAATGTTTCCATCACCAAATATGTAAAGTAGAAATTGTAGGAACACTCATCTCAAATGCCTATTTTCCTTTGCTTTTACATTGCATTTTGTAAGTTATAAAAAACAACTTGATCTGAAGAAATAAAATTATTATATTTAAAAACATGTTCAAAATAAGTTTGTTCAAATATATATATTGAACAAAACTGTTCAAATATATAGATTGAACGAAACTGTCTAAATTATGTATTATTTTTTTTTAGTTCAAATATATATATTGAACTAAAATAATGACTGCAATAAAACATAAACTCATGAATAAGATGAAGGAAAACAATGATCTATCTGATGATTAGCAATGAAAAACGATTTCATTATATAGTTAATTGGGATATTCTGAAACTTCTAGTCATTTTTCAAGTAAAATATGAACAGAACATGGCGTATGACTAGATCCAAATATGTCAAAATAATCGAAAACAAATAATATATTTTAAACGACAGCATTCGAAACAAATATTGCTCACATATAAATTAATTAAAGAAAAAATTGAAAGAACTCAATAGATGTCTTTAGAGCTTGACTGAGATGTAACACTTCAACCTCAATATTTATCAAACTAGAGTGGATACCACTTCTGGAGAACGGTCTAGGTCTGCTCATCGGGAAGACTGATTGTGCAGCTCATAGGAAATAAAAAATTTATATATATTTATCAAACTATAGATATATGTCGTTAATTGCAAAACACCGTTAAAGGCACATTTTGGTCGAGATAAAAACTCGAGTAGGAAAAAAATTGTCAAAAAACGTGAAAGGTTCTGCAAGGTCAGAATTTCCAAGTTTCCTGGAGGGAAACACACTGGGTAGAATAGAATAGAATAGCACTTCAATATTATTTGTATCAAATTTTAAATATGCTGTGTTTCAATTTTTTTTTTTTTTTCAAAATTGATAGAAAGTTAGTAGATTAATCGATATAGATCGGTCGAATAGTGAAGAGTAAAGGATTAGAAACAAATTTTGAATGTTTCCAAATTTTGAATGTTCAACTGAACTGAGAAATATTGATTTCATAAACAAAACTCAAATCTTGTACTTACTTTAATTGCTCTAATTGTTCTTCTTTTATTTAAACTTTATCTAATGTAGACTTGTGTCTACTTGGACAAAACTCTATAAAAAATTTCTTTGAAATTGTGCCTAAAAGTAAGATGTATCTCTATTAAATTACATAAGGTTTTGTCCAAACGTATGTAACCGATTTTCCCAATAAGAGAGTGATGGAGAATGCATATCTTACCAGTATATTTCTCTAAAAACATTTTCTTCTAGTATTTTGATGTCGTATTATTTATATCATTCCTAAGTACCCACCCATTCGTTGTCGTAGGTAAAGACTTGATCGTCTAATGCTTCGATCGGGGTTCAATTCCCGCGCAGAGAACAGCTCTGCGCTTTCTTTAGTTGTGTATTTGCAGTAAGAATTTGATTCTAAAGTAATATCCAATGCAGTTTTAAAGCCATTAAATTTACTTATACAGCACTACAACCCACTGTTAGCCTTGGCCTGCCGAACAATATCAATCCAGATTTTTCTATTTTTGGCACTTTCTAGTTGGTTAGAACTTTGGTGTCATTCTACCCTCTCTTTTTCAGTCTTCCAGTTGGTCTAAAGCTTAAAAGTTTCTAATCTAGAAGTTCTCTGAGATTTATAGTTTCATTTAATTTTTTCCCCAGCTAAGCCAAACGATTTAATAAATCGAATTATTTTTTTTCGTCTGATTAAATGGTCAAATTTACTATTGTTTCTTATTCTCCACTGTGTATTATTTGTATTAATTGGTGCGAAATTTTTTCTCAAAATTTTCCATTTATAGATTACTATTTTAAATTCGTTGTCATTTCTTTAAGTCCAAGAAATACTGCAGTGCGTAACGATAGGTTTGATTACTGTTTTATAAATCGTCAACCTGATTTCTTTTGTAATTTTTCTTCTTGAATTAGTGTTGGTGTTTTTCAGAGTGGTAAAAGGCTTAATCTCTAGTAACCGAAATTTATTTTCTTTATTTCCGTAAAATTATTGGTTGTTCTGTGAATATTTTTCTGTATTATTACAGATACTTCCCAGTTTTAATTTTCTGTAATTTCCAAAATTCGTAAAGGTAGGTTTTTCGGACTGGACTTCAAAAAACTCCTTTTTATACCCACCGATTGGGTTTTTTCAGAGTTATTTCCAATCAATTTTCTTTGCAATTATCAAACAAAATTGCTCTTTGAAGCTATCAATTTATTTTTTTATATATTTAACTTAGTAATTTTTTTTATACAAAATTCGATGAACTAAATCATATTTCTGCAATCTGATTGATTATGATGAACAAATGAACTGAATGCATGAAAAAATAAAATACATGATTAAAAAACACATATTACTAAATTATAATATATTACTTATTTATAAAGCAAATTATGTGTAATATGCATACACATAATACTTATTGCATAATCTATTTGAATTGTAAACACTTGAGCGTTTGTGAAAATACATCAATGAATGTGTGTTACATCTCTCAAATATTATAAAATAAATAAGATTTTTTCGATAAAAATAAAGAAACAAATTTTTCAAGTAAAAAAAAAAAATCTGCATTGAGTATGTTAAAAAATTAAAACAAAATAGCCCCATTTTATATTAAGATCTCTATTATATACTGTACATGTTTCTATCTTCTGTACCAAAAAACAAAATCTATATTCAAAAATAAAGTTTAGAATATTGCGCTCAGAAATTCGCAAAAAATCATAATTTAAAATATCCAATAAAGCCAAAGATCTCCTCTAAATACTAAATTACTCACTGCATCTCCTGTGTTAGCTGAACTAGAAAGAATATTTTATGATCTTATAGTTCAGTTTAAACTGTGAAACTGCTTAGAAACTGAATAGTTTCTATTACGTTTAAATATTTGAATAATAAGAAAAGAAGACAAACTTGTATTTTTAGTTTCATTAAATTCTAATGACACTTGAGATTAAATTTATGCTTTACATTTTAACGATTTTTAAAAATGTATTTTATTTAATTTTATGAATCTCATTTTTGCTTGCTAATATTTTATTTGATATTTTTTATATTGAAAAACAAAGATTAAATCATATGGTGAACATATAATTATTAGTTAAATAATACATTCGTAATTATCAATTAAATTTAGTGAGCATTTCTGAATGTTTTTAAAATGTTAAATCTTGCTTTGAATACTAAAAAAACAAATTTTAAATTTTTTTTTTTCCTTTTTTATTCATTTTGAAAGCAAAATATATATTTTGCTCTTAAATATAATTATTTTATAATATTTATATAAATTAATAATTATTCTATTGTATAATAAAGATAAAAGTTGATAATTTTTTGTATACTCCCCACTAATAATAATCTTAAGATTTTTTTAAGAAAATATCCTTTTCTTAAGAAATTCTTCAGAAATCTGAAGAATTTCTTAAGATTTTACTCTATCTCCAAAATATCTTAAGAATTTTTGCAGACATTTTACAGAGATTTTGAGTTTTTTAAAGGGGAATTAATAAAGGGGGTTTGCCTTAAAAAATTCTTAAGAAAATCTTAAGACAGTTTCCTGAGTTAATGTTACCTTAAAACATCTTTAGATTTTTTTAGATTATCTTAAGAGTTTTTGAAAACATTTTGAATGGTATTTTAAGGTGAATTAAAGTTTGAAAAAAGATTTCTTAAAACATTTTTCAGTTCACACAGTAAGGAGTATAAAAATTCATACGTTGAAATATACAAATGCATGTACCATGTGCAACAAAAAGATATGTGCATTTCATTTAATGAATTTCTAGAAATTCCATTCATTAACTTTAAAGCAAAATATGGTTTTATTATAATCTCTAAACTAATCATATAATTCATAATGCAATTCATTCCTCATTATGCAATTCATAAAACACTAAGAAAGGCATAAAAAGGACTGAATTCTCATAACCATTTCTTTTAATAATTTTTTTGGTAATAATCAGGTAGTATTTTTTTGATTGTATAGTACATTTTTTGTTTACATTTAGCATGAATGTAAAATATACTTGAAAAGAAACTCCCCGATCTTTTAGCCGGATCTTTTTCATAAAAAAAACCATATATAACCCGGCAAAATTGGGTTTTTTCATGAAAAGATCCAAAAAACCCAAGTGGGCTGGGTTTTTCTTAAAATCCCGGGTTTTTTTCGAGCCCTGATAATTTCACATGAGACTCCTGATAAATAATTTCCAGCAGATTATCATTTAAAAATGGTTACAGTCTTCACAATGTCAACTTTAATCTTAATGTAAACAGCTTTATTATTACACTACTGTTAAATAAACGGAGGTTTTTTCGTCCTTTTCAGTAGTGACATCATTATCAATGAAATGCAATGTCATCAATCTCCTTATTCATTACTAAATCCAAAATATTTTAAATTAAATTTTTTAAAAAAAATACTTTAACTTCAATTGCTTATTTAAATAGAAGAAAAATATTGTTCAATTTGAGAAGCACATTAGTTCTTTGCACTTATAACTCGTTTATCTCATAAATCTTATTTTAGATTTATTTAACCTATTTCATATCTATGAAAATAATATACAATATGAGTCAATAGCGCTTTTTTTTTTATTTAATTTAAAGTAGCTGATATAAAATACAGAGAAAACCATAATCATCTTCATATTTTTTTTAAAACTAGAACAGTAAATAAATTGAGCATACATATTATATTTTTTACAAAAATATTCTTTTGTATGCAATAATCTGAAATTAGTTTATATTACTGAAGACCTGCTTTGAAACTGATTAAAGTGAATCGGTTTTGTCAAAAGACCGAAGTAAAATTGCTGAAGCGTTACTAATTTGCTTTTCTGCATAAGTAACTTTTATGGCTTTGTTAAGCATGGTTACAAACATTTTAATTAACTCCATATTTGCTTTGTCAAATACCTTTTCTGCCAGGAGAGACGGGTGATTTTGTCCTAATCGCTCTAGTGATTTCCGAAAACTTGCTTGCAATGATGAGAATTAGCAAATTTATTCCCCATATATTATCAAACGTTACTTTTAAGTGCATTTATTGATCAAATGGTAGATAGTCGTTTGCAGTTTTTAAGATAGATAGTAAATTCAAACGATAATACCAAATTTAACTTATAAAAGATAAACGGTTCTCTTTCTTTTTCATTTTTAAAAAAAAGCAAAGTATTGATTTTTTTTATTTCCTTTTTCTTTTTTTTTTTTGGTCGGTCATCTAAGCGTTCTAGTAAATACTGTGCTTTTAAAAATAATTGTATTTAATTTGATATCTTTATCTTTTTAATATGGAAAATAAACAGTTACAGGTTAGTCGAGGAAATAAAAGAAAAGATGTATATACATATATATATTATCATTTCAAAATGTAGAAAAAACACGGAAAAAAATAATAGAATAATAAAACAAGAAAAATTATTTTAAATAAAATCAAGAAAAACCCGGGGTGGGTGGAGATATAACCTCTTTATCAGCTCACACGATTACATCCGCAAAAAGGAGTGCTTTCTAATATTGTATAGATATAGCCAAAGTTAAATATTCTAGAAAAATTACCGTACTGTATAATAACTATTTTTCTGTTCAAAAAAACTGTCATTCTGGTTCATAAAACCAAAATATATAGTATTTAAACCATTCACACGGTAACAGTTTCCACTTACATGGTAACGGTAAACCGGAAATTCTGGTTTTCAAAATTATAATTCGTAATACCATAGAGTTAGTAAAAAATACAAACTGCTGAGTAAATTTAACTAACTAAATAGTTTTCACGCCATGCCTTAAGGTAACACGATAAAGTAACCAAATTTCACAACATTTATCACATTTTATCACAGTTCATAAAACCATATTTTTTTGTTAATTTTACCAAAATTATTATAAAAACGTTTCTATAAAAACTACTAAAGCAAACATTATGGGTGTGCTCATAGAGCCAGAAATACGGTATTTTTTATTATATTCTGGTAGTTTTTACCATACTTTGTTTCGTAATGTGCTTTTGTAAATATTCCAATTTTTCAATTGAAATTTAAATATTTTTCAAACTTTTTGTTTTGTAAGCAATGACTTTTTTCAAGATGTATATTATCAGAATATCTGTGTATTATTTCTATATTAATGAAAAAAATACAAATTAAAGTGCGCACTTATTTCTTATATTATCATTAACGAAGTAAAAATCTGATAAAAACTTTAAAAAAATCAATGTTTTTCTAATAACTATAGGAAGTAGTTCTGATTTTAGTAATTCTAATAATAAATTAATATTAAGAACTGCGAAAGTTGTTAAATGTAAGTTAAATTTAGTTCAATCTAAATTATATTTTAATTGTTATCAGTTTTAGTAGTTATACTCTAATTCATAGTTATACTTTGTTGTAAGTAGTAGTTGGTGACTGATGCACGTTAAAATTCTGTCGAGTCACAAAGTCCTCCATGTTCCCATAACAAATCAATACCTCTGGAGGTACTGGATTGGAGATCGATCGTTCTCTGATTCAGGGCAAAATTACGATTTGTGGAGGAATGAATGGATGTATGAATGGGTCCGCCTTTCAAACAGGTGTGACGTATCATGTGGCAGAAGTCGAATTCTTGGCCATAGATGGCGCCACTGAAAAGCAAGAATCACACTATCTACCTTAAATTTGCTCGGTTTCATAAAGCATATTTGCCCGTGTGGCAAGTGGCATTAGAACCAACCAAACCCATATTTTGTTATAAAGCAAAAACGATTTATGAAAAAGAAACACGGGAAAAGTTTGCGAGAAAATAAATCTTTCAATTTACCTTTCAATAACAAAATAGTTTCCAATATAAAATAACCTTTCACAACAAAATAACAGTCAATAAAAGCACGAACATTTACGTTTGAAATTTTATTAAAATTTAATTAGACATCATTATCAGAAAAGTATTAGAAAAAGCTAATTGTATCAGTGAAGAATTCTCTTTAAATGGATCTCTTTAACAAAATAACTATCACAAGAACAAGTAAGCACTTAAGAAACTCGTATATTTTACAATGCCATTTAAAAACTGCTGAAGACAATTAAATTTCATTACGGTATCCTCGACTGTTTGTAAATCAATCTTTTATTCTCTTGACAAAATTCAGTTAAGTTTTCTCATTTTTTTTGTTAGATTTAAATATCCAAAGTCTATTACCCTAATGAAATTTAAATCGCATGATTTTTCAATGAGTTTTTATTTCAATTATTATAAAAACTTTTTTTTCTTCAAAATATTCTTTTTTGCTATTATGTTTTTAAGATCAAAAAATTACATTAGATGTCTAACATTTCTGTAATAATAGTAGATAAGCTTTTTTATATTTAGTTAATATATATATCGAAAAACTGACTCGAAATTAATAATGAGTTATTAATTTCGTTTACATATACGCAAACAACCGATGTATGAAAATGAATTTTTGAAAAAAATTATTTTGTTTACTTTTATTGTCCTTATATAAGAGTTTTATCAAATATATAGTACATATCTTAATAGGGCCGGGATTGCCTGGTCGGTAGGGCGCTGGGCCTATGTCCGAGAGTTCGTGGGTTCGAATTCCGCCGGCGAAGACTCCACGTGTAGTTGGTGACAAATGCACGCTGAAATTCTGTCGAGTCGCAAAGTCCTCCATGTTCCCATAACAAATCTACACCTCTGGGGGTACTAGATTGGAGATCGATCGTTCTCTGATTCTGGTCAAAATTGCGAACTGTGGATGAATGGATGTATGAATGGGTCCGCCTTATAAGCAGGTGTGACGTATGATGTGGTAGAAGTAGAATTCTTGGCCATAGATGGCGCCACTGAAAAAACAAGAATCGCACACTCTGCCTTAAATTTGCTCGGTTTCACCAAGCAGGCTTGCCCGTGTGGCAAATGGCATTAGAACCAACCAACCAAACAAACTAACCAACATAACTTAGTTTTATAAATGTTAATCCACGCCTATTTCAGATTTTTAACAATACAATAGGATATATATTACAATACGGTGTTTCAGGGGAAAACAGTTTTCAAAATCATGTAATTAATACTTTAAATCCAATCTAATTAAATCCAATCTCACTTATTGCATATCTCTTAGTATCTATAGAATAAATAGAATGTATAAAAAAAGCATTTGACAGAACATAACAATCAAATAAATTATTATTTAACCATTTTTTTTTTGTTGCAAAATTTCTAACAATTATGAGCAAATTAGAACATGCGTATATTTTGTTGCTTCTTTTTCAGCTATTTTTAAAGTAAAAAAGTGACTATTGCGAGAAATATTAACAGACTGAAAAAATTTTTTCTATTTACTATATTCAGCGATGACCAGCAATTTTTCAATTAAAAAAAATGGCGAGCAAAGCTAAAAATTTAAGTACGTTTTAAAAAATTTGTCTTAAATAATAAAAAATAAAACAGTTATGTGTTTTTTTAAAACTAAGATTTAAAAATAGAACTTTTTGGAAATAAAAATTCAAAAAAAAAAAAGCTTTTAAAAAGTAAGTTAAGGAAATTATAAGAACATAATTGACAGATTAAAATATTTTAATAGACCTATGAAACTTTAAACAAATTATCTAGACTTCAAACTTGTATGCATTATGTTCTATGTGGCTTCACTCCAAATTAATATAAATCGTTTATAAAAATGTAACTTACATAAAATCTTTTTACAAAATATTTGAATTTTGAAATAGTTAAATTTGTCAACTATTATATTTTGAACTTTTCATGCGAGGCGTCATAAAACCGATCAATTTCTTTCACTTTTTTTATCTCTTAATGCATGGAAATAAATGCATGATATTCGTTTCGAAGCATAAATTTTTATGGCAGCGGATACTATCTTCATGAAAACGTCCACCATTTTTGATGTAAAATAGTTTCAAAGAAAGACACAGGCTTTTTAACTTCATTCTTTCTTAGAAGTCATAAAATTGATGTCATTCTTTTGCTACAGAACTCGAGTTTTTATTCGAAAAAATAGCAAATGATCAATATTCATAGTGTGTGATAAAATTTAATGCGCAAAGAACTGTCTTGCATTCGCATGGCAGTAAAAGTATTGTTATCGTGAAACGAAACAGAACATAGCAAACGCTTGAGAATCTCCAAGGCTTTCTTGTTTAGAATAAAGCAAAAATGCATTCCAACAATTAAATATTTTGGGAATCTATTATTCCTCAATAAAAAGAAAGAGTTAAGTTTTAAGATAAATTGAGATGAAAATTTCTCTAAACTTTATTTTGAAGAATGCTAACAAAAACAATTTCCACATTATAATATTTTTTGGAATCTATCTGAAAAATAAATAAAAAATCATAAAACGTATTCCAAATTTTGCACGATTTGTACAATAGTAAATCAAAACCGAAAAAAAAAAAAAAACTAGCAGGTCTTTTTATTGTTCAGCAGTGCTGACTCATTCCATTAGCCCTTAATTTTTCATTTTCATAATCAGACATGACAGCCCAAATAATGTGACTAACACCTCAAAATACTTTTGATTTTTTTTTCTTTAAATCTTAAGGCCCATTTTATAAAATCACAGTCACCGTGCCTCGAAAGGGGAAATTGGGCGCTGTATCAATATAATTCAGCCACATTTAGGCAATGTCATCATTAAAAATAAGGCCAAGGAAAATCACCATTGAACAAACTGAAGAGTGTGTACTATAAAGTCTAAATATATGAAAAAATATCTGGCTAACAAAAGCATGAATAAAAAAATCAAAACATATAATGAGATAAGCAAAAAAAAAAATAAAAGTACGAGATTTTTATGGGACATCGGAAAGTTGTTGACTTTTGAGAGGACTTTTTTTTCTTTTTGAATTTGAAGTTTATACTAACAGTTACGGGTTTTTCTATTTTTTTCCCCGCAAGGTTATTACTAACTCGTAACGGGTACTTTAATTTAGTTACTTGATGTTTTGTTGTTATATAAACGTGTTCTTCATAAAAAAAGAAGAACTGTTTCTTAATATAGCTTGATTCGTTAGAGTACCCCTTCAGAAATAAAACTATTACCTCTGATGATTTAGCAATCCTTGCGCTATATTTTGTTAATTTTGAGAATCATCCAGTCCCGAAATCACGTGATGCGTGATGAAATGGGATTACTCAAATATATGAAAATTTTTCCTCAACATGAACCGTCTTCGCAATCTATTATAGAAGATAAACTAGAATGACGAAACAAAGATGAAGACTAGTTGATCGAAACTAAAATGATGAAATAAGCCCGCAGCCGGCTGTATGCTGGTCAAGGTCTGCCTTTCTCGCGTTGTTAAGGTAACATTGATCCAACCATATTTTGCCCAAGTGATTATCAGAAAAGTTAGATACAATGCATGGGCCACAGACGTAAAATATCCTCGGTGGTAGATGCATCATGAGTTAGAATTCCCTTGCCGTCAGGCTAACCATGAGAGGTTTTCGTGGTTTCCTCTCCATGTAACGCAAATATGGGTAAGTTCCATCAAAAAGTCCTCCACGAAGGCAAACTTCTTCCCATACTTGATCCAGGTATTCCCTTGTCTTCTGGATTGGGTTCAATATTACAAGGCTACCGAGTTAAACATTAGTTGTCGTAAACATTGGGTCGACTTGACGTTTATTAAATAAAATGAAATGTATGTGCCAGCAAAACAATGGAAACATATAAGCATTATGCCATTGCATGCATAACACAATATTATATACTTTATAAAGCCACAATTAAAAACGACTATTTTGAATTAAAAATCTTTATTTTCTGATCAAAATTACTATTTAAGAGAATCTTGAAACACTTTGTTAATCTTACTCGTAATTTCATGTTTCTTTTACATCAACAGCAACTACAAAATATTTTCTAAATTAAAAATTATGATTTTTTTTTTAATCTTCAACAATTATCTGATTTGAGATGTAAGAGAGGTAATTAAAAAAAAAAAAGGTTCATTTAAAGTAAATATTTAACTATCTTGTTTACACCTAACTGAACCTTTTTAAGTTTATAAGTATTTGTTTAATTTTTGATAAATTTACATTCAACTCTGTATTCATGAATAAAGAATTTAATTAGCTAAACAAGTTGCAGTAAAAAGTTCCGCTCTAATTGAATACTATAATAAGCCCTATTATGTTGAACTTAAATCAGCAACTACCTGAATTAATTAGCTGCCTTTTCATACATCAAATGTGCTTATCTTTTCTTTTCCAATTCATCATTAAATTTTATTTTATTATCTATATCTTTTATAAACTACCGACTTGTTTATCCTTAAAAAATTATAGACTTTAAAAGAATTAATTCAATTTGGCTCAATAATATAAAAATTTACTAACAACTTCAACATTCTAAGTAAAGCTAAAGAATTCTATGAATATTTTTAATGTTATTCAACTTGTTCATTAATTTCAATTTTTGTGGTTAATATTGTCTTTAAATATGTAAAAACTAATGAAAATGAAAACGTGCATTTTTGATGAAAGCATCTCTTAATTATAAGTATTAAATGTATTAGTTAAATGAGGATGTCGACAAAAAGTCTTTGTGACATTTAGTATTAGGTGAATAGCTTTAAAATGAATTTGGACTTTTTATTTGCTCAAATTTATATTCGTAAACAATTTTTATTCAAATAAAATTTCTTGATCAATTATACTTGAGAAAATAAAGTTTAATTAAGAAGAGAAAATTAAAAATTTTAAATTTTCATTAGAGGAAAATAAAAATAATTTTGCCATTCATAAAAAATATGTAAAATTATAAATTCGAAGTAAATAATAAATCTATGCAATAATAAATCAATTTTCTAATCTTTTTCTCCGAATGATTGCATCAGGGTAAATATTTTCCATTGATATCTTTCACAGGGTAAGTTCTTTATATCGTAACTATTGAATTCAGATATTTAAACCTAAATATCAATAAAGTAATAATTAGTCTTTTATTAATGGTTAATCCATCAGATCCTTTTTTCTTTTTGAGCTACCTCTAGGTGAATCATGTTAAAAAAAGTTGTCTATTTTTTTTTCAAATGAGAACTTAATATAATCTAATTTATAGTAAGTAAAATAATTTAACAAACATTTTTTTAATTGATTTTAAACTACATCTTTACAAATATGTTTATACTTTTTTAAGGAGAAAACAACTTAATGTATCATTTTTTGTCATTTCTCATCTATCAATGATATTTTTTGTCACAGTATAAACGCCACTGAATCCTGTGTCAAAAGTCGTATCATTTCATTAAACGCAAACAGAATATTTCTATGCTTTAATAAAGAAATGATGTTGTGGTTTGAACCGCGAAGACTCGGGGGATAAAGAGTTCGCCTTCCAAGGAGGTGAACCGAGTTCGAATCCAAACGATAACTGGTCGATGCACCGACCACAGTGCTGACGTGAAATATCCTCCGGGGTAAACGGATCATGGGTTAGAGTCCCCTTACCGTCAGGCTAACCATGAAAGGATCTCGTGGTCTTCCTCTTCATGTAACGCAATTGCGGGTTAGTTCCATTAAAAAGCTCTCCACGAAGGCGAATTTCCCCCATCTACTTGATCCAGGAGTTCCCTTGTCTTCTGGATTGGGTTCATAATTACAAGGCTACTTAGTTGAACATTAGAAGTTGAACTGATCCATGAAAAATTGGGTCAGCTGTTCAACGATGGTTATAAAATAAAATGAAATAATGTAGTTTACAAAGACATGCGATCATTTCGGTCATTTCGTTACTATGAAAAGTGCTTTTGCTTTTCAAAACCGGATATGATACATTTCACTATATTCTGAAAATTACTCTTGCATCTCAACACCGGTTATGGTACATATTTCACAGAATTATGAGAAGTGCATTTCCTTCAAAACACCAATTATAGGGTGCCTCACAGTATTACGAGAAGTATTTCTGCGTCGTAACAACGATTATGGTGCTCTGTATGCTATTATAAGAAGTGTTTCATCGGTTAAATACATATTATGGTGTCCCTAAAGGTAGCGAAACGATTATCTCTGTTAATTATACTATTTGTGTTATAATTGATTGCGTTTTCTGTAATAGAGCACAGATTACTTTCGTTCTTTAGACCAGCAGTTCCCAAAAGATGTTTCGTGGAGCCCTGGGGTTCTGTGGAAATTTTGTGGGGGTTCCGAAAGTTAGAATTATTAACTAATCAGGATTTTTAAACCGATATATTATATATATAATATATTTATATCTCGGTATAATATATTTATATCTCGATGATAAACCATTATTTCTTTTAAAATTTTAATTATTTAGATGAAATTAAGTAGTGTTAAAGAAGAAAAGAAAACAAAATATTGATTAAGTTTTAAAAAGATAAGCTTTTTTTTTATAAAAACTTGCATAAGTATTTTCAACTGAACTTTTCAATTAAACATAAATTCAACAGTAAGGAAATATTTTTATCTAATAAACCTTCTGCACTTTCATAACAATTCGCTTTTGCTTTCATTTTTAAGCAAACCATAGTTTAGCTTATTTTATTCTTTTTAAGCCTGCAATACATACACAAAAAACAAATTCTGAACTAGACTAAATGCCACTTCAGACCTGTGAAATAAACTGCCTAATCTAAAACCTAATTTTAAAACTAGCATTGATGAAGTAGGGGTTTAACCAAAAAAAAAAAAGGTTGATAATTTAGAGTTCCATAGCCAGAAAAAAAATTGGGAACCAGTGATTTAGACAACCCTACACTTATCGCCTTTACTTCGTTTCTTAATATTTAATTTTTACCTAATATAAGTGCTTCAAATTTTATTCAAATATTCTACTGTATTTGCAACATTTTGCATTAATTTAAAATTTATTTATCCTGTATTTTCCATACTATTTCTAACGGAATATTTCGGTTGATGATTTTAAAACTTCATTTGCTTCAAAATTATGAAAATGGTAATTTCTGTGTCAAATCATTTTCGTTTCCTCTTTTCTGTATAGCGTGTCTTGAGAATAACTGCCTATTTTTAGGCGCTTGAAACATCTCGATTTTCATTACCATTTTCTTAATTTCGAAGAAAATGAAGTTTTAAAATCATCAAGCAAGTCTTTTTTATTCAATTTCTAGGGATTAATAATTTAATGATGTATGATATTTTGTGGTACTTAGCTTCTAGATTGTTTGTGACGTTTGTTCCTATGAACTTTACCTGTTTCGTTAACAGTTTAAGCTCAGTATTTTCAATCTATGCAATTAAATCTTAATTTCTACCAATAAGTGCAAAAAAATCAAGATTTGATTTTAAAAATTAAATTGAAAATGTACAAAAAAGTTTAAAATATTCGTTGATTTATTCTCGGAATTTGATTATTTCAACAACACTCTTTCTGTGTACAATTTCTAACAAGCAAATAGATTTCGAGAAGTCATTTAAATATAAATGTAATCTATTACATTACTTTACACAATGAAAAAAAAATAATTAAACAAAGGAGACAAATCTGTGTTTGAAGTAGGTAATTATACAGAGTCAATATGCAAAAGACTAGTTAAAATTCACCTTGCATAATTAACTTACCTGATTATTTCAAACACGTTTCCTTATTTTCTAATGTTTTAAAGCAGTTTTTAATTAACGAACTGCCTTTTCTGGACAAAGTTTCCTTTAATTAATGAAAGAGAGAAAAGAGCACTAATCAGTTTCTTTGAATTCAGTTTATTCCGAGGGATTATGATTGATCTATGATTTTTCTTTTTTTACTAGTTCATATCCTTAGATATAATGTCTTGAACGGAATATTTTATTAGGCAATTGAGAAGTCAAAATCAATGGAATCTTCAAGGTACGTAACTTGTCTTTTTTTATGTAGTAAATTTGCTCCAAAACTGAGAGGATTTTTGGAGCCTTGTTATTTCATAAAAGATATCGAATCAAATATCATAAAAATTAAGGGATAACCAGTTTCTGAAATAAAAAAATAAACTTCAAATTTTAAATATCTGCTTAGAATTTTTAAGTAACATAAACATATTCAAAAACAATTGTTTAGTTCATTGAAAATCACTCATGAACATACACGTTTAAAACTTTATTAATTTATATTTAAAACTCATAAAAAACTTTTACTGAATAAATCAATGCCTGTTTGCTGTAGTTGCAGAGAATTATTAACCATTAAACACATTTTAATGTAGTGTAGAAATTTAAAACTCTAAAGATGTCGATATTTCAATTGCGATTTTCCTAACTTTATCAATCTTAATTGGTGACAATCTGCTCATAAGCTTTATTGATTATCTTAAAGATGCTGAATATCTTACCTTAATTTAAAACCGAATTCTATTATATACCTAGTGTTGGGCGTAGTATATAGCCTTTTCTGGCTCTTGCACCAACAAAAAAAATACAAAAATAAAAATTACTCGTCTTTTAAAGGAAAACGAATTTTATCGATTCAAAAAGCTAATATAGTCTGAAAAAGTCATGTATACTAAAGTCATGATTTAAAAAGTATTATTTTTCGATTGTTGGATTCCGTGGCAGCAACTGTTATTCTATTTAATGATTCTTAATGCAGCAAGTAAGTTATATGCGCTTTTAAACTTTACATTCGATTCAATTCTTGATATGTTCAGATAATAAAAAAATGGTAGTCGCAGTTTAATTACGTCGCACTAGAACTGCACAATGGACTATTTTATATTTTATTTTATAACCGTCACTGGTTATAAACCCGGCTCAATTTTTGCCAATTTTGCCAATTTTTGCCCGGCCAAACATCCGGCCCAATTTTTGGGTTTACGACTACTAATGTTCAACTACGTATCCTAGTAATTTTGATACCAATCCAGAAGACAAGGGAGCTCCTGGATCAAGTATTGGGAGAAATTTCACTTCGTGGAGGACTTTTTGATGGAACTAACCCGCATTTGCGTTACATAGAGAGGAAGACCACGAGAACCTCCCACAGTTAGCCCGACGGCAAGGGGACTCTAACCCATGAACCGTCTACCACTAAGGATATTACAAGTCAGCACTGCAGTCGGTGCAAGCCGGAGGCGGAATTCGTATCGACAAGCCATCGCAGGGATTCGAACCCGGTTCACCTCAGTGAAAGGTGAGTGCTCTATCCTCTGAGCCATCACGGCTCACAATGGACTATTGAAGACAATCTGGAAAACATCCCAGCAGACGATCCAAGGACATGCCCTCATAATTTTGATCCCCCGCATAGAGAAATACCTCGTGCGCTTTGGTAGCCCAACGACCTGCATGCGAAGTCGAACACTTTGCGATGGAACATTATAACGAGAACTGATACCGTACACCCTCAGACTGATCAAAATAGTTAACCACACGTTTTCTGACAGCAACCAGTGATGCTTGATGTCGGTGATCTACTGAGAACTGCGTCTAACGATCTGTGGAGCGAATAAAAAAAGAAAAAATAATTTATAAAATAGTCAATCGACAAATCAGTGAATATGTGAATCAATGTGTATTGGAATCGGAGCATTGGCTTATTAAGAAATCAGTGAAACGGATAATCAGTGCATTAAAGAAGTTATTTTTTTTTTACAATGTTACCCAATTTGTTACAGATGGACCTTTTACTTTATCAGTGATTTGAATAAGTTGTGTTTTCTACTTCTATAAACCTGCGGGAAAAAGGCAACAATCCATCTTCATAAGAGGCATTTAAAGCGGCACTGCATTACTACTATTTTGTAATCTTTTCTCCGGGTAACACAAAAGGTAGTTAGTCGCATCGAAAAGTCATCCACGAAGATTATTTTGTGTTAATTCTTGATACAGGAGCTCTCTTGTCTTCCTAATTGGATTCAAAATTTCGAGGCTACGGAGTTGAACATTGATAACCGTAAAACCAAACAATTGTCAACAGTTCAATACCAGTTAAAAAATAAGATATCTAATCGATTAACTGCGTTTTTATTATCATTTATCATCATTCAATAGGTTATCAATAAAAAATTAAAAATTCTGATTTATAAAATCTAAGATAATTATTGATAAATCTAATATTCTATATAAATATATGTCTGATTTTTCTCTGTTTTGCCTCTTTTGCCAAAAATTAAAAGCTAACTTAATATAGCAGACCTAAGACCCCTACTGGGACTCGAGACTCAGAGTCCAATATATTGGACAATATTTGAAATAATTTTATCTCTTAATGTGTCATTTTTTTAATGTTTATTTTATTTATATTCCTTCGCAAAGCGATTATTCATATAAATAGTATTATTAGGTTAATCTTCGTTACTCAGAATTTATAATGATAAAATGTTATTGGAAAGGTAAGAAATTTGATTCAAGTAATCCTTAGGTGAATTTTATGGTAAATATAAGTAAATATCTTAAGTAATATCTTTTTATTATAAAGTAAATATCTTAAGTAATATCTTATTATAAAGTAATAAGTCAGTAAAGTATTATAAAGTAAATATCTTATTACTTTTCTTCTCTTGAAATTTGTTTCAAAACCAAATTGTTAAGATATACACTATAAAAATATCCCACAATATGTACAATTTAAGAGTTCTTAATTTTATCCTAAAATATGCTAAAGATTAAAATGTATCATTTTTATGCAATAAAAATAAATAAAAATGCAATTAAATTTAATTAATTGATTTTTGAATTTTTATCGCATTTCTGTGTTTACTTTTTCTAAATTATAAGTAAAAACGGTATTTTCTGTTATGTTCTGTTCTTGCATGCCTCTCAAAAAGTTAAATCAACAAATAATTTTAAAATTTAAATATGTACTCTGTTTTAAAGCCGAGTGAAATTTAAAATAGCATTATTTACTTATTTTTAAACTTTTATATAACGTTTCGTGGTGCACAAATAAGATATCAAGAGACTTTTTAAAATAATATATAATTTGTACTCGTACAAACTGTGATAAATATGTATAATTTAGTGCATGACAAAAAAAATTACTATTTTTCCTAGATAAAATTATATTTACAATTTCTGATGTTTTTTTAATTTTTTTTTTTTTTTCAAAAAATGACAAGGTAAACTAGTTTTATTTATTTTTCTTTCGATACTTTGTATTGCTTTTGTGATTTATAAACTAATACTATCTATTTCTGAATGATAAGAAATGCGCTTTCGCCTAAGCCGTTAAATAAATATGTGAATTTTCGCACTACCAATTCTTACATAACAAACCAACTCATCATTCTCTAATATAAACATTTCAACACTGATAATAAAAGTTTATTAACGTTTTTTCGTCATTCTTATATACTAAATACTAAATTAAAGCTCAAATAGAAACTATTAAAAACAGCTAATGACACACAACACGTTTTGGTGGCATGCTAAAAGCCTTCAGTGTCAATAATATCAAGGTACGTGGCTGTAAAAAATTGTCTCGTCTCGAGCCATTAATATGCACATATAAAAGTGCGTGTGGCAGCTGCAACACACTAATTGCTCTTAATGTCGTCATATAAAGTAATTGTAATCATACTTCTAGTAACTTTAGTTTTGAAAAGTCGGAAAAACAGAAATGTCGGTTTTTTGGAGAGTGGTTTTTATAAGTTTCATCTTGGGATTACCTTACAGCCATCACTTTGGAGTAAATGGTTACTTCACAGACTTTGGTGTTGGAGCACCAAATGTGTTATCAGCAAGCTTTGCTGATAACCTTTATATGCATCTCTTATCAAACAATGCCTTCCGACTTTTATTTAGTGGAGCAGTTTCTCCAGATGTAGCAGCAAGTTTTGGAAATGTGATTGCGCAAAATCTAGCTAGAGAGTTCCTAATACCAGACCAACTTGGAAGTTCCCTCCTGTTTAATTCTCTGGGTTACAGTTACCCTGGTGCTGGACCTGAAGCTTATGCTCATGCTATAAGTGGGGCGATTGGTTACCTTCTGGCTCGAAATAAAGTTTTAAATGGATACAATAACTATCAGATTGCAAGTGAAGTGGCTGATATCATCATATCTTCCATTCCAATATCTTCTATGAGGCCTCTGTCTATGGGATTCGATGGAAATTCAGATGATTTCATTGATACGTATGACTCTGATGTAGGAATTGGAGCTGGATTCAATGCAAAGGCTGGATTAGGAGGTGGTGGAAAAGAAGGTCTTGGATTAGGAGCTGGATTAAATTTAGGTCTTGGGTTAGGAGCAGGTTTAGGAGTCGGAGCTGGTTTAAATGCAGATGTTGGATTAGGACTCGGCGCAAATGTTAATGCTGGTTTAGGGCTTGGATTAAACGCTGGTTTAGGACTTGGCACAAATGTTAATGCTGGGTTAGGGTTAGGGCTTGGATTAAACGCTGGTTTAGGTCTTGGCGCCGGTTTGAATACGGGGCTAGGACTAGGATTAGGGCTTGGAGCTGGCTTAAATGCTGGTATAGGGGTTGGAGCTGATGTAGGGTTGGGAGTTAATGCTGATGTGAAAGCAGATGTAGGATTGGGTATTGGAGCTGATGTTGGTTTAGGTATCGGAGCTGATGTAGGATTGGGTATTGGGGCTGATGTAGGATTGGGTGTTGGAGCAGATGTTGGAGTTGGTGTTAGCTTAGGAGCTGGAGCTAAAGGAAAAGAATCCAAAAGCATGAAAGAGGCTAAGGAAATTTTTAAGCAAAAAATTTACGTAGATTTAGTTAAAGATAGATACTTTAGACACGTATTTTCCGAGTCAATTCCAAGTGCAGCTGTTCCAGGCTTGGTATCCGCCATTGCTCAATTTTTATCGAAAGCTTTCAACATACCGCGTACTTATCTGCTAGGTTTAGAAAACGACATTAAAGCTTTAATAAAAAGTGAAATGACATCTCCTGATATTTGTGCACAAGGCATTTCCCTGAGTTTAACCAATATTTTAAGTACTTTGGGAATTCTCTCACCCTCTGCAATTTCAATTCAAATAACTATGGCAACCAAAGCAATTACCGGTGGTATTCTAAATTACTTGAGCACTTCTTCAGTACCCGGAGTAGGTCTAGGTATCAACAATAATCCATACAACTCATATTTTTCTGTTTTGAGTGGATTAGAAATGTTACCATACGTAGGACCTGATGCAGTGTCACGAAAATATCCACCAATCCTCAAAGCTGCAAAAGCATCTGGTTTTAGTGACAAATTTAAGAAAGTCTTATATGGCAATTTAATTTCCTCCAGCAAGTTTTCTGAAACATTCTTATTGGGATTATCAACACCAAATTGGAAAACCTTTGCCAGCACATTAGGCAACGTTATGGCTGAAGCCTTTGGATCGCCGAACACCGCATTCTTTGTGGACACATACGCAAATGCTTTCTTATCCTTAGGCACAAAATTAAGTTACAAAACTTATGCTAAACTTATTTCAGTTGCAACCGCCAAGGCATTGTATTCATTAGGATATTTTATATCTGGAAATACAAATATACAAGCCGCAATAGCGTCTAATGCTATTATTAAGGCCATACAATATATGTCAAAATCGAAATCCCCGTATCGTGCGTATTCACCCTCGTTTTTGGGATTATCATGGATGACACCTTTAACGGCTGTTCCGTCAGCAGGAAATTCTAAGAAAAACGGTAATGGGCTAAATGCAGGTGCAGGTTTAGGAGTTAATGCTGATGTAGGATTAGGAGTTAATGCTGATGTAGGATTAGGAGTTAATGCTGATGTAGGATTAGGAGTTAATGCTGATGTAGGATTAGGGCTTAATGCTGATGTTGGTCTAGATGTCGCAGCAGATATTGCTGCAAAAGCAGATCTGGGTGTTGACTTAGGATTAGATGCATATGCCGATGTTAATGCAAATGTTGATGCAGCTCTAGGTGTAGGATCTGGATATTGGGGAAGGAGAAGAAAAAGAGGTTTATTAGATATTGATGCTGCCTTAGGTGTAGCAGCTGATGTAAATGCTAATATTGGTGCAGATGTAGGTTTGAATGCAGCTCTTGGTTTAGGAGCTGATATTGGGGCAAACATAAATGCTGGATTAGGACTTGATGCAAACGTTGGTCTTGGTTTAGATGCTAATGTTGGTTTAGGAGTTGGAGGTAAAGGTGGAAAAGGCGAGAAAGGAAAATCTTCGACGCCTAAGCAACTCTCCGTTTTGAATGTACTTCCTGATTTGTTAGCTGATAAACTTTTTGGTTCGACTGCTATGCATACAGCCATGACACTTGTTGGCACTCGTAAAGTGGCTAACTTAATAGGGCAAGGAATGGCTGCCCAATTTGGATTCCAAGTAGCTTCCGTATTTGTTGATTCGTATGATAAATTGCTGGCCAAATTTCCTGATGGCAACTTGCCATCAAGTATATCCGCCATATCTGTGGCTACATCAGAGGCATTGGCAGCTGCCGGAGTACTGGGCACTCCCTTCACGGCTATGACTGCTGACCAGCTAGCAACAGCAATTACTGCAAAATTTTCCTCTTTGATTGCTACTTCTCTGGATTCTAAAGACTGGAGTGTTAGTGCAAAATGGAATAAACTTTATTCTCCGGATTTCATAGATCCCCCTGTTCCAGCGGGTTATGGTTATTTTAAAACTTTTGATGAAAGTTTGAATTTCGATTACGGTGTTCAAAATCCTTTAGCAGTGAAAATGCAGTTAGCAGATGGCTTTAATCCGAAAAGTAGAATTCTCATGTAATTCACTAGAGTGAAATGAAAAGTCTGTGAAATTCAAATAAATTTCCTAATTATCAAGATTAAATATTTGTGTATTGTGCATATTATCTCCGTATATTTGCTTAACACGTTTAATTACTTTGATAATAGTGTAAAGAGTCCCAAAATTAGTAGCAAATCTGTACGAACCAAGGAGGCTTATCAAGAATACTAATATCCGTTTTTGTTTGTACTTGAGAGTAAAATTAAAAATACTGGTGTTTATTTTTTTACTAACTTTATATTAAATTTATAATTTTGAGTAGTTATCCAGATTAAATATCTGTGCATTGTATATTATCTTCAGTTACCTGCTTAACACAATCAATTATGATGAATATCTAAAAACCATTGAAAATTCGTATAAAATCTGTACGAATCCAGAAAGTTTTTCAGAGATACCGCCATTGTGCCTAAAATCCAAAATACTCAGGTTCATTCTCTTATTTTCTTATTTAACATTGAATTAATGTCTTAGAGTAGCTACCACAATATCACATGTAAATATTTGTGTACCATGGATATTATCGTCTTATATTTGCTAAATATATTGAATTAATCTGATAAACAATTAAGAAATCAAAAAATAGCTTAAATTCCTGTATGAGCCAAGGAGGATTATGCTGAATTCTAATATCCGTTGATGTTTGCATTTAAAGGTGAAATTAAAAATACTTGTGTTTATCTATTTTCTAACCATATATTAGAGTAATTATCCAGATTAATTGTACTGTATGTGATCCTCATTTACCTGCTTAATACAATTAATTATGTTGAATATATATTAGTAAAACTGAAAATTCGTATAAAATCTGTAGGAGCCGAGAAGGCTTATCAGAAATACTGACATCTATTTTCGTAGCAATAGGTGTAACTAAAATGCAAAATACTGACATTCATTTATTTCGCATGGAATTTATGTTTCAGAGTAACTACCATGATTAAATATATAAATATCTGTGTACTGTACATATTACCTTCGTATATTTGATAAATTAATCTAGCAACTAAAACACCAAAAGTATCATCCCGCATGAATCAAAATGGCTTATTAGGAAGGCTGATCTTCGTTTCTGTAATCTACAAGAGTAAAATAGTTAGTATCGACGCTCATTTCTTTCCTACTCTTTTGTTAAATTAGCATTTTAAAGTATAGCAGACTAGTAAGAATTTATTAAATTATTTATTTTATTATTACGATGTTTAAAATTATTTATTTTATTATTACGATGTTTAAAATTATTTATTTTATTATTACGATGTTTAAAATTATTTATTTTATTATTACGATGTTTAAAATTATTCATTCTCATTTTATTGACTATTTTCATAAAAATAAAAATTAAATTAGAATTACGATTTATGTTAAATCAATTATAACAAAAAAAAGATGTCATTTCTTATTTATAGTAAAGTAATTTAAAATTGTGTAATCTCTGATAAAATTATGAAACTATGAAAGTTTCTCTATTATTTCAATGATAATTCCATCTAAGTTGTAAAATTTCGCTTTATTTATCTTAATCATATTCTAATTTATTTACTTTATAAAAATTAGTTATATGAATTTGTCAACCTATTTTAAATCATTTCACAATTAAACAGAAAATAGAAATTCCTAGAATCACTTTTGCGATGTGTAAAATAAATATTATTTTAATCGTTTATGAATAAGAAATATTAAATGTTAACAAAATAAAAATTTATAAAATATTTTATGTTATTAAGTATTTTTTTATTCTTAAATACTCGTTATTTTAATGAGCTTCAAGTGAATACTATTGGCAGTCAATAATATTTTTAAAAGTATTATTTAAAAGTATTATTTAAGAAGATTAATATATAGCTACAAAGTTTCTAAAAGGAAAAAAAGCTAGTATGAAAACTGAAGGCGTCGAGTTGACATTAATAATATTTTACGCAGATGTTCGCAACTTCTGAAAAACTTGTAGCCTTAAAAAATCTTTAAATTAACAACATTTAACTCCTCTTTGTAGGTGACAATTCTTCCTCATTTGCTTATTTCAACGTTCTTCTTCTCTTATTTAATTTTACGGAAGACATAGTTTCTAGCACAGTTCCATTTTGTTTCTTTGTTGCTTAAGAGTACAAATCATGTATACTATAATGATTTGAGTAACGATAAGGGGTTTTCACACATTTTATTATGTTCTTGCTGCCCTGTCATTATCGGGTAGTGTGTAATTTGCAATACTACAAAAATAAAATTTGTGAAAACACCAGATTATTTTGAGCTTTCTTTCAAAAAGCACAAAAACTAATTTAAAAATTGCTTTAAACTTTTTACATTTTTAAGATATTTAAATCAGATATTTTCCATTAGTTGCCAAATACTTCACTACAAAATTATGAAAAAAGAATTTTAAATTTATTTTCTGCGCAAGAGCAGTACAAAAAAAACTACTTTAAGTACTCGTATCTTGCACATTTTTTAACAATTTGTTTTTTCAAACTTTAAAACCATAATTTTTTAATTAATTTTAAATTGCTCCTGAAAGATTTGTTACGTTTTACTGAATATTTTTAAAGTTATTGCAAAAAAATAGACGAAAGTATTAGTTTTTTTATATAAAACTATTTATATATGCATTAATATTTAAGCTAGATTAACGAAAAATTATGCAGTCATTGCAAATAACAACCAAAGTAATCGATGCAAGTTACAAGCTTATTGCTTGATTTTTCTGGCATAGGGTGTTCAAAAATTCTTGTTTTCTTTCGTAATTTATTGTTGGTCTCTCAAAACTCTGGAAGCTTAAAACTTTACTGCAAAGTATGAAAAATCGCATGAACTAAGCACTTTTAAATTTAAAAAATAGTCCTCTAATTTCTTGAGGAGTTCAAAACAATATCACAATCTCAAAGTGTCTCTTCCATTATTGAATGTTAAAGCTATAACTCATAAAGCTATTTTGTAAAGTGAACTCGACTATTTAAAACAGTTATAAAATATTATATTCAAAAAACATAATAATTCTTCACAAACTTAATATGAATTCCTATTAAATATATAGTTACCTTACACTGCCATTCAAATTTTAAAAATATCAGTATTTGCATTTAAATTAACAATCAGCAGAATAAAGATTAAACTTTTTTTAAATTTCTCTCATCATTCGGTTATTATAAAAAATATTTTCTATTTTTAAATATATATTGTAGTCAGATATTCAGATATTTCAGCTTTTACAAAACATTTTCATCAAAAATAAAATTTAATGCTAAAAAGTGATTTTTCATATGCAAAAATAAATATAGTTATGAGCAGACAGGCGAAAAATGGGGAAAAAATAAAAAGTTAAAACTCCTAAAAAGTCAAGATTAGATGTTTGCTCTGGATTTTGATGCTTTTGACAAGTATAGAAGAGTCCCATCTCATATTCAACAAATAAAAAAAAAAAAAATTTCAATAACTTTTTATCAAAAAAAAAAAAAAAATGCTTAGAAATTTCACTTCAATCTAAGTCACTGTAAATCAATGTGTCAGTTTTCTCTGCTGGCATCTGTCAAAGTAATATTTTTAACAAATATAAAAAATTAAAAAAAAAATTTTTTTTTTCATCAATTCAATCATCGGGTGGATCTACAAATTTAACCGACTCCAGGTTATACTGGCTTCAGCAGTAAAGTGCACAAAAAAGAATAGCTTTTGATTTAATAACTGGATTTTCACTTACTAAAACTGAATCTTATTGGTTTGAAAGTCTAACCTGAAATATGATAATTTATTAGTGCAGACAATGTTTTAAGTTGCGAAGACTAAACTTGTTAATTTGCGAAATAAATGTACTTTTTATCAGTAAACATGCATTTTTTTCTTCGGAAATGAATTCTGTCTAAACCTTCAAAACATGGAGGGATCGAAAAATTGGTTCCCAAGAGTTAAGGCAGGAGAGCGATCAAGCATGGAATTTTTTTTAAGACTAGCAACATTTTAGAATTGTATGCAATTTTTTTATTTGTTTCATTAGTTCCGGAAAAATAGCGAAATATGCAAAAAATTAATATTACGGTAACCTTATCTTTTGACTGCTGTTTTTATGACTATGTAGAGAAATTATGTTTTTTTATGCTTCTTAATTATTGTTTACACTTATTAATTACAATATTTAAGGTTAGGCTTTAGAACCTTAAGGTTTGGATCAAAAGTTATTCTGTGTTTTTGTATTTTTTTACGTATTGCACACACAGAAAAAATTTAGGTTAAAATACTGTACTGATTGCTGATATTTCAAGTAAAAAAAAACATAATTCTGTAAATAAAAACCAAAATATACCGGTACATAAACTATTCATTTGGTGTTTTTTCCATTAGTATGTACATGGTTCTCCGGAATTTTACCAGTTTTTAAAATTATAGTTCTTGTTATCAATCACTTAGTAAAAATTACAAAACTGAGAAGTAACTTTGACAGAATAAATATTTTTAATAATTATTTATACTCTAAAGAATCTTGATAAAATTAGCACATTTTTTCCATATTTAGCAAATTGTTATTAGAAATTATGAAACCATATTCTTCGGTCATTTCACCGAATGTTATTACCAAAGCGTTTCGGTAAAATTATTGTGTTTTTGGTGCTCCCACAGAACGCACACAAGAAAGAATCACGGTACATTTCACCATATTCTGGTAGTTTTAACCATACTCTTTTTCTTTGGGTGCGTACATTAAAATTTAAACAGTACTGTAGCATAACTGTTTTAATAAACATTGCAGTTATTTTAATTTCCTTAATTAAATCTTAGAAAACCTTGAAATGAATCAATTTAAAAATGAATTAAAAAATTCTTATTGTCGAACATTAACTGAATTCTTTTGCATCGTAATAGATTAAAAAAATCGAAAACATTAACTATTGTTTCATTTTTAATTATTACCCCTAACAATAAATTATTCAAGACGCCCGTTTTAGTGAGTTTTTTACTTCAATATTCCTATTTTACTTCAACTCCTATTTTTACTTCAATATTCTTTTTTGAACGATATTACTCTAAGAGCAGCAACTATAGAAAATTTAACTTTGCACAGGTTTAAAATAGCAAAATAGCAAAAAGAAGTGGAAGATTTGAGCTTTTTAAAATAGGCTAAGATAAGGATGTCTTACATGTATTCAAAAACTATCAATGCAAAATGGAGAAATAAATTATGATAAAATTTACTGTATTACATGGCAATGACATTGTCTGGTAAAAAAAAACATAATTTATGTTAATACAACCAAAATATGCTGTACTTAAATCATTAATTTGTTAATTTATCTGTTAGTATGTTAACGGTTTACCTGTTTTTAAAAATATAGTTCTATTACCACACATTTATTTAAAAAATACAAAACTGAAAAGTAAATTTAACCAAATAAATGGTTTTTATAACATGCTTTAAGGTATTGTAGTAAGAAAGCACCAAAAATTATCAATTATTATAAAACCATATTTTTTGTTAATTTCACCAAAATCCACACTTTTATTTTTAGTTAATATTTGTTAATCCACGATTAATATTTGTTAATTTCACCACAGCCCTTCACTAAATGCCACCGAGTTTTTTTGGTGTTCCAATAGAGACTGAAGCACGGTAAATTTTACTATATTGTGGGTACTTTTGACCATATTTTTCTGTATATATATATATATATATATATATATATATATATATATATATATATAGATAGATAGATAGATAGATAGATAGATAGATAGATAGATAGATAGATAGATAGATAGATAGATAGATAGATAGATAGATAGATAGATAGATAGATAGATAGCGTTATAATAATTCCATAATTTTATACAGTTTCTAGCTTATATTAACAACAGACTCTTGGATGAATTAATTAAAAGTTGAAGATGGGGGGGAAAAAGATGAGAAAAATGCGCTTCGCAATTAATTTGACTAAAAATTGAATAGTTCGATTCGAAGATGAGTATCGATATTTTGAAAGAAAAATTAGAGAATTTACCATGGATTATAACAATATTGCTCGTAAATATACCAAATAATAGAAAGTTATTCATTTTAATTGGTTTTATTATTCTATTTCAAATTCGTAATGGCGAAAGTTATAAATATCATTACCGATTCAGCCAGAAATAATTCAGAAGTTTCTCAGAACTTTGAGTTTGTCATCATCATTTCATCAATTTGTAAGGAATAAAGAAATAGAAAGTTTCCCTCGATTATGGTGATTTTTTTAAAACTAATACTCAGAAAATTAGTTTCTGTTGGACAAGTATTAGTAAAATAGCATATTTTGATGGTCCCAAACAAAGTACGAAATGTCAATGATAAATTCTAGGGTTGAAAACAGACAAATATCCAACTCATAAGAAAATAAATATTTTAACGCATCTAATAATTAAAATAGCAATATTTAAGTTAAAATAAACAGAATAATATTTGAAGTGCAAAGTTTCTACACTGAGTAACTAAAAAAAATTTATAAAAACTGAAGTAAACGATTGTAAAAATGCACCAGTTTGATTATACATTTTTCTCCGCAATTAAATATTTTGATTTTTGATTTTTTTTTACATGAAGTACTGTATTTGAATACACTTCATGGGGGCAAAAACTGTTTATAACAATAGTTTTCATATTGATAAAAATTCGTATACTTGTTTCAACCCAAAAAAAATCGATAAAATATCTGATTCCAATTTCAACTGAATGCTTTTAACAAAAATTGCACTTAGTTCAGTAAAAGAAATAAGTAAATACACCTGTTTTCATAATTAGCATTGTGTTTCGTGTGCTGACATTTCATTGCTATTATTGTCATTAATGTTCTACAGCGCTCCAGAAAAAGTAACGGACCATCCTGAATAACTTTTGATCTAATGATCGGATCTTCACGTTCTAGAACTGAAACTGAAATCCTCGGCCACTTTGCGATCTGGCCGGCCAATTCCCGAAATCAAGAAAATTTCGGACGTTGGCCGGACTTCAGGCTTTGGCTGTAACATATATATACATACCGCAATCTGGGGAATATGATGGCCATAGTTTGATCAAGAGAGCCATCCAAAGCTTGGACACCATAATGTTAATTTTACTTTTTGTGTATTTTGCCATATTTAAAGAACTTAAGCTAATTGAAAAATTTTTGCACATAATTATAAAATTCTTTTATCCATGCAAAAAATAAATTTTAGTAAATATTTATTATTTTATTTAATGTTAGTCAATAAATTTTTTGAATTGTATGGTATACAGTTTCTTACGACATTTTAAAGTTTGTAACTTTATGTGGCGAAATGCAAAATTTGAGTGAAATCGGTCGAATAGTTCCTAAGAAATCGAATTTTAAAAAAAGTCGTATAGTTATAATTTGATTTCTCAAAAACTATTCGACCGATTTCGCTCAAATTTTTTATTACATACTTTAAAATGATGTACTTTCAATTCAACGAGAAACTTTCACTCTTATAGTAAGTAAAAAATGATTATTCGATATTTTAATACATTTCAAATTATGATAAGATGTTTGTCAATCTTACAATTGCTGTTTTTAATTAATGTTTTGATGTAACATTTCTTGACTACCTTTCTCACAAAGATTCTAAACATATATTAAAAGTGACGATTAGATAACACACTCAGTATATGAAAAAAAAAAATAATAATAATACAAACCATCTAAAAACAGTACAAGGAGAACGTTGGTTGTATGCTACAATTTGATCAAAAAAGTCTAAAAGAAAAAAATTATTATTAATACAAAACTCCAATGCACGGCAAAAGAAAAAAAATAAATAAATAAAAAGAGCCGAACTCCAGAAGAAAACTTCACGACGAAGACACAAATTAATAAATATGAAATTGGGATCGCTGTTAAAGTATGTTTAAAAAAATTTAAAAATTTCATCTTCATACAATAACAATATTCTCTCATCAAAATTCTTAAAAAAAAATTTTTTTATGTATACAATTTAAAAAATTAATAGGAATAAAATAAAAATATATTTAACAAAAGATAATAAGAAATCGCATAAGAGTGTTACAATTAATAATTAAAACATGCAACCTCAATCATTTTTGTCACCCTAAAATGGTAACGTTTTGCTAGAAAATAAAATTAACTATTCAATGAGTTCAACATATTTATGTTCTTTTTATAGCAAAATTTTTTTACAATGCCTATTTAATAATCAAAGCACAGTGTCGTAATTTTGAGATAAATATTAATTTATACTCGATATCGGAAGTAAATCGTTAAAAAACGATGGCTTTATTTATTTATTTATTTTTTTATTATTTTTTTTTAATTACGACCACGATAATAATGTATATTTAAATATAGTTGTAATATATCTCCATAGATGACAGCACTAAAGCTTTAGTTTGATGCATACTTTTTAATAATTCGTTTTCATGCATATAGATAGCAGCACTATTTCTAATCTGGCTAATTCTCACTAAAATTATATTCCTTTTTATGCTAAAATATAGAGCGTTATTCAGAAATATTCTTATGTTCACAGTTTATATTTAATAAGTCAATAATAACTTGATATGAAGCTAGTTATGAAAAGGTCAATATAATTTGTATTAATTACTATGGCATGGCAAAATTTAAAAAACAACATGCGACTCCATATTAATTATTCTTCAACAGATAATCTTAGCTGGACTAGGAAGTAGCGAACTGGGGATATTTTCAAGGATCTTGATTTAATTGTAAAATTGGAAAAGCTTGTAATTTGTTATAATTGTAAATTCTTAAATATTACTATATAATTCGCATATTTTTTATTACAACATCAACATAGATATTTTCTTAAATTACAAACTTATTATATTTACCGTTTGTAATATCACTTTCATAATCAAAACTGCATTGAATCAAGAAGTATGAGAAGCAGATATCAAGAAGTATGAGAATATAACTAATATATCTTACTACGTTCAGGATCTTTAAAATACAAGGCATGTCGTTGCTTTTTTTAAACTTGACGAAATTTATAAATTACTTAGGCTAAATAATTTTTTAAAACAACTTTGTAAATTCAGTTATGTTTCGAAATAAAACTGAATACACAAAGCATAGGTTTGCAAACTTTTTTCGTTCATTTGCAAACTAAATCACTGATTCACTAAAATGGTGAACCCTAATTTGCTGATTCATTGTTTTTCGCTCTTTCTCCCTTCATTATATTCATTTATTTTATTAATTGGTTGTATCAAAAATCATTAATTTGCTGCTCATAAAAATTAGTCTTAAATTGCTATCACTATTAATTGATAAATGCGTATATCCATATCATCTTACCCCCATACTATCATAAGTTCATATACCTATAGCAAAATTGCGCTTTAAAAGAAGCAGTTTACGCCTTATTTTTAGAAGTAGGCTATATGACGGGATTATAATTTAGGTCAAAAATATATATTGACCTTATTCTCGGTCGTGTTTCGTGTTCTCAACGAGAGGAGGCAATATTTGCAGAGGTTGTTCAAACCTCCGGTAGAAGATTCACTTGTACTGATTTTTTAACATCTCTTCTAGACCTACTTTTCAATATAATCATTAGATAATTATTTTATTATAATTATTTGACAAAAAATTCGCCTAATAGTGGCAAAAGTTTTATTTTATATTTTTTTATAACCGTCGTTGAACAGCCGACCCAATTTTGAGCTTCCGACTACCAATATTCAACTCCGTAGTCTTGTTGTGCGTATGAGATAATTTTGAAATTTTAAACCCAATCCCAATTATGAACCAAATTTGATAATTTTGAACCCAATCCAGAAGACAAGGGAACTATTGGATCAAGTATTGGGAGAGATTTGCTTTCACAAAGAACTTTTTTGAGAACTAACCCGTTTTATGGAACCAATTTGCGTTACATGGAAAAGAAAACCATGAAACCTCCAGTTAGCCTGACAGAGCAAGATCTTATACATGATCCGTCCACCACTGAGGATATTTTATGTCAGCACTGTGGTCGGTGCGAGCCGGGTGAGGAATTCGCATCAACCAGCCATCGCTGGTATTCGAACCCGATTCACCTCATTGGAAAGAGGACACCCTATCCCCTAAGCCACGACGGCTCTAGTGGCAACAATTGTTCTGCTTTTGGGAGCACTATGCGTCGAAGCACTATTTTATTATCTGAAACTAAGATGTTTAGCTTCTCTAAAGACCCATCACGCCGAGTTTAATGAAGCGCTGCATTATAGAGGAAAGACGGGGGGAAGAAATAGTCACGTTCTGCTATGACGTTAGAGGAGAACAGCAAGATTTCCCGTAGGGTATTTAAGGATAGATGGTGAATAAAAAATGACGTTTTTTATCTGTCTCTATAGAATTCAAGTTTCTTGTTTAAAAGTTTGTTTTAAAAAAAATTAAGTTCCACTTAATACTGTTCCATTATCTATAATTTTATTCATTTTTTTTTCCTTTTCAAAAAGTTATTATAATTTTTTTTTTTTAAATCAAAAGTAAAAAATAAATTAGAAATGAATTTAAATTATTATTATTTTAAAATAACTAAAAAAATGTATATTTGTTCTTCCCTTAAAGTAATATGCTTCCAAATTCAAAACATTTTGGCTTCACAATCGGGTACTTGCTATTCGAGAAGAAGTGATGTGATAATGCCTAATCCTGTGATTTAAATCAGATTTATTTGAATACCTGTAAGCTACTACATACGCGTATGTGTCAAATCTGATACTCGTATGTGACAAATCTGATTGGTTTCTGAATCGATAAATGCCAGGATTCACCTGTGTTGACGTTACTTGCAGGTATCCAATTAGACACCCGCAAGCAACGTCACGTGCGTATAAATCGGGGCATTTGCTTATACCACGATTCAACTGCCAATCAGGTTCGACACACATGCGTGACGTCTCTTGCAGGTGTCTAATTAAATCTGATCCGAAATTGATTTGGCGAGGCAATAAAACAAGCCTAATAACTGTAGCGATTGTTCGTACAGTTCTTAGAGAATTTAAAAAGTGGTGCTAATATTCAAATACAGAAGATACAAATTTCTTTGTTATTTGATTTCACTTAAAAATTGAAATGTCTGTATGCACGACCAGATATATTTGTTTGAAAATATGCATAACGGTGAATTTATTCCCTTAATTTTGTTGTCACTTTTTAACATTTTAAAGATGGTTTGTTAAAATGCCAAGCACAACCACGTGATTTCAGCTGTATATTTTTCCTCGAGTTGCAAACTAGAGCTATAGCTAGTTGCAGCTATATTTACATTAAAAATAATTGATAAAATATTTTTGCTTAACAATTAAAAGTCTCTGGGTACTTCAGTAATATTTTTACTCTTTTTTCCTTCAACTTTTTGTATGGGTTTTAAAAAGAGTTTTAACATTATTTCATTAAAGTACGTGATTTGCAAGCATCATTTAGTTAAGGCTCCTATATTATATTAATTAAGGCTCTAATATAGGGACTCTACATTTAATAACCAGAATCGTTACGTCACCCATACGTTTTTTTAAAAGTATTTTATATGAGATCTTTTTTAAGATTCTTTATTTTTACATCAAACGCAATTTATAACACCGCTTAATAAGTCTACCTATATTACCTATAATAGGTAGATCGTTGATGTTTGGTGCAGTATATCTGATTCTGGCTCTATGCCCCTCTGCATTTTACATAAAATTTTACATTAAATAAAAGTTACAAAACAATTTAAAAGCTGGCCTAAACATTGATAATTTTACAGCAATATCTTCAATGGACACAAAAATAAATTTACAGCAATTATTAATCATAAGTAAATTCTACAGCTATACCTTTAAAGGTGAAGTTGTCATAAGTATAAATAAATTTACAAATTTAAAATCTGACCAGAGCATAAATAAACTTACGATGTCACTTTGCAATAAGTACAATTGCTTTCTGAAAAACGTTCGTATATTTCAGAATCAGTAAAATTGATTACTGCTGTCTATTTTAGTTAGATATGCAATGGATAAGCGTACATCTGAGATTTCTAATTCCCTTTTAAAAAAAGGAATATTTGGGGCATTAGATGTCGCAGTGAAAGAGTTGTACTATGTCGCTCTTCTTTCCCATTTTGACCAGTCTGAAATGGATGCTTGTTCTGATTTTTTTAAAGTTACCAAGGAAACGCTCAATTTATTTTCAAATATCGATGAAAATTCCACAAATGATGAGTGTCAGAAAGTTTTAAATCGAATGAGAAAACTGGACGAAAAGGAGTTACTGGCTGAGAACATTATAATGAACAAAACAAAATGCTTCGGTAAGTAATAGACTTAATTTAAAAAAAAAAAAAAAATTATGCGTTAGAATTTATTTTATGGAAATATATCTCTTAATTATTTTATTATTTGGTAATTTGTCACGTTTAATTTCAAAATTATTATTTATTTCTGTGTTAAAAGATCTCATCTGTGCATTTTATACCAAATATCTGCGTATTTCTTGACCTACGTTAATTTAATTTTCTTTTTTTTTTTCTTTTTTTTAAAGTACAAATTATCTTGCAAAATCAATCAGGGATAACCGTAACTACTGATGAACAAACTTGAAATGAAACGCAAAACTTTGAAAATCAAACGTAAATAAAGATCTTTCGTATTTAAAATAAAAAACTAGAAGGGTACTTTTCCTTTTCATCGGCACAAGTAAATTCAGCTATTTTATTTATCTGTATATTTTTATTTTTCAAAAAAATAATCGTGAATATAATAAAACAAAAATAAATAAATAATATTAAAATAATAAATATAATAATAATAATCGATAGTAATAAATAATAATAAAATGATATTAAAAAAAAAAAAAACATTTGAATTTACTAGCGTTTAGTGATTTAACATTTTCAACTTTTTTGTCTGCGCCGACGAAATGGAAAAGTACCTCTGGAAGTTTTATATTTAAAATTCTTAAAAGGTGCTTCGGTATTAAATTTTAAAAAAAAATTTCAATTTTTTAAGTCAATTTTAAACAATGAATGAAACATTAATGCGTTTATTTTCAATAAGAAGGAATGTTTTCATTTTCAAATAGAATTCTAAATTAATATGTCTACTCTATGAATATGACAATTTAAAGTCCAATTTGAATTTGAAACTGTAATAAAGATATATTTTATTTAATAAACATCGAATATTTTCCTTTTTTCTATTTGAATTTAAAGGGGTTAAATCTATTCGTTTCAGTTAATTATCTAAAGAAGAGTGTTGAAATCAATTGTATTTACTATTTAAGTTGCTTGTTCTTTCTTAAATTAAAATTATTTTAAATTTGACTGACTTTTGAACATCAAATTTAAATAAGTTACATTTTGTTTCATAAGAATTGAATATCTACCATTTTTCAGTTAGAAATCAAAATAGGTTTATCTATTCCAATAAGACAATTATTAAAAGAAGTGTGTTGAAATATCCATTGCACACATTGTTGAAATTGTTTATTTCATCTTAAGTGAATAACTTCAGTAACCGTAAAAAGTAATTAAACAAATTAATTTACTATATTTAATTTTATTATATTTCAGAGCTACATCAAGACATGAAAAGATTCCGTAATCAAGTTAAAAAGCTTCTGGCAGAACCTACGAATGTGTGGTTGAAATTAAAATGGATGGAAAATAATTATTCAGCAGAATCTTTAAAATTAGATAAAGAATTAACGACTCTCCAACTGGAACTTGAAAAATCCAGGCAATTTCAGAAAAACACAGTAAGAAACTTATTGTTCGATAACTTTTACATTGCCTACAATAGACTACTCAAATAAAAGCACAATAAAAAATATCAGGTAAATTTATAAAATCCGTATTAGTTTTCAACAATGTTCTTCTTAGTAATATTTTCGTAACAGTTTTTAAAAAATATATGCATACTTAAAATATGTAAACTTAAAAATTTGGGTCGACTGTTCGACGACGGTTGTAAAATAAAATAAAAAAGAAAGGATCTGAGCTGACTCGGAGTTGTCGGTTCTATTCTTTCGTGCACTTAATGATCAATTTGCCGTCCCATGGCTGAACTTTCTGGAAACCAAACTTGTGGTTCGAAATTGTTGCCAAAGTCTATGAACCGCAGAATGACTCACATTTAGCCGATTCCACTGTAGATCTGCCCCAAAATTCCTAAGTCGAAATCAGAAGGAGGATAATAAAGGGGTGAGTGTGAATAGAGGACCTGACATGAGCAATGGTCCACTGGAGGGGTTTTCTCGAGGTTACTTTATAACTTGCTTGGCTAGTTTTCAAAGTAGCCAAGAACCTAAGAAGGTTTTTTACAGCAAAAATGGTTCACATAATTTTTGTTTTTGGCTCGTCACGAATTGCATGCTTACGAAACATATTTCTTTTCTTTATTTTTCTGTTCACCTTGCGAATCTTGAAAATGTGGAAATTTCCTTCTAAATATATCAAGACATAAAAAAATTCCTACTTTTTTTTTTTTTTTATCTATAATGGTAAAGTAAACTGGAATTTTTTAAAGAAAAAACTTTTTTAATGAGATATTAATTCATATTCCGGGTCTTTGTAATATTCTCTTATACTGTACCCATATACTGTATTCTCTTATACTGTATTTTTTTCTCTGTTGTGAAATTCTTTTTAAATATTAGCTAAGTATTTATGAAGAAATTTTGTTATATTCATTGGTTATTATTATACTAGCGTTTATTCATTTTATTCAAATAATATTATATTATTAATTTAGATTATCCTTATCTGATGCGATTAATTCTAATTAAAAAAATCTTTTATAAATTTATGCAACACGTGAAAAAAAAAGTTCTTCCGAATGACTTTTTCATAATTTATTTTACATGCACAATAGTAAGTAATAAGATTTTTTTTTAAGAAAGAAAAAACATCGTAAAATATGAAAACAATTTCGTAAATAAAAATTTGTTTAATTAAATAAATGTATTTACATCAAGAGAAACTAAAACCACAAATTTTTGATTAGAAAAAAAATTATCAATATGGCTAGAACGACAACATTGAAATTGTATAACAAAATTTTTTAAAATGAAATCCTTAAATGACAAAGTGCGACTACTTGGCACCCTTGTCTTCTGAGTTGGATTCAGTCTAATTTAGTAATAAAAGACATAAGTTTTATTGCAAAGAATTCATTACCAAATATATTTCAATAAAGCATAACGATTAAAAATACAATTTTCTAAAAAGAAATAAATTATATAATTTGAAGGGAACAAAAACGTATTGTTTGTGTTTGCAAATTGCAATTCATTGTAAAAAATGTTATAAAAGAGAAGAAATTTTTTTTTTCTCTTAAAAACTAACGACTAATTTTGCTTAGTTTTCTAAAATGAATAAATCTTAAATTGTGATAAAAAAGAAAGGTCACAACAATCAGGAAAGAAAAAAATGGAAAAAGTAGTTTTTTTTAATTGTTATACAAAGCTTTTTTATTTGGTTTTCAAATTATGTAAACTATACAGGCATTTAAAAAATGCTACTACATAAATTAACAACTACTTAACAAAACAAAAGTCTAAATCAGCAAGTTTGAAGTTTATTTCATGCATTTTACTGTTTCATTAAAGCTTATTTATTACCCATTATTTAGATACTTATTGTAAATTTAAAATAAAAATTTTTTGTGTTAAGTTAAGCATTATATCATTTGCAAATATGAAATAAGTAAAATAATAGAAAATAATAAAGTAATCCTAAATATAATGAAATGTTTATAAACAATAAAATAGTTATACACAATAAGTTATAGTAAATTTAATATTATTTCATTATCAAATAGTAAGTTACAACGGTTATTTAATTTTCACAAATTAAATAACCTTTATTAACTTTTTAAAGTAAAAGTACTCAGTAATACGGATGAGAGATTAGGGCACTTGATCCAGAAATACTACACTACAAGAGCTGTACAACCTACGGCCCGCAGCACAATAAAAAAAAAACTATTATAATATTTTTCGAAAAAAAAAAATCTGAAATTGTGAGTTACGCAATTAAGTTTTTGAACGCGCCAAATTTAAATCAATGAAATTTTCCGATCGCTTTTTTCGGTGGTTATCACTTCGAATTTCCAAAATTTCAAATTCCCAACAATTTTAATACGACAGAATCATGATGCGTGAATTTCGAATTTTAAAAGTAACTTTTATATTTGAGTCTATTTCACAGTTAATTCAAATGCCTTCGATCGCTTTTTCGGAGGTTATTGTCGGAATTCCACGTGTTTCTTAAAACTCCGATCTTTTTATTGCGATATTATAACGACTCGCGTTTTTTAAATCATGCAAATAGAAATCACCTTTGACGTGCTTATTTATTTGTGTCAATTTTAATCCAAATCCATGATATTTTTCTATTGTTTATTTTTGGCACAGCGCATTTCCACATGGTTTTGAAAATACCGATATTTTTAATATGAATTAATAAGATACTCGAATCATTTAATGTGCGAATTTCCTCCTAAATCTGAGATATTTTTATTGTTGATTTAACAGTTGTTGTTAGGCTTTTCCACTGGATTTCGAAAATCCTGATAATTTTAATCCGGTATTAAAACGACTTGCGATATTCGAATCAGGTATTTTAATCATTAATTTTGACGTGCTTTATTTCTTCCGATTTCATCGTCCATCCATGTTATTTTTCATTCTTTTTTTATGCAGTTGTTATTATTTATTTAATTTTTTTTTCTTTTCAAGTCTTGATTTTTTTAATACAGCAATATTATTATAAAAAGCAAAATTCAACAGTGAGTTTTAAACTAGTATTTATAATTTTAAGCTTTGTTTCTAATTTTCGATAGCTTTAAAAAGACATTAAAAAAGACAATTTTAAGATTTAATATACATAAAATCTCTTATAATTCACTAAATATCAATGTCCTAAGGTTAAAAATATATTGAACTTAATCCCAACTGAATGTTGAATGTATATCTATACATAATGTTTATGTATTTTTGGCGGCATATCAAAGCAAATATTTCATTTATTTTATGAATTACTTCATGAATATTTCATATTAAAAAAATTATTTTAACAAAAAGAGAAGAAAAAAAATTCTCAATTATATTCAAAATTAAAAACAAAAATGCCTGTTTTACTTACTTTGATTATAAAACATATTTTGCTTAAAAAATATCTGTAAAAAATGTTTTTTTTTTTTTATTTTTTATTATTACTTTTAATGTGTTTTTAATCTTACTTCTTAATAAATACGTCGAGACATTCTTTACATTTTATCAAAAATAGACGAAAAACAGGTACTTAATTTTTAATTGCTATAAACAATATATTATAAGGAATCTGTCTTTTAAAATATTTACTGAATGCAATATGAAGGAAAAAAGTGTTCTAACACTCTTTTTCTGAGAATCGTGAATACACAACTACTTTCATGTCAGATTTCAAATTAATTAGGATCAAATTTAAAAGAGAAAAAAAAAATAAAAAGGTCAAATTTATGTTCTAACTTTATTTAACCAAGCATCCTAAAAAAATATAAAATATTAAAGTTTAACAAAGAACCAAAAATATTTTTGCAGAATATTGAAATGTATATTTACGAATATTAAATTATTTATTCACGACAGAATCAAAAACTTTCTTTGGAGGCATATCAAGAGCAAAAGCAGCATTTATTTTATTATTATTTTTTAAATATTTTATATTTAAAAAAGTTCTGTTGATAAAAAAGAAAACACCACTTATCTCAATAATATTTAAAATTATAAATAAATGAATCTGCACAAAAGAAAAGAGAAATTAGATTTTTATTAGGAATCGGTTTATAATCTTATTTTTTAATAAACTCTTTATTTTATTATACTCTTTATTTATTTACTTATGTTTATTTCTTTAAAAAATTACTGAAACTACATTCCTTGAAGTGAAAGAAATGTAAAAGCGATAGCTGATCTAACGTAGCAACCCCTTGAGAGACTGGGACAGGAATGAGGGAGTGTGGACTAAAGCTGTAATTATCCCCACAGGAGGTAATATGAGGGGTAGGATCTCAGGGCAGATTTACTGGGACACCCATTTAGCCATGTGTCCAGCCTTTAGTCTTCCAATAGATCTTCATCGCAGTTTTCAGTTAAAAAATGATGCCTGGAGGTTATTGTTACAAATTGGCTATCTCAAGTTTCTAATTTAAAAAACACAGCGAAATTCGCAGGCTTGCGATCAAACATACAATTTTATGCTCATTGATTATTAATGAACTTAATTCTTTTGCAGTCCCACTAATTAACATCTATTGCAGTTTTACTTAGCAACTCTCATTCGAAAACATACTCAAATTTCATATATATAAATTCTATATTTATATAATATATTGTCTAATTTATCCAATCGTTGAAATAATATTATCTATCGTCTAATTTAACCGATTGATAACGAACGTACACAAGTGCAAACTGGTTTCAGTCGCGTAAAGCTGTATAGTATCACCTGCTAATTAAGATTTTACATAGAATCTTGTAGTGCGTCTAATAATTTGACCAGGGATTGTATAATTAATATAAATAAAAATAGATAATTGGTCACTGGTATTTGAAAATTTTTGCATGTGCTAAAATGTCGCAGGACTTTAGACTATTACTAACATATATAGAGACATTGTGTATTTAACTAATTCATATTAACTGTGCAAAATAACTTAATGTTTCTTGCATGGTTATTTATGCTTTTATTCGTAAATAATGTATGCATTTATAAAGGAAAGCATGAGAATGTAACTGCATGAGATACATTAATATACAAAGCAGTAAGGAAAATAGTTAATTTTAGTAGCTTAGTTGGAACAATCGATAAACGAGTTTACATATGCTATAAGCTGAGCGACTGTTACCGGTGTAACTGTTTACTGTTATAGATTATTAATATTGATTTTGTTATTGATTCTTCATTTTTTAATGTTATTCATCGATTCTTATTTTAACTTTTTAGGAGGCTAGTAAGATGGATAAAATAGAAGAAGGAAAAATAATGACAACTCTGAATTTTCAAACAAAACATCCTCAACTTGTCAAGTAAAATATTTTATGTGGTTTTCCTTCATTTTTTTAAAAATCCTATTCCCACATTTTTTTTTCTTTTTGTTATTGTAAGTTTTAAATTTTCACTTTGCAAAAAGCGAAAAACACTAGTTTGTTTTATTATTATTTAAGATAGCTAAACCAGACCATTATAAATTTATTATGCAATTTGTGGAAATGCGATAGTTCAAATAAAGCCAAATAAGTCTATTCTTTGTATTTTTTTAAGTGAAATAATTTTTGTGCAGCAAATTTTATGTGTAATTTCTTAGAACCCTCTGGAAAATTCTTTGTATTGTTATTTTATAACCGTCGTTGAACAGCAGACCCAATTTTATGGGTTTACAACTACTAATGTTCAACTCCGTAGCCTTGTAATTTTGAACCCAATCCAGAAGTCAAGGGAACTCCTGGATCGAGTTTTGGGAGAAATTTGCCTTCTTGGAGGACCTTTTTTTTATGGGGCTAACCCGCATTTGCGTTACGTGGAGAGGAAGACCACGAGAACCTCCCACGGTTAGCCTGACGGCAAGGGGACTCTAACCTATGATCCGTCCACCACTGAGGATATTTCACGTCACCGCTGTGGTCGGTGCAAGCCGGATGCGGAATTCGTATCGACCAGCCATCGCCGGGATCAAACCCCGGTTCACCTCATTGGAAGGTGAACGCTCCACCCCCTGAGCCATCAAGATCAGAACTTCGAATTTGTTGCAGTAAAAAAAAGTTTAAATTTACCTTCTTTATCGTATAAGATAAATTATAGTTGATGCTATGTATTGACTGCTAAGAAAAATAAATGTTTAAAAAACGAAAAAAATTATTCATATGTCTGTAATGCTCACAGTATCTTTCAAACTCAATCTAGGACTAATTTTATTTCTCAAATTATTATGTGTTTTTCTAGTTTTTTAACTGGCGCTGAACAGCCGACCTAATTCTGAGTTTACGACTATCAATGTTCAACTTCGTAGACCTAAAATTTTGAACCCAACCCAGGGGGCAAGAGAACTTTTAGATCAAGCATTGGGACAAACTAGCCAGAACTTTTTTTTGGAGAAACCAAGCCGCATTTGGGTTACGTGGAGAAGAAAACCATGAAAACCTCCCACGGTTAGCCTGATGGCAAAGGGACTCTAACCCATGATCTGTCTACTACTGAGGATATCTTTTTTTAGAACAGTGGTCGATGGGAAACGGGAGCAGAATTCATATCAACCAGCCACAGCTGGAATTCGAACCTGTCCCACTTCATCATGCTCTATCCATTTAGCCACATTCAAGTGTTCCCAATTGAGGTGGAAGGCAAAACATGATTCATTTCCGACGAGAAGGGATAAAAAAATCGATTGGTATGCCCGTTTGAGATCTTATTTGACGATACAAACTAATTTGGTTTCATAATAAATTTCGTAGACTCTCAGCTACTTTTACAGAATAAATCCATCTCCCACTTTTCTTTTCGAAGGAGTGATGGTAAATCACGTTTTCTGGTTATGGCAACGAGAAGCATTATTTGTTACTCTGAATTCAAAATCGTTTGAATTCCGAGAATAAAATTACGGATTATTAGGGCGGTGGTTATTAATAATCACCGTTTGTTATTAATAACAGTATGTTTACAAGACATGAATGTGTGTACTACATTGTTAATTTAAGATTAAATACCATTGTCCGGTATTTCCTACAGAAAAATGTTTCAACCTGCAATAGTTACCTGACCAATTATACTATATACTCAGGCCATTTTAACTTATGAATATCTATTTAAGGTTAAGGTTAAATGCCATTGACACCTACACACTTGTTAGGTATTCCCTACATTGAAGTTTTTCCTAAACGGGTATTGTTATAATAATCATCTATTTCTAATAACAAGCCAGTTAAAGGGAAATTTGAGTTTCATAAAAAATTGACAAACCAACAACCCTTTTTATTCTCAATGCTTGAAATGAAACGTTTTTCCGTTATAAAAATAGAAAAATATACTAAACCAAATTGTAATTTTAAAAAAATAATAATAATAATAACACAGCAATAATTGTAATTTTTCAGAGCAAATATAGAAGAAGAGATAGAGTTTATTCAAACAATAAATGAAGGAAAATTGAAGCAATTTCTCAGAGACGAAGAAGCAGCTGAAAGTAAACTTAGAGAGGCTATATTAGAGCACAGAAGTGATACTCAAGCAGTTATTGATGTATGTAGATATCATAAATGTCATTTATATCATGAACAACAAACTGATTATGAATAATAATCATTTTACACAAACATTTTTTATATCACCCTGCACACAGCATGGTTAATTAAGAAAAATTACAATACAATAGGACTCGTAATTAGTAAGAAACTCGCGAAACGGAAAAGGCTAACAGAATTTACCTTTAGCACAAAAACTTACCCATAAAAACAATATAATTTAATTGCTTTCACACAGCTTTTACTAAAAAGTGAAAATATATTTATCTTGCACAAATTGCTCAGCATTTCAAAAAAATTTTGAATTTTTATCTAATTTGAATTTTTATTAATTTTACATCACTACTGATATTAATTTATGCTTACAAAATTATATCCCTCATTAAATCCTAGAAAAATTGAAAAAAATTTGCAGGCTAAAAGTACACTTTTAATACATATTAACCAAACAAAAACTCCATTTTTCCTCTTTAAATACCGCATGATAAATGGGTTCTGCTATATAGTATAATAGTATTTCGTATAGATATACGAAATACTATTTAATTTCATAGAGCAAGTTATTAAAATTGTCGTTTATTAAATTATTATTTTTAACTTTTTAAATTATTTTCAGTAAATTTTGTAAATTTCTTGGCTTAAGAGAAGTTTTTTGCTATTTTGATTTCTTTAGTAAGCTGTTTAACACATATGCTAGTATGCTCTATGACTCACAGCACTTGCAATCAATTCAAAGTTTATGCATAAAGTGATTTTAAAATTATCTTATCTTGCATAACACATTTACTTAAAACCATGCTCATCAATAGAGCCCCCCCCCCCCAAAAGTTACGCGCTTGCAGCCTCTGAATTTCTAAGACGGATACAGTATTTCATATTCTGTAAGAATACTCTAAAAACGAGTAGTGTTTTATGAAACGCAAAAAGGTTAAAAATGTAAGTGAAGATAATCGAGGGGGACATATTTATGCTGCAGATTCAAAGCACATGTTTCATTCGGGTATTAAACAAAAATGAAAGATTCAACTATAGCTTGTAAAAACATTACATCATTCCTGGTGTCCCAAAAATGACTGACAGATATTTAAAACGCGGTAAAAATGTACAGTATGAGATGTTATGCTTGGGAAACTAGGAAATTGTGCCCCACAAAATTTCGCATTTAGTTAAGCTTCATACCAATAGGTGGCGCTGCAGACATACGAGAGCTGCAGAGAAATTGAATCTGAGACAACTGTAGTCGGTATTTCTCTATGGAATTAGTTAATGAGCGCTTGTGAAAGATTTTGATAATTATTTAAAAATTAAAATAGAGGATTTCACCGTCATGGAGTATATTCCAGAACACTATTCCAACACGCCACCTATTTGAGAGCAATTAACTAAATGCGCAATTCGAGGGAAACCATACATTTTTATCGCGTTCCGTTCTTTTTTTTTTTTTTATTGATTTTCAAACGCCATCAGTTATTTTTGGTACATCCAATATCTCTTATATGTACTACAACAGTGAAACATTTTAACAGAAACATTATTAAATTTTTTTTATAGGAGACTCTAAGTACCAGAACATTTTATGAGTGGTTAAAAAAGAAAAGCGAAGAAAAGCTGGAAGAATTAAATGTAAGTAACACACGTACTTCTTTCACAATCCAGTTGCTATACAGATATAGATATTTCAAAAGCAAAAATTAATAAGATATTGTGACAGCAGGTATTAAGTTTGCACTAAATAAAGAAACCGTTCAAGTTCTTACACAGCCATTGAGATAGACGCTAGGGACCTCTCAATACTTGTTTGCTAGATAAATCCGTGGACCCACAGCGGAAATTACTTTTAAAAGAAAGTTTTATGCTAAAGAAGTTGCTAGTAGATGGCTGCTTGCCATATTTATTCAATACACTCTTTGAAATGTCTGAAATACGCCCATATTCACAGGACCTAAGGCAATGAGGATTGCACTTAAAGATTACAATCATCATGTCATACTGAGAAAAATATGACAATAATCAGTGGAATCTTAGTAAACATATTCAATCCCTGTAAAAATAATAAATAAAGTTTGAGTTCTTAATTTCTGCTATATTTGTTTTAGTTTAATAATGTTGCCTTATGAAACCTACGAACAATTCTGAATAAATCTGTAATCAGCAAAATAATCTTTTGGCTTCTTTTTTTTTCTTTGATAATTGCATTTGATGGGGTAACTATTATAAAATTTCATACAAAAATGCACAAGTGGATTGTTATTGAAACATATGGAATAAAAATAATCCAATTTTCAAAAGCTACTGGATTCTAAACTACTTTATAAAATTTTAAAAGTGACAAACAATATTCGGATTAGCTTTATGGCATGTTCGATGTATCTGTCAACAATCGCTATATGAAGTGGCGCAAGAATAGCAATAAGTTTTGAAATATTCGCAAATGTGCTGTGACCCTCATGCTTTTCAAGGACTCGCTGAATACCATCAATTTTGAAATTATTTGCGTAATAAATTTTAACCCACATTTTATTAAATTTTAACCCGCAAAATTAAGTCAGAAATATTTTATGAGTAATTTTTTTTTTCAAAGTTAAATTGACGACAGTGAACTGAGTCATTTATTTGACATACAGTGAAACTGAAATCAAAAACATTACATTCCTATTTTAACACTATTTTTTTAGCTCCTATTTTAACAAAAAAAGTTAAAATATAAAGACTCTCATCCCATTCTGAAAGAAGTCTAAATTTCTAGATAATGTGCAATTTTAGTCGACCTGGTATTTGTATGTCCTACTATATGTTGGGGAATGAAGTTAAGGGAAAGGTCATGTCATTTTTGACAAGCACCCCGTCATCCAAAAACCATCACTTTAAAACATTTTCGACATTAATTGAAGTATTATCCCATAGGAAAATTTCGTTTAGGCCACCAATGCTCTCTACAAACGGCTATAACTGTTTTTCTGGCATTTTTACTAATAGGTAACTTCTAAAGGCATGTAGGAGAGGGCAGGCTAAGTTAACTAGTTGTCTTCCCAGCTAACTAATGAGCCTTATTTTGCTGTATAATGGAGAAAAAAAAATCTTTTTTTTTTTCCCTGGCATAATATTTATGCTACTGTCCTCCAGGTATTGGTAAGCCACATTGCACATTTCAAGTCATATTCAAACGTGGCGTGTACTTAGGCTATAAACATAAGCTGCTTTATTTTGATGAGACACCTTTTTACATCCATTTTTATTTATTCGATTATTTTTTCTATTCATGTAAAGTTACTCCTTGTAAATACTTGACTAGATAACGATTTACTTAATATACTATTTTGGTTCACAGTGTTTTCTTAGAGTCCAATTATGTCACGAAATCAAAGTGGCTTTATTTAAGTGGGACACTCGGTAACAAGGAATAATTTTTTTCCTTTTTGAAAACTTTGAAATGTTTTATTCTTTTAAAGCTTTTAAGAATTCTTTGCAAACATATATACCCAAGTCAAAATTTTTAATCGTATTCTATTGATGTACCAACATATTCTTGATGGTAACCAACATAAGTAACCATCACCCTAATGTAGGAATTCGGACTGATTTATGATAGTCCAACATAAGAATAGCAACTTGTTTTGATGGTTTATTCATGTTAAACCATCAGAAATTTCCATCATTTTTTTTTAAGAAATCAAATCTTGGAACGTTCATGAACAACTATCATCCCAATGTAGGAATTCGGACTGATTTATGATGGTCCAACATAAAGAAAACCAAATTGTTTTGATGGTATATTCCTGAGAATATACCATCATGGATAGTTGATCCATGAGAATCAAACTTCTCTTGATGGTTAACCATCATAGTATTAAAGCATCATTTTCCATCATGGAATGATGGATGTTTGTTGGCATATCAAAAACCATGAACGCATAATAGAAAATGTTGGATGATGGTGACCATCAATAGATGTTAAATCATCATGGATCTCATTTAAACCAACATAAACCATCAAAAAATGATTTGATGGAACCTTCACGAATTTTGACTTGGGTACCGCATATCCGTCAAGTTAGATCTGAAAATAACAACTCACCATGTAGCTAATTAAAAAAATGGTGTCTGAAATTGAGCAAACAACTAGTCACGTTTCCCACCTTTTTTAAAAATTATTTAATGGTAAAAATGCATCAATGCAGTGATTCTACAAAACAGAATTTTCATTAGAACATTCAATGTCTTTGTAGTGTATCTACCACTACAAACATATAATTCCAATTCACTAGTATAAAAGACATGTTAACTCAATTCTATGGTGGAGTACCTTTTCATAGATGAACTAAACTAAACTCAGCGGCGCGACAGCCTATAGAGGGCCAAGGCCTATTGTGCCCATCTCAGTTTTCTTGACCTTGGGCTCTGGGGTGCAGGAGCAGATGTTCCGGTCAGGTGGTCAGCCAAACGCGGAACCCCCAGTGTTTAGTTCCCAAGCATGCTTGGTACTCATTTATCGACACACTGAAGGGATGAAAGGCTGAGTCAACATTGCCCGGCCCGAGGATCGAACCAGGGACCTGTGGCACGACAGCGCGAAACGCTACCGCATAGATGAAAGTTCACATTATCGATAACTACTCACCATCTCTAATATTGGTGACCCGAACATGATATGAGCACTCCTACCTTGTCAGAAACTCCCACTTCGATGGATTGTCCACATTGAACAGTTGACTTGCTACTTGTGACTGCGACATTGTCCTACACCGTTGCTTCTCAGTCTCGATCACACATATCGTCGTCAAGTATAACACTCGACTGCCAAAGGCAACACATGAACGATCGTGTACTTAATACAGCTCTCACGATCAGCACTCAAAAAGCACGGTGATTTTAATACAGCTCCCCTGGCTTCTCACAAAACAGCAATGAATTAACTAGTGATGTCCGTTCATCGAATTCTATCACGGATATAATTCTGGTGAGGGAGTAGTGTAGTGTATCTACCACGATAAACTTATAATTCCAATTCACTAGTATATAGGGCATGTTAACTCGATTCTATGGTTGGGTACCTATCATTGGGTATGATACCTTTTCATACATGAAGGGTTGACATTGTCGAAAACTACTCACCCTCCGCACGTCTTCATTCAAAATTTTGATTCTTCAGAATCCATCAATTTCTAATGGAAAGATTTAGGTGGAAGGAGAGTCAAAATGTATACATACAATGTATTTTGCCACCCCGAATATTTTTTAATTAAGTTCTTAATAGAACTGCATGCTTAACTAAATTTTGCCTCACATTTATATTATTTTCACTAGTGAAGTAATTTTCTATAGCCGTAGATGATATAATAATATGAATTGAATTTTGATTGAATCTAATATGAATTTTTAAAATATATATATATATATAAATTAATAATTGGCTGTTAAATGAAAAGTACCTATCGATATCGGTTACCGACTCATTAGGTTTAAGGAAAAGTGGCTACTAAGTTATTAGAGTCTACAAGCAACTAACTGAAAATTTAAATTTTTAGGTCTACGTTAAGTCATTGTACACTTCTGAAAGATCAACGATCAAAAGTGTACGCATGCATTTTTTTTTAAACCACTGTACTTGACAGACTAGTCAAAACTCTACGACTGTTTAGTACTATCCTAAAGTAGATTGTAATGTTATTTAGGAAGAGCAAGAGGATATATGGAAAGAGCTCTCAGCTGAATTAGAAACCTGCCGCAGCCAATGCATAGAATACACAGAAGTGGATAAGTTATATAGTGTCATTCTGAAAGAGAGGAAGCTCAAAGAATATGAAAAAAGATTGAAAGCTGCAGTAATAATAGTGCAGGCCTACTGGCGAGGTTACAAATGTCGAAAAGCATTGAAACAGAGCTGAGCTAAAGAAATTAGTGTTAAATGGGCTAAAACTTAAGCAGTCTGATAAGTATTTATTAACATTTGAAATAAAATTTAATATTGCTGCTGATATTATTATATATTGATGAATGTAAAAAGTTGAAAGCGTATTTTTCCGTTATAATTTTCGCTTTTTTTTTTTTTAGAGCAAATTACTATTGTTTAATATTTACAAGTAATTCAATAAATTTTAAGTAAAAATTTGAAAACCCATAAGAAAAAACATATGACAATTTGAAAATTAAAGTTTAATGGCATAGGAGTTTAACAACAAAACTAATTTGAGATTTAAAATCTCCACACCCGAATTAAGCAAAATCAAGTATTTGTATAAATCCAGCAAAAACTTTTCCTCGGTGTAATCAATATCGATAATTAAAACAGTTTTATATAATGAATGAAAAATATTGTAAACTAGAAAACAAATAGATTTATTAACAAAATTATACCAAATAAAGCAGGGCGTAATTCGAAATTTTAAAACGAAATATTCAGAAAAAAAGTCAAAATTACAATTAATTATGGGATTTCCTAAAACATTATATAACGGCTCAACGGCACTATTATAAGCGATATAAAAATATTTTTGAATTTTCTTAACAAATATTTTATGCATTTATTTTGAATTGGAAATGCTAAAATTAAAACAAATTAAATGTCTGAAAATAAAATCTTTTTAACAAACTCCGAAAACAATCATTTTTTTAGATGCTCAACATAAATTAAAATTGGCGGACCTTTTACAACATCAAGATTATGTCGGCCCTGGTTAAAGTTCACAAATGCTATTGTATTTCACATCTTCATTCAAGTTAAAAATACAAATTAGGTACATCAAAATATAAAAGCATTTGCCACCCCTTCGGATTATAGTACCCAGATAAAATACGATTAAATTTAACTCTGCATAAAATCAAACTTTGGTGTTAATATAAATAAAAAAGTCAAATCGTCAACAAAAAAAAAAAAAAAAAATTTAGAAAATCAACAAAACAAATACACCACTGCTTGTGTAATTAGTTCCAATTCGATGTTCCTTTAATGACTGGTATTTCTGCGAAAATACTATGAATGGTTTTGTACGAGACTAGCAACATAGAACATACAGTCCTCGGCCAAATTATTAGACGCACTATAATATTCTATGTCAAATATTAATTATCAGGTGATACTATACAGCTTTATTATTTTTACGCGGCTGAAACCGGTTTGCACTTGTTTACTTTCGTGTATCAATTGGTTAAATTAGACGATATATGATATGAATTCCAGGATTGAATAAATTGGACGATATATAATATAAATATAGAATATTTATTATATAAGGTACTATATTAGTACATTGTAATAATTAGACCAAATTATTCGACGCACTGTGAATTACATGTTTTGCACGAGTTTATACGCGATACTTTTAATATTTTAACACACATGGAATGGGTTTTTATTCAAATTTTTTATATTCTTCCTATTTGTATTTATTTTTAGCGTATTGCATTACAATTTTAACCAATTGATACGCGAACGTGAACAAGTGCAAACCTGTTTCAGCCGGGGGGGGGGGGAACGAAGCTGTATAGCATCCCCAGATGATTAAAATTTTACATGGAATCTTATAGTGCGTCTAATAATTTCGACAGGGACTGTACAAGGTAACTTTTCCCGCTTTAACAGATTTTTTTAAATATTTTATGCTTTAAGATTTGATTTAATAATACTAATTTAAAGGGATTTTGACTACCATTATTTATAAAAAAATTTAAACAAATGCATATATATATAACCTGATACTCGAACAAATTAATCTAACCTTAATTGCTTTTGAGTTACAAATTACATGGCGAGGAACTAGGACTGGCTTCTATGACTTCCGGTCTTCTATGAATGTAGAACTTCCGGGTTGGCATCTATGTGTTTTAAATGCCAATGTTTGGAGGACATGGACAAGAATCTCACACCTTTGAAGAATATTTCACAATTATTACAATTCATTCCACCAAGAGAAAATTCCCATTATTTCGGCTTCGTTTTTAAAGGTCACGTGACTCCGAGGTACCTCAGTAATCCTCCCTCCGAAGTATACAAAACTATGTAAGACCATTTTATTTCGTTACATTAAATGCATAATAACGTTTATAATTGGAGCTAACTGCGTTTTCCGGATCTTATGCCATTAAACTTAATAAATATTTAAGTAATCGCAATTAAAGGTTTAATAAAAAAAAAAATATATGGCTATTTATACTATTTTTTCGTAATCTATCGTGACTAATTGTTCACCTGGAATTCATTCTGTTCAATGCCAAAACTTAAATTGTAACATTAAGACGAATAATATTACAAATTCTTTTAAATCTTTCTATTTTTAACGCAGTCGAAGAAGGTTTTAAAGTTTAAGATGTTATAACACATCATTGTTGCAAGTTTAGAAACAATATATTGTAATTTCCAGCATAAAAAACGAAGAACAACAACATCTTCAAATAAAACTGCCGTTTTTCTTAAACTATATTTTCCCAAGAACTTGGCAATTGTAATAATACGAGATAACAAAAACTATAACTCCTCCACGTCAATATCTTTACGTAGTTATCCAAAATAAAGAAAGCTAATGCATGATTTAACCGTAGCAACTGAACGAAATTACTTTTTCGTGATATACAGTAATCAATATTGCAGGCAGTATTTGAATAACTGGTCTTATGCAAATATTTTGTAATTTATCAGTGAATGACGAAACCAATGTAATAAAAAAGGAAGAAAATGGCCACAACAATTTACGATTTTTCAGAAAGTCATATTGCAGAACAGATACGAAATCGTGACACGGGCTAAAAATTATCTTTTCATCAGGGCAATGAGATAAAATAAAACGAACATTACAATTTTTTATTGCTAATTAACGAATTATGCGAGAGAAACTGCTGAGATAATAAACGCAGGAACATTTCTATTTTCTTTCGCAATTAATAAAACTGAATGACATTTCTGGAGACAGTAAAAAATTTCCACCTAAATAAATAAACGCAACATGCTTAATTTTCTTCTAAGAAATCTTCATTTTAATATCAAACCTAAGCCACGAGAATAGAAAACAGTGGTTTAAGTTATCTCTATATAAAGTCCAAATGAATAAAAAACAGATTAGTACTTCTCATACATTTTTGCCAACAATGATTTTCAAAGCAAATATGATTTTTTGCTTAATTTTTCTTCTTGTGGTCACTTCCCGCGCGGCAAGTGACCGGGAAAATCCATTATCTGATACTGGTCAAGCAGAAAAGTTGATAAACACTTTTTTAAGATGCATTATTCAATCAAGAGATGCATTTCCTAAACAAGAGCTGTCCAACAGAATCAACGCAATGAAGAAAACGCTGATTTCGACTTGGAATTCGAGAAAAACACCCAAAGAGATGTCACAATTAACAACACTAGCTTTCGCATCTGCCTTAGCCGATTTGACAAAATTTGGAAGTAGCACAGCTTCAGTGGCCTTGAAGAAAAGAACTGTTCAACAGTGCTTACAGAAAGCGTCAATAGAAATCGAAGGAAAGCTAAATTACGACTTTGTGCAAGAAATGATGCAATTGATAAACAGCATACAAGAGAAGAGCAAGAACGACAATACACAACCGGTTGGATTAAGTATCATTCCTCGCGAACAACCAAAATCCTTCAATCCACCAAGTAGTTTTCAATCGCTAACAGGTTCAATACTGAAAGCAAATAATCCACCTCCAATCATCTCTTCAGGATCATTATCGAAAAACTTTGATTATTCTAATGGCTTTCCTCCATCATATGAATCGAACATTCCAGTTCGATCACAATCTGCAAATGCATTTAGTCCACCATTCTCTGCAGATACTGGGTTCACAGAAAACATTCCAAATTTATCCTTGAAAGTTCCAGAACTAAATGGTTTACAAGGCATAAAATCACAATCCCAGACTGATTTATTTTCAAACCCATATGATTTTACTAATGACTTCAAAACTTCTTTTGCAAGTACCAACGACTATGGTAACAAAGATTTCACTAATTTAGGGAACACGTTTTCAGGAAGTTTTGATTCTCCATTTAATTTTGAATCACCTCTACCATCTAAATTGCAAGAAAATGGTTTTAATCAGTTTAGTGAGACACCCTATGGGAACATGGGCTTTTCAAGCAATTTACCATTCTCGGGTTCAATTGGAATAAGTGCACAAGTAAACTCATTTCAAATGCCAGCTGATGTATTTTCTAACTCTGGTTTCTCCAATAATTATGGAACAGAATCTAGTTTCTCCAATAACTTTGGATTGGAGTCAGGTTTCTCAAATAACTTTGAATTGGCACCTGATCCTCCCAGTAATTTTGGAATGGCATCTGATTTCTCCAACAATTATGGATTAGCATCAGGTTTCTCTAATAATTTTGGATTAACATTCAATAAGCAAACAAGTGGATTTCAAACAAACATAGGTTCATATCCTACAAATTCTGATAACTCAAACGGTTTTCAATCAGGACCTAACCCCTTTACCCTTTCTGCAGGAACACCACAAGATACTTTCTCAACAACAAATTGGAACTCAAATTATGATGTGGATACAACAAACTTTGAACAGATATCACCTGAAACTATTTTTTCAACTGATAATTTTGACAGTGGAAAAGCAGCTGCTTTTGTAGGAAGTCTTAATTCAAAACTGATTCCACCACCAGGAGATGCATTTTCAACAGAAAACTGGAACACAAATTATGAAGATACATCATTCAACTTGGAACAAATTCCAACTGCGGACATTTCCTCGAATTTTGACAATGAAAACACTGATGACGTTAAAAATGACTTCAAAGAATCATTATTTCTAAATATTATTTCAAGTGATAGCATTATGAATTTTTTCCAGAAGGTATCAAAAGAAGAAGCAGGAAAGTTCGCGAATAAATTAGAAAATACTTTAAGGAAAACAATTGGTTTTAACTCTAATATTTTATCACAAAACATGTATCAAAACTTGTTTATGTCTAGTGAATACCCACTAGATGAATATACTATAGCTGAATCACTGGCATCTTTTCTCTCTGACGATCTAAATAAAAAAAGGATACTCTCTAAGAATCAACTTACAAAAACTGCTGAAGATACAAAACAAGCAATCGATGAAGCAATATCACAAACCTCAAATGAACTTATTAATCAAGCAAGTTCAAATCCAGAAGACATCAGCACAGAAGTATCACCTTCCAATAAATCCTCAGGCTTTAAATCTGATTATGATGCATCTACTAACATCAATGGGAAATTTGACAACAAAGCAAAATCATCAGTTAAAACAACAGAAATGATAACAGATTCTGATGCAAAGACACGAGAAGAAGACAGTATAAAGCAAAAGAAACTAGTTTCATCAACTGAAGACGCAACAAATTCAAAACAAATAGAGGTTGATAAAGGAAGTAAAAACTTTAAAGCAAAATTCATAACTCTATTAAAAAATAAAATTCTCCATTTAGGAATACTTAAAGAGGTTCTAACAAATAAAAATGCAATTAATTTTCAGAAATTGATGGAAAATTATTCCAATCACTTAGCAGACAGGTTCAATGTTAAAAGCAAATCTGATTTAATGGATTCAACAAATAAAGTGTTGCAAGCAGCATTAACTAATAGTGATGAAACTATTGCAGATACATTGTCTAACTTCTCAGGAGATATATTGGAATCGCAAGAACTATTAACTTCTGGTAATCTAGATAATATTGTAAATGCAACTCTTGAGTGCTTCGGTCTTAGCCTGCGAGATCTCGATTTGAATGTGGACTTACCAAACAAACAAACAGTGAAAACTTTTGAAACAAAAAACAATAATGATAAAACCGGAACGAACAACAATGATGCAGATATTAATATCAACATTAAAAATGAAGGAAGCGGAATTACTAGAAATTCTGAAGAAAAGAAAACTGAAAAGGACTCAACTGATTCGAGGAAAGCAAACAACTCTCAAGCAAATGGTGAAGCTGATAATGGGAATACTTCTTTTAATCAAAGCAAAGAGTTAGGAGTAGTATATAATCAGAAGATAGATACCAAAAGTAAGATTTCTGGAGCAGAAACAAATGATAAAAATGGAAATACAAGCAAGGTAGATGATACTGAATTAAACAAATTTAAAGGTCCAATATCAAATGATTCCGGCAAAAGCTCAGTTTCTGACAATGAGCTAAGACTTAAATTTGGAAATGCATTAAAAGGTCAAATTTTAGGAACAGGAATCTTTGAAACATTATTAGATAAGAATTTGAGTGAAAAGGATATAGAGGATTTATCAAAATCATATTTAAAACTATTAGCAGAGAAATTCAATATTTCAGTGGATGACAATAAAATAAAACTTCTTTCTGAAGGACTGGGGACAATTAAAATGAATTCTGATTACCAAAATGCTGTACAGAGTCTGGCAAGTGTGACTGCAGATATTCTAATGGCGGAAAATAAATTAAATTCAAACAATTTGAATAATGCGTTAGATTTAGCCATGCAATGTTCATTTGAAACCTTCTCAAACGGAATGAGTAAAGAAGTGGGTATTGATCAAGCAATGCAGATAGCAACTGATTTAGATATTGGCGAAGGTATATCATCTGAAAAGAGTTCAGCCAGAAACTCAAACTCAGATCTAGACATAAATACAGACAAAGCAATAAAATCCAGAACAAATATAAATAAAAAAACTCCAAATAATGTTTCAGCTGATTCAGATATTCATATCTTTTCATCTGGAGAATATGCAACTGATTTGAAAGAGCTGAAAGGAACTGAAAAAAATATGCAGCAAACAAAAGGTAATGATGAAGCAAATGTAATGAAAAAGCCAATGAAAGTTGAATCAGAAGGAATACAAACAGGAAAGGATTTAAAATCTACTTTTATTGATTTGTTAAAAGAAAAAGCTGCAGCAACAGGAATTATCAAAAATTTAGAAGAAATACAATTAAATCCACAAGAAGTAGCAGCAATGAGTGAAACTTACTCAAAACTATTGTCTCAAAAACTTCAAATAAATACCAATGATGATATAGCCATGTCCTTTTTTATGGAATTTCTAAATTCGAAATCGAATTTCATGAATACTTTCATTAATAAAACAGCAGATATACTTTCAGATCAAGGAAAGTTGTTAAAAACCAATCTAGACACCATTTCAGATGCAGTCATTCAGTGCTTATTGGAAGCTGTTTCACAATCATTTAATCTTAACATTGATACAAAAGCAGCAGCAGCAACAACAAAAATGAAATCAACGGAATCTGGAGATGCAGAGAAAGATGAGAAAAGTGTGGATACATTTATTTTAGAAGACAAGGATAAAAAATTAAAAGACAATACCGCAGAGAAGATAGAATCTACTATTATGGCAGATATTAAAAAACCAACAATAAATAGTAAAACAGATGTAAAACAAAGTGACAATTTTAATTTAGATATGTTAGCAGATGTAGATGGGGAAACTAAGTTAGGTGACAAAGATTTGAGTGCACAAGTAGCAGATTTGTTTGAAAAAAATGCAGCCGGATATACTACAAAAATAAAAGCTGACGATTCTATAATGGAGCAAAAAGAAATAAATTTAAACTCAAAACTAAACAAAGAAGGAACTTCAACATTATCCGGTTCTGATATCAAGAAAAATTTTGCCTCAATGCTGAAAGCCAAGATAATAGCAACAGAAAAAATAAATATTTTGTTGAAAAAGTCGCTAACAAATGAAGATTTGGTAGCATTCTCAAAATTATATTATCAGAAGCTTTCTGAAAAATTTCAAGTTGAGTTGAATAACAGTGTAGTCGAAAGATTAATCACAGGACTCTTGATTGTTGATAAAACAGCTGAAGAATTTGCTACTGTATTAACAGATATTACTTCAGACATACTTAAGGACAAGAAAATATTGACTGATTCCACACAAAACATGCTAGCTGATGAATCTGTTCAATGCATATTGTCAAGTGTATCACAACTTTTAGATGGAAAATCTAATGTAGAGACAAAAGTTGATTTGAACACAGCATCTGATACCACAAGATCTACAGAATCAAAAAAGACCACAGTGAATTCTAATAATGATTCAAATGATACAATAAACAAAGAATCGGATTTCAGTTTGTCTGATCAAAACCTACAAGCAAAACTTGCAGCAGAATTTGGATTAGGCCAAGAGTTTATTGATGAAATTGACGGCCAAGTAAATATCCAGGATAAAAATCCAGAAAAAGAAGAAACAATGTCTGATGCTAAAGATAAGAGTAACAAAGATAACAGTAAAAATGACAACAAGGATTCCATAAACGAACCGGCTGAGAAAAATGTTAAATCAGAGCCAAAATCTGATACAAGTAACAAAACAGTATCGAAAGAGGATGCGGATAAGCAAAAAGATGAGTTACCAAGAGACGAGAAAACTACTGAACCAAAACCGAAATCTGTATCGCCTGAAGAAATTAAACAAAAGTTAGCGATGGACTTAGCAACAGCTTTGGCTTCGTCAGAAGACTTTAGGCTTTCTGTGCTATCTGGTGATTTGGAGGACATTATGCAAGCAATTACAGCAGCTGTAGAAGCAGTTTGTGGGACAGAAGCATCAGTAGCATTTCTAAAAACTTTTAACGCTTCAATCAATTAGATTCACAAGAACAAGAATCCCACCTTAATTCTCATGATGTAAGTTTCAACTAACATAGGGCTTATTAAATCCATTTCAAACATTGTATTATGACAATATGTTTAAAAAAAATCACTATAAAAGGCAATTAATACTTCTGCATTAAATCAAATGATAAGAGAATTATTAATAATTCAGTTAGTAAATTAATATAGAAATGTTATTAAAGCGAAAAAATAATGTAAAACATTCTAATATTTGTTATTAATAACTAATTTTATACTTAACATTTTTCATTTGTCACTTTTAATATGTGACCTATGAGTCAGTTCAGTAGACCAAGGTATCTTTAAAGGCCTTTAAGTAATTAAATTTCAAATGAAAAACAGTTTTCGATGCTTAATTAAGTTAAAAGTACTGGAACATAACAGTTCATTACTAAAAATATTTACGATAAAAGCTTAACAGACAGGATTATTGAAACGAAAATGTTCCCACTTCGTAGAGAATAGCTCTAGGTAATCAGATTAATAAAAAATATATTGCGAGAAAACAAAAATTTAATATATTAATTAAACACTAATTTTTCTGTTAAAAAGTGGCAAACATCAACTATTTATAATTATAGTAAATGAAAAGATTTACCAACTCAACTAAAAAATAAAATTCAATTTAGTTCAGGGCTGCAGAATGCATGTTGAAAATACTTTACAGGGCTAATGCATTACTATTTAAAAGAGATTGCTAATGATGAATGTGATAAATGATGATGATGAAATGATAGTTTGATTTTTTTAAATAGTTTTCCTAGAACACTTGATATCTATTTTCATTTCTTATGAAATATTTTAAAATTTTACATTTGTTAAAAGCATAAACTATAATGCAATTATTTATATCATCTGGAACTAATTCTTTAATGTCATAAATTTCAATTATGATATTAAAACCAAATACATATCAATTCAGGAAATAACACATACTTTGTAAAATTGAATTAGATATTATAGATATTTTAAAATAAATCTAACAGGGTGCATAGCCAGATTTTTCAGCAAAAAATAAGCACCTTTTAAGTACTTTTCAAGCCCTCAAAAGGTATTTGTAATCACTTTCCTTTTTAGAATTCATAATTATAGCAGTGCAGTAATAAAAAAAAATTTCTATAGTTTAAAGTTCTGAATTTTATTAACATAAAAATCAATTAAATTCAAAAACTTTACATAATCATGATAAAATAACTAGTTTCTGATAAATATAATTCTGAAAATTATGCATTTTTTGTAATTTATAATGTAAATTGACATGGCAAAGAAAAATCTCTTTTAAAAATATAGGAGCTTAAGTACTTTTTACAAGCCCGAATAAAAAAGCACCTTTAGGGGCTTTTAAAAAATGCTACGCATCCTGTCTAATTTTTAAAATAAATCTAATTTCTAAAAAAAAAAAAATGCAGTTGCATTATTTCTGATATCAAATCTATAAATCTGTATGTTCAGTGCAACATAATGCAGAATTTTTTCTATATCTAAATTTTAGATATAGCAAAAATAAGAATAGTAACCTATAAATATACTATGGATTATATTTTATCTGAAAGTTACATATGCATTAGGCACAACAAAATAAATCTGATTTAAATATAATATATTAAGTTTTTTTTTATTTTTTAAAGTTCATTGTGCCATAACAAATATTTTATGTTAAGTTTCATTGTAAAACTGTAATTAAAATTATTTAAGGTTATCAAATAATTTTAATTACAATTTTTCAATGAAACTTAACATAAAATTTTTATTATGGCACAATGACCTTTTCTGAATTCAGATAAGAAAAGGTCAAGGAAATAAAATCATGAAATAGTGACTAGTTATTAGCTTTAGTTTGAATTGGGACCATGACAATGAAAATGATTTTATTTAAACTATAATAATATATAAAACCAAATTTGTTTACAGTAAAAAGCAAATTTATATAAACAAAAGATAACTATTATAAAGATAACTCAAAGGAAAAAATGTATTCAACTTATAATTGATTTTACAGGGCACTGGAAGTTATTCTCAATTATTAATGGTTATTATGGAGAAAAAAATATTAGAACTATCATAATCATTATTAATTTTAATCAAAACAAATAAATAATTGCAGATACGATTTGCAGTATAACTTCTTATTGGATATTTAATACTTCTTCCCTTAACTGAATTATAGAAAAGGCATCAAACAATGAAGCTTCATAAAGTTATTTAAATCTTTAACTTCATAATAATAGGAAACGTATCTTGTGTATATTTAAAAGTAAATTTAGTTAATTATTAAATTTTTTGCCAAAAAAAAAATTATTTCCTTCACTACTCATTTGGCATAAAAATAACTAATTAATTACAGATATATAAATTGCAGACAAAGTTTTCTATGTTTATCAAGAAATATCTTACTAAGCTCATATCATTAGTAACTTTCAGCCGCTTTAAAATAAGACATTTTCTTTCCTAAATATCGACACGCTAAAACATAGAAGAAAAAAAACTTGTAAAAAAGAAAATATAGAAAACAGACAGTATGTACCACAATCATCAGCATATTTTTTATATCATCAAATTATATATACCAGAATTACAAAAAGGTTTTTTTTGTTTTGTTTTTTTGTAAGAATTTGAAGTTAAGATCAAGACCAGCATTTCCTATCAATTTCTCTGCAACAGGTAAAGTTTATGAAACATTTTGCCCAAAATCATAATAATTGCAGAGTTAATCAGTTTTAAAAAAAATGTTCAATTTTTTGCTTAAACCTTTCTTAACAAGACCTCTATTAAAACCATAAAAATTATCTTAATTATTATTATGATTTATTTTTAAAATTAAATTACATAATTGCCAGTCTCATTTAAAATATTATAATATGTTATTATAATATGTAGTCAATTTATTATGATGAAGTTCTGCTCAAAATGGAAAATGTGGAAGAAAACAGTCGCTGAGACACTTCAAGGTTGTAGAACTTATATTTATGACAAACTCCATATTCATAATAATACTAAAAGAAACCAGCTTTAACTTTGTAAAATATAACCAATTATATTTACATGAAATGAATTCAAAAAGAAATTACAACACATAAAAAACAAGTTTGTTTTATTTACAGAACAGATATAATTTTATACAGTTGATTATGAATTATATAAAAATATTCCCTTCTAATTTATGAGGTTAAAACAAATTGAAATCCCATTCCAATCAAATCCGAAATTGTCGATTATTCACACAAAAAAATTCCAAACAAATTATTAGTCCGTTTATAATTAAATAATAAATTATAAGTTATATAATTAAATGGAACACAAACACAATTTTTGTTTCATTTAGTTGATTGAATACTAATGTTAAAAACAAATCATCAAAATAGATTTATAATCACACAAAAATGCATTGATGAGATCATTAATTAAGTAAACTTTTCCCCAAACATATACAACTTGTCTTTCAAAATGATAACTAGTTGACCATGCAAATCTTTTTCTTTTAGTCTAAAAATGAAAATAGACTATAAAAATACAGAAATAACTTTTAAATCTTACAATCAATATTTAAGTTTAATCAATAATACAAACAGTTTGAAGATTCAAAAAGGTTAAATAAAGTAAAATAAAATAAATAATACACTTGGAAGTTCTTGTATAACTTGAACACCCTCACACCTTTCCTAACCAGCTATCTAAAATCGACATACCAAGCCCATTACACTTTAAAACAAATTGATAATGATAATAATAAGAAGAAACATCTGGATTCAATTGCTTACTTTTAAACACTTCTAAAGTTTAATTTTTGAGAAAATCTCAGGCATAACTGACTTGAATGAGATCACTGATTTGATAAAAGCCATCTCCGGTTTCTTGTCAACATACTTTAAGTGAAGGTTCTGCCACTAGTTTGACAATTCTCTCAACCACTTGAGTGTGACGTGAAAACTTATTGATATTATCCAGGAGATTTAAGTCAGAATTGATAAAATGTCATCATCACTTAAGGGCAGAAGGAATGGGGAAGGGGGGAGATAAAAAGCAATTACTCCAAAAAATAATTTTTGTGGAATCATTTGCATCAAAACTATTTTTAGTTGCACAAAGTCTCTAATAATTTTTCTTCCCAAGAAGGAGGATCCTTACATCCAGGATTGCAAATGCATTTCCTATCATAGTTGCACAATTCGACACTCTACACCAATCGCTGCTTAGGGCTGTTGCCTCTAGCGTAACTTTAATCTGCCACCTGGCCTTTTTTGGCTCTTGATTTTTTTTTTTTTTTTTTTTTGGCTCTGTTAAAATTTATCATTTGCCTTCAAAACAGCAGAAAAATGGTTACATTCTTCAATGTTTGAATTTCAGATCCACTTTGTGTATCACTCAAGTCTTCTATTTGATATTTTTATTCAACATTTCTGTTTTTCCGAGGCCAATGATCCTTTTTTTTTTCTTCGATCAATATTTTTTTAAAATTTATTTTTCATTTCTTAAGTATAAAAGACTACAGAATAACGATTGTACAATTATAAGCTGGATTAAAAACTTTGAAGAAAAATGTCCAACTGTTATAACTTTAAATGTGATGCATTGCCAGGAGATTTTAAGATTTTAAAATTTTTTGTGTTAAATTACTTATTTTTATATAAGACATCTTTTCCACATTGTAGCATTTTGGAAAATAAAAACTTTGGTTTTTTTTCACCCACCCTAATAACAATATATTTTATATTATGTTGTAAATTGAATATTAAGCTCAATAACACAAGAGCCAGAATTGGAGATTTTTAAGAAAGTTGTTCCAGTTTATATGATGGAGGAAAATTCATTTCAGTTTTTAAAAAGATTTTGGCTGTAATAGTTAATGAGTATTAGTACATTTATGCTTCTTACAATATAACGATTAATTCCAAAGAATTGAACAAAATTATTTAGAAAAAAGTATTTATTTTTACAAATATTATTATATTATCATAGCCATCATATATTTTTCAAAAATAAAAAGCGTTCCTTTATAGGGATAAAGAGATGCATTATTTCTAACATCAAGATTTTAGTAAAATTTTTAATCAACTGTTTAACTAAGGGATGAAACCCTCCTGTTCCTCATCTAAAAATTTAAAATTAAAAGTAATTGAATTGTTCCCAACGAACAGTTAGAAGCATGGGAAAAAATCCATAGTTGACGATTAAATGAAAGATATAATAACCAAAAACAACTCTGCGTAATTAACTTTAAATTTAAAATAAAGTGGTTATAGCTTAGTTGCCAAAAAGACCGTGAGAATTAATATAACTCTGTAACTGAAACATTTCTGTGGTAAGAAAAATAAAATAACTAAAGGAATAAAGAGTTAAAAGTAAATTTTAATACTTTATTTAGACGCAACAGAGAATTGAACTAAAGTTAGCCGTTACATTGATTGTTAAAAAGAGAATAAAATATTTATATTTGCTATGTTACGAAATATAATAAAAATTAAATATAATTGATTTAAGAATTTATTTAATTGGATTAAAAATGATTAAAAAAATTTTAAAAGCTTGGAAATATGTAACGCCTATTTTGGCACCATAGAGATATTGTACCTAACTAAAACATTCTACTCTCAAGGCAAGGAAATAATAAATGTCAGTTGTAAAAAGTGAATATATATATATATAAAAAGTGCAAATATCAACATACTTCATTTTTAACTATTATAAAGCTAACAATGAACAAGATATCTCTGTATGGGATTTTTAAGACTTCCAAAATAAAATATACAGATTATAAGGAAAAAATAATCAATTCTCTTTGCAAACTAAGAACAGGCCAGTTAAAGTGCAAGTATTATATACAAGTTTTCTGGAGAAAAAAAACAACTTATAACCATTCAAATTAATCTAAAGAAACCGATTGCTGAAATCAATAATGATAGAAACACAACTTTAAAACCTTTTCAACTTTGATTCCATTTCAAACAAATTACTAAGCTTGTGGTTTCAAAAATAAGAAAACAAGAATTAAAGATTTTATTTGAACTTGAAATGTTGAATGTAATATGTTACAAAAAGGAAAAAGAAAAGAAAAAGAGTTCAGTAAAGTAAACACTGTGTTTAATGAGTTCAGGAAATAGAAAAATGCTTGTTAAATCCAAATTCAAGGTTAGCATAAAAATTTAAGATCAGTAGAAAAAATTCTATATCTTTTAAACTGCCAGTACGTAGATGAGCTGAACAATTTTGTATTTTTTATTTTTGTATTTTTGCATAATTTTGTATTTTTTACTTTTTTTTTCTTCATTATTTCAGAAATTCAATGTTTCCAAAATCTGAGAAAAAAATTTCAAACTGAAAGAATACACCCCAATACGATAATAATATTGTACGAACAAAATACACTATTTTCTTTGCTTAATCTAAAATCTTGCTTCATATGCTTCATAAAAAGCAAAATAGTCAAAAAATATTAAAAATTATTTATTACGTCTTAGCATGTTAGAAATTATTGACTGTGATAAGAAAACATTTGAAAAAAGCCTTTCAGAGATTTTGATACTTTGTCAGCAAAAAATACCTGTGTGTGCAATATAACACATATGTATATTTTTGGTTTATCGTTTGTTTTTACTATAATTTGAGTAACCATTATGCTGATTTTTACCATAGAAAGTATGTCTTAGAGTAATAAGGAAGCAATTAACTTAAAAAATAAAAAAGGAAAGAAAGTTAAAGGACTATTAAAAAAGTTGGAAATGAAGCTATCTGCAAAAATTGTTCGTCGTATAACTTATACATTGACAAATCACATGGGAGTACTGTTTTAGTTAAGCAGCCTTTAGAATATTTAGGCTAACAGCCTAATTTGTATTTTTAAAATGTGTAAAATTTAAATTAAATTCTTAAAATAAGATTCTTATACATATAATTAAAAATCTATCATTCTGCATATTCAAAATGAATTATTTTACAAGAGGATAAAACAACCTATATTGTAAAAGATTTTACTGCATGTTTAATTGTATATAAAATAGTGTTATATAAAACATGTACAACTTATCCATTTATTTTATACATATTTAAACTAATTTTTTATAAAAGAAGAACTTAGCATATTTAGGAAGATTTCTTTTCCGATAAATTTTGGAAAAAAATTGGGTACCCATGAGGGGAATTAAAAAACCTTTTATCAAACTCTTTTCAGTATTTTAGCAACAAAATATGCTTTATAAAACTTTCAATTAACTGAATATTATGTAATAAAATTTTCCCTACTGCAGAGCGTTCCCTTGACTGTTAAAGTACACTTAAAAGGGAAAAAACACTACTTCTAAACAATTTTTCAGTAAGAACAATACTTTTTCCTATTATCTGAAACTGCCATTTTGACTTTAACAAGCAAACTATTTATAAAAAATTTACTAAAATGGAGAAGAAAAAAAATTTTTGTACTTCTGATAGCACATTAAAAGCAGTTTACACATACAATGTTGCATTGAAAATGTCCTCTTAAATTAATTAATAAAATTAAATTACCTAAGATATTTCATAATTCTTCTTTGGCAACGGGTGGATTGGACATAAATTGTACAATGTCTTCTACAGTTCTCCCTTTATTATATTCAGCAACAAATTTTCCATGGCTAAAAATAAACAATTAAAATAATTATTGAAACACTAAAAAAAACTTAATTTAAAGAAAAATTTTAAAATGTTTGAGCCAACTTACCTAAAATATTTCACTGGAAAACAAAAACGAGCAATGATTAGTATACTTTTCAAAATTATGTAATAATAGATAAAATACATAGTAAATAATAACGTTTGAAAGGAAGTTACAAAATTTAAATTGGTAAATGAAGCATTTAAAAATCCATTAAATCTCTTATAATTTAAAAAATAAACATATTAGTTATTTAAACTATTATTTATCAGTAGTTATAAAATGAACCATTACTTTTACATTTGACACAGCTTTGTATACGTAAAAAAATTTCAATTTACAGAATAATTTAGAGCATATATTTTCAATAAAATTTTTAAATTTTGATTGAACAAATATTTTTCTCTCAAGCTTATACAAGCTTGGATAACATAAGTATTTTAACAGATTTAATTAAAGAAAACTCTAATATTAAGAAGATTTTAAAAGAAAAAATACATAAATCAGAATAAAAAATGATTTTAACAACTTTTAAAGGAATAAGGTTTTAAAATAAATTAAACAAATAATAAAATAAAAAAAGCTGTGCCATTTCAGAAAAAAGTTACCCAAGTCTTATTTATTGATTAAAACTAAACAATAATTTGCAATTAATTACAATAATTTCAAGTAATTTATTTTAAGTTTAAATTAATTAAATACAAACCAATGGGAAAAGCTTTAATGGAATGTTTTGTGGCAAGTGATCTTTCTACAGTAGCATCAACTGCAGCCAGTATACAGTCCACCTAAAAAAATGTATTGATAGTTTTATATTTCAATATATTCAAAGACATTTTAAATTTAAAAAATAAATAAATAACAGTAATCAATAATAGTAATAAATAAATAATAATTAACAGATTTAAATACAATACATTTTAACTAAACATTAATTTCCTTCTTTCTTTCCTATGTTGTTTTGCCAAGTATTGAAAAAACAATTAGACTTAATTAATAACTGAAAAAAATTTACAGTTAGACACTTCAAATGAATTGAATTCAAAATACAAGAAGTGATATTTGGAAGTTATTTGTGCAAAAATTAGATCCGAATACACCAAACATAAAAATGCATTGACATTAAAGTAATAACTGGAAAAAAATTCTTGTAAGACATTTCAAAAGAATTGAATTGGAAGAATTCACAATGCAAAATATTATATTTGAAAGTTTAATCAAAACAAAATTAGATCAGAATATACAAAACATGAGACAGACTAACTTATTTCATAGGTAATACCATTCATAGGTAATAACCATTGAAAATTTCTTTAAGTATTTTTATTAGGATTACCTTAAAAGGGAAGTTAACAATTGAATTTGAATTTGCTTTTTAATTTTAAAAAAATTAGTCAATAAAGCAAATAAGATGCTTTTACTTTTCTAACAGGGAAATTTTCAGGTGAATTTCAGCAAAATTATATTTTTTTTCAATAAAAATGCACTTTTTGAATCTAAAAAATTTAACAGACTCCATTTTAAAAAAAAAAAAAAAAGAAAAGAAAGAAAGAAAGATGAGGAAGATTAGAAGAAGAACTTCGTTTTTATTACTTCATTTTATTAATTAAGTTCTCTGAGATAAGTTTAATGGGAAAAAAAGTTTGGTCACTTCACGGTCAGACAATCCTATGAGATCAAGAGATTTGACCTTATGTGATAACAACTTAGAGCTAAACATACAACATGAGATTACATTTAAAAATACTCTACATATCACGAAACAGTAATACTATAAACCTTTATAAAAAAAATTTAACACTTTTCAGCATTTAAGAATGCCTTTTCTTAAAATACATTCTTAAGGGTTATTTTTTTCCCTTCAAGCATTGAGCCAATAAGCTAATATGTTATGAAATTTTCATGAAACCCACTATTTCCCCATGGAATGACACAGAGAAATAAGGTATTTAATGCATATTTATTTAATTAAAATAAATAAAAATAATATTAAATAAAAATAATATTAAATAAATTAAATTTATTTAAATTCCAAATAACATTTTTAATATGAATAAATGATACCATAGCTATTCAAAAATGAAAAAGACATAAAACAAATTTGAAACATAATTAATAAGAATTAAAAAAATTTAAATTAATTATTGAAGAAGCTCTAAAAACAGATAACAATAGAGAGATTTTGCAAAGCTTTCTAGTTTTCCTTTTCTCTAATGCCATATAAACTAAAGAACGTACACTCAAAAATTTCATGATCCCTATCAATAGCATGATCACTAATGGGTTAATTTTTAGGTTAATGTTAAACAAAACCTTATGCAAAATCTCTCCCATAATTCTTAATTTAAAATCGATAATCAAACCTTAACTAATTTTAAATAATATTTTTCTTCATTTCACATTTACATTGAAAAAAACTCAATTTTCGATTACACTCTACAGTTTCTAAAAATTATTATAAATAAAAAAATTTACATTCTTTTCCTTGAGTTTCGCAGCAGCTTCAGCAAAGGCTGGTTTCATAGCTTTACAATGTCCACACCCTGAAGGGCAAAAACAAAACTCCCTTAAATATTTTAAATAAATAAAAAACTAGTAAATTCATCAGTTTTTGAAATACATGTATATTAAAAATATGTAAATAAAATATTATAAGAATAAATATTTAACTACTAAAAAGGAATTATCAATCAATATTCCTAACGTTTGCATAAAAGGTCACAGATATGAAGACATAAATATTAAAAATACATAAAAAAATACAGTAAAATACTAAAATTTTAAACAATAAAAAATTAGTTAATATTAATTACTAGGCACATAAAACATCACAGTTTTAGATATAACAGAAATATTAAATACTTAGATATATAAAATACTGTTAAAATAAAAATTTAACTATAAAAAATAGATTAATATTTCTTACAGGGTGCATAAAACATCACAAGACTTGAAGAAGCTGCATTTATTACATCATCAAATGTTTCAGATTTTAAATACCGTACATGCTCTCCATTTGGAAGCTCTGACCACCACTGTTCTGGAGGAGGAGGGGGTGCTGGGGTTGGAAGAGGAGTGCCATCTACAGCAGATTTCATGTACTCAACAAAATCAGATTCCTTATATGAAATAAAAATAAAAACTAAACTGTGATCAATTGACAAACATTTGATTCCATTTTTTGAAATTTTTTCAAAAATTTAATTTTCAACTAAAGACAGCAATTTTAAAAGACACCATAATTGTATTGCTTTTTTCTTTTTTAAACAGGTTATGCAGAGGAAATTATGGCTGTATTTCAATACATAGAACAAATTTTGAAAGACGATACAGCAAGTGAATAAAAATAAAGTTGAAATGAAAATGTTGCCATTCTAAAATATTCAATTATGATTTTTTTTTAAAAAAAGCACAGAAAACCATGAGTTCATATTAAAAATACGAATTAGTTTAAATAAAAAAAAATTTATTCATAAATGGAAGCACAGAACTTAATTTGTGATAAAAGAAAATGCTACTTTTTATTTCTCACATAGTTTGGGTTAAACAATAAGTTAGAAACGATAAAAACTATTATTAATGAATGTTTAAAAACTTATCCATAAAACTAGTATAATAAAAACAAGAAATATATCTGATAAGTGATTAAACTAAAAAAAAATTATAAATAATTAAGAGCCAGTCACAAGTGAAATCAATAACTATAATATATAAGCATAACTGTAAAAAAAATAAGATTGCGTATCTTTTATAATTCTATCAAAAAGAAAAAAATCATACTTTAAGACAGCAAACTTGTAAACAATATTTTATATAACATTTTGTGCAGTGTTTATTTTCAAATTAAATGTGTTCAACTAGGACAGTATATAATTAGTTTTATAGAAATAACTGTTTGTTTAAAACTGTTTAATTTCTTTAAATTTATTTATTTCTTATTTATTTATTATTTTCATTTATTTATTTTTATCATTTATCTGTTACTTTTATTTATGTATTATTTTTCACATTATGCAAATTTAAAAAAAAAAAAAATTTTATTAGCACCAAAACTTAAAATAACCAAAGCAATTTATATTGTTGAATATGTACACAACAAAAAGAAAGGGATTAATTAAGTAAAATCACAAAAGCAATATTTTGCACAGAAGTTCATTTTAAATAAATAAAAAACACTTAAATAAAATATAAAAGATGTTATGTAAATAATTTTATATTTAAATGATCTGACATGAATAAAAAAATTTTATGATTCAAAACTTTTATCGTTTTTATAATCAAAGAAAAATTGGCATACTGTTCGACCACCATCATAAGGCTTTTCCACTTTGTAGTAGCTGAAATACTTCAGAGTAGGGTATCCTTTAACATCGTGTGCAGAACAAACACTGGCAAAAGCTGTACAATCCATAGCAGCAAATTCAACCTTAAAAAAATTTAATAACACTAAGTGTTTATGTAATATTAATTTATAAATATTTTAATTAGAAACTACGTATAAAACTAAAAAAACAGAGTAGTTCTAGCAGCAAATAAATACAAAACAGTTCAGAAGACAATAATATCACAAAACATTCCCAATTAACACACTATGAATAAAATCACAATTGACAAAGATACACTTCATGAAAATAGTATTCCATGTAGAGAGGAGGGGGAGGGAATTAGAAAACTGTATTGAATATGACTAAGCACTGTGTAAGGTTTCGCAGTGTCATGAATCCCATAAACAATATACGGTACGGCACTCTTGACAAGTTAAAGAAGAATGGGATACAAAGAAGAAAGAAAAAGTGGAGGAAAATAAGACAATTTGAGAGTTAGTTCTGCGCGCCAAAGTCTTGGATAGTGGCGCCATTTTGGTGAGAGAAGTTTGATCCGAGAACTTGAACTGAGAACAATTCCTTGATCGGTTTCTCACTCGGTATTCATTTATATTATTTGTTTTATTCTTACTGTTTTTGTTTGTGTTGTGGAAATATGTAAATTAAATAAAAACATAATAGTTATTTCCAACCTGGAGTAACTCATTCCCAACACATTACAACAACAACAATAGATTCCGATAATTTTTAGAACAGCAGGTAAAAAAAGATATAAGTCTCTGATTAGAATTGAAATGAAACCTTTGCATTATAATTTTTCAAATACCGTTATTTTTATTTAAAATTGAAATATCCCTTAATACTTCACCCTTGAAAATGGATAATTTTTATTCATATAATTTATGACATCTTATCATACAATATTCTTTAGCCTATATAATTAAAACTAATGATCACATGAACATAGTTACTCTCAATACAATTTAATTAACATTTAGTTAATTTTATAAAATATAATAAAAGACTTTATTCGTGTTTGAAATTTTTAGGAAATCAGAAAATAGAATATTGATAAAAAAAATATTTCTGATCAAGTTCAAGTCATCTAAGAATCAGAAAGCTTTGTTATTTTACTAAATATGTATACTTTAAGCTAACACAGAATACAAAAGTTACAATAGTAAAACATTCTCACTAGTATTTTACAAGTATCCATTTTAAAAGTTTTATACAAAAACTATTCAGAAATGTTTCCATATTTAAGAAATATGAATAATTATTTCCTTTCAATTCTGCATTTTTTTAAACAATTAGCTTTGAATATTTATTATTTTGCAATAAGACCAACAGAGACATTCGTGTGCACATAATAAAAATACAGTCTAATACTATTTCAAGAATAAAAATTAGCAATCTTACTTTTGGGTCATCTTTAAAGTATTCAGCAGCAGCTTGAAATTCTGGCTTAGCCTTTTTGCAATGACCACACCCTAATAATAAATATAAAAATGCAATAAATTAAATATTTAAAAGGAAAATGTCTTAAGTTTCAAGAAATGCTCGTTAAAAAATCAATTTATAATTAAATTATTTACATACTTTGTAATATTGAATTTATAGAATTATGATGCAATTTAAAATGTACAGGAGTTGAATAAATCTTTTTCTATGAATAGAATAACTTATTCATAAATATCAAATTTTATTCAGTTAACTATCAAAACTGATAGGACGTAACAAATATCAGTAAATTACATCATTAAACAAATAGTTTTAAATGCATTTCAAGTTATCTTATTCATAAGTGTTTGTGTTAATATTAAAATAGAAACTAAATAACGTCCAAACTAAATGATTAATGTCCAGTAACAACTATGTAGTTAGTTTTCTGTTTTTAAATATTTTGGAACTCAAGATATACAAGGTGTACCAAAATCACTGCCATTAATATATATTTTTAAAATCTTTATAAAATTAAAAGTAATGAACAAGGGTGCCAAATTGCTATTTTAATGAGAAAGATATAAAAACTGTAGCAGAATTCATCAAATTTCAATTAAAGGTATACGGATGAAAGACCAAAACCAGTTTGATATTCTAATGAAAGTTAAAGATGTTTTAAACAAGATCCTTATAAATCCTCATGTTTCCTTCCGCATACAAATAGTTATTTTAATATTTTTGGATCTTATTTTCTCAAAGGTGATTAATTAGATTTAGACATTTTTTTTCTTATTTTAACACTTGATAACTAAACATTAATCCAATAGACACTTAATTTTTACCAGTTTTTCAAAGTTCAGCTGTTACTGTAAGGTCTTTAAAGATTGCAAAAGTTTAATTAAACCCTTATCTACAATTCAAGAATATTTCTTTTGAGCCTGACATAAATAAAAATAGTCTGACATAAATAAAAGAAATATAAGAGTTGATTGATTACATACAAAACAGCACTGATTTGAAGTTAGTTAATCTAGGATTAAATGGTTGTTTGACAACTCTACTTTTATGACTTCATTTTTGAGAGGGTTTTTAAAATAGATTTAAGACAGTCTTTGTTTTGTGAAAATAAAACTACCCAGCATTTCTTAAACTGCAAGTGACTTATTGTGAAAAAAATCTAATAAAATTTAAAAAGAAAATAATTGTTACGAGCAACATACATGGAGCATAAAACATAAGTAAAACATGCTTCTTTCTTTTCAAGAATGGCTTGAAGTCTTCTTCTGTCAAGTGAACAACATTGCTCGGCTCTTCACTCCAAGGTGTTTCAGGTGGTGGAGGAGGAGGTGGTTCTTTAGGACTAAAAAAGTTAAAAATTAGAAAAGCAGATAAGAAAATAAATTTCTAATTTTTAATGGGAGAAAACAGTATGAACTTACTCTTTCATAAACTCAACAATTTTGTCAGCAGTTCTAAAGCTAACATCAAATGCAGGTTCCCCATTTCTAAAATAACAATAAAAATTGTTTTATAATTAGATTTTACATTTATAAACTGATTTATAAATACACATAGACATTTATAAATAGATTTAGCTTCCACATGAGAAAATATTTTTACTGATTTAATATTTTCATTCTATGTGCTATCACATAATGCAGAGGTTCAATTTAAATACTAGTTTTATAATTATTATATTAAAATGATTAAAAAATACTTCTCTTAAAAAAATTAATATATATTTGAATTGGCAACTTGTAAAAAAAAATAATAAACAGCGTAGCACAAACATAAAATCTGAAATATTAGATACTTAAGCTTACATAGAATAATTAAAAATTTGGTAAATAAATAATATGCAATTAAATTTTAATATGTTATCTATGCAATTTTTTTTTAATTTTTAGATTTTCAAGAACACAAATGGAAAAAATTATAATATATAAGTTCTTTGCAGTTTGACCAATCGCTATATATATATTTTTTTCTTCGTATTACTCATGAATTCTCAGTATACTCTATACACTGTTGATTTCAAAAATCCTAGTTCTATAATAATTTTCGAAACTAAATAGACTAAGTGAGGAGTTAAATTACTGATGATAATACAATGCAAATAATATAGTATTGCGCTTTATTTATGCATATATGAAGGCACTTCAGTAACTGCATGTATAGCTAGTATTGACATTGTTGTTAATCGGTTGTTTCAATTTTCAGCATTTCTGAAACTTTTTTTATTTGAAACCTTTGATCACAAACAAATAACAAGAGTTCAAACAAGTCATTCAATTTCCAAAATCATTTAAGAACTAGAATTTTACAGTGTACTGAGAATTCACTGAAAAAACTAGTGATCAGATAATTCACAAAGGTCAAATAAATTAGAATAAGAGCGGTGCCAAGCATTGTCAAGTATGTGTTCATCTACAAATTAAACGAAAATATCTTAATATCTTTTTAATAAATGAATTTTATTTTAACTGATATGTAATGATGTGTAATTATCATTATAAAATAATACTTTTAAAAAAAATCTGTATAAACAAAATATAAATCAATGAAAAAAAATCGAAAATTTTAGCAGGAAAAACTTGTATTTAGGAGACACACATGTTTCTCTTTTGCAGTCAATTTTAACTTTTAGAAAGTAATAAATCTTAATTATATAATTTTCCTAAATGAAAAAATTAAATATTTCCTTTTAATCTCATTTAATGAAATGTTAACACTTATACATTTAAGTATTAAAGAATATAACTCATCAACATTATGCAACTCATTATTTAAAAAAAAAAATTAAAAACACCTACATTTTATAACAATGTTAATAGATTTCAATTCTTAACACAGATTATGTGTTTCAACAAATGATAGCTAAGTTTGTTTAAGATGTTTGTTAGAATCTGCACAATAGTTTTTGCTTGGAGCCTTATCAAATAAAGAAATATTTGAAGGGATTTTAAGGGAATCATTTTCATTTAAGTTTTAACAGGACAATACTACTATCAGTTCTTAAGTGTACTGGACTAACTGTATGATTCACTCAAACAGAAAAAGGGTAGAAATGATTAATAGAAAAAATATCATCTCCCACAAAGAAAATGTGAGATGTAATTCAAGTTTAGTAACTTAGCAAAAGCTTTTGCAGCTTCAATAGGATTTACTACTACACCCACTATAATCTTCAGACTTTTGACCTTTGGATTATTACTTTTTCCTGTCAATACAAAAATTGTTAGGCAGAAAACTCAATTACTTTCCAAAGAAACCATTATTATAAATTTATAAAGCCCTATACTTATAATGTGAATCATAATGAGTTGAAAGAAGTTTCAAAAATAGATCGGAAAAATAACTAACAAATTATATTTGGTCTATTAACCCACTGATGATTCGGCACCTAAAAAGACAGACTTCTCTGCATAGCAAAACCGGTTTTTCCATGTTATTAGAGAGGGAAACAGTATATTGAAGAGAAACATTCTCGCAACTTTGCCCATTTGCTTAATCGGCAGTGAGTTAAACATAAGCTAATTGAAGAGGTTAGTCAAAGTGACATACTGAAACAGTGAACAATTTTGGATTTAAAAGCATGAAATCTTAATAGCTCTCTGTCTCTCTCTCTATATATATATAATAAATAAATCTAATTTCATTAGGAAAATCTGTTTTTAAAAAAAAAACATCCAACTATTTTGATACTTTCTAAAGCTGATACTCTTAAATATACTAAAATGTCACTTGAGATCTTTTTCTAGTATGATCTTCAAGAATATGATGATGTTAGGAAGATAATACTCTAATTATAAATATTAATAATAAAACAAAAATAAATTTTACTGGAAAATCTAAAGTCAGAATTTAAATTCATCTTTAATAACAAAAGGATTCTTCCTGAATACAGCAGAGGTGAAAAGCTCATACAAGGATATCTAACACTGAATCCTAAACATAATTTTGCTAAAATTGTATACGGAAATTAATACATACTTAAAATATTTAACTGTAGGATAGCCATTTATTTTATATTTGTCAGATACAGCTTTCTCTTTCGTAGCATCTACAGCCGCTAAAATACCAGGAATCTGAAATAAAAAATCTAACTAAAACACAAATAGCCAAAGAGTTAAAACTAAACAGAATGTAAAGTTTTGCAAATTAATAAATTTAAAATTGATCTCAATGAAGCTATTTGTACAAAGTTTTAGATAAAATAAAAAAATTATTGTATTGTACAAAAAGTTTAAAAGTAAAAATGGGAAAATGCTGTATTTTTATTATGAAACATAAATGTAAAGTAACCCAAATATAGAATTGTTTAAAGCCATTTTAAAATAACTTTCTAATATAAATTTTGATTTAAAAAAATATGTGCTGTTAATAACTATTTATGATAATAATCATCCAACACTTTGTAATTTTTTAACTATCAGGGATCTGTTTAGAAGAAATTTGGGTCCGTTAACGGACCCTTCACAAAATATCTTTTCATAAAAACGGATATCTTTTCATAAAAACGGAAAAATATCTTTTCATCCTTCACAAAATATTTTAACTTAAAAACAGACCCTTCACAAAATAATTTATCTTTTAAATGGATCCTTTTACAAATTTGTTTATCTTCATTATTGTTTTCTTAATCGAATAAACCCTTTCCAGGGGCGGGGAAGAAAGACAGGTGTAAACGAACTAAGTTTTGTCTTCGGCAGACGCTTCTTCCTTTATTCGTCCAAAATGAATATTCTGCGTTCAGTAGTATAGGCTAAATACCAAATATTTGTGTGTTGCATCTCTAATTTAATAGCAGCAATTGCTGTTTATTTTTGAAAATTTTATTTATTTTAAATTATAATTTTACAGTGTTGAGCATAATCTTGTATCTATTTACAATTTAAAAGCTCCTTGAAAAAGTTGTTTGCAATAGCAAGACCCTATTTGCACAATTTCACAAAAGCAGGACTCTGGTTGAAAGAATGTGACTTAACGTTTTTTTTTATATTCACAAATTACGAGTAATTTTTTTCACAATTTTACAAAAACAGGAGCTTTCACAAAATGCCTGGACAGACCCCTAACTATACACTAGTTGTAGAAAAAAAAGTGTATAGACAGCAAAAGATTATGAATAGGTAAAGAAATCAAACTTAACAAAAAGAGTGAAAAAACTACACGATAAAAAAAATACTTCTAAACTCATGTATTATTTTCAAACCCTTAAAAGAATCTAAATAAAAGCAATAAAAGCAACATTTTAAATTTAGAGTTGAAAGAAGTAATCAAATTTAGCAAGACTTGCTGCGCAGGTTTCTATATACTACTATTTCAAGCTTGAAAATGTGCGTTGAAATAATCAGTAATGATGATTAGATAGAATATAGACTTTATTGGGACAAGTGTCAGAAATAGTTGTACTGCACTTACAGGGTTCCCACTCAATTTCAGAAAAAAAATTCCCTGACTTTTCCAGGTATTCCAGGGAAATTTCAATAAAAATCCATACCATATTTTATCTATACTATGACATTTTTCATCAGAAAATTTGGATTTTTTTTATTTGTTATGCCAAGTATTAGATTTTTTTGTGTAAAATAAATATCATTATATTAGGAAGAAAGCATTTCAGTATGTCTATATGTAAAATTTTTACAATAAATAATTGTAATAGATGTTGGCATTATTTAACTTGAATCTCAATAACTGAGTATTGTTACTGACAATTTTAAGACTGATATTTTTCCAGGAATAATGAAGGAATTTTCCAGGTTTTTGTAAGAAAATTGCCCCTTTCCCTGACTATTCTCTGATTTTTGGAGTTGAAATAAAATTCCCTGACAATTCCAGGTTTTCCCTGTTCTCCCTGACCCGTGGGAACCCTGTGCACAACACTTACTAAAGGTAAAAATACTAAACAATGTAACAAACTAAGACAGGCTCAAAAACAAAAAGTATGGAGAAAAAACATAATAAGCAAAATTATTATAAACAAGTTAAATTATAATATTACTTACATTGTTATCTTTCAAACTTGCAGCGGCATTCACATATTCTGGTTTCATTTTTTTGCAATGTCCACACCCTTAAATAATAATAATATATGAAAAAAAGATCATGAAAAAATACAAGAAATAAAATTTTTCTGAATACTATATTCTTACATAAAAAATTATAATAAACGTGTATTTAAAAAAAAAAAAAAAAAAAGTGAGAGAGAGAGAAATATTTTAAGTATTGGTTGAATGCTATAAAAAGAAAAGCCATCCATGAAAAACGCAGCATTATAATAAACATATCAGGCTGCATGAATTTAAAACTTATTTATGTTTATCAATGACAATATCTTTCAATATTGAGCTAAACAATTGCATCTTTATGTTACTATTATTAATTCTCTGACTTACTAATAATTTTTATCTATAGTAAAAAAATGAATAGTTTAAATGATTTGCTGGCTTTTTGCCTTACATGTAAGGCAAAGAAGGGGTTTTTCACAAATTTTATTATTTATTATTGCAAATTACACTAAATTAGAATAACCGGACAGCAAGAACAAAATTTAGTATGTGGTAAACCTCTTATTGTTTTGAGCCTTCCTATGAAAATAACAAAAACTGCTGAGAAAATTGCTTGAATTTTTTTTATGATACTTAAATAAGATTTTTTCTTTTAGTTGCCAAATACGACTCCAAAAAAATTATAAAAAAAAAAAATTTTTAATTTCTTCTGCACACCCACAGTATATGTATATAATAAAAAAATATTTTAAATACTCATATCTTGTGCATTTTCAAACAATTTTTTTTCTTCAAATTTTAAAGCAATAATATTGTAATTAATTTTAAATTGCTTCAAACATTTTGTTTAATTTTACTGAATATTTTCAAAGTTATAGCAACAAAACATAAAAAATTTGCTTTTTACAAAAATGTTTATATTGGCATTAATATTTAAGCTAGATTTACGAAATTTTATTCAGTTATTGCAAATAACAATTAAAGTAATCGATAGAAATTGAAAGTTCATTGCTTGACTTTCTGAAATAGTGTATTCAAAAATACTTGTTTTTTTAATAATTTGGTCCCTCAAGCCTCTAAAAGCTTTAAACTGTACTGCAAAGTATGAAAAATTGCATGAACTAAACAAATTCTAAAGTTACAAAATAGTCCTTAAAGTATTTCTTGAGAAATTCAAAAAAATATTAACAACAGAAGTGTTTCTTCTATTATTGTAGGGTAGTGTATATACATATCCTTTACAGAATTACCATAGAATGCATGGTATTTTAAAGAAAAGTATCTCTCACATTCAACAATAAGTATGCCATTCCATAAGTATGTCAAAACATCATGAAATTTTAAAAGTTGAATGTTAGAAAAAAATAAGTAATTTTTTCATATTATATAAGATAAGCATTGTATAAATCCTGCGAGCCTGGTAACAAATATTTGTGAAACACTTTAAATAAATTTTAACCCATGAAATTTAAATGTTAGTAATAAATAGATATATAAAAACAGATAACAATATAAATTTATAATTTCTTTAAAATTAAATGCTAGCAGTCAATACAAATATATAAATAAGGTGTTTCATAAAAACTGCTTAAATGTACATTTTTAATCCTCATAACTAGACAGCGGATAATATGCAATTGCATATTTTAGCACTTTTTGCTATTTGTGCAAAAAAAATGCATAAAAAGGTATATTTGCTCTTATAAATGCATATTTTCAGCATTTTATGGCTCACTATTTTTTTTATGTTAGCATAAGGAACGCTTTAAATTTTGTTTTGTCGTTCTTTATGACCTGGATTGATGTTTCTGGGGGTGATTGCAATCACATGAAAAAGATGTAGAAATGAGGTGTGTGTCGGGAACGGGGGTACAAAGGGCCCACCCAAACAGACATTCGTCATAGAAACCTCAGAAAGGGATGGTCAGATATGATATGAAGGGATGTCTTTTCCTGGAATATTTGTCAATCTGTGTGGGAAAAATAAGGCTTCTGTGGTAGGTAGAAAATGACCTCCCTTTCCTGTGATTGATTAGTTAAAAGGTGGAGTGAATACATTTTCGGAGAGAGCTGCTATTCTAACATATTTCAATAGTCCATTTGATAGATAGATAGTTTCGACATCCATCAGTTGAATACGTAGTTAGTGAAGCTTAACGTGATTTTTGACTGCTGAATTTTATAATATGCCAAAAATTAAGTCGACTAAATCAAATTTAATGAAGACATGGATTTCGGACTATGGGAAGGACTTTACGACCGATGGGGAAATAGTATTTTGTGTGATTTGTCAAAAACACATTTAAAGTACCAAATCGATCAACATATAAAGACTAATGCTCACTCCGCAAAAAAAAAAAAAAAAAGCAGAATACAAAAGGATTTGTTCAAAGTTTATTAACTATTCCTGCTCAAGCAGCTTAAAAGGAAAGTGATTTTTCTAGTGATTTATGCAAAGCCTTAGTAAGCAGCAATATTCCTTTAAAAAAGTTAAATAATCCAAACTTAAGACAGTTTTTAAAAAAATATTGTACCAATCAGATTATTCCCGATGAATCGACTTTAAGAAAGAACTACCTTCAACTGATATATAACGAAGTACTGGATAATATTCGACGAGATATTGGAGATGGCCCTATATGGATTGAAGTCGATGAGACGACAGATCAGTGCGGTCGCTATATTGTTCATTTTATTTGTGGAAAAATGAATAATATTCCTACTTGACCACATCTTCTAGCAAGCAAAGCCCTTGAAAAAGTCAATCATTCAACCATAGCAAAGTTTGTCAATGATTCTATCAAATTATTATGGCCTGAGAGAGATGGTTCTGAAGATGTTTTGATTTTTGTCAGTGATGCCGCTCTGTATATGGTCAAATCTGCAGCAGCACTGGAAATTTTTTATCCCAGAATGCTTCATATTACATGTTTGGCTCATGCTGTTCACAGACTGGCTGAGACTGTTCGAGAAGTATTCTCCTCTGTGAATGATTTAATTTCTAGTATCAAGAAAGTTTTTCTCAAGGCACCTGTGCGCATAAAATTGTATAAAGAAATGTATCCTGATTTGCCCTTATCTCCACAGCCTGTGATAACTAGGTGGGGTACATGGATTGAAGCTGCACGTTTTTACGTTAATAATTTTGATGCAATAAAGTCAGTGGAGATGCAATTGACAGTTCCCGTGCTTCTTCAGTTTATGTCACAAAAGAAATACTACAGGATATCTCTTTGCAGAAGGACTTGGCCCGAAATTGAAAAAATTCAACAGTGCATCAACGCTCTTCCAGACTCATTTGGGAAGAAAGTAAAAGAAAAATGGTGTTTCGTTCAAAACAAAAATTCGGGTTTTGCAGCAGTGAAGAAGATAAATGATTTTCTTAATGGAAACGGAACTGAACTTCCAGAGAAAGTAAAACCAATGAGTACGAAATTGTACCAGTTTTGTCAAATAACATTGGTTGACGAGGAGAGGTCATTTTCTGCTTTCAAAATGATCTTTGACGACCGACGACATCAATTCACCCTTGTAATTTTGGAAAAACACTTAGTTGTGAATTGCAACAAAAATTATTCAGTTTAAATAAATCTTTCCGGAAAATGCGATGATTTTTCTTCTCTCATTTATCGTACTTCAGTTTTACGCTTTTTCTTCAGAAATGTATAGATTCAAGTAAGAAATATTTTGATTTTCTTCCTTTTAACAAAAAAATGTTTTAGCTGTGTTTGTTGGAAAAAGTAAGTAGTAGTATTTAAATAAGTTGAACTTTTAATTTCTATTTTAAATGCATATTTCTAGTTTTAAGAGCATATATTCAAGTTTTTTAGTGCATATTTGCATGCATATTTTGTCCGTTTTTTAGTGCACATAATCCGCTGTCTACTCATAACAAATGACAAAAGAAAATATTCTTGGGGGGGGGGGCAAATAAGTATTTAAGACAGGAAGACACAAGTATGCTATCAAATACTCACAAATCACAATCAAGAAAGGCAAGCATAGAAAAAACAAAAACCTGTTTGATTATAAGACAAAACTGAAGGTGTTTCTAATAATCACCTTTAATGTTTCTCCCACAATCAACCAAGTTTTTATTTTTTTGTATACCTATCCTTATCAGAGTGTTTTGTCAGATTTCGATGGTCTTTTTGCCTCTTCCTTGCATTAATTTTAATTTAAGACTCCCAAAGTGTATACTTTGCTTTTATTTTTAATAAAGATTCTAAAAAATATATATTACGTGATGCTTTACGGAACAAACTGCATTTATCGAATTTTATTTCAGGTACTTAAAAAAAAGGAACAAATATGACAGCTTATGAGTTATTTTATTATTTTACTACAAAAAAAAAAAAACATTAAGGAAAGAAATAGCAAGAAAAATTTATAGCTAAAAAAATAAAAAATAAAGGTGAAAAACAGTCCCAAATTAATTTCAGATACTGAGTTTCCAGACTTTTCCATTAAAATTTAAACTAAATTCTAAACCATTGATAATATTACATTAAATCAACAATGCAGTATTTGTCATGTACAGCAATATTTTACCAGAATAAAGTGATTTTTTCAATTAAGCAATGAAACTTACTTTTAGTAGATCACTATGCCGAATTTTAAAATTTGTTAAACAACAGAATTTCTTTAAGCACAGTATATAAATAAAAAATATGAACAATATTTTGCACAAGAGCCAGAAAAATTTTAAAAACAGAAATTATTGTAGAAAATGAATTTTAAACAACTTCATACTTTATTTTATTTAAATAAATCTAAAAAAAAAAAAAAATTATTGAAGTAGACAGATTATTTAATTTGAACCTCATTGTTTACTTAAAGTCGCTGTAAATTTAAGATTTGTTTATTTCCAAGTTTATTGTGTGGATTTTTATTTAATGGATAAAAACAAAGTTCATGAACCTCAACTCTTTTTGAGAGAAGAAAAAAAACTTTAAAATATGCAGTTCAAAATCTTACATACATGGTGCATAAAACATGACTAACACTGATGATTCTGATTCTAATGTGGATGCAAATGTATCATCAGTCAGATGCTGGACATGACTGGGTGTATCAGCCCAAGATTCTTCTTTAGGCTTCTCTGGCTGATTTACAGGACTGAAACGTAAGTTATACACTGAAAATCTATCATGATATGCTGTCATATAATAATTAACTATCTTAATGAATAATCAATTAATTAATATAATTATGAATTATATAAACATGAATAAACTATATAAGAATTAACTGAGTGTATGTAAAAAAAATTTAAAGTGACTAGAAATAGCTTGTAGAAATAAAGCCAATGAATTTACTACTCAGAATTTCCTCTATGCTAAACATTGGTAAAAAATTTTTTTTACTCATTATAGCACAATGTAACAAGCCCTCATCCCCAGATGTCATCCCAGAAAACTACCCCCAGATGGCGTGGCAAGCGCCAAAGATATATTAACTTTTTATTTTTCAAAACTAAAAACAGTAGATGTAATACAACTGGAAAAGCGGCTTGTCCCGCTATTTACTTACTTATTCTTTTTCATCACTTTATAATTACCACGTTTCATTAAATGTAAATTTATCATCATTTGTCATAAATATAATGAAATCCAATAAATATTTTTATAGATAATCAAATTGGCGGTCTAAAGGTAAGTGGAGCATTTTCCATTATTCATATAGAAAGCAAGAATTCATTTTAGATTGAACAGCACACATAACTGCTTAAATTTTAAATTGCATTTACACATAAAATAAATTTATTTTTCATGTTTGAACAACAATTTTAAATATGAAATTTATTTTCCTGAAATTTTATAAATCTTTGAAATGAAATTTATAGCTTTCTTTGGAAGCAGTTAGAAACCAAACTGTCAGAATTACAAACAAAATTGGTATTTATGAATTTAATAATTTTAAAGATATTTCAATGGGAGTTATGATTGTGTCAATAAAATTTGAATTCAAAAATTTATAATTTTAAATTAAACTGTGCTTTATGACTTTTCCAAAAGTGATTAGTAAACGAAAGGTATACTTGCTCTAAAATGATTAATTCTGATATAGACCTGAATAATCCATATATATATATATATATATATATATATATATATTAAAGATGGACAATGGAGGAAACTACTTTTCTAACAGAATAAACATAATATTATTTGTTGTACAGAAAACCTAACATTTATTGCACATTTGCATTTATTGCATGAAAAGCACATTAGGGAATCAGAAATGTATACTTATCAATGATTTGAAACTCAAAAAAGTTAAATTTTAATATATATTCATTTATTATATTCAATTAGATACATTCAAAACTATTAACTAAGGTGTAAATTTTCTTTTAGGAGTTAGAAGCAACATATTACTAAAAAACATCATCCGAATAAAAAAACTAAGTAAGAAAAACTTTAATATTGTCATTACAGAACTTGTCATTACATTTTGCTCAAAATAAAAACACAAGTAAAAATAAATTTTTAAAATTCATCGACAACTTAAACATTATCTATTGTCCACTACTACATTTTTATGTACTTTGACAGTAATTTATATCAAGCCACATGAAAAATCACAAATGTTAATTAATGTCATTTCAAAGTATACTTGTTTTTTTAAAAAATCTATAAAATTATGAATAATATCAAGTCTTACTTTTTCATGAAACCAACAATGCTTTCTTTATTGTTTTCCCCATCATATTTGTGCTTCAACTGCCCATCTCTAAAAATGACATAAAGATTGCAAATTAAAGTAAATGCATAATAAACCAATTTTAAAAACAACCAACACAAATCTTAATATTATAATAAAAAAATGAAGAAAAAAAACTTATCTTTAAAATTTTGTAAGAAAGTTTGTTCAACTATATATAAGCCCTGTTTAATCAATTCATGAGCTTAACTTATTTGAGAGCCATTTTATAAATATACTAAATAAGTTAACTCATACAAAAACAAGTGAAAAATGTGAAAGAGAGAACTCCATTTCCTAGTTTATTTAAAACGTTTTTTAGTAAGAAAAACATTTTTTAATATAAAAATCAGAAATTAACTACTTTTATTATTATCTATTTTGTCAAAAAAATATATTTGGTATATTTATATAAATTAGTATATTTAGCATATATATGTATCTGGTTTAACTTTATTAACAAAAAAGCTCATTCTTCACAACGGACCAAATAAAATATCAGGACATTTCTTAAAAAAATCAGGACTTTTTTTGGAACAGTATGCACATACCAGACTTTTAAAAAGGAGAAACGAGAAAATAACAAAAAAAGTATAAATTGTTCTGCTTGAGTATGATTACGGTGAATTTCACAGGGGGAAAAACAACTCTTAACAGTTTGACTGAACAACTCTTAACAGTTTGAGATCAAAATAAAGAAAATTGTTATAATACTGTTGCATTAAAATGACAGGTAAAAAGTAACAATTAGTCAAAGTAAAATTTGTAATCGAGTTTAAGTCTTTTTTAATCAAATAATTTTAACGCTGATTTTCAATAATCTTGTACCGAAATTGAATATCCGACATATTATTTTTGTACAAAAGTACTTTAATTCGTACTTTACAAAGTAATTTAATAAAGAGTATTTTATTCTACAATCAAAAAACCTATAATATGCTTACAACTAATTTCAAAATAAGATAAAAGAGATGAATCAATAACAAAACTCCACCCTACAAGATTTATTATCATATTTCCTGAAAATAATAAATGTGGATTCCATTAATTCATCAACATCAAAATCAATAATATAAAATTTTTAATTGAGTTATTCTTTCTAAAAAGTTTTAAATAGTTAATTCTACAGGTAAAATATACACCTGAACCATGCATATAATTAGTGGACAGTACCCATGTTCGAACTATTGGATTTAGTGATTGTTAACTAGCATTATAATTTTTTTAAAGAAAAAAAGGATAATACGTCATCAATAAAAAATTTTTTTCTATTTTTTGAATGGGTTACTTCAAAATCTGTAGGGTCAGGTGGGGGAAAGTGGTGGTAAAATCAAGGTTTTTTTTTAAAAATCCTTATAACAGTAAGTTTTAAGCACTAGATATCAGGTTTTTAGTAGATATTATATACATTAGACTTATATAGGTTAGAAATATTGTGTTTATATAAAGTTTTGCCAAGAAAATTTCTTGTAGATTCATTTTAAAATAGGCATGTTTTGATACCACCACTTTCCCCCAGGGTGGGGTAAAGTGGGGGTATAATATGTTTTTATTTATTATTTCTTCAAAATTTAACTGTGAAATAAAGGAAAGGCTATGAGATTTACATTCAAATCTATATTCAAAGTATCCAATTTACATAAAATTTCTTGCATAGTTTTTATTATAATTACTGATTAAAAAAATAATGTCCACGACTGTCAAATCTTGGTTCATCTAAAATGCGAATAATGCTGCTAACTTCCACATTATCTTCATCATCTAATTCTGGGAAAGTATAATAATTTCCCAATTTAGACTTAGTAAGATATTTAACATGATATAGATCACCATTTTTCTCAACAACTTGCCCGATAAATGAGCACATCATAATTCTTTTGGAATTGTATTTTACCTCAAGCCATGAACCTTGATTGATTTTTCTGGTATCGAGAGGGGTTGTAGGACTGGTGACTTTTTTTATTTTTATATCAGACCTGTTTTGGTGTTTTCGTTTAGGAACCTGGCCTAAATTGCATTTTTTCTTTCTGTCTTCTTCTTCCAGTGCTAATCTTTTTAAAACATTCTCTTGAGTTAAAATTTCCCCAGATTTGCTTTGCACCCTGGCGATCGGCCAGGTCCTTGATGTGATGGACTTTTAACAATCCACCTCCTTAAAGTTTGTTCAGGAATACCATTTTTCTTGGATGCAGAATAAATAGATGCTCCATTTTTAACTTCTGCTATAGCCATCTGAAGATCATTTTGTGTATACTTAGGACCACTAGTCTTTTTTATGTAGTTTCTAGGCATACTTAAGCTGGAAAAAAAAAATTACATGTCAGTGAACAGTCACACATTAAAATTATCAAAATTTAAAAAAAAAAGAATTAAATTTATTCTAATGATATTAAAAAATATTCTAAATCATGATTAAATATGTAAAAAATAACTTTTAATTTAATTGCATTATCATATTAAGATTAAAATTTATAAATAAAGCCTATTTTTTTTAGATTAATACTTTTATTACAGCCCATTTTTAAAAATTAATCACATCTACAGTCTAAAATTGAATCATCATACAACATTGAGCTAAGCCTAACTATACCACCACTTTCCCCCACCTCAGAAAAAAAATCATAAAAAATTGAAATAATAAAATAATTCTTACCTTGATGCATGAATCTGTTTCTAAGAAGTTCTTCTACTGAAATGTATCAAAATACACTAATTTTTTCAAGTGAGAAAGGATCAAGAACAAAGTTTATCAATACGATGTGTTAAGAACAAACTGCACATATATGTAAACAAGAAGATAAACAGCAGTAAACTTGTTGCTAGATTTACAAATCTTAATAGAAATATTTGTCACAAACTCCAATTATGTATTAATTGAAAAAAAAGTAAAAATATGTACATTTATTGTGAAAAAAGTGCATTTTTTTAGATTACCACCACTTTCCCCCCTCCCACCACTTTCCCCCACCTGACCCTATTCATATTCTAAGAAACTGGGATATTCTGAACACACAAAAATCAGGTGTAGCAAAAAGCTAAAAATTAAGACAAAATATTTTTTTATCAGGAAAATCATGACAACTACAAACCTTGAAAGCTGTATTTTTATTAAATAGCATTATTCCACACACAATGTTTATATTGAAGTTAACTCAATAAAAACAGTTTGTTCACAGACATACTTTTAAAATGAAATAATATAAAATAAAACTTACTCAAAATACAATAAAGTTGGAAATCCAGTTATATTAAAATGCTGTCTTATAACTGCATTTTCAGGTTTATTAACATCCATGGCAGCCATTACCTAAACATTAAAAATAAATTGTGTGCATGTTTATGTGCAATTTGGAGTATGTTTGTAAGCTTTAAGTGCATTTTCTTAAAAGAAAAATAATAAGTTACTCAATAACATTAAAATACTTATTGGGCTAATTTTGTTTAAAATAAATGAATTTTGAACAAACCTTATAACATAGAATTAAATAAAAAATGCTCCAATAAAAATAAAAATTTATGAATATCTAATAAATATGAAAATATACATACCGAGTGGCCTTTTAATTCAGTGGCAGAAGCTTCATATTCAGGTTTCATTCTTTTGCAAAATCCACACCCTAAATGACATGCAGCCAATAAATTTACATGAAAAAAAAGTACTTAGCAGTATAAATTTAAAAAGTTAGAAAATATCCTTTCAGATTTCAAAAGAAAGATTTATAAAACCTTTTTATAGTGTAATGTGAATGTAGTTATGTAATGTATATTATATAACTTCAGATGAACATTATAAAAATGTTGCATATTATAAAACAATAGTTAAAATTTGAGATTTAGTACTAAAGCCACACAGAATGAAACCAACCAAAATAATTTCATTATTATTAATTATTATTTAATTTACATGGAAAAAAATAAATGATTAGCAGTTTAAATTTAGAAAGTTAGAAAAACTCATTTCATATTTTAAAAAAAAGAAGATTAATAAAACTCTTACTGATCAATGTATATGTAGTAATATAAAGTATATCATATAACTTCATATAAATGTTAATTACACACGCAGTAGCACAAAAGCTGAAATTTAGCTATAATGACCACAGAATATAACCAACCTAAACAATTTTAGATTAAATAAAAATTATCAGATTTAAAGTACTAAATTGTCTCAGCTCAAAACTTTGGAAAATATGGAATGGAATAAATCTAGGAATGGAATAAATCTAAACATTTAGTTTTTTTTTTTTTAACTAATGAATCTGACGTAAAATAAAAGTGTAATCCATTCTTCTTAAACAAAAGCATAGATTGCACTTATTTTAATTAATAAAAAATATTGAATGCCCAAAAAATAAAAATAAAATGCTTTACAAGAATAATGCAAAACACAATTATTTTACACGATTTGAAGCACCAAAAAATTTAGAAGCAACTTTCAAATATACCCTGGAGTTTATCAGCAATATCAAACATATTTTTTATTTGGTCTAAATTTTTATTAATGTTTAACATTATTTATTCTCTCTTCAGACTATTCAATAACATTCTAATGGATTTCATTAAAGCCAATAGGAATATCACCCTAAAAACTTAACTGCCAATGTTTTTTTTTTAGTAAAACAGTAATATATTCATACATATTTTATTTATAGTTGGCTAGATTGGTAATGAGCATAAATAAAATGAAATATTTCTAAAAAGTATTCATAAACCCAATTTATTCCTATAAAATTTTATGGATTTTTAACTTTTTTCACATTAGCTGCATTATTTTGCATGTCTCCTGATTAACTCTATAGAAAAATTATTAAAAATAACTTAAACAAAAAAAACAAAAAAAATCAACTCTTTTTACTGGTATCAATCAAATATATTAATTAAAAGAAAAATTAAATTTTTATGGTAATTACCAAACGAATATTGTTACTTGAATTATAAGTCAATTTTGCATTTTAATAAATATAAACAATAAAATATAGCGTAAGAATTTGAAACTAAGGAAAGGAGACTTTTTATAACAAAAAAACGACAAACTAATTCTAACTAATTTTCGTCATTTAGAATAGTCAAGAGAATAGGGGAAAATTAAATTAATGAAAACAAAATAGAGGGTGCAAAGCAATATGAATTATTACGAATTAAATATTAGAGCGTGAAACGGAGACACATTTAAATCCAATACATCACTCATTCTAGTCACAATAGAGAACTAAGAACTTAATTTATAATTTAATTTCAAATACTTTAATAAAGTATCAATTTTAAAAACAGCTAAAAATTATTCGTATACTTAAAAGTACTACTTTAAGTATATATAAGAACATATTTATAGAGATGTACTGCAAAATAAATTATAAGGCTTTAAAAAGTCAGTGTTATTAGACATTACTGAAAGTAAGTGAAACATTTATAGAAAAATCATGCTAGCAATCACAAAAATATTTTAATTAAAAATTAACTTACATGGTGCATAGAACATCACCATAATGGGCTGTTTTTCTTTTTGTAAAAGTTTTCCCAAAGTCTATCATGTTGGAAAGAAAAGAAAAAATTATTACTATACTGAAAATAATTAATAATCCCATAGAATTCAAAATCTTAAAAAAAAATAAAAAATAGAACACATTTACTGAAACAAAGATAAACCCAAAAAGAAAAAGTACATATTTGATAATTTATTATCATAAGTACATTTGACATCATGAAAAGACTTATATCAAATAAATATCACAGTAACAAATCTTAATTATAAGTTATATAATTTATCCAATTTTAATTGAAATTATAAACAAGGTTATCACTAATAAAAATTATAAGATCATACCCATTAGCTGACATTAATTCTAGTTTGCTCAATGAAATTTCATGTTTATAAATTTTTATTAACAATTAATACTGATACTATTTGAAAGTCACCAAAATCGCAAAAATAATGCAAAATTGTGAATGCACTAAACGAACATTTTGTATTAAAGCATTTTATAACCATATTCGTAAGTGTAATTCCTTAACCATTTTATCTAATAATACAATAATCTATTAAAATTAACCTTACCAAATAAAGTTTAAAATATGATCAATCCTGTCTAATTTGTAATAAAGATAATTTAAAAAAGAACATATTCCTGAAGACTTGTTATAGGTATAGGCTTTTTATTATAAACCATTCAGCGAGAAACTTAAAAAATAATTTTCAGAAAAACCATTTTCATTTCAGTATAAAGTAGATTTTAATGCTAAAACTCAACACTAGTAGATCGCCTCAAAATCTGAAAATAAAATACAGGTGCAAATTGTATCAACATACCGTTACAGGTCTTTAAACTAACTTACTAATTTAACCTTTGAAAAAAATACAAACATGTTACAATATAGTAATTAATAATACAATGATCTCACATTAGCATCGGGGATATGAAGTACATCTTTTCCTCTTTCGTCTTCTTCCCATGGCAAATCCCCAGTAGGATCTTTCAAAAAATTGACTATAGACTAAATAAATTAAAACATTAAAATTAAACCATGAATGTTATGCACTAAAAGAGTAACTTTTAATAACCACCCAAACATTTTTAGGTTTTACGAAAAATATTCCTATTAAATTTTTTAATTGAAAAAAAAATTAAGAAGGGTAATTGAGCTAATAACCATTAACAGCCACACTGATAACAAAAAATGTCTGTTAATTATATAGATAAATAAACTTTTTAATCCATTGTAAATTTAAATAATTACATGAAAACAGGAGAATATTCAGGTATTTTAAACTAACGAGTACCATATAAATATACACAGACAATAACCTTTGTGGCTGAATTTTTTCGAGCTTTCTGCGACTATTCTCCTTAACACTAATTCCTTTCTGAAAAACATTTTTAATAGTAACAACTAGTTTAAAGTAATAAAAGTGCTTTGTGTTTACAAAAAAGAAGAATAGAAGAAGTATAAAATAAAACTGTATATATATTTGGAAAAATGATCGCAAAAGCGATAGGAATTGCGTCAAAAAGTAAATACTTTAATGCAAGATTCAAATTTCTCATATGAAGTAAAATATATTGGGAATATATAAAAAATAAGTCTAAAATTTACGGGATCTTTAAAAACTGTGTATAAGTTAATAGTAAAAAATAATTAATATGAAAAATGAACAAAATGCTACATATATCTATGATGGAATTGGCTTGAGAAATAAAGTGAAGACTCAAATGCTGTGAGCAATAAAGTGAAGATTCATATGTGTGATTTAAAACTCTCCGTTTGCTAATGCCATATTAAAAATACTGAATAGATTTTATTTCAATCAAATAAAAAAAAAGAAAAATATACCGCAATGATTTATCAATTCCTTTGCTACTCTTTTTTTAAATTTGTAATAAAATCCCCACCCACTGTTAGGCTTCATTAAAATATAAAATAAAATGTTCTAAAAAACATTTCTAGAGCAAAAAATTTTTTTTTTTAATTTCACGATTTTGGAGCTTTTTTTAATTATTATATCTGTTTGAAATTTTAGCCAAAGTCAGTTATAACAGAATTGTTTTATTCTCAAAGGAAAATAATTTTTATTCTCATAGGAGCGTTTCTTCCCCCTCTGACACACAAGAAATACTTCTTTTGAGAATAATTATGCAGGGAAAAAAAACTAAGCTCAAAAATTTTTTTTCAAAACATTCTGTAGATAAAAAAAAAAAACTCTTTCCAAAAAAGCTCTGTAATGTTCTGTGACAATGTTGCTGTCATTCTGCCTTGGGGTCAATGACAATACCAATAATTATTAATATTAAACAAATGGTTAAATTTTTACTTAAAAGCTCACAAATACTTTTGTTCTAAATTTCATACCTGTACAGTGTATTTTCTATCATAATCTTTGTGAAATTCTCCATCTCTAAAAATAACAAGAATTATGTAAAAGATGCTGAGCATTTGAATTTAGAATTAGTTAAATTAATACATATTAACTTACTTGTAATGCTTAAGTACATGAGGTTCAGGTGCAACTTTCAATTTTTTACACAACTTCTTGGCTTCCCTAAAAATAGATAATTAATGAATGAAAAAGTATTTTTAATTAACACATCTTAAGTAAAATAATGCACAAATCTGAACCCACTAATAAAATAAAATAAAATTAAAGGAACTGATCATTTGAGACTTAGATCTAAAAATAATCTAAACAATATTGATCTAGATCTAACAATATTGCAGAGATTTAAATCATCTTAAATCAATGCAATCAATGACAATAGTTTTGACTGAATAAAATTACTTACTTGGATAGGAAGAAGAGGTAAATTAAGTTTAAAAAGCACAGCATTAAAACATAGCTTTAAGAAGATAAGGAATTGTTAACATAAATATTTTATTAAATTTAGGATATTAACTAGAATATGCAAAGTTTGAGAATGGATTGAAACAATTTGGACAATTTCTGAATAATCAACAAAGCTAATACTTAAATTAAGATTAAAACTATTTTAAATTGAACATAAATTATGAACTTATAAAAAGAAAGATATTTTGAACAAGTTCCTTTAATTATTCATTTTATTAATAAAAGATTTTGTATGCCATTAGAAATAGACTAAGTATTAAAATTAACTCAGAAAAAGGGCAAATATTTTTTTAAAATTTCAAACAACTTATGTATTTTCCTTTCTTCCTCAGTAAAATATTCTGGTGCATTTTACAAGCATATGAAACTTTATATTTAAATAGGTAATATTTCTAATTATTTATCTTTTAAATTAAAATCTAGTTAATTACTTTAAAGATTTTTAAAACAATGCTGGATGCTGAAAAAATGCTTAAAATACATTTTCAATTGTAAAATAAATTAGGAGTAGGAAATACATAAAAACTAGTGTTTTTAATGAGGTCGGTACACCAATGTTTACTGTTGAATAAACTATTCAAGAAATTTATAAACCTCTGTAAGAAGAAAGAGTGGTTTTAATTCTTCTTTCTTTAATAAAAATTTCTGCTCTGTTTAATATTTTTCTTATTTTTAGATACAGAAATTTACAAATTTAATACTTTTGTTTACTTTTGGCAAAAATAACCCTTTTGAAATAATCAATATCAAATTAGCAGCAACCCTAAACTACACGTGTTTAAAATAAAAGCTGCATGCCAAGTTTTAAACAATGTTCACTAGTAAATCAATTACTTTAATACAATTAAATAAAACACAAAATCAACCTTGAACTTTGTTCCTCTTTATCACTATTGATTATTAAAGGTGAAATTTAAAAAAAAGTACAAAAGAAAATTATATAAAAATTGGTACAGAGAAAATTATATACAAATTTGCCACACACACAGAAAAAAAACCTTTTGATAGTTAAATATTCAAACTAAAGTTTACCACCCTGAAAATTAAAATTTTAAAATATATATATAATTCAAATGTTATACCCAGAGCAATCGACAGATGCTAAAGTTGCTTGACCTTTAATTTCGTCAGCAGCCTTGGAAAATATGTTTATAAGCTCATTACTTTGCCTGGCTATAAAGTAAAAGAAATAAACATATAATATACAAAATATTAAGAGTTATAAGCATCCTGTATAATCAATCATTTTGCATTTATACTTCTTGTGCTATTATTAGGCTCGCTGTGCAAGCTATTACTTCCCTATGTACATTATATGTATTCTACGTACACAATTTTGAAAAATGTTTTAAGGAAAAACCATTTTTAATGAAATATTTTGAGAATATTAAATGTTAAAAGGTTTAAACTAAAATAGTGATGTGATATATAGTATAAAGCATGACATTAGATTTAAAAAACCCAGTTAATTGGCAAACATTTCAAAAATCAATATAAATGAGCTTGGCAGTATAATATTCATACCCAAACAGAAGAATAACATTATGTACATTATCATAACATTATGTACATTACTTTTCCTTAAATTACTTTTAAAGATAATAGACAACTTATTTTTAAAAAAAATTTTATAAAAAGTAAATTCAACATGCATGGCAATGTCACTGCTTTAAATGAAAGTGACTCAAACTAGCTATTTAAAGAATCTGATTTTCTAAAAAATTAAATTATCATTTTAAAACATTTAAGCAAAAACTAAAATTATTAAAACGATTTGTTATACTTAGATTTTTAGGGCGAACAAAAAATATAATCTTTCACAAGTTAAAAAAAAAAAAAAGAGGCATTTAAATAAATATAATATTTTCAAATAGAGTAAAAACAGTACTATTTATTTAAAATGTATCTTAAACTGAATAATTAAAAAAAAAAAAATTTTTTTTACTGAATTCTTAATAAGAACTATTTTTTAAAAAAGAAATTATATGGAAATTAAATTTTTTGAAATTACAAGTTTAATCCTATAAGATTTGTTACTGCACTTGCTGAAAATATCAGATGATTCAAGGGTCCGTAAATTTGTACTTTATTAAAATCTTTATTAAATGATTCAATCTTTATTAAATTTTTATCCTGAGTGTATTAAAATTCCTAAAAATAGCAAATCAAATAAGGGCAAGTAAGAAGCCTTTAGTTGGCATAATTAGTGGAAGATCCCTCAGATCAAAATTTTGCTAATTTAGAATGTAAATTATATTTTGCATTTCTTTAATTAAAAAGGAAAACTGAAATTATACAGTGACGATGCTAAAATTGCATTTTTCACTGCTATGCTCATATGAGCCATACATGAAGCGTTTTAGACAATGAAATTTTAATTTCGTTACTAATGACACATTTTAGAAATTAACGAAAATTGAGTCAGCTACTATATTCAAGAGAATTAAAACATAAAATTTTTTTAAATTTAATTATCTTACATTTAATTTGAATGTTTTATACAGCATTTAAAAAAAATTGCAGTCAAATTATATAAGCTTCTTTTATGGTAATAACTCAGAAAGTTGAAATTACATTGATATAGCAGACGAAAACATAGCAAAGTATAGTTTAATTATTTAATTAGCGCAAGTATTGATATTTAACTTGAATGTAAAAATTTTCCTTTTCAGTGACATAATAAATTAAAAAAACTTTCAATAAAAACAAAACCACGAATAAAATAAAATTAATAAGTCAGCAAAATAAAATAAAAAATGTCACTTTGAAGTCAGTTTGCAATTTTATGAGATGTTTGTACCAGAAATAGCAATTTCTCAAAAAAAATTGGCATATCCATTAATGGGGAGGAAGAATATAAAAAAAACTGGGCAGTTAAATCTTAAAAAACATTAAAATGAGATAATTTTATTTTATATTTCTCTTTTCTTAAAAGAATTACTTAAAAATAAAGAATCAAAATATACTTTCCACAAAAACATTGGCAATTCTTTTAAAAATAAAATAAGGTTTACATCAACATTAAAAATAAAAGTGAAGGCATGCAAGGTTCAAACAATTTATAAAAGAAGTTCTTTTTCTTTTAATGAATAGAAATAGCAAAATACAATAGAGTATTTATTGTAATCATGTATAAAAACAAAATAATCATTAAAAAAAAATTAACATAAAAAAAATCATACCATTTTTTGTAAACAAAATAAGAACATTATTTTTAGTGCGACAAAGTTTCTTTAATTCTTTTGCATCAATAATATCTTCTACTAAGCTCCTGGAATTCGCTTTTTTGCTGACAGCCAAATGACAAAAGACAACAATAAACTGCAATATTAGAAAGACATTAATTAAATTAAACTTAAAAAGAATAAAAATTCTACGGGTTAAGCAGCAAACTATTAATAAACAATTCAGGATGTTTACAACCAGTAGATAAGTATTTATAAAAGAACATTCATTTATTTAAGGACAAAACCAGGGGTATGCCCAGGCCAAATTTACTAACATTTAGCTGTACCTTCACAAATTCAACTTAGGGAAAAACAATACTTACAGAAAAAAAAAAAAAAATTGTATCCCGTAAGAAGGGATAAATCCATATTTTTGTGTCGATTTTTTAATATAATTTTTAATTTTCACAAATTATGTCTAAATTTTCACAAAATAGGTACCTCTCAGAAAAACCTAAACAGACCCCTGAAAACATTTTAATTCAATGTTATACACATAACCAGTAAATTTATTTATTGTAATGTTTCAAATTTATTAGACAAAATTTATATTTTTTACGAACTTCAACAGGGAGCTATTTTGCTTAGGTTCAGACATGAATGCACCTGAAAATATAGTACATGAGAAAGAAAATTTGAAAAACAAAATGACTTGCTTTTAAAAATTATCGATAAAAAAAATTTTAATTCATTTTTTAAAATTATTGATAATGTTGCAATTTTAATGCAAGCTTTATAAATGCATTAAAAAATTATGGGCAAATAATAAAAGCTCGTGAGTAACAGTAAAAAAATATTTGTGCTGTCATACATACCTGCATAGAAATATCATTGTTTATAAATACATTCAATATTGATAAAAAAAATATTACAGAGAAAATTTTTTTTAAAAAATTTACACAGGGTTACCACCTAAATTCAGAAAAAAAACCTTGACTTACCCAGGTATTTCAAGAAAATTTTCGATGTGAATCCAGACCATATTTTGTGTATACCATGCATTTTTTCATCAGAAAACTTTAAATGACAAATATTAGAACTTGTGAGCAAAAAATATAATTCAATGAGGATGGTAACATGGAGACGTTTCACAAAAATGTGGAATTTTTATAATAAATAATTGTAATAGATGTTAGACTTATTTAAATCGAATCTCAACGACTGATTAGTGTTACGAACAATTTAAAAACTGGTTATTATCCAGGAAGGATGTAAGAATTTTAGAAGGTTTTTTAAAAAAAACGGCAATTTTTCCTGACTCTTCCCTAATTTTTAGAGTCAAAATAAAATTCCCTGACAATTCCAGGTTTTCCCCATTCTCCCTAAGCTGTGTTACAAGAGTTGAAATACAAAACAATATATTTTACAAAATTACAATACAAATATTTATACAGTCCTTATAATGGAGTTGTCATTATAATTTTCATTTCCATTTGTTTTGTGTTACAAGAGTTGAAATACAAAACAAATGGAAATGAAAATTATAATGACAACCCCATTAAAAGGACTGTATAAATATTTAGAATAAAGCATTAGTAAGAAGTATCCTATAATAATCAAAATTTTTATCAATGAAACAGCTTTATATTATTTAATAAGCATACAGGCACAAATTAAATTTCTTATTCATCTAAGAACTCAAATAAATATCCGCCTACATTTTATTCCTGGCAGTTGAATACAAATGCATTTGGTGATATGCATTTAACATAATAAAATTTTTAATATTGATCTGTTAACTCTTTACACATATTTCAAAATCACATTAAATAAAAATATGCAAATAATGTAACTTCATTAAATATACAAAATTTGAACAATTTTAAAAATCAAGTAAAAATTTGGATAGACTAAGTAAAAAAAATCACACTTTCATGTATTATACATACTCATCAATATCAAATTTGCTTTCTTTTAAACCCTTATGTCAACTTAAAATAAGCAACAAGTGGTTAATAAGTAAAAGCAATTTTACACTAGGAAACAAATTAATTATTATTCCATAGGTAAATAAAATTGTGAAAAAGAATACGAAAAATGACATTTCAATAGAGTTTTGTTAAAAAACGATATAGGTCTCTCTTAACTACCGGCTTAAGCAACCATGTAAAATAAAACATAACTAAGAAGCTATAAAAATGAAACGAGATTAATTAATTTTCCTTTAATTTTTTAATGAATTAGATTACCGTAATTATAAGACAATACGTAAAACCCGGCTTCCTGCTGAACATTGCCATAGTTCATTCAAAGTCTAAAAACGCATCCTATCCTACCGTCAGTGCTTTCATGCGGCAATGAGAATTTGCACCTTTAGATATTTAAAAAATTGATAAAACTGATTCCATTCAAAGAGTAAGCTTTTTTACTACAAGATAGTACATATTTTATAAAACTGAAAAAACAATTTAAACTGAAACTAAATAAGTCATATTATGTTTCTTCCTATTTATTTATCTTTTTCATACGTAGCCTAAGATGTTGCCATTCCGACTTCAGAAGGAAATAAAAAAAAATTTAAAAGCTTGGTTCGAGGTAGCCGAGTGAGTTAAGAACCATTCACGCTGTATGTGGAAAATTTGAGTAGTATTTACCCGTGAAAAACTCGTTAGTCAGGTTCCAGTTTGCCACTCAGAATTCGCATACACATTTTCATCATATGCTATAAAAAAAAATTTAAAAAAACTTATGTTACATCACTGCATATGATTTGAGCATGAGACCGCAGGCGATTCGCGCATGCATTAGCAATTTTAAGCCTTCACAAGCGCGTCTAGGGCAATCGCATGCTTCCTAACTCGAGTTAGGAAGCTTTAAATGTGATCACCTTGGAAGCTTTAAATGTGATCAAGGTAATCACCTTGGATTGCGATGAACATCCTTTTCTATGGTAGTTTGAGCACCCTACTACGAACCTAAAGGTCCTTAACTTACTTTATTCCAGCCAGCAGACTACAAACATCTCTCTCAAGATATACTTTGGATATTGATTTACTGATTCACTCATTCATTGATTCGATAATTAGCTTATTCATTGATTCACTGCTCATTGACCTGCTGCATTCATTAAATAATTTACATATTTGCTCTTTTTTTTTTCTCATTCATTGAATCGTTGATTCATTGGTTTACTGATTCCTTGATTCACTAATTCTTTTAACAAATTCCCACGAACAAATTCCTACGAATTGAATTCAACGAATTTCAATTTGCTCCGGTGTACGTTTTGCAATTATATGCTTCACGAATTATTTTCCCATCATTTTTTACATTTTGAGTGATTTCATACTTGTGAAAAGCATACTGAGTTTTCAGCAGATTTTCAGTTCAGTTACTATGTATTTGAGAATGAGAAGTTCTCTCTTTTCTTCTTACGATAAGTTCTGAAATTTTTATTTTTCATGATTTAATAAAAATGTATATAAAATAAAATAATTTTTTTATTACTAAAGTCGTAATTAAGAACATAATTTCATCTTAAACCATGCTTTATAAATTCTGTAATTTAAATAATTATTAGTATATATATTAGGAAGCATGCAATCATTATTCGGTATGTAATCAATAATTTAAAAATCTATTTAAGATTAATAAAAGTGCTTGTTAAGCATTTGCATTTCTATAATAAAAATTAACTGCATGAGTCCGTGACTCACGCTGATGTAAATGAAAATAATGACCATCGAATAAAATGTATTAGGACTCGCGTTTTTTTTTTTTTTTTTACATACTTTTTGTTGCTCTCCCAATAAATGCCCTTTCTAATTAAACGATTCAATGTAAACTTTATTAGTAGTATAGTTAAATATGGTTTTTCAAAGCTCTGTTGTCATAGAAAATAAAAAATCCACAGTTTAACTGCCTTGTATTTGAAGCAAGGCTATAAATTTAAATTATATAAACCAAAACCATCTTGCGGGGAAGAATTATCGGGGATTTGGACACTACCTTCTAGAAGAGAGCGATAGCCTCAGCTCGGGTTACCATAAACAGGAAATTTGATCTTTTAGTAGTCCAAACGTAATGATATCTTTCGAAATTCCTCTACTGCGCAGCTTAGTAACCGGATCTTTATTATTTTTCCTCCACTGCGCAGTTTGTCCTTCGTTACGTTTAATTACTAAATTGATCGGTGTTGAGGACTTCTCTTTTCTAGGAGGTGTTGCTTCAGAAAAGACAAAGAACTTAATTTTAAAAGTCACACTTTTTTAAATCTCGCTAATTTGACGACATTTTTCCAACTCGATGAAAATCATCAAAACCACTGCCTCATTCTCAGTTTTTGCCCATTTTTATGAGCCCAGATAATGCAGCATCGGAATAAGTTTTTAAATATTTTATATTTTATTTAATAAGTATCGCTGAACAGCCGACCCAATTTTTTTGCGTTTACGACGACTTATGTTCAAATCCGTAGCCTTATAATTTTGAATCCAATCCTGAAGACAATGGAACTCCAGGATCAAGTATAAGGAGAAATGTTGCCTTCATGGGTGACTTTTTGATGGAACTAACCCGAATTTAAGTTACATGGAGAGGAAAAACACGAGAACCTCCCATGGTTAGCCCGACTGCAAGGTGATTCCAGCCTGTGATCCGTTTACAACTGAGGAAATTTTACGTCAGCACTGTGGTTGGTACAAGCCGAGTGTGGAATTCGTATCGACCAACCATCGCTGGGATTCGAACCCAGTTCACCGCATTGGAAGGTGAACGCCCTGTGCCATCACGGCTCAGGTTTTTAAATATTAAAAACTTAGACCACAAACACTTTTCATTTTCATAAACATGTTGCTCTTCTTTGAATTGACGTTTTGCGCCAGTTTAAGAATAAGCATAGAGAGCGCTGTCTATAAATACGCTAAACTAGACCTACCAGCCATGATTAATTTTTGAAAACTCGCAACAGATATGAAAATAACATATAATTCTCAAAAGAGCATCATTTCATATGACGACAGAGCTCTCGTAAAACAGCCTTTTCAGCTTCAATGATTACTTTCTGGTTTAAAAAATTTAATTTTGATTCAATTTTTATCTATTGAAATAATTTAAATATGTTTCAACCTAAGCTTCGTTCCTTTGACCACCTCGGTGCAATTTACACGGAATAAAATATACAAATCATGGCATACTTGCAATTTTTTCTCATTCTGCAAAAAATTTGAGCGAAATTTTGTACCTTAGTAGTTGAATCTCTTGTAATAAATAATTTAAAATAGCTTAAATTGTCAAGATGAATAAATAATTGAACCGTATAATTGTAATGATTGTAAATATGAAATTTCCGATGATTATGCTATAATATTTCTTTAACTGTTGGCGAAATAAGGAGTTTTTTTATGTTATGTTACTTCTACGAGTAAAAAATTATCGGAACTTACGCACAAGTTGACATATATGACATATATTGCTGTAGCATCGCAGGGGAGTTTGAGTAAGGTAATTCCTTTTATTTTAGCAATTTTTGAAAAAAAAAAAAAATAGGACTAGACCAGGTTAAAATATAATAACGACTACAGTGTTAAATTCTTATCTTTTTTATAGGCGTATCAAAATTATGAAAACTTTCAAATCTCAAGAAATACGCATTGGATCAAAAATCTAAAAATACTCCTGTAAAATTTTAATTTTTCAAAAAATATATTCTCAATGGTACCAAACTCGAAACCTTTACTGATCCCTTAGAATTGGAAGATTGGCAACAAAGAAAACTTTGAATTGCAGATATGAACTCCCCATAAAAAATGAATTTTAATTTGAGTCACAGGCCCTAGCATTTTATTTCGATGCGTATCATAGTAATTGCGCAGTGAAAATGGGGTATGAATTTTTTTTTAATGGAGTTATTCTGAGAAATGTATGTCAAATTGAAAAATTAAAGATACACCGGTTGCATATTTTGAAAGCCTATCAAATGACGCCAAGATTGAACCCAACTCAACCTCGTTGGGATTGCTTCCGAGTTTGAGTGTTAGGGTGGATGTGGTAATCATTAGATAGGATTTTGAACAATATCTAATACTAGACCTGAAAATTTGATTTTTCAGCCAGGGGCCGGTAGACTTTATAGACGTAATAGCCAATTTTTCCTAAAACATAATGAGTCGGTTACCGATATCTATAGTTTTTTTTTTTCCCTTAATAGCTTGTTTTTGAAAATTTTTCTGTTGCTTGGATTTGATTTAATTTTTTTAAAAAAAATCATAAAAATTAGAGGAGTAATCTACGATTATAAAATCTTAATTCAAACAATAAAAAAAATACTAGCATGTGACAAAATTCAGTTAAACACGCTGAATATCGTTCAACATACTGAAATATTTGAAAATATTTAGGGAGGCGAAATACATTTAATGTATACATTACAACTTTGAAATAAGTGAATTGTTAAAGAATTCTCTTTCTACGTGAATTTTTCCACCATAAATTGATGAATTCTGAAGGATGAAAAATTTGAATGGTGGCATTAGATATTTTAATGAAAATTCTGAAAAAAAATATTCTGTTTTTCAGAGTCTCTTTTTACAGCGATATACTTTTATCATTAAACGATTTAAAAAAAATAGTTAGGAAAAAGTGACCAGTTGTTTATTTGATTCAAGTCGCCACTTTTTTCTGTTGACTGGCTCGATGGCGAGTAGTTATTTTCAGGTTAATCTAGCACTATGTTTTTCATTTAAATTACCAACGTCCCGAATTCAGAGCAGTGCTGTCGAAGGTTGCAAGGACTAAAGTGAAACCGGCTAGGGGAACCTATTGAGCATCATATTTGGACAATGAAAAAAATGCTATCAGTGACTAGAGTGAAATTACACCAGATAAGTTTTTTTTTAAATGAGCAGCCCTTATAGAAGCACAGCTACAAAAATTACAGTCATTAGCTACAAAAAGAAAAAAAAAGCTAAAAAAGAAAAACAAATGTAGCAAATTTTTTATTAACGTATAGTTGATAGATTTGCTTTTTTTCAATAGTCATATGTCAGAAAATATCAAACTTAATTTATGTATTTTATCTCACTATGAGCCGACTGATCTGTGTAGGGATCAGGGAACTGGCAATGCATCAGAGAGGTTGTTTGTTCGAATCCCGGGCAACGCAAGGCATGGATGTTCTTTCATTCTCTGTACTACCTGTCCTTACTGTGGGAGCAACGTTGGCCCACCTAATATGGTGCCCCTGAAAAAGTGGCCAACAAATCTGCCCCTCAGATGCCTGCATTGACTGGGAATTAGAAAAAAAAATCTCATTATGATTGTTATGAGTACTTAGTTTGTTGTTAAGTGATTCATACGTGAGAATTTTGTCATAACTTTTTATTTTATTTTTCAGGAAGAATGAAAACAATAGAAAATGAACATTTCCGAATGGCAGACTCATCTATATACTAATTTAAACTATACTTTATTTACAAAGGATAAAGTCCTCTTATCTATTGATTTTCATTCTGCACAATGACTACAAGGATTACAAAATGCAAATTTCAAGGTAAATTTTCACGGTGAATTGTACGATGTCATACGATGTAACGATATGTGATGTGCCCATTAATCGAAGATAACTTCATTTCATTTCGCAACCGTTTCTTTAATTGTTTTGGTAAACTAATTACATCAAATAAAATATACCATCATCTTAATTTATTTATTCAACACTAGTAGCAAAATTTTACGCAAATTCGTTATAGAACCAAATAAATTTACTTCATTGCAATTCTATAAATAAAGACCATGGAAAAAGAGAGATATTTATGTTTAAAAACTGGGCGGAAAGTGTCATAAACTTCTTATATTAATTTTAGAATCTTTATAATTGCATTATTCTAAGAATTTTGATTTATATCAAATCACGAAACTGATATAAATGTCTTAATATCGAATTTCATTGATGCTAGTAGCAATATTTTACATAACGTTCTTTTTATACCAAATTAATTTCATTTCTTTTTTATAAAAGGAAATCTTGTGGTGAAAGAAGTATTTATGTTTCAATAGGAATTTCGATAGATATTTATGTTTCAAAACAAATTCGAAAGTTGCTTATACAATTATATCAATTTTAGAATTTTTAAAATCAGATTCATCTTAAAATCTTGATTAATTGTCAAAACTAGTAAACAAATTTTATTTCACCAATCTCAACGCTTTTATTTTTTTGACTTAGGAAAAAAAAATAATAAATAGAATTTTTTTGTGCTAAACTGATATTTTGAAGTAATATGTGAATGATATTTTCCTTTAAATGTATATTTCTTTATATGTGTTTTTGAATAAAAAATGTTTTGTAAATAAATGTTTTGTAAAAAATAACTATTTTTATTTACGTCACTTTCATCAAAACTACTTAATCGATTTTTCCTATCGTTTCACACCATCTGGTGATAATTTTTGGCGAGAAAAAAAATATCTTTAATATTATCAGACCGAGATACAACACAACGTTGTGCAATCGAGTTTCAGCGCCGACCTTGAATACCTCATCGCCTTTCGGACATGTTATGAAAGGATAAAATTACAGCATAAAAGAGGATGAAAAGGTATCCCCACTCATTGGAGTTTCATAGCTGAATCTAATGAGTTGAAAATGGAAATCACGGACGCTTTGTTTAGTCCGTTAGGATACACGCTATTATTAGCTGTAGCGGTGCTTTATTTTCTTTGGTAAGTTATCATGATCATTATTTTTTTTTTTTTAAATAATCATGGATGTGAAATCAGTGTTATTTGATTCTTTCATTTGCTTTCTTCAATAACAACTTTAACATTTAATCATAAGCGTCTTTTGCTTAGGACAAGTAAAAAAAATAATAAAGCATCATAAAGCTTACAGGAATAATTTTCGAGTCAAGTTTTTCAAAAATTATTTTGTATTCATCTCTGTTCAAATTTTTTGAAATGCATACCCGCCAACTTCTACTCTTTTCGCAGTGGTAAAGAAATAACAATTATAAAGCAACGACACGGAACCTTAAGAATTAAAAGCGAAGAAAATTATTTAAACTGATGTGAGACTCATAAATTAGTATTTTTCAAATTTTTTAGTTTATTGTTTAAATATTTTATAATTTAGAGGGATTTTTATATATATAAACTAATCCTTCAAATATACTAAGGAAAAATTAAAAAAAAAAAAAAATCTAAGTTTTTAAATAGTTAAAATTAATGAAGTTTAAATTGAAAATTAAGTAGGGCATTTTAAATATTCCTGTTTTCATGTAAAAATAGCAAATCTGAAAAATTTCTGAATCAAAAATTAGAGTTAAAATACTTTTAAATATGCAAGCTTCTGAATCCAGTACATTTGGGTTTAACAATTGAAGGATAATTTAATGCTTTAAAATATACGCAAACCACGGCAATTTATTTTTAATCATAAGTTGCGATATGTGTTTTTAATAAGTCGAACAAATGATTGACGCTTAAAATGTTCCATCTTTAGGAAAAGTACCAAAGTTCCCACTTATTGGAAAGATAAAGGAGTTGCTTACGTGAAACCTCTACCTCTTTTTGGGTCTCTTCTAGAAGGTATTAAAAAGGTATGAAATGTTTAGTTTATGCTTTTTTTTAAAATAAAAATGTGTTCAAAAAATTTTAAAAATTAAAAAAGTTAAAAAAATTTTCAAACTTCAATCAAAAGATCTTCAATCTCTACTGCAAGACAATATTTCTACTCTAAATATGCGAAAGAAAAAAGTAATTTTTGAATTACAACATAATGGCTTTTTCGAATTTTTATTACTTTACTATTTCTTTTCATATTAATTTTAATTGTTGGTTTTATGTTATTTGTCACTTGTACGACTTTTCTCGAGGGTTCTTTTAATAGTTCCTAAATTCAAACATTTTCAACATTAAAGACTAAAATAATTTATGTAATAGTGAAAACATTCAATTACAAAGATTTTACCTTAGCTACACAAATGTGATTTTATTTCATTTCCGGAAATAAAGATGAAGATTTATCTTCGAAGATTTTATCTTAAAAACACTATTAGCTTCACAATGCAATCATTTTCGGAATTAGAGACGAAGATAGTTTATCTTTCAAACAATATTAGCTACACAATACAATCATCTTTGTTAAATAAAGACAAATATAATTGAGATAAATAGTTTCAGTTTCTAAGTTTCTTCCTTTGAAACAATATTAGCTCCCAAATGCAATCATTTTTACAATTAAAGACGAAGATAAGTTAAGCAAAAACAATCAATTGCGAAGATTTTACTTAAGAAACAATATTTACCTTGTAAACATTGCAAGAGAACATTTTATTTCCAAGGTATGACAAAGGAATAATGAAATTATTCAAAGTTCCTGTTTCTATAATTATAAAAGTAATAAGCAAACGTGATTAGCTAAATTGAATAACTTAAATCATTTAATAAATAAACCTAAGGAACTGAAGTGTTAAGATATTACTTGATTAAAAACTTCATTTGCTTCAAAAATATACAACAGTCGAAGTGTTTAAGCGCTAAAAAATAGGCACCCGACTTCAAGATTTGCCAGACATGAATGAGAAGAAACAAAATTGATTTGAAACATGGAACATAAAATTGACAACGAAAAATTGAAAAACAATAGTGAGACACAGAATTAGAAAGACCACAGTTAACGAGGGAGAAAAAAGATGAAAAACAGTACAAGAAAAACCACAGTGATCGAGAGGGGCATATTAATGTAAAATGCATTTCCGCGCGCTATGGAGAGGTGGTGAGGAACTAATGCCGTTAACAAGGGAATCAGGATTCTCACGAATAAAAAAAGAATCCAAGGCATCCATATAAGCTGATGTGACTGGGTTGGAAGTAATATAGGCATTGCAGAAATATCGACTGTTATTTCCAATTTGTATATTTTTGAAGTGAATGAAGTTTTTAATCAAGTAATAACTTAAAGCATATTTCATTTTATTTCTAAACAAATTAAAATTAATTTATTATGGTCCACCTAAAGCAGAATTCAAATATTTCATTGCAAAAAGAGTTGGAATCACAACCCTAACTTACAATATGAGACACGTAAAAAAGAATAATTTTTAGCAGTGGTAATATTTAGTTCGCTTCGAAGTCTCGTTTCAAGTTATAAGAGCCAAATTACGTTAGGATTAAAGAGCATTTTTTAAGGAAAACTGTACGGTGAAATGAATACGGCGGATGCATGAATAAGATGAACTCTTGTATAAGCTATACGAATGAATAAATAATAATTATTATATTATTCATGCATTTTATTCCATTAATTAAGATATTAACGTCAGAGTTGGATCCATAAGCTTGCTGATGGAATTCTTCAACTCGCTGTACTGTAAAAAAATTATGAATCAAATTACGGTATAATGTGTCGGAACTTTGAGAGCACCATCCGCAGAATCCATTTTTACCGTAAAATCCATTTATGCTTTACAATATTATATCGTGATTTTTCAATATTATTTATTTAATTAGTGGATTCAGTGGATTTACGGTAATTATTACTGTAAAAAATTACGGTATATCAGAATTTTTGTTCCGTAATGTGTTCTGGTAAAAATGGATTTCATGGTAAGAAGAACCGGCTCCCTGAGTGCCACTTAAAATCAAAAACAAATAAATAAATAAAAAACGCTTTCAGTCACTTTTTGGCGAACGGTTCACGGAAATCAATGCAAGATATGTTAGATTTCTGCATATTTTTTAAACTTGTAACTTGTAGTTTTTGTACTAATGTAAATATTTAAGATTTACAGAGTCGTTAATCAGTCGTAAATGAAGATTTGAATAACAGAGCAGTTAAATATTTTTAAAGTCCTTTTTTGAACATATGTATTAATTTTTTTGTTTCTCATAATAAATTCAAATATTTTTCATACCGAAAACTTTTTCATCTTTCAGCCTCTGCATGAAGTAGAACTGGAAAGATATAACACTCATGGTGCAATTTATGGGTGAGCAAAAACACATTTATTTTACTTTACAGTGTATAATAATCTAAAAGAATTTCAAATGTTTATGACTGTTACCAGAATAATTAAAACTGCCGCCATGAAGACATATGACCTTGAGTAATATTTTTCTTTATTCTTACAAATATATATTTACACTTTCAAGTTATCACGTCAGTTTTCAAGTTAGTTTCAGTGGCACCTAGTATATATTTCGGACATTTACCAAAGGTCTAATCATACTACGTCTAGTTAAGTGCCATTTCCCGGTATACATTTCCCCGGTCTACCCAACACTGATGTTTTTTTAAGGTTAAGTGCCATTGTCCGATATACATTTGCCCGATATACCCTACACTGATGTTTTTTTAAGGTCAAGTGCCATTGCCCGGTATAGCCTAGACTGATGTTTTTGAAGGTTCAGTGCCACTGCCCGGTAAACATTTACCCGGTATACCCTTCAATGCACATCATTTACATAATAACCTCATCAGGACGTTTATTTCATACTTTGCTTAAATAGCATTTGGCATTCTATAGAATGCCTAGGCAATGCGTGAAATATAAATCATTTCATACTTTGCCGGCTAATTTTAGATTCTATACAATGTCGGATTTCATACTTTGCCGGTAACATATACAATCCTTGTTGTCGGAGCCGCGATGGCTCAGGGGATAGAGCGTTCGCCTTCCAATGAGGCGAACCGGGTTCGAATCCCAGTCGATACGAATTCCGCATCCGGCTTGCACTGACCACAGTGCTGAAGTGAAATATCCTCAGTGGTAGACGGATCATGGGTTAGAGTCCCCTTGCCGTCAGGCTAACCGTGGGAGGTTCTCGTGGTCTTCCTCTCCATGTAACGCAAATGCGGGTTAGCTCCATCAAAAAGTCCTCCACGAAGGCAAAATTTCTCCCAATACTCGATCCAGGAGTTCCCTTGTCTTCTGGATTGGGTTCAAAATTACAAGGCTACGGAGTTGAACATTAGTAGCCGTAAACCCATTAAGTTGGGTCGGCTGTTCAACGACGGTTATAAAATAAAAATAAAATCCTTGTTGTCGCGAAAAATGCGTGCCTTTTGTAGAAAACACTCATTAACTATATTATTTCAGAATTTATTATTATTATTATAGGGCGATTTTTAAGCTTAAAAATTTCATATCTGAACATGGAGTATGTTTGCAAACGTCCTAATGTAAATGAAACACTTTAGCTTGTATTTTTAATGGGTCGGTAACTGTTTGCATTATCTTGGATGAAAAGGGATACTTTTAAATAAATTCTGATAAGAGAGCATTTTAATACTTTTTATCTCAAGTTTTAAAGATGATGCATTTCCTTGGTAAAAAGCTGAAAATTTATTTTCGCTCGCATGTGATAAATCCTTTTTAAGTTTTTACCTTTTTCATTCATTTTTTTTCTTATGAATAAAAGCTAAATAATAAGACAGTAAAATTATAAAGTCCTTTATTTCTTATATGCGATACTATACCAAATAGATATATTAATAAATAGATTTATTTAACTCAATCTGTTCAGAGCTATAGGTTAAGCTACACTGTAAAAAATTCCTAATCAAATTAAGATATTGGGTGTATCATCCGTAAAATTCATGTAATCGTAAAACCAATTTTACAATAAACCATTTTACCATAAAATCCATTTTTACCGTAAAATATTATACCATAATGTTTACAGTATCAATTACCGCAAAATCTCTGAATCACTTTCATTAAATAAATATTACTGTAAAAATTACGGTATAATATTTTACGATGGAAATCGATTTTACGGATGATGCACCGTAAGTGCCGGTACTTGATTCGGAATCATTTTCAATGTAGTATCAAATATAATAGGAAGAGTTCCTCTTCTTTAATTAAAAAATTTTCAACCTTTTTCATAGCTTCTTTTGAAAAAGACAATCGAAATCCGTCAACAAAAAAAAAAAAAAAAAATGGTAGATTTATGAAGAGAGATTTCGTACTTTAAAATATCGTCAGCTCTAGTTAATTAACATATTTATGGTTAGGTCTTTGATTTATTGATTCTTCTTACCTGAAAATCTGCTGTTCAGAAGTTATTTAAGTGATCACTTTTTATTGAGTGTTGTTCAAGTAGATTTACTTTTGTGATTTACTTTTGTGTTGTTTTGGTTTCTTACACTGAGAAAAAAAGTATGCCGAAACTAATAGAATATGGTGTTTCTGGTTCTGTGGAAACACCAAAAGCACGGTAATTTTTACTAAAGCGCTTTGGTAATGATTTAGATAAAATTAACAATAAAATATTGTTTTATTATGTGTGTTAAAATTTGATAAAATTTTTTAATTTTATTATATAGACCACGGTGTAAAAATTTGGTTAAATTTATTTTTCCGTTATGTATTTTTTACTAAATTTGCGATAATAAAGTACCTCTATTATAACATTTCAAAATGAAGAACTAGAATTTTGGAAACTAGAATTTCCGGTAAACTCTTTCCATATAAACGGAAAAATTAACAAATGAATGTTAATTGATTAAAAACTTCATTCGCTTCAAAAATATGTAAATAAGAAATAATAGTCGACATGTTTCAGGCGTGAAAAAACAGGCGTCCATTTTCAAAACTTGCAAGTCGTAAATGAGAAGAAACAAAATAGTGATTTGAACTATAAAACGAAAAGTTGCCAGCGAAAAATAAAGGTGAGACAAAACTAGAAAAACCACAATAGCAGAGAGAGAAAAATGGTGAAAAACGAAACAAGAAAAACCACAGTGGCTGAGAGAGAAACAAGTCAGAGTAAAATGCTTTTCCACGCGCTATGGAGGTGGTGAGGAACTAATGTCGTCGATAGGAAATCAGCATTCATTAGAATAAAAAAAGATTCCAGGGCATCAAGATGAGCTGATATGACTGGGGTGGGCTGCTAATTCCTATTTATATATTTTTGAAGCTGATGAAGTTTAATATTTTACAGCTTCAGTTTCTTGGGAGTATTCATTTAATACCAAATGAATGATTTAAATACCCCATATTTCAGTTTTACTAATCAGAAAGGGGACTTTTTTCTTATCTGAAATGCCATTAGCATATAGTATGGTAATTTTACTAGAATTTTTTCTTCGTGTATATTCTTGTATGATAATGTGATTTATTGCCAAATTGCAAACTTTTAAAAAAAATTTTTTATAGTCATTATGAAGGAGCAACTACTTGCTTGTCCGTTGCTGATCCTAAGATTTTGAGAAAAATATTGGTTAAAGATTTCCAAGTTTTCCCTGACAGAAGGGTAAGATTTGAGATATTTTCATTCATATTTGTTGTATTATATATTTAATTGCCATGTGATTTTGATTATCCATTAAATTAATATGCATCCTCTTAAGTATTAAACTTTTTTCATTGATGTAAATACTTGGTATTGCTTAATTTGGGAGAGAGGATTTCAAGTTTGAAACTAGTTTTGATTCTATCGATTTTTTTAATGAGATATCTAGTTTAGGATTTGTCGAAATTTGCCATATATAACAGGGTGCGGTGTAAATATTGCGACAAATTTCTAGGGAAGTTAAAGAACATAATCAAGATTGAAACTGCATTGAAGCCCATGCTCGAAATGTAGTCATACGCGACTGTGGGTGCTTCTGTATTATGACCTGCTCAGAAGCACAGGAAGGAAACAGTTTATAATAGAAGCGTCCCCTAGAGGCTTATGATGACTTTTCTGGGCAAGGGCTTATGTGTATTTTTTATCCTGATGTTGTGCCCTAACTCCCAAAGAAATTTCTCGCAACATTTATGAGAGAGCCCCTGTTATATATACAATGTTTTTTAACTTTCAAAAAAATAGACTAAAAATGCCATTAAAAAAACTGGAGCTTGGAGAGAAACACCGATTTGAGATCGGCGATACAAAAGTATCTTAACTTTCGTTAGAAAAAATCTAATGCAGCAAAAAGCACAAAAAAAAAAATGCTCTTTAGAACTATCTTTAGGATAATAAGGTATCCGACTGCGTAAAAATCAGTAAATTTGACGAAAATTTCTATTTTTTTTTCCATGTTGATTTACGTTTTTTGACTATTACATTTGTTCTCAGAAAGAAAATTTATCTAAAGAAAATCTCTTTGCGCTAACGCCTCTTCTAAAAGATAAGGTCTAAGTTGTGAATTTATTATATTTTAACAAGCTTTAAGTAAGAATGTTCGAAATTTTCTTTAAAAACACAATAATAAAAATACATTCAGTTTTGCTTCACTGTATATTTTAAATTTCCTAAAATCGAAAACACATGTAACCATATTGTTAATCTAGGAAAAAACTTATTTTGACATTTATGCATTACAATTTGTTGTAGAGCTGTTGGCGTGACATAAAATATTTGCCAACTTATTTGTCAATATTTGTCAATTTGCTCTTATTTATTTTTCTTCCCAAGTATTTCATAAATTTTTAAAGTATGCATTTAGATTTATAATTTTAAGATATAGACTTATACATTTAATAAAAGCTTTAATTAAAATTTTTAATTAAAGCTTTGTTAAAAAAATGTGTCGTATCCGGTCAGATACTTTTATTACCTTGGGTGCAAATAACATTCCAATCGTTTCCCTACATGTGTGAATACTTTAATTACTTTGTACCTTCTTTTTTTTTTTTTTTTTGAAAATAGAAAATAGAAATCGATTTCAATAAACTTTTTTTTTTTTTTTTTTTTTTTTTTTTTGCTTTAGCAATTAAGAAATTTCTTAGAGTTCATCGTTTTCATCGAATGAATTAATTATGGCTTAGTTAAAACGTTTCTTCAAAACTTTCAGTCGACTTTCCTTAAAAGTAATTAATCAAAACTTGCTGAAAAATATCTATCTAATGCTATCTTGCCTCTAAGGTAGCTATCTTTCAAGTAACGTGTTAACATTGCAAGGAAGATGAATTTTGATTTCTTACTCAAAATATAAAATTTGACAGGTAAGTAGGTACGTACTTTATTTACGTCGCACTATAGCTGCACAATGGGCTATGGGCGATAGTCTGGGAAACATCCCCGAGGATGATTCGAAAACATGCCACAGCAATTTTGATCCTTTGCTGAGGAGACGGCACCCCTGCTCTGGTAGTCCGACAACCTGAGCGAGAAGTCGAGCACTTTACGGTAGAACAGTTTAACGAGGACCGATACCGCGCACACTCACGTCCCTTCGCAGGCTGATCAAAGTGGTCAACCACCCGCTTACTGACCGCAGTAAGTCATGCTTGACTTCGGTGTTCTACTGAAAACCGTGTCTTTACGATCTGTAGGAAAAAATTTGACAGATTCAAAATTAATAATTACCGAAAAATTATTAATAATTTCCGTTATTAAAATAAAAAGTTTATTTTAGGGCCTGGACACCGGAGATACAATAACTGAACGGATGGTACAGATACTTAGAGGAGAAGATTGGAAGAGAGTTAGGACCATCATCACGCCCACATTTACCACTGGAAAAATTAAGAGGGTAAGATAATGATATCCTCTAAAATATTAATTAAATTTTATTCACCGCGAAAATTTATAGACTAATGAAATTTCTTTTTCCAATATTTAATGGAGTTATATTCAAAGATACTTTTTACTTCATTAATTTTCAACTCAAAATGATCGGACAAGGTCATAGTTTAATTCTTTTCACCATTTTTAAAAAGCTTCTGGATTTCACCAAGTTTTATCCAGGGGTCTTATCCCATAAAAACGTATGAGTATTTGTTGTATTTGAAACTAGTACATCTAATACAACAGAGTGTTGATTCATTAAACTGATTAGGACCAAGGCTAATCCAGATAAAAAAAAAATTCGGTAATTGGATAAAGAAAAAAAACTTTTATGGCAATGGTTTTTTTAGGTAACTTCCTTTCAGATTTTTTCCATATTTCTTTAAAACAAATTTATTTATTTTATTTTGTTTAGAAAAGCACGATGGGAAATACTAATGCAATTTTTCATATATGCAGGTCATTTTCATAATTTATTTTAAACATTGGTTATGGAAAAAAACATTTTTGCTATTTCTTTTTTTATTAGCATTTTACTTTAAATAATTTCATAATGTCAACAGAAATATTTAATTCATAATAGATTATTAATTATAACAATGTATAAGGGCCGGTTTCAAAAATCATTTCTGTGACGCAGAAACAGTCCTAACTCTCGGAACCCCTTTTATCCATCTTAAGAATCCTAGGGTTTTACGATACCCAATTTGGGAATCACTTCCTCAAAGAAATAAACCAATACCGAAATGTAACAAATCACTATTGCAGAAAGCGGCCTTAAAAACAGAAAAACCTGCCTGATTGCTATTTGAAGTTTACAAGCAGAATTTTTATTTTAATTCCTCAAGAATAATTTGCCAGATTTCTAAAATGTTTTTTCTTAGTGTTTATTTCCTACTTCTTACGAGTATATTTGTTCTTTTAATTATTTATTACGGACAAAAATTCTAAAATCGACTTAAAAACAGTGATTGCGTAAACACTGTCTTCCAATATAAGCAAAAAGTAAACAGAAATCTATTAATGTTCCATAAAAGTTCATGTGTATAAGAAAAATTATGAATTGAGCAGATAAAGAATCCATGACTGGATAAATACATTGAACTATGTATAGGAATTTTAAATATGAAATATTATAAATCAGAGGTTTCAAACTAACATGAGGCCGGGGGAAACAATTAAAAGCAAAAATCAAATGGCGGGCCGCAACTTTATCAAAATTTTATGGAGGACTCTTCTACGTTTAAAGGAACATTAAATATTACTGTCAGATTTTTACCAAGCTGTACAAAACATAAGTATTGAATTGTAAATTAAAATAAAAAGCAGATTTTTAAAAATATTTAATTGCATATTAAAAAATTCGGGCTACAATAACTTTAATGTGCATCTATGTATTAAACAATTAATGTGCAACAGATATCTAATTGTTAAAATATAAAACTTTAAAAAGGTTGGTATTAAAACTTACATTGTAGCACACAAAATGTTCAATGAGAAAATTGAGGTTTGTTTACTGCAACCACCAGAGAATAGATATTTACATTTTAAATTTTAAATTTACAAACGTGTGTGTAAATATTTTCGTCCAAAATTAGTGGTTTCAAAAAGTTAAATCAGAGAATTTCTTCGAGAAAATTTCTGATACACATGCTTAATTATATTCACAAAATACAAAAAACTGAAATAAAAAAAGAGCAACATACACGATTATTTTTGTATTTGAATAAATATTTTCTTGGATGCAAAACCTGAGAAATAAATTATTTTGCACCGTTGGTATGTTAAATTTCGCAGAAACGAAGAAATTAAGTTTTTATTAACGACTCAAGTATTTTAAACCCATATAGATTTTTTACGAAAATCGTCCGCAAAAAAATAGCAACTAATATGATTTAGTTCGCGTACAAAAAAAAAAAAAAAAAGGCTCCATGGGTCGGATGCGGCCCCCCGGCCGCCAGTTGGAAACTACTGTTATAAATTCTGCCATTTAACAAACTAATTAAAAAATGTTCTGATTGTTAGACGGCCTTATGTAATAATTGAGCAAAACGAAAAAATTATAATTATAAACTAATTATATATAATATAATAAACTTATAATAAACTAATTAATTAATATATTTAAGGTCACCTCCTCGAACCATTAAGATTGAGTCCTGGAACGTAAAGATCCGGTCATTAGATCAAAAGTTATACAGAGTGGTCTGCTCATTTTTTTGCGCACTATACGGAAGGTTTCTGCGTTAAAAATCTTTAAAAAAAAGGAATATATAGTAAAATAAAAACGTGTACTTATGTTTGAACGCATGGGTCGAAGAGGTTAAACCTGATACGTAACCAGTTAGATCCTACTATACAGGAGAGGTTTATATAGTATAGGATATAATTTATACAGGATAGAATTTATTTATAGGATATAAATGCTTGAATTAAATAATTATTAGATTTTTTTCTAATAGATGATGGATATATTCAAAAGTTGCTCTAAGGTTCTAATTAAAAATTTCAGTCAACATGCAGAATCTGGGACTTCGTTTAATTGCAAAAAGTGAGTGTTTTTTTTAAAAATGAATTCTGTTTAATTTCAAAAATGTGAATTACTCGTCAAATAATGGTGCTTGTGTGTGTTGCGTTGTGTCTAATGCCACTTGCCACGCGGACCAGCCTGCTTGGTGGAAGCGAGCAGATTTAAGGCAGAGAGTGCGTTTCCTGTTATTTCAGTGGCGGCATCCTATGGCCAAGGATCCGACTTCAGCCACACACACGTCACTCATACTTCGCAACCGTTCATAGGGCGGATCCATTCATTCATCCACAGATCGTAATTTTGACCTGAATCAGAGAACGATCGATCTCCAATCCAGTACCCCCAGAGGCATTGATTTGTTATGCGGGAGTTTGGCATATATCGTCGAATCCAATATTTGAACAGAGTAACCTAAATTTTGCCGAAATGTTTTACACGATTTAAAGATTAGATGCCGTAGCAACTGGTAGCTTTTTTTAAAATATTTTTTAGATAGGATGAAAGGAATTGCATTGGTGATCACTGCCCTGAAGGGGTTAAATTGATTGTGTGAGGAAAATTTCATCTCTTCATATATTATAGATAGATATGCTGTCACCTTACCATTTTGTACATTCTCATTGGACAAAAAAATTTCGTGTTATCACATTACATGATCATTAATTAACAAAGAAAAGATACATATTTTTGACTACCATCACCATAAAATTAATAAAAGCTATATCGGTATTTATCTGCAGTTATTCATTTTTCCTTTATTTAATAATGTTTAACAGGAATATTTCATTGTCAATTCATTTTATTGAGATTTTCTATTATTTTTAAGTTTTGATTATTAAAAGTTTAAAACTAAGTACTTTTTTCCATAAATATATTATAAAGTTTCATATGATATTACTTTTTTATGCAACTTTTATAATAATAGTGTTTATTTATATTTTAACACTTATTAAATGTTAAACACGTTATAGTTAATTTTTAATAATTTTTTATGATAAATTTCTTGTAGAACTGAGTTCAGAAACATTTGTAGTTAAGATAATTTATACAACCGTTTAACTATTAAAATTTTAAAGCAGCATTAAGAATTGACTTTTTGCTTTATTGCTAAACAATCTTTTTGACGGAAAAATATTTAACAAATTATAATAGCAACTAAAAATGAAATAATAATTTAAAAAATTAAATTTGTGAACGAAGTTGAGATGGTAATCGAGCAAAATTAATAGATTTAAATTTTATCCAAGAAAAATTGTCAAATAAATCAGTGGAACTAAATATCCGTTCATAGAATTTTTTAATTGAATGAACTTAAGTGTAACTATCTGTTTATCGTCATGAAGCAATTGTGAATGAATTGCATAGGGAGTAGGTGAGCAGAGTGAGCAGGAGGTGGATCCTCTTTGTAACCTAAAAAAAAACCTTAAAACCTCTTTGCCACCTAAAAAAAAAAAAAAAAACTTTATACGTGTAAAAATTAGTTCTTATTGTGTTTTGTTGTAAAAATCAATTTGACTTTTAGATTGTATGGTGCTTTTACAATGGATGTCATCGCAAGCGCTGCTTTTTCTACAAAACTTGATTCCCATAATGATCCAAATAATAAATTCGTACAAATAGCAAGAGACGTTTTCCAGAGGGACGTCAATTGGAGATTTGTATTTTATCGTAAGATTTTTTTTTTTTTGATAAATTATAAGAAAATAAATTAAAGTAGAAGTAATATTTCACAATGACAGGCAGTTTAATTATCCTGAAGCGCCATTGGTCATTTGCCGGCATATCTGATGACCAGTGGTGTAACTTTCACGCCATGTAATATATAACTCAATCAATAGGAGCAGTATTGCTGTTGTTTCTAATAACACTTGGACAAACCAATGGCCTTGCGAAGTAAGTCAGAATAAAGCAACTTTCGTTTGACAAGAGCACACAGCTAGTGTAAAACTGAGGTTTAGCTCAGAACCCCGTGGAGAGATGGCAGCACCACTAATTTGTGAGGCCACTTCTACAGTTTAGACATAAATCTGATGAGGAAGAAAACTTTTTTCTGATCCCTGTACTTAAGGTATTGATCAGAGTATTGATGAGTAAGGTATTGATGATCGACTACAATTCCATAGATGTTACGAGTGTGTATATCACACGTACTCGAAGGGTCTTAGCGGCTTCGAGGATTGAACCTCACTTTCCTGAACCGAATCCCGTGCAACTGCTAAGCACTGGCCTAGAACAGTTAGAAATGTGTATACTTTTAAGTCAAACACTCCTTACCTATTGTTATCTTTGTAATGCTAAAGTTTCGAGCATATTTTGCCAAAATATTTTTGACCTATGACTAGAGAAACAGATCTCGGTCCAATATAGAAATTCAAATCCGCTTTAACTAGTCCAAAATCATAAACTGAAATGTACGTCTAAGTCTCTACTTTGTTCTATTTCTATCTGGGGTCTAAGTAAGCGCAAAATAATTCAAAAATAATTCCGTTTTATTTACTTCCAAGGTGTTATTCCCATGCAAAAAAACAAAGTTTTTATTTTCTTTAAATTTTTTTAAATTTTTCTTTAAAAGAAGAAAAATTACTCATATTTTTTACTTTATCATTAAGCAGTTATGATTCTAGAAGCACATTACTGAAATATTTCTGTGAACTTATTATGACAATACTTTTGGGGTATTAAAATTTTTTTTTTCATTTTTCATTATTTTTTTATGCTTACTATATGGAAATAACGAACCAATCGAATTCTTTTAGCTATCTTCAAAAATCTTATAACCGATATTTTATAGGCCTAGTGAACCCTAAAAAGCAGTAGTTTAAATATTTCGTTTGAAAGGTATTTAAATTTTCATTTTCAGACACAGCCAGCCTCCATTTACTCTTCTTTCTATACACACAAAATTGACTTCACTTTTTCGACTATTAGTTCAACAAACTAAATTTAAATTTAATTTCAATATAAAGAATTTAAAAATATTTCTGTCAAATTTTGCGTTTAAAATGAAAATAATTTTTTTGCTTTTTCAGTCTTGTTTCCTCGACTTATGAAGCTTTTTAAAGTTCCAGTTTTTCCACCGGAAGGAGTGAAGTTTTTTACAAATGTAACCCTCGAAATTATAAAAGAAAGAGAGAGAACTGGCCAGGTAAATAAACTGCTGTTTGTAGAAAATGCAACACCATGAAAGAATCATCAGAACCAAATGAAATTTAATGCAGAAACGACTTGTACTGATACAAATAAATGATGAAATTTTCAAAACAAAAGAAACAAATTAAGCGTCCGAAATCAGTATTTGGTGCAGCCACCACGCGCTGCAATAAGTGCTGCTATACGACGTGGCATGGAGTCAAACAGATGTTGAGTATCTGCTTGAGGAAGAGAATTCCATATCGCTTGTATGCGCAACCAAAGTTCGTCTTTGGAAACTGCAGGACGCGGATCACGAGTGAGACGCCGACCAACCATATCCCACACGTGCTCAATAGGCGACATATCCGGCGAATAAGCAGGCCAAGGAAGAAGTTGCATGCGTTGTGCTGAACAGAAGTCTCTAACAGTCCGCGCAACATGTGGGCGTGCATTATCCTGCTGAAAGATAGCTCCAGGGATGCCTTGAAGGAAAGGAACGACTTCGGGCTGTAGCACTTCACGGACGTATCTGTTGCTATTGAGATTACCCTCAATTCGTATCAAATTGGATCGTCCATGATACGAAATCGCACCCCAGACCATAACTCCGGGTGTTCGACCACTATGTCGTTCAATAATACACTCAGGAAGGCAGCGTTGACCGGCATAACGTCTAACACGAACACGGCCATCATGGGTCCACAAATTGAAGCGTGATTCATCTGAAAAGACAACTTGGTGCCAATCAGCTCGCCAGTCTCTGTGCTCAAGAGCCCACTGCCGACGCAGCCGTCGATGATCCGCCGTGAGGGGAATCCTGTATAATGGCACCCTTGCACGCAATCCACGGCGCAGCAGACGACGACGAATTGACGAAGCCGACAATTGTACACCTGTAGCAGTAGACCAATGTGCTGCCAGCTGCCTGGAGGAAGCTGTGCGATCATTCACCGCCATGCGGAGCAGGTGTCGATCATCGCGCTCTGACGTCACCTTCTGTCGTCCAGTGCCTGTTTTTCGAGTTGTTCGGTGCTCGTCGGTCCACTGCTTCCAAACTCGCATCACTGTGGAACTGTTCCGCTGCATACGAGCTGCTATTGCGCGATAGGAAAATCCTCCTTCTCGAAGGCCGATTATCCTCCCTCGTTCAAACTCCGTAAGTTGCTTGAATTTCTTATTCTTCCGTCGTGGAGGCATACTCAGGTCTCACTAAACGTTTGCCACTAACAAATAATCATAGACTATTTTCAACGTCCCGCTACAGCACTTTATTTATACGCTTTCAGCATCAATTCAGAGGGCGCTGCGCGCGCCACGCACGCGCGATGGCTCTGAAACTTTATTAATTTGCATAATATCCTATAATTGACATTTGCTGCGAATTTCATTTGATTCTGATGATTCCTTCATGGTGTTGCATTTTCTACAAACAGCAGTTTATCTAACGTGAATATACATTGTTATGAGCCAAAATAAAATCTTGTATTGCATAATCGCACTAGTTATATTATCTTCGCTTACTAATCCCCAAAAATGCATACCATTTGAATGCATAATATACAAAAATATCTTTTTCTTAGTTTTACAATAAAAATGTATTTTCTAGCCATACTTATGTAGACGGATCATAGGTCATAATTCACTTACTGTCGGTTTTCGTGGTTTTGCTCTTCCTGCGACGCAAATGCATGGTAGTCCCATTAAAATATTCTCCATAAAAACAGTCTGTCCCAATGCTTGATCTAGAAGCCTCCTTAACGTCGTGGATAGATACAAAAATAAAAGACTACAAAATTAAACTTCAAACTTAATATGAATTGGCCGTCAACTCTGAAAATAAATCAAATATAAAAATTTATTTTATTATAAAATGGTCTTTGAAATCCTAACTCACTTTCGATATAAAAATTTATTTTATAATTAGATGGTCTTTTAAATTCAACAAATTTTATTTCATATGGAGGTTTCCGATTTTCAAGCACATGGTTTTTATAATTGGCCTTAAAAACGCGTTTTCTAATTAGAATCAGTTTCCTAAAGTATTGTGATACTGTTATTTTATAACTTGATTTCTTTTTAATATAGTACACCGATAGAGAGTATTAAAGTTAATAGCCCAGAATTGAATGTAATATTCAAAATATCATTGTAGCGTTGTATTACAAAAACAAAAGACGATTGCTAATGATTAATTAAGCGTGAAAGATACTATAGGTATGCTCGTAAAGTTAAAAGATTAGAAGGTATTTCGGCTCAGGTTGAATAAAAAATTTCATAGTAAAATCATAAACTCTCCCATTTTTGTGATTTTATTCATGAAATATTTTTTAAAAAGCAATTGAACAAAACGTGGTAGTTTTCGTAAATGAGTTTAAAAAAGTATGTTATTCTTTCGAAATCTCATTTTACGATTTCTGTTAATTTCTATTATTGTAATATAAAAATTTATTTGGATTGACTTGTTTAAATCGCTCACATATTTAAGGTGCTAACATTTTCTGCGCTTTTACTTACGTTTAATAAAATAGCAAATCCCCAGTAAAAATTTACTAAAAAAAAAAAGGTGGGGTAGTTTTTTAAAAAAAATAAAACTTGGGGGAATGGGCGTCAGTATACGCATTTGAAAATATTGTTCTGAAAATACAATCCGTGATGCTTAAAAATGACAGAGGCAGCTCATTTTTCATAGACAAACATCTGAAATGGATTTCGCATGTTAATAAATATGTCAAAAGGGCGTTTCGTCGAAACAGCTTTTTTCACACTCCTTCCATGTTCATCCGTTTTACTTAAAAAAATTTAAAAACCATACATTAGTACATTATTATTGTAGTTTCAAATGCAGTAAGGAGTGTTTGAGTTCCTAGCTTTTGGTTATTAAACTATAAAATCAGACTTTTAAGCAATTTTCCGTCATTTTGTTAACCCCTTGGCGCAGAATTTTTATTACACAGATTTTTCATACTTTTTTCTTTATTTTGTATTAAATTAGGTTAAAATAAGTGAAAAAAATATTGTATTTAGCATTTTAATGATTTGTAGTTATGAAATACAGCATGAAACACCGATGTCTTTTTCTGTGTTAAAAGCAAAGTATTCCAAACACGGTTCACTTCCAAACAGTAATATTTCAATTTTTCTCTTTTTTGCTGTTATTTAGATCTTGGAGAAACAATTACTCATCATTAAAATGTTAACTTCAATTATTCATTGCAAAAAGAAAACTTTTCCTTAATTTTTTTATATGAATGAAAAAAATTTTTAGCTACATTTTTGTATTTTATATTTTTAATACAAATATAATTCCGACGATCTAACAGATTTTTTAGTAGATTTTTAATTACTTTTTTGCAATTAAAAAATACCAAAATATGTTTTTACATTTAAGTAAAGTGTAAAATAAATAAATATATATATATATATATATATATAATATATATATATATATATAAGGGACACCGATATCCAAACTGCGTAAAAGGGTTAATATTAGTAGGAAAAAATAATCCTATGCGCAACGGAAATTGCATTAGTTTCATATATGGGCAAATCTCAGGAATCATTAATCGAATTCGATCTATTCTCTAGGTTGTCCAGACCGTAACCCTGTCAAGCCGTAACCGCAGGATTAATTAATTGAATTTAACATAATAAGGGCATCAAAATTTTCGATGTTCACGATTATTTTCTGATATTTTATACATTTTCAAACAATTCTGGAGGTGTAAAAATAGTGTGCCTATTAATATTTATTATTATTTTTTTTATTATTATCAAAAAGTTAGAAACCCAGAATTAATTAATTGAATTTAACATAATAAAGGCATCAAAATTTTCGATGTTCACGATTATTTTCTGATATTTTATACATTTTCAAACAATTCTGGAGGTGTAAAAATAGTGTGCCTATTATTATTTATTATTATTTTTTTATTATTATCAAAAAGTTAGTAACCCAGAATTAATTAATTGAATTTAACATAATATGGGCATCAAAATTTTCGATGTTCACGATTATTTTCTGATATTTTATACATTTTCAAACAATTCTGGAGGCGTAAAAATAGTGTGCCTGTTATTTATTTATTTTTTTTTTTTTTATTATTATTATCAAAAGTTAAAGATTTTAGAGATCTGCACATATATTCTGTCTAATTGTTACTTCCCTATATGATCTGTCTAAAGATCTGTCTAATTCTGTCTAAAGCTCATTTTTAACGAGAAATCTTATTTAATCGACCACATGCATTTTAAGTTAAAAAGAATGTATTTCATTTTTTTAATATAGTTCAAAATATATTAACTCTTGTTAATATTTATTATAAAACCAATAAAATTTTTGTAAAACAAAAGTTCTACTAAAACAAAAGTTGTGTTCTCTAATAACTAACTGTTGAATAATCCTAATAATTCCTTAGCGCTACCGACCTCGTTAGGTTTGTGATTTTTCTGTTTTGTTTTGGCAAATTAGATTGATGTTAATTACAATTTGAAACAATACTTTAGGGGTATAATGCCAAATATTTTTTTGCATTTTAGAAAGGAAATGATTTCCTCCAACTCCTCATGGATACTGCTAAAGAACAGAACGATGACTTAGAAGATAAAAATGACGACATTTTGAGCAACTACGAAGGTGAAAACAATGACCAGGTTTTCAAGAATTATGTTGGAAAAAAGAGTAAGTATTTATCTTCGTCAAGATTTTAAAAATTGAAATTTATTGTTTGTTTTGACTTTTCCAGTTAAACCCGACTCTCTCGCTCTCGTCTAACTCACAGGGTGAGCTTTCGTCTTCTATTTCTCACGCCCATGATATTTTCAAAAGTAATGAACCAAAAAAGTTTAAATATATCATCTCTTGTGCCCCTAATTATTTTCTTATTTTACACACTAGATGGCTGCACCAGACTGTTTTTAATCAAAACTTAACCCCGTCCCACCCCCGTCAGGGGGCATCCGGAGAATACTGTAGACTCTAAGTGCACGCACGTGACATCTCAGTAAGAAAGAGGATTCAAACAGGTAGGCTTGGTGGCGATTCATGGCAACACCAGAAGGCCTCAAAGAATTTAGGGAAATCTTAAAATTAACAAACTAAAAACAGATACAAGACTGTTTTTAATGTAACCAGAGATAGTTTATTTTCGATGTCAGCACTATCACATACATATGTATTTCGTTCTCTTAGCTCAGCTATTTATGGCCTTCGCGAATGCACATGGTTTGTGTTCTGTGATAAAATGGTGTTTTAATATTGTGAACATTATGAAGCAGAGTTTTAAATTTCAAGCTGAAGAAAGTTTCAAAAATGAATATATATATTGTACATACACCTTTTTTTATATAATTTTCTTGAATGACTCAATCTGCACTTTTATGACAGTTTTCTATGAAAATAATAAGATCGTTAAGGGGTTAGGAAACTTAATAATTAATGCTGTAGCATTTAATTCGAAGTATAAAATATTTAATGCATTAGCTAAGTGATTACTTTAAAAAATTAAAGTGAGAATTTGTCAAATTTTACGAAAGTAAATTAATTTTTACTTATAAAATTTATATGAAAACATATTTTAGCCTGTAAGCTAATTTTAAAAATCTTTATACGGTTCTTAGCTATCTCAGTTATTAATTATACTGGGAAACAAATTTTTTGTTGCATTTATATAAATACTTGATATTACCAAATTTCGGTGTAATAATTTCAAATTAGTTTTGCTTCTAAAGCTACAGGCTTTTTTTAATGGTGTTTTAATTCTATTTTTTGTTGAAAGCTTACAAACTTTATATATAACAGAGGGTCGCTTAAATGCTGCGACAAACTTCTAGGGGAGTTAAGGCTCCTCATCAAGATTAAAATGGCATAGGAACCCATGCCCGGAACTGTCGTTGTACGTAGTCAGGATTACTTTCTTTTTATGATCTGTTCAAAAGCGTTCAGTTCAAAAGGAACAGTTCATAGTAAGGACGCACCCGCAGCGACGTATGGTGACATTTCCGGGCATGGGTTATGTAATTTTATTCTTGATAATATTTCCTAAAAGTTCGTCGCAACATTTAGGGGACCCCCTGTTATGCATAACATTTTTAATCTTGTATATTTTGACGAAAAATATAGTAAAAATGTCATTAAAAAAAATAATAAATAAATAAGCTTGGAGGGAGAAACCGATATCAGATTTGAAATCAGTGACGTGATAATATCCAAGGTTCGTTAAAAAGATCTCATGCAACAAAAAGTAAAACAAAAATAAAAAAACATTTTCACCAGTGCTATTTATACTTTCTCTTCATACTTTTGTTCAAAAATTTACTATCTCTATTTAAAAAACAAACAATATTATGGTTGTTTTCCTAATTAATTTCCTTCGTTACTTTATTATTTTTCAGATCTGACTTTCAATGAATTAGTAGCACAGTGTGTGATATTTTTTCTGGCAGGATTTGAAACAACAGCGTCCACATTAGCCTTTTCGACTTATCATTTGGCCCTTAATGAGGAAGTTCAAGAAAAACTAATTAAGGAATTGGATGAAGCACTTAATAAAAATGATGTAAGAAAACTTTACGTTTTGTACCAATTATTAACTTGTTTTTGTATTTCTTTAACTTAAATAGCAAAATTTTATATTTTCAGGGTAAAATGACCTATGAAGTCATTCAAAATATGAAGTATTTAGACAATGTCATATCTGAAACTCTTAGACTTAGTCCACCAGCAATAAGGTAAATACTATTTGTAAAAAATTCAAAACTAAACTTGAAGTACGGGAACTTTAGCTGCGTCATTCGTAAAATCCATCACTTTTTCCCCATAAAATATTATACCATAAGTTTTACGGAAATATTTACTTAATTATTTATTTATTTTATTAATTTTACGGTAATTATTACTGTAAAAATTACCGTCCATTAGATTTGTTGTTCCGGTAAAAATGGATTTTAGTACAGGCACCCTGAGAGCCGGTACTTTTTACAGTTATTTGATCCGAAATTTTTAAAAGTATTAATGTTTTTAATATTAATACTGTTGTTAATATTATTACTGTTTTTAGCACAGAATATTATTTTTAATGGATAATTATAATACCTTTCTATTAGGAAATATACACATGATGATCTGTGATGACTTTTTTTAATGTGTATTTTTAGAATCCTTCTAAAAATGAATTTAAAAAAAGTATTCATATTAGTTAAGTTAATAAAAACAGAAACGGCATGAGAATCTAGGGAATCTATTGGGTTTCGAAGAAACTCGGCTAAAAAAAATTTTGTTTGCTAGAGTAAATATAGCGAAGTTGATCTGCGCGTATTAGAAACTTCTCAAAGTATCATCAGTCAATGAAATGAGCTTTGATGTTAAGCACACCACCTTCCTTATAAAGGATCTGATAGATTACTATGGCACTTTTGCCCCTTTTTTTGTATAAATATTGATGCGTGAACCCTAATGTGCATGCTTATTCTGTTATATTTTCGACAAGGATTCAAAAAATCTTTATTAAGAGCGGTGATTGTGAAACCCTCTATATACCATTTTTAATAATTTATTGAAATATATAATTTCTTTTTAAAATGTTTTTATTTGATTTACCAAGAATGTTTCTACGTCTTTCAATTTTCTTCCTTTTTTTCAAATACGCGAGTTGTGAATAAAGTAGTGGCAACGCAGTCCAAAAAATCGCAGAGCATCGGGCATGAGCAAACAGGATATGGCAGAAGTGCACTATAAAAAAATTCTGGATAAAATTATGACAAAATGCACCGGCACTCAGGGTGCCATAACAGTTTACTGTAAAATCTATTTTTAACCTAAAATTTTATGAAGCGAAAAAACAGGAATACAGTAATTTTTACAGTAATATTTACTCTAAAATTTCTGAATCACTGTAATTTAATAAATAGTGTTGTAAAATTTGCGATATAAAATTTTACGGTGAAAATAGATTTCAAGGATGGGTGGCAGTACTTTCGACCGGAATATGATCTGGAATTTTTAACAATGTGAGGTATTGCTTTCGCCCATGTATAGAGTACAAGAATCTGCCGATCCTCTGAACGAGGTATAAGTTACTGCACAGCATTGAAGAGGGCAGTATCTTTGCGTAAAGAAGATGATCAGCGGTAAAAATCGAGGTAACCCATTAAAAAATACACCAAGAACTATTTTGAGCCAGAGGAGATATGTATTGTAAATGATAGTTGTAGAATGGATCAAAGCATTTCGCGCTGGTCTGACTAAGTCTGCGGATTCACTGATCGACCATCTATTTCTCAAACATCAAGTTGACGGGAATGCAAGGGTGAAAGCGAGACGGAAAAGAAGAAAAGCTGGTAGTAAAACTATTTCAGTTTTAACTTGTTTTAGGGAGGAGTAAACCTATTCTCTTTCTAACTATTCAACAATATCTACTTTTTCTCAGAAACGAAGCAGTTTCATATATATGCTATAACTATAAAAAAATCTCAATAGTTACGGAAATCTAATGTTTCTCGAAAAAAAATGGTAGAATGAAATGCCTTTCTTACCAGTTTTTGCTCTCTTCCGTCTTGGTATATATAGGCTTTCAGCCGTGTGGGAATGTTTCCGTGTTGTGTTATATTGCGCCAACTACAATCGCCAAAGAGCCAAATAGATTTTAAACTTGCAAATTAAAAATAATAATAACCTAAAGAGTTTAGTCAGGGGATGGCTGAGAGAAATACCTTTTAAGTAGATACCCCCTTTTGTTTTGGTTTTTCGCGGGTTAATGCCCAGAAGTTGCCAAGACTTGGCAATTATTCTGCCGCAGGAAATCTTCCCATGTTGACATAGTGAGGGTCTTCTTTTGATTGAACGTCGATGTTCTGGAACTGTCTATTGAAATTGAGCTTAGTAATCAAATGATGCTGTATTTATTAATGATGTGTGAACTAAATTTTATTTGGCAACCTTATCTAAAAAATAAATTTAAATACTAATATTTAATATACTCGTTTGCCAAAATATAATTTAATACAAAAATTAATGTTAGTTTTTTATATAAATATATTGTGACATATCTAGGATTCGTCAAATAACTAATTTAATAATTTTGTCCCGAATATTTTTTTAAAATCACGAGCTGTAGCAGATTATTACGAATTCCACATTATTATTAACCAGCGGGTTACCGAGCTCGGCTCGGAGAAAACAGGTATCGAAGCTAACTCGAAGATTTAAATTTTCAATTGTGATTTATCAAAACAATACATGCCGTAAGAAAATTTGTGAAACCATTGGTGAAAAGATAATCGGTTAAAGTGCACCATTGTAAACTATCTAAACAAAGTTAGAGTTTGGAAACGGAACTATTCTATACAAAGGTAAAGTTTGAAAAGTCATAGGAAATAAAATGTAATTGATAACAAAAAATTATACAATTAAAGAAATGGTACAAAGTGAGCAGCGTAAAGATTGAAGTGTGTTGAAGTTCAATATTTTTGACTAATTTATTTAGAAAAACCAAACATATATACATACATAAGAAACATATTATAAACCTATAACAGCATAAACATAATAAACATTAATCATCGATTGCGAAGTCTTCCATGTTGTCCAGGTAGTTTCTTGTCGGAGAGGCAGGTGTGGCTGGTGAGTTTCTCTTGTTCAGGATTTCCTTCCATACGACGTTTCGGGTGTGGGTTGGATTCTCAGGAGGCAGCAGGACCTTCAACGCACTTTGACGCTTGACTCTTGAAAACGCGACGTAGAGCATTCCGTGCACGAAGACCGTCGTGAGGAGAAGCACGCCGACGAATTCGAATGTTTGGCCTTGTGACTTGTGTATCGTAATGGCGAATGCTGGAGTAACTGGGAATTGGTGCCGTTGCATAGTTGAGCCAAGCTGTGATTTGCTGGAGTCGAGCGTGATCCTTGGAAGGTGTACTTGTCGGCCTGCGTGTTCACCGGTGATGATCTTAGCCATGATGATGTTGTTGCAAAGTTCGGTGACAATCAATCGTGTTCCGTTGCAAATTCCTTCAGAGACGTCCAAGGTTTGGAGAAGCATGATGATGGCGTTCTTCTTGAGCTTCAGATTGTGTGGAGGCAAGTCGGCGATGTTGATCGAGTTCAGGAATTCAGGCGCGAATTGAATTCCCCCTTCATGTTGATCCTTTACCGAGTCGAAACTTGTGTATGTCTTCTCTTCGCCTGGAAGCATAGCGATAATCTGCTCGTTGATCTTGTCCTTATCGTCGTTCAATGGTGCAAGAATAGCGCGATTCTTCATTACTTCGTAGTTCCCACTTCTGAGGCATGGTCCGAAGATTTCATCGATGAGGTTACCACCAGAGCGAATTTCTTCTGGGACTTCTATTTTGCCGAGTTCATTCACTTCGAGTTCCCCGTCGCCGAGCTTTAGCAGGTATTTCGCGAATTCTTCTTCTTCGGGATCAACGCGCATGTTCTTTTCGAGCGAATACGTCTTGAAGTGTTGCCACAGACGGCTTCTCTTGATCAAAAGGTCGAGTATTTCGCTTTTGTTGGCACGTTGTTGAACTGGACAGCACTGTCGGAAGTCGCCACCAAGCACCATGACTTTGCCTCCAAACGGAATGTTGTTGCAAATCGCGCGTAGGAGTTCGTCGATGTTGTGCAAGCCGTATTTTGACATCATCGGAGCTTCGTCCATCAGACACACGTGGGCTCCTTTGAGTGCGTTCGCCTTCGGTGATCCTGGTTTGATGGATGATCTTGAGTCGGATGTAAGCGGGACTTTCAAGCCAAAGGTTCGGTGCGTTGTTTGACCACTCGGTAGAAGAATCGCTGCTATCCCAGTGTAAGCCATGCATTTCACTTTCTTAAGCCTTCCGGTAACGATGCGATACAGCGTGCTGTAGACGAATGTCTTCCCGGTTCCTCCTGGTCCATCTATGAAGAAGCATTTCGCAGCAGGAGTCGGGTCTTCAAGTGCTTGGATTATGGTGTCGACGATTTCACGCTGCTTTTCGTTGAGTTGCTGGTACATGCGGAATTTTGAACGAATAAAAAAGAACGAATCTTTTTAGTTAACGAACGAGCGCTAAATTCAAAATTTCATTAACAAATTTCCCTTAATAAAAAGCAGTGGAATTAGAATCGTACTTTTTCAAAAGAAAATTTAGTAAAAATATCAAAGTTATCCTTATTTTTTTCTTTTATATTTGTTTTACCTTAATTTTGTGATTTAAAAATAATCGTGTGGTCATCAAACTTTATTAGTTCGCCATATTGGCTATAGATGGCCGCACGTTACCGCTTGAAACTTATTAGGCAATAGACAAAGAAAATTTTAAGAATTTAAATCGTGGAAAGACTTATTATAACAATTATGAACAACGACAGCTAAGCGTTCTATTTACGTATCTAATATGTTGCCACATTTTTAATACAAAAGTTAAACATTTCTCCACTTTGATAAATGTAAACTAATGCGAACCTTACAATTAAATTATTAATTCCTTCGTATATTATTGGTTTAAGTTGTCGAAAATTAATATTTCAATTGTAAGGTTCGCATTAGCATACATTTATAAGAGATATGTATTTTTTTAATAAGTTTTTTGAATATGGCACTTTGAAGACGAAAAAGTATAGATTTTCTTACAAAATGACTGATAACTAAAAAATTAATCCAAATTTTTGAAAAAGAAAAAAAATACTTCTTCATTATGTCAAAACACAATTATGTGCCGAGTTTCGTGCCTGGGCGAGGCTTCTGGGGCGATATATTGTGATTACAAACAGACTAATACAGAACTAATAAAGTTTGAAAATATCCTATCTGTAACTCCGAACTGCTCGACCGTAGCGCTTCAAAACCGCCGCCAATCGATTCCTCGTGGCCAAAAACCCCAGACCCCCAAGTTTACCGGAGTTTATTAATTCTGGGGCGATTTTCGACTTGGCAACCATTCCTCGTATTATAGTATAAGATAAATTAATTTTTTATGCCAATATCAAGTACCAATTTAGAGCCTTTATTTTTTCTTAATTTAGATTGGAAAGGAAAGCAAACGAAGATTACATGCTGGACGATACGGGAATCATAATTCCAAAAGGCACTGTTATTACTGTTCCAGTATATGCTCTGCATAAAGATCCAAATTATTTTCCTGATCCAGAAAAATTTGATCCCGATAGGTATTAATTAGAATCATATATTGCAAATTTCAGATTCTCTTTTTCTCTCGTATTTTGATAACCTTTTCAACTATTAAATTTAGTTTATTAAATTTAATTTTTTCGAATTTTGCGATTTTAAAGTACAAATGTATGAGTTAAAAATGTTTAAATTTCTATTAGACTAAAACAAAATTAGAAAGGGTGATGAGAACGTTAACTATCAATTTTGTTAAGTAAGTTCAAAAAAGTGTGCATTTTTAATGAATTTTTTTTAAATGAATAACTAGGCAAGTTACTTGCAATTTCTACATTTTTCTGCAGATTTTAAAATTGCTTCGTGTTATTGTATTACAATGAAATTTTTGGCGGCATGACTGCCTATTAAATGATGTTCTATTAGCAAGCTTTCGTGTCTGTAAAGGTGGAACCTTACTATCCAAAATTTCGAAAATTTCCTGATAAGCTAGAGCTTTCAAATCTCTAATGGAGCTCTGCGCCTGATGACAATACAAGCATCGTCTCCTGAATGCTACGAGCAAAATGCATGACCATATTATAGCAACAAGAAATTTGTTGTCAATAAAAATTCTACCGTTTTTGTACTATAACTAGAGTGCTCAAATCTCATCATCTCAATCTCGCGTGTGATGAAAGCTTCAGTCATTTCTTAACTACTGAAGAAGATATTTTACGTCACCAGTGTGGTCTATGTGAGAGGAGAGCAGTATGCGGCTTAATCAGTTATCGCAGATATTCGAACCTATATTCTACTCTATCCTTAAGCCCATACCGGCTCTTCCTATTTTATTAAAAATATTTGTATACATGGGTAGAGAGAAATCTTCAGTCGTGACGCTTTTACTCTAGATTATGTGACCGTATATACTATATTTTTTAACGATGCCTCGGTAAAGTTATAAATGAACTGGCGAAAATTAATAGGTTCAGCAATTTTCATAGCACGTGATATATTTTCCTCTGCACGAAACAAATATGCTTTTAAACGATTATCTTATTTTTCATTTTTGTTATTTTATTGTCAAGTTTAAATTTATTTTAAGTTTCTTTTCTTTAGATTTACTCCCGAAGAGAAAGCCAAGAGAGAACCATTCACTTTCATGCCCTTTGGAGCGGGGCCTAGGAACTGTGTAGGCATGAGGTTCGCCCTTGTTGAAGCTAAAGTTTGTTTAGCTTATGTATTGAGCCATTTCAGAGTTAAAAGATGCCCAGAAACAAAGGTATTATTTCTGCATTTCGTAAAATATTCTATTTACTCTGAAAATATTCCATTTCTCTTTATTTACTAATGAACCAAAAAAGAAAAAAAAACAGTGTAATATGACACTCAAATGTTAATTACTACGTTCCTATCACATTGCTTTTGTGTTTCTCACGGTGAAGGTCACATTCAAAATTTCGACTCCTTTCCGACTAGCTAGAGTAATTAAATTTCAACATTAGTGATAATGCGAGATTTAATCGTTTCATGGCTGATATAAACAGAGTTTATCGCGATATGAACGCCTAGGAGAAATTATCGCCCATCAAAATTCCGAACGCTTTATGATTGACTATAGCATTTAATATTAACTGGAGTTCTGTTCTTTTTGATGTTCTAAGTTTATATAATTTTCTAATAGCTAAGTGCAGAGTTTTACAACTTATAATCGCCATAGAAACTATATTATTATTCAAAGTTTTAATCATTATCCGACTAACTAGAGCACTTAAAATTTAACAGATGGAAATGAGTACTAAATGTGTGAAAACGAAATTTTTAATCTTTTACCGACCACTATAAACAGAAATTCTCAGCATTTGATTGATACTTAGAATTAATCATCCATCAAATTCTGGCAATTTTATGATAAGGTAGAGCACCAAATTTTAATCGGAGCACTGCACTTAATGAGAACAAATTTAATTATTTCGTGGCGACTACAAGCAAATTTTATCCTCGTTTTATTGTCAGACCGAACTTTTTATCGAACGAAATTTTGACTATCTTCCAGAAATTTAGAGAGATTAAATTTTAATTTTAAATAAAGTTCTATATCTTCTGACACTACAAATTTTAAACCGACTACTGACCAAAAAATATCATTTGCAGAATTTTTCAACAAATATAATTTATCGTTACCCGAAGTTTCGTTCATTTCCAAATAATTGGAGTGTTAAAATTTCAACTGGTGCTCTAAGCTTGATGACAATACAAATTGCAATCGTTTCCTAAATATTGCAAGCAAAACTTACCTCCATTTCATCACCCATCAAAATTTCGACCATTTTGGACTCTAACAAACCGATCGAGAACAATCACTTTTTGACCTAAAACAAAAAAGAAGAAATCAAAATAAAAGAAAAATTTTAAAATATATACTTTATGCATAGACTAAAGGTATCGAACGTTTAAATACAAATAGTTTCACAATTCTAATAGTTTATAATATTTTTGGAATAAATGGTCAAACATTTAGTGGTCATACTGACCACTTAGCGTCGTAAAGAGATAATTTATCTAATTCAATCACTATTTCATCCTATTCACTGATAATGTCCTATATTTCAGGTACCTTTAGAATATTACATCGGTCAAGGTCTGCTTCAACCTAAAGAAATTACAGTGAAACTTATACAGCGAAAAGACAGCCCGTTAATTGATAAAATATACAACCTGTGATATTTTTCTTCTTCAAGTCTACATATACATACGTATAATACTGTCGTTATGCTTACTTTTTGTCAAGTCTGCTTTACATTTTCTAAAATGTACATTTTCATTATAAATTTTGTATTGATATATTGCGCTGCTTTTATCGCATTGATACAAATGTATACAACATTTCACTGCTTATTTTCTTTAGTTTGTTAACAAAAATTATAATTTTTTTGCTTTTTGCCATACAATTATGTAATTTATTACGTTTACTTTATACTTTTTTAATAAAAACATCTTAAAAATTATTTACTTTTTTTATTTTTTAATTAATCCTTATTAAGTTTAGTTTTTAAAACTATATATATACATATATATATATATATAGCATAATAAATAAATACAAAAAAAAAAACGAAGAAAGTTAAGAAAAACAATAAGTTTCATTTTTTGAGCATAAGCTGCAAGTAAATAGAACTCATAAAATAAGTTCAAAATGAAGATAAAACAAAGGAAAATTACAGACTAATGAAAAAAAAAAGGGGGGGGGGGAAAGAAAATTATAAAAATAAAAATAACAAAAACTGGAAGAAAAAAAAAAGATAGAATTCTATTAAAAAAAATCCGGAAAATAAAGATATAATCTTTTCATCAGCCCACACGATTATATCTAATAAAATGTTTTGTAAAAAATTTTTTAAAAGTTTTTTTTAGTGCTCCTCACACTTTTGTATTGATATATTTTGCTTTGGCTATATTAATAAAATATTAGAAAGCACTCTTTCTTGCAGATATAATCGTGTGGGCTGATGAAAAGATTATATCTTTATTTTCCAAATTTTTTTTCAAAGAATTCTATCATTTTTTTCCGTTTTTGTTATTTTTATTTTTATTAATTTTCTTTTTCCCCCCTTTTTTCATTTGTCTGTAATTTTCCTTTGTTGTTTTATCTTCATTTTAAACTTATATATATATATATATATATAAGTTTAAAATGAAGATAAAACAAAGGTAAATTACAGACAAATGAAAAAAAAGGGGGGGGGGAAATAATAATAATGACAAACAACTGGGGAAAGAAAAAGAATTATGCTAATAAATAAAAAAAAATAAAAAAGAAAAAAAAGGATAAAGCATTTTTAAAAAACCGGAAAAAAAGATATAATGTTTTCATCAGCCCACACGATTATATCCGAAAAAGAGTGCTTTCTAATATTGTATCAATATAGCCAAAGCAAAATAAATCAATACAATAGTGTGAGGAGCATTCAAAAATTTTTTTTACAAAAATGACGACAAAAAAAATTAAACACAATAAGTAAAAATAACACGTAAAAACAGAAAATAAAATATAAAGGAAGAGCAGAATAAAACAAAATCTAAAAAGCGAGCAGTGAAATATAATGAACCTACATGAACGGGAAATTTTTCAAGAATTATTTAAAATGTTTACGTAACAAGATTGCCAGATTGCAAAATAGGAAAACTAGGAAAACAAAAGCGTAAATTGAGTGTAACTAGAGGAGTTTAAAGTGCGTTCTTGCTGCATAACTGAAGTCCATTTAATTTGTTAGTTACCAAGGATGGGTCAGAAAACGGATGTGCGCGAGGTAATATTATACTGGATAATTTAAAGAAGTTGACTATAAATAATTTTAGAAAATAAATATTTATTTAAGAAAAAAATAGAAAATAGAACAGAGAAAGAAACATGAATTGCCAGTTTTGCACATAATTTTAGCCACGGATATGCCCGCAATGGATTTGCACATGGAAAAATTATATAAATTGACAAAGAAATCTTTTTAGTAAATAATTTTAGCCACGGATGTGCCCAAAATGGATTTGCACATGGAAAAATTTTATAATTTTACAAAGAAATTTATTAGTAAATAATTTTAGCCACGGATTTGTCCGAAATGGATTTGCACATGGAAAAATATTATAAATTAACAAAGGAATGTTTTAGTAAAGGAATTTTTTAGTAAATAATTTTGAGCAAGGATTTTCCGAAATGGATTTGCACAAGGAAAAATTATACAAATTAAGGAAGAAATTATTAGTAAAAAAATTTTTTGGCCACGGATTTACCCGAAATGGATTTGCACATGGGAAAATTGTATAAATAAAGAAAATTTTTAGTAAATGTATTTACAAAATATGCGATTAACTCAATGATTTTATATAGAATTTTATTACTTTAGTTGGGTATCTATTGTTTTTTATCAAATTTTGAAAGAGTTTATCGATTTGTTTTTTGGATAAATAAATATTACTACATATTCTTTTAATTCTATTAATTTCATTAAAAGTAGTATTTAAATAGATGCTCCTAGAAACATTATTAATTTATACAATTTTTCCATGTGCAAATCCATTTCGGGCAAATCCGTGGCTAAAATTATTTACTAAAATAAGTTGTTTTTCTTTTTTAATTTTTTCTTTGTTAATTTATATAATTTTTCAATGTGCAAATACATTTCGGGCAAATCCGTGGGTAAAATTATTTACTAATAAATTTCTTTGTTAAATTATACAATTTTTCCACGTGCAAATCCATTTCGGGCAAATCCGTGGCTAAAATTATTTACTAAAAAGATTTCTTTGTCAATTTATATAATTTTTCCATGTGCAAATCCATTTCGGGCAAATCCGTTGCTAAAATTATGTGCAAAACTGGTAATTCATGTTTCTTTCTCTTTTCTATTTTATATTTTTTTCTTAAATAAATATTTATTTTCAAAAATTATTTATAGTCAACTTCTTTAAATTATCCATTATGATATTACCTCACGCACATCCGTTTTCTGACCCATCCTTGGTAACTAACAAATTAAACGGACTTCAGTAATGCAACAAGAAAGCACTTTAAACTCCTCTAGTTACACTCAATTTGCGCTTTTGTTTTCATAGTTTTCATATTTTGCAATCTGGCAATCTTGTTACGTAAACATTTTAAATCATTCTTGAAAAATTTCCCGTTCATGTAAGTTCATTATATTTCACTGCTCGCTTTATAGATTTTGTTTTATTCTGCCCTTCCTTTATATTTTATTTTCTGTTTTTACGTGTTATTTTTACTTATTGTGTTAAATTTTTTTTTTGTCGTCATTTTTGTAAAAAAAATTTTTGAGTGCTCCTCACACTATTGTATTGATATATTTTGCTTTGGCTATATTGATACAATATTAGAAAGCACTCTTTTTCGGATATAATCGTGTGGGCTGATGAAAAGATTATATCTTTTTTTTCCGGTTTTTTAAAAAAACTTTTTTTTTTTTTTTTTTTGAAGATTAATTCTTTTTCTTTCCTCAGTTGTTTGTCATTATTATTATTCCCCCCCCCTTTTTTTTTCATTTGTCTGTAATTTACCTTTGTTTTATTTTCATTTTAAATTTATCTTATGAGTTCTATTTACTTGCAGCTTATGCGCAATAAATGATACTTATTGTTTTTCCTTATTTTTTTCTGGTTTTTTTGTATTTATTTATTTTGCTATATATATATATATATATATATATATATATATATATATATATATATATATATATATATATATATATATATATATATATATATATATATATATATATATATATATATATATATATATATATATATATATATATACGACGCCCGGTGGCTGAATGGTAGCGCTTCGCACTCCCGTGCCACAGGTGCTGAGTTCGATCCTCTGGCAGGGCAAGGTCGACTCAGCCTTTCATCCCTTCAGTGGATCGATAAATGTGTACCAAGCATGCTTGGGAACTAAACACGGGGTTTCGCGTTCGGCTGACCACCTAACCGGAACATCTGCTCCTGCACCCCAGAACCCAAGGTCAAGAAAACTGAGATGGGCACAGTAGGCCTTGGCCGTCTATTATGGGCTGTCGTGCCGCTGAGTTTGAGTTTAGTTTATATATATATATATATATATATATATATATATATTTTATATATATATATATATATATATATATATATATATATATATATATATATATATATATATATATATATATATATATATATATATATATATATATATATATATATATATATATATATATATATATATATATATATATGTGTGTGTGTGTGTGTGTGTGTATATTCAATGGTTTTAAGGGACCTATTTAAAATATACAGATTAATTAATGAAAGTATAAATGTATAAGTTGTTTATTTATAATGTACATTATTGAAATTTTAATCTACAGCATAGCTTTAAAGACCTCACAAATTATAAAATTCGAATCAAAAAACAATCATTTGATAAACAACAGTTCAGCATGTAACATTTCTTTGTTCTCTTTTTCACACTGCAAATCGCCCTTAAAAATTTATCTTATGTAGTAGTAGTCTGTTTTAAATTATAGAATTAATGATAACTTTAATTGAAAAAAATCTTCGTTTCATTTAAAGATTTATAATTTATTTGAACTCTTTAATAAAAGGACACAAATTTTCTCATTTATTAAATAGTTCAACCAGTAAAAAAAAATTTAACCTTAACAATTAGTATTATTCGCCTTTTTTCTTTAGCAAATGGTCGATTATTAAAATATTATCTACGTTAAAGTTGCTAAGAAGGAAATTTCTCGCCAATCGGATAACAGAGAGTGTTTAAGGCTTGAAATATATATAAAAAAATTATATTACCTATTTCGTAGTGATTAATTAAAAATGACCAAAATCTTCAATTTTCACTTTGAATACATCGCCATGCCAGTTCAATGACGCAGGCAAAAAATACTGTTAGCTGTAAAAGGTCGCTTTGAATTCAAAGCTTTTCTCATTCCCAGAAAACTTTCATATTTGTGTTTAAAAGGCTAAAATCAGAAGAAGAGTATGACTTCAGATTTTAAAAGTATTTTTTTGTACAAATAACAAATACTTACTTCAGACTCTAAGTTTGATTTTTTTCTCTCTCTTTTTTGAGCATCTTAAGATTCTTCTGACTGATTACGTTATCGTACAACTGGAAAAATTTCTGGCTCTTTTCATGAAATTTTTTGCTTCTTTTACATTTTAAATAATTTTTATATTCACAGCCAAAGCGAAACATACATAGTTTTTTTTTTATATACGTTAATTCATAATTTTAATAGATTAGCTGCTTAAAAGAATTAATTTTAGTTTTACGGCATCATTTCGAGTACTAGCCTTGTAGGTCTAAAACTTTAAAAAAAAGCAAGAAAAAATAATGATAATAAATGAAATAATCTTTATAAAAAGGTAACCCCTTAAATTTAATAAAATATAAGAAAATATGCAGAGAATATTTAAAAGGCAATAAAAAAAAAAAGAAATATCCCTCGAAAAACATTGAAAGTCAATAAAATGCTTGATTTTCTGTGTTTAATATTTCTCTGAGTCTTTTATTATAACTTTCTGTCATTTTTCGGTGTTTTATTTTATACTAGGAGGCTTCGTCCCCTGCTTGCTGGCGCTCACCAACCCCCGGAACTGCTTTCGCAGTTCATTTCGGATTGCTTCGCAATCCAATGCTCGCTTTGCTCGCTCATTGGATACGTTCTTAACGTCTAGCTTTTGTATACTTTTTTGAATACTAAAGTTCTGAAAACTTTTCACTGTAGAAAATTCTAAACCTGTACATTTCAATATTAATTTGAAATTGCAATTGTTAATTTGGGCATTTGGCGATAAAACACTTATAGAATTGAAGGATTTGTTACGTCAAGCGCTCAGGTATTATAATTTTGATTTATGTTGCTAAGTTAACTTTAGAAAAATTCTATGGCTGGCAACAGCATTTTTATTTTTTAAGTTGTTTATTTTTACTTTTGCCGCAGCTGAATTGAACAACCTGATAAGGATCACTCTGGTTATTTTTTCCGTTTTTAAAAGCGCTATATGTTGAGCCACCTCAGCTAGATTGGGCATGTGACATTTTTAGATGCAATCATTGGTCGATTTTCTAACGTTGCCATTCGGGAAGTTGTAATGAGGCTTTTGTTTTGGTGCCGTGTAAGAGAAATATATATATAGATTGCTTTTTTATTACAGAGAAAAAAATCTGGTAAAATTACCGTAACTGTGCAGTAATGTCCTTTCTGGTAAACAAAAACCGTAATTCTGGTTAATAGAAACTAAAATATATCGTATCTAAAGCAATCATTTGGTAACTTTTCCGTTCATATGGTAACGGTTTGCTGGAAATTCTCGTTTTCAAAATTATGGTACTTATTATAACACAATTGGTAAAAAAAAAAAAAAAGAAAAAAAAAACAAAAAAAAAAAAAAAAAAAAACAAAAGAAAAAAAAAAAAAAAAGAAAAAAAAAACTGAAAAGTAAACTTAACCAAATAAAGGGTATTTATGACATGCTCTAAATTTTCCTAATAAAATTACCAAATTTCACCACTTTTACCAAATTTTATCACTTATTATTAGACCATATTTAATTTTTACTAAAATCATTACCAATGTGCTTCGGAAGAGATAGCCTATTTTTTTGGTGTTCTCGTAGAGCCAGAAACCATAGTAAATTTTGCCATATATTGGTAGCTTTGACCATAAATTTTTTTTCTCAGTGTAGTCTAAGTATTCTCTTTTGATTTATCTAAGTTTTAAGATTTCTATTTTTCTAAAGAGTTTCATTATCCTATCTCTGTTTTGATTCTGTAATAAGTTTAAAAAAATAATTTCTTTTTCAAAAAAATAAATAAATTAATGAATAAATCAATAACGCAACTGATTTCTTTTTACCACTAACACGATAGCTTCATCGATAATTATACATAAATAATATAAATATTTATATTCGGATCGGAAGACAACGTATATGCCTTCTCAAATCTAAAGTGATAGGTAAAAGAAAGAAATATCCGCTTAGTACAAATATACTGGTACGATCACTTTTCTCGAAAAAAAATTTCTTACATTATTAAATATTTGTGGTCGAGCATAAATGAAATAAATAAGATAAATACGTTTTTAATTAATTCAGGAAAATATGTTTCTGCAGTGAACTCAATCACAAAGGCATATGTTTGTAAATAAATATTAATTTCTTTCATATTAATTTTGATTTTATGCTATAAAGTAAGTTCAGATTAATTTTGACTTTACACCTTAATTTGATTATAAAATTGTGGTATAAAGTACCGGCACTCCGGGTGTATCATCCGTAAAATCGTTTTCAACCGTAAAATATAATACAGTAATTTTTTCAGTAATATTTATTTAATTAGAGTGAATCAGTGATCTTCGGTAATTATTACTGTAAAAATTACGGAACATCAGATTTTCTAGTTACGTCACATGTTCCAGTGAAAATGGATTTGAGCTGGGTCGTTACTGTTACCGTTATTTTTACAGTATGTTTAATTATGCAGCGATTAAAACATGTAAATATTAAAAAAAATCATTTTGTTTAAAAAAAAGTTTGAACAATGTTTTATCTTAACAAGAATAATTTTTTAAAGACGTAAATATTCTTTCAAAAGCCAAAACTTAGAAACTGTGATTTCTTTTGCTGCTTTAATTGACATTTGTTCTCTTAATTACTTAATTTTTGATTTAGTCTGCATAGAGTATTAAAATAGTTTTTGCCTTTTCGTCGAATGTTTGGTTTTTTTATTTTTTATTTTCGTGCATAATTTTATTACATTTATTTGATCCAATATTTCTTTTCTTTATTTATTTAAGTCACCAGCTAATAATTTAAACTCAAAAATAGAATCTTGCTCAGTTAAATAGAATTGTTGCATGGCATCTGTGGAACATATTACATAGTGTAAAAGGGAAAAGTTACTCGCTGAGTAATTTTTGAATTAACAATCAATTACCAATAGATTAAAGTGGAAATTAATTAACAAATTATTAATTATAAAACAAAATTAAACTTGTTTCATTCATCCATAAATTGACCATCGTTTTAAGTTAAGAAAAGCTTAGATTCACTTTTAATTTAAGGAAAAAACATGTTTTCATTTTTTTAAACTATGAAAACGAAATAGTTATACCAAGGAATGGAAACTTACTGTTTTTATACCTTAAATTTCTCATTATATATAGGTTTTTATATAGTAGTAGGTTATATAGTACTTTTATAAAGTAAATTATTGATTGATAATGTTAGTACTAAATATTGTGTTTTTTATTTCAGGAATAATTGAAAAAAAATAATAAACACTTTTTAGCCAGTCAAAAGAATTAGTGGAATACATAAGAAACATTCAAATTAAAAACAAACATTTAAAAAAAATAACTAATATCCAAATGGAACACCTAACAAAAAACCCATGAAAAGTAATAATTTAAAAGAGCAAATTTAGAAAAGATAATTTTATTTAAAAAAAATAGATTTATGTCAGAAAAATAAATTAAGTAAAAGCATAAAAAAGTACATTATGTTTCTATCTTTTTAAAATAGATATATTACAAAGATAAAGAAACTTCATCTTCATATTAAAATAACTTATTATACAACTTCCCGGAAAAACTACAAAAACTTAACAAAAGACTTTTTTTACCTTATCAGAAATGTTGTGAAATGTTCCGTATTATTCGAAAAAAGAAAAAGAAATGAAGCAAAAAAAATTCACACCTGAATAAATAAAAGCGATTGAAAGATACATAATAAATAAATAAAATAAAAGAAGACGAAAAACAATCATGAATTATCTATTAGCTAGTTTTTTTAACCCTTTAATGCAGAATTGTCGTTTAATATGTTTTCATACATTTTTCACTACTTTGTACTAATTTAGATGAAAAATATTCTATTTATCATTTTCATGATTTTTAATTATAAAATACAGCATAGGACACTGGAGTCCACTTTTGCGTTTAAAGTAAAGTTTCCAAACATGACTTGCTTCCAAACAATATTTTTTCAAATTTGCACTGATTTGCAGTTATTTAGATCTCAGAAGATATTCATCATTAAAATCACTCCTTTGAAGAAACTCTCGCCGCGCCAAACCTCCGATTTTCCTCTGTGACGTCACGTTGGCGCAAAGCTTGAACTTTTACTTCAAGAACGGAGTATTCGGTCTAACTTACTCTTAACTAAAATTGAAGCATTAATTTTTGGGACATATTTCAAGACATTCGTTGTTTTCCATAATGATTTTCCTCAGTTTTTTAAAGTGAATTATAAAAATTTAAAATTATTAATGAAATGCCAGTTTGTGCGATTGCAACTGGCAAAAATTCTGATAGAAATACAAAATAAAAATAAAAAATTAAATGCTTTCCCTATAGTAAATATACAACTATGTAAAGAATGGCTTCAACGTTGCAAACGAAATGACCCAGTTAATATAAAACATGCACGAATATGCAGTAAGCATTTCTTGAAAGAAGATTATGAAGATGATATGAGAAATCGTTTGCTTGGATTGCCGACTAGAATGATTTTAAAATCTTCTGCAATACCAAGAGTAAATTTGCCATTTTCTTCTTTGCAAACAATTTCTTCTTGGCAAGAAATGTTAAATAAACGCAAAGTGTTGGTTCGTGCATTGGACTGATTAAAAGCTCTACGCCCAAAGAAAAGCAATTTAAATACAAGGAATGAAAATTTTTTATGTACAACAAATTGTGATAAATGCTTTAAATTAGAAACAGAAGTTAAAGTATTGAAAGAAAGAATTTCTTATTTTGTCGCTAATTTTGCTTATTTTGTCGTCTAAGAACTTTTATAAGAATTCGCCATCTAAACAGAAACCGACCCGTCACTTCAAAAAGAAAGGAAGGCGAAAAAATTAAAAAATGGATAAAGTCAAAGAAAATAAAAACTTAAATGAAAACTATAAATTATTAATAGTTAAAATTCTTCTAATTTCATAACAGTTAAATAAGTTTTGAATGTAGTTATTCTACATATTTATGATTTTTTTAAAATTATATTCTCCAAAATTTAAACATCTATAAACAATTGTAAAATTTATAATGTTATTATGAAAATAAATTATTATTTTATTTCAGTAATTAGCGTTTAAGGTTGTAGTTTTCTAATGATTAAGCATAAACAAATTACCATTAACAGTTCATTTTAAAATCAGGATTCTAAATTTAACAAAACTTTACAAATTATTGTTATCGAACAATATGTCGCAAAAAAAGTATTGATATATGCTTTATTTCTTTGTAACAGTAAAAGTTAAAACTGAAAATTTTAAAATAAAGTATTTATAGCTTCATTTACTACAACTAGTAAAATATTTGTATAAGTTTAAAATGTTATTTATTTTAATATTATGGCTAAGAAACATTTTAGAACTATGTTTTTTTTTTTCTAATGGCAGGCACTCAATTTGAATCTTTGCCTATGAAGATGCCAGAATTGTTGCTCATTTCGCGTTACCTAGTGGGCACCTGTGAACCAAAGTCACGGAGGCGAGCAACATTGCCCACGCCACACTGCCACAAACCCGTTTATAGGGTGGGCCACATTCACACGTCACAGACACACACCACAGAAGACAGCACAAAGAGAGAGAGAGAAACATCCATGCCCAAAGCGGGATTCGAACCCGCAGCCAATGGCTTCACAGTCAGGCGCGCTAACCGCTCGGCCACCTGGCCGGCTTTTAGAACTATGTTTATGAACGGAAATAATGTGTTAATTGTGTAAAGTTTGAAAACTAATAACCAGAAAAGGTCTAGATTATTTTTACAGAGAGTTATCATAATATCTTTGCTAGTGGTCTCCGAGGTCTGTGTACACAGTGACGTCATGAGGAGGGAAATCGTGGCTTCAGCTCTGAGAGCGGAATGAACTAGCCCTTCTCTCTTCTCTTTAGCCCTGAGATAAAGATGCCATTGCTCATTATGTCAACGGCTGAAATACAAACGAGAAATTTCCATGAAATTTTATTGCTCTGAACCCAAAAATATTGTCCCAAAGATAGAAATTTTTTTTGCACATTTTCTAACTTCATATATTATGTACTAGCTGAATACCCGTTCTTCACACGGGGATATTAAAAAATAAATAAATCAGAATTGAGAAACACTACGAAATCATGCTCAAAACTAAAAATCATATACCGACACAATTAAAAAACTTGGTGGAAGAACCAGGTAAGTGAAATTAATGAATCAGAGAGAATAAAAAAAAAGTGGTTGCATCAATACGGGGATGTTTAATATAAAAGAACTGTTTTTGCCTTCCCTTAAAACTTAACATAACTAATTGCAACAGTTTTCAGTATGCTTGTATGATTTTTTGTTTCAAATTAGGCAGTGGTAAATAAATAAAAACAAAGAAGGATTTGTCCCGCTTTTTAAGAAATTGGTTATAAAATAGTTCGGATTCAACTTTTTTCTAGTTCCGAAAATGCCACTTACCTGGTTTTTCTACTAAGTTTTTCAATTAATATAGTTGAAATAATTAAATTTTTTTATTTAATGGTATTTGTTGCCCTTTTCGGCGGCTTTGCGTTATTGAAGTAAGCGAAGTACGTTTTTCTTAGTTTATCCCATTAGAACAAAGATAAAATGTATATTGTATCACTTCGCATGATGCTATTGCACTATCAAGTAATTTTCTAAGGTACATATCCCTTTCAAGGACCGTAAAACGCTTATTCCCAAAGTATCAAAATTAAAACTGCTAAGTATTGGTGCTGTCTTATTAATCACCAAACTTATCAGTATTATATTTTATACCTATATTAGTATATTTGGAACACATTACATAACCCTTCAACATTTAGGATGTGCGAAAAATACATTTGTCAGTGACAGCCAACTAAAGTCGAAATTTTTTTAAAGAATTTGATAAGATTCATTAGACTTATTAGAATTTGATAAGACTTATTAGAACCTGAAAAGATTTTTGGAGCATGGGAATTTCTCTATCTGACCTTTAATTTACTATTAAAATATTTATAAGTAGTAGAGAAACAAAGTTCTTTATATTTTAATCCATTAAAATATTAATACACTATCTTTGCTACCACTGCAAAAAATATTTTCTGAAATTACGGAAAACCCGTTGCAGAAATCGTATCAAAACTGCACCAATTACCGTAATATCAATAGAACATATTACCGTCAGTAGTGCACAATAAGTAAGCGTCATCTGTAAATGGCGATTTTCTACGGTTTTCCTAAACGAATTTCCTATTAACCTTTTTCTCCTTTAACTTCACTTTTTAGCACATAGATTGTTTTGTTTTATTTCAATTAATTCATATTAACAATATTAATTAAGCATTAGTGTCAATAATAATAGCGTGATTTTTTACGGCTCCCCAAAATAAAAATGTATATTTTCTCCATTATTTTTGCTTTTAAGTACGAAAGCTTTTTTTCATATCAATTAACATAATACTAACATTAATTGAGAATCTTTGTCGTTAATGATAGATATTTCTTATGGTTCTTCTAGATAAATATCTTGACTCCATCACTTTTGCGCTCTGGTACATAGTTTATTTATTTTATTTCAATATGCATATATTACCTAAATTAATTAAGTGTCATTGTCGTCAATAATAATATGGCGATTCCTTTTACGTTTCTTCTAAGCTAATTAGTAGCAGCCAAAGAATACATAAATATTTTTTTATTCAACGATAAGTTGATTCTAAATAATTATTTTTTTTAAATTCTAAATATTATTTAAAAAAAAAGAAAGAAAGAAAGAAAAAAAAGCACGTGGAATTAGACAACTTTAAAAGTATAAATTTGGTGACGGAGACCACGCGTGCTACCACGTAATGTTGCTGATTTAATTTATCTGATACAGCGCATACAAAAAAATTAAATATTTAAATCCGAGTAAAAAAACTATTTTTTTAATCAAATAGAGCTATAAGCTAGAAATTATCACCAATTTTATCTTCTAAATATATGAACACTGAATCGCTTATAGTAAAATTTTAAACAATGAATAAAGCTTAAGCAATCAGAAAATTCCATTTCGTTTTTCACTCATCCCGCATGAACAGTTTGTCGTAGATTGTTCTAATGTTGATAGTGACCTTCCTCGTGCTTCAAACTACTTGTATCTTAAGTTTCATTGCTTTTTGTCGGTTGGTTTAGGAGCCTATAAAGGACACCCACACCCATACACGGACATTCATTTTTATATATGTTACCGGCAAAGTATGAAATCCGGCAATGTATAGAATGCCTAAAATTAGCCGGCAAAGTATGAAATGGTTTATATTTCACACATTGCCTAGGTATTCTATAGAATGCCAAATGTTATTTAGGCAAAGTATGAAAAAATCGTCCTGATGAGGTTATTGTGTAAATGATGTGCATGTTACTGTGAATGACCAAAATCGGTGGCTGTTGACTTTCACCGGTGAATATTGACAATCACATAGTCGCTTTGGTGAATGTCTGATATATTTATTACATCCGATTTGATATTAATATATTCGTGGATTTAATAACATTTGTTCGATATTTTAATACTTACTGACGATAGATTAGAAGAAACATCAGTGTTTTTACTATCGGGCAAATATATACCGGGCAATGGCACTTGACTTTAAAAAAACATCAGTGTAGGGTAAACCGGGCAAATATATACCGGGCAGTGGCACTGAACCTTAAAAAAACATCAGTGTAAAATATACCGGGCAGTAGCACTTGACCATAAAAAACATCAGTGTAGGGTATACCGGGCAAATGTATACGGGGCAGTCGCACTGAACCTTAAAAAACATCAGTGTAAAGTATACCGGGCAAATGTATAACGGGTAATGGCACTTAACTAGACCTAGTATGACTAGACCTTTGGTAAATGTCCAGTCTAGTTAAGTGCCACTGCCCGGTATACATTTGCCCGGTATATACTACACTGATATTTTTTAAGGTTCAGTGCCACTGCCCGGTATACATTTGCCCGGTATACCCTACACTGATGTTTTTTTAAGATCAAGTGTCATTACCCGGTATACCCTACACTGATGTTTTTTAAGGTCAAGTGCTATTGCCCGGTATATATTTGCTCGATACTCCAAACACTGATGTTTCTTCTAATGTATCGTCAGTAAGTATTAAAATATCGAATCAATGTAATTATATATACGAATAAATTAATACCAAGTCGGATGTAATAAGTATTTCGCACATTCACCAAAGCGACTATGTAATTGTCAACATTCACCGGTGAAAGTCAACAACCACCGATTTCGGTCATTCACAGTAACATGCACATCATTTACATAATAACCTCATCAGGACGTTTATTTCATACTTTGCCTAAATAGCATTTGGCATTCTATAGAATGCCTAGGCATTCTATACAATGCCTAGGCAAAGTATGTAATAATTCTCACATTTCATACTTTGCCTAAAAACGTCAGGCATTCTATACAATGCCGGCGTTTCAATCTTTGCCGGTAACATATATATAGATTAGGCAGTGGTAAATAAAATAAAGCGAAGAATTATTAGTCCCACTTTCTAATAAATTGGTAATAAAATAACTCGGATCCATGTGTTCTACTTTTATCCTAAAAATGTTCTCAACCTGGTTCTTCCACTAAGTTTTTCAATTAATATAGCTAAAATAATTTCAATTTTTGTTTTATTTTATGTTATATGCTGTAATCTTCAGTGGCTTTATGTTATTGAAGTAGGCAAAGATCGTTGTTTGTAGTTCATACCATTGGAATAAAGATAAATTGTATTTAGCATCTCTTGGCATCATGCTATTGCTAGCGGCCGATTCATGATAGTTAAAATTTACCACTATTAAGTGATTTTCTCCGGTACATATTCCTTTCGAGGGGCCGTAAAACACTTGATTCCAAAGTATATGTATTAAAACTGATTGGTGTAGTTTTAAAAATCACCAAATATATCAATGTAATATTTTATACTAATATAAGTATATTTGATACTTATTACATAACTCTTCAACATTTCAGTTTATACATATTTGATAGTAGTAGCCGATTTTTTAAAAAAAAAAATGTTAGAACTCCATACGGATTTTGGAGCATGACCATTTCTCTATCTGACTTTTAATTTACTGTTAAAACATTTATAAGAAGTGGTGGGAAAATTTCTTTTATTTCTAAGTCTTTAAAATATTAATACACAGGATATTAATACCACTGGAAAAAATATTTTCTGAAACTATGAAAAGCCCGTTGTAGAATTCTTATCAAAACCAATTCACCAATTTCCATAATACCAGTAGTACATATTACCGTCAGTGATAAATATGAATTAAGCGTCATCTGTGAATGGGGATTTCTTACGTTTTTCTTAAACAGATTTCTCTTTAATTTTTCTTCCATGAGCTTGGCTTTTTAGCACACTATTTTATTTATTTCAATTAATGCACATTATCAATATTAATTGAGTATTATTGTCAATAATAATATGCCGATTTTTTTACGGTTACTCCAAACACGAATAAGTATCTTTTCGACTTATTTTTGCTTTTTAGTTTAGAAGTTACTTTTGAATTTTACGTATGGTAATAGTCGTGGATCTTAGATTGAAAAAAACATAATTCATGAAACTTAAATGAAACTAAAAAATTCAAAGTAGCGCATTTTTTTATTCATTTATTATTATTTTTTTTTTTATTTATTTTATTTTTTTTTTTTTTTTTTTTATTTTTTTTTTATATTTAACTTTTTGACTGCGGGTTCTGAGAAAATTTTTTAGGACTTTAAGAAAGTACGTCTACAAGTGAAACTTCAAAAGTCAAATGAAACAATATAATGATCATTCCCCTGGAATTAAAGTTAGTTAAGTCAATTATTCCAAACAAGTCAACTTCTCCACCCTGTTCGAAATTTCTGGAAAATATATTTTTTATTTATCGATCCAAAATCTATTCTGGATCCAATCCTTTAGTGTATAATTAAGAACATATTTCAATAGAATTTATATTTTACCCTTTATTTTATTTCATTTTTGTCTTAAATAACTCAAGTTCTATGATTAAATGCATGAATATTAAGTGCGATGGTAAACGGGGCTTTTCACTACGTTTCCTCATCTTTACTGCCGCTCTTTAAAAAAATTAAAGAATTAGTTTAATTTCTTATAATTTTAATATGTTTAATTGTTTCTAACTGTTTCAAGCAATTGAATGTTACGTTCAAACAGATTTCAATTCTGGTGTTAATTAAATCATTGTCACGTTTCAATTGAGCGTAAAAGGAAAATTAACATTCTTATTTTTTTACGACGAAATAAAAGAATAATTTATATTTATATCTTCTAAAAAATGTATATTAAAACTATTTGCAAAACATATTAATTACATCTATAAAATAATTTGTTATCCAAATATTTCTTAATATATATTATTTTAGCCTTGTGGAAATTCTAAAGTTAGAAAAAGAACAATTTTCTGAGAAGATAATTCTAAAAATAGCATGGTTTTGGAATCTGTTTAAAATTTTTTACTTTTAGTATTTGCTATTTAGCAAAATAGGGCATATTGGACATTTTCCTGATATAGAAATAATTTTTTTTAATTGAGCTAAAGTTAAAAAATGATATTAATAACTTTTTAAGCAAATTTTTTCAACGTTATCTTTATAAAAGGGCAATTTTCTTGTTTTATCTTCATTTTTCGAAAAAATAATATGCTTAGTAAATTGTCAGCTGTTCTGCTTCGAATAATTTTGATCAGCAGAATATTTTTAATTTCTTAACAAGATTTAATTCTCAGCTAACTGGCAATAATTCTAATTTTTCTTTTGATAAAAACTCAACAATATTTTAAAAAAGGAATTTTACTTTAAAGGAAAACATAAATTAAAGTACAAAAACATTTTATTAGTATATTAATGGAAAACTGATTTACATGATAGCGTAGAGAATGAGACTTTGAGAAATGCTGAAATTTAATTAAATAGTTCGTAAAATAATTCTGCGAAACACTTGCGGACAGTTAATTAACGAATTTATTTTAAGATTAAGAACGATGTATAAGATGTTGAGAGATTTTAAGATTCTTAAAAATGTTGGTAGCGCTTCGCGCTTCCGTGCCACAGGTCGTGGGTTCGATCCTTGGGCCGGGCAAGGTTGACTCAGCCTTTCATCTCTTCAGTGGGTCGATAAATGAGTACCAAGCATGCTTGGGAACTAAACACTGGGGGTTTCGCGTTCGGCTGGCCACCTAACTGGAACGTCTGCTCCTGCCCCCCAGAGCCCAAGGTCAAGAAAACTGAGATAACTAAAGGGCTAGAAAACTAGAGGGCACATTAGGCCTTGGCCCTCTATGGGCTGTCGCTCCCCTGAGTTTATAAAAATGTTGACAACGTTTTCGTATTCATAATTATAAAATATACATTGAAGAAATTGATAATCATGTTATTTCAAATCAATGCATACGTTTGTATATTATTGAAATTGTATCAATTATTGAAAAAACAAACTAAAAAATAAAATTTAAAAAAGCTGATGGATAATCACATTCTATTAGTAACATGCTTCTATAAAACTAAACACATTGGTTGAATAAAATGTTTTATTCAAATCTCTTTATTAAATTACGAATAAAGTCTTATACAACATTATATTACAACATTATATTACATTATATTATATACAACATACATAATATTTTATAATTTGAAAAAAAAAAAAAAAAAGATTAGCAATCGGTTTTTAGCGAAAAAAATATAGACGAAATTTTACTCTACGCGAGCGGAAGTCAAGTTCCTCGTAAGTTAATCACTTAAATATTAATCGCCACCTTTTAAATATTTTTTCTTTGTTGCCAAATTGTTTTTTTTTATTAAAATCATTAATTTTAATTTTTTCTCTGCTTCTACTAGATAAAAACTGTTGAAACTGTAGATTTTGAAATAGAAAAATAGGTGGATTAATAAGGTATAAAAATTTATACCTCATAATTTAAAATTTTTTCATCCACAATCAAATTAAATAGTAAAAAATAATAAATAATTATCAAAAATTATTTTTTGTATGAAACTATCTTTGGGTAAATAGGTTTTTAAAATGGATGCAATTTTTTTTTTAATTGCTTAATTAGTTTTAAAAATATGACTAAAAACGCAAAAAATGAAATTAACATTAAGGGGTCCGAACTTTGGATAAGCTCTTCTGACCTAACTATGGGGACCATATTTCCCAGATTGCGGCTACCCCCTATATTTTGAAGGTTAAGAATCCAAGTATGTTAAAAAAAAACATATGTTTATTCAGAGAAAGTACGTTTTTGTTTCCGATTTCGTAACTTAAATAATAATTAGTACTAAATAATTTGCATATTTGAGGTCACCCCCAAGAACCATTAAGAATGACACTTAAAACGTGAAAATCCGATCATTAGATCAAAAGTTATTTAGGGTGATATCTTTTTTTCTTTTTTTTTTTTTGCCAACTGTACATACATCAATATAACAGAGGATTTGCTCTATTTCTATAACAGCTCGGTTGTATGAAAATTATTCAGTTTTTCTCTGTTCCAAAACAAGATCTGACACTTACACCCACTCATTCTTTAACGATATGGAGTCGACTGAGTGGCGCTATGGTTATGAAAAAAAAAAAAATTAAGTATTCGCCACAGGGTATAAAAACTAAGCCCCACACCTTCAGCATTTAGTTTATTTACTCATAAAAAATATAGTATGATACCTTTTGAATAAACCTCGCATATTACAATTTTGAGTTCCTCTCTTTTATTAATGAATGAAAAATTACTTCCTGTTTACATTTTCTTTTTACAAATTTCTTGTTATTTTTTATTACTAATACAGGAAAAGAAGTTTACAATAATAAGTTCTAAAATAATTAATTTTATCTCCTCAATCATTTTGTGAATAAATTAAAGGTAAACTTACCGTGTTCAAATTATAGAAATCTAATAATTTTTTTTCTAAAGCAAATAAATATTTTTTAATCGAATAAAGTTAACAGAGCATGACAATTAACTTTACTTGCATTGTTTATGCTTTAATTATTCCTTTGTATTCGTACTGAAATGGGTTTTGTCCATTAAAAATTAATTTCCTTTTTCTTGTAACATACAAAAAGTCTGGACAGACCACTGCAGTAAAATCACAAAATAAGGACCCTATTTTCATAAATTCATAAAAGTTTGAGTAGATTTTTCACAATGTCCCAATAACAAGATATTCAGTAAAAAGTTTAGAATAACATTTGCATTCCAACACATGTTATCTAGATCATGAAAAATTTGATAATGGTACAGATTCAACTTTAAAAAAAAGAATAATAATAGCACCAATTTTTGTAAAAAGTCTAGAATAACCTTTGCATTTCATCATTGATCGTGAAAAATTGGATAATGGTACAGATTCACCCTAAAAAAGGAAAATTGCAAAGGTAGTAACATGTTTTGCTTTGTTAAAGCACTGATCATTGTGCATGAAAGCGTTTAAAAAAGTTTAACGACTTGTAATTAATGGTTTCCTGAGAGTGTTTTTTTAACTATGCTCTAAATAAATCAGGTGCGATGACTTCACTGTTTGAAATCATGCTAATTGGAATATAAAATTACTATAATATAAAAATTTTAAAGATAATTAAACTCTCTGAAGAAGAGTTGAACTTTTTTATTAATTTAATGGTTGACAGATAATTGATAAATTAATCGTTTAAGTCTGTCTGACAGATATTAAATTATAAAGATGATCACAAATATTTTTTTTGTATTTTTTAAATGAGAGACACTTTTTCCACTGAAACAATTTCTTTAATAAAAGTAAGACATAACGAATGGAAACACTGTTAATGTTTAATTTGCATTGTTTTAGCGATGATATTTTGATCCTCGGAACTCAAACCCAAAGATGGAGCGACCAAGGTTTCGAGATGTATATATATTAAAACATCTAAAAAATAACAAAGAAAGTATTTATATTTTAGAATCCTTTAAGCTTCTAAAGTTTGAAACTTGGATTTTCTGGAAGTTAATGCGATGCAGCATTCGGTAAAATTGTCAAAAAAGAAAAATATTGTGGTCATATTGAACGCATCAAAAAAAGAAAATATTGTTTAATATGTCGAAATACTACAAAAAATTTATTATTATTTTTAAGTTCTTAATTAAAAGTAATTGTTATTAGTTTTTTTAAGTTCTAAAAAATTAGCTGAATACGACAGCAGTTTCGCAGGTATATTACAAAAGCTAGATATATTTTAAACACCAGTTCAAAAAAACGTCTTTTTCAATTATTTTAATGCTCTATTTTAAGAACTGTCAAATTCTAATATCACTAGCTAGGTTCCACATACGGTTACTTTTAGAGTTATCAAGTTATATCATTTAACGCTATAACTAGATAAACGTAATGTTGAAACGTGTATATGTCGCAATCTAATTGAAAATCTGGCTCATTGAAAATGTCATCGTCATTTTTAGCATTTTCTTTTCAGAAATATTACAATCAGCCCATTGGGTGGAAGCAAGATCTATTGCTAGAGACAGGAGGCGTTGAAGGGATATGCTAGAGGCCTTAAGTGCCCAAAGGCACGTAGAGGATAAGTATAAGTACAATCAGCCCATATACTTTTAGGCGATAATAATTATTGGGCGGAGATTCAATATGCTAGGGTTTATTTTGACCCATTGCATTAAATCCTACATTCTGTCAACGCTTTGAAAAGAGAAGTATAAAAAAATTAATTCAAAAAGGCTAGTTAGAAAACTAAGCAATATACTTACAGTGCGTTAAAACAAAACAGACCATCCTGAATAATTATCTAATCTTAACGTTTCAGAACTCGTTTTTAATGGTTTGGGGGGTGACCTCAAATATGCTAATTAATTAGTGCAAACGATATTTGAAGTTTCGAAATTAACAAAACAACAACAAAGCAATTAACAAAAACGCACTTTCTCCTAACAAACATAACTTTTTTTAGACGGATTCAGATTTCTGTCCCTAGAAATATAGGGGTAGCCTCAATTGGCGGAATATGGGTCCCATAATTTAGTGAGATGCGCTATTCAAAATTCGTACTCCTTAATGTTAATTTTACTTTTCGCGCATTTTGCCATAAAAATCATATTTTACATGGAATTATCTTTCCACAAACGAATTTTATAATTGCGTGCGAAAATTTTTCAATCCTTTTAAGAAATTCTTGAGTTATATAAGCAAAAAGTATAATAACCATTAAGGAGTCCAAACTTGGATCGCTCGCCTGGCCAAAGTATAGGGAGCATATTTCCCAGATTGCGGATACCCCCAATATATTGTGGGTCAGAAATCCGAATCTTTGGGAAATAAAGGTATGTTTGTTCAGAGAAAGTACGTTTTTGTGTTAGATTTTGTAACTTAAAGTAACGTCTGCACAAATTAATTACTTGAAATTACCCACTCAAACCATTAAGAATGAGTCCTAGAACGAGAAGATCCTATCATCATTGAAGATCAAAATGTATTCAGAGTGGTTCATTTTTTTTTGGGGGGGGGTTCTCTGTACAATTGTATTACAGATTTAAATTTAGATGAAAAAATGAATATATATGTAATAATAATTTTATTAAAAAAATAGTAATAAATACATTATATAAATATTTATTAAAATACTCCTATTAAATGCAAAACCTTTTATCAATACAACTTTGGTCCCTCAAATTACTTAACACCAAAATTATGTTGTATTTTAGATAAAAATGAACATTTAGTGATGATTTTAGTAAAGAGATTATTTAAATGGAGGAAAAGAAAAACCTTTTAAATTAATCCACTTTGTCATTAGAGTATGCTTTACACACTAATAAAATGCGTGAATAAGCCTTTTAGTATTTTGTTTAGAATTATTTTATAAGGAAAAGTTCTCAAGTTTTTCAAAAATTTTATTCAGTGATGCGATCAGATTAAACTGCTAGAAATGGGTTATCATAAGCATTCTTAGTATTTTGATAGATGATCAATTCAAGATACTATAGAATGCAAATATCCAGTTGATTGCTCCAGTGGTCAATAAATAAATAAAATAAAAAACGAGACTGTTTTATGCAACTTTTTCCCCATTAATTATCGACTTTTTGATCTGATGAAGCACTATTATTTTAATCCCAATTAGATTAAAAACTATATATTAAAAAAAATTCGCTGGTTCAAAACTAAAATGACACATCTGCAGGCATAATACGTTTACAGATGTGTCGTTTTACTTTTGAACCAGCGAATTGTTCAATTATTTAAGGGTATCAACTTTTCTATGTTAAACAAATATAAAATACAATGAAACATTATAAATAAACGTTTTCTTATAATCTTTTATCTTAGTATAAACACTGCAACTGTTATGCTGTAAGTTAAGCAGATATGCGCGAGGCTTTTAATCTATCTAATGCATTTTTTAGCGATAATGATCTTTCAATTAGTCTTTTTAACTACTTAGTTATTTATTTTAATTAGGTTTAGAAGAAGTGTGATGCATGAGTGTGCCAGACACTATCGAATACTTGAGAAATTTTTCGTTAAAATAAAAGTTTCATCTCAATTACTTTTTCGTTGGAATCCTTTTTTTTTAAGAAATAAATGCAGCATTTTTATCCAAAGAAATTATTTGTAGAAAGTACAGTCAACCGAGGTTACTTTGGTTCAACACAAAAAAAAGCAAAATATGTGGTTTGTATCCTATTTGAAGGTATTTTACTAATTTTAAATAATTTAAAAATGTCATCATTGCCAACACTGTTTTTTTAAACTATTGTCTTGAAGAATTAATTGTTCACTTTCAAAATTTCCTTTCTGAACCAATTCAGTTAAGTGATAAAAATAAAGTAAGGGTCAAAATAAGAATGCGTTATTATTTTTCTTTTTTTTTCTGTTTTGACAGTACATAGTATTGCTTTCGTAAAAAAATTCTATAAGATCAAGTCCGGTGTCTATGGGTTCAGTGCACATGCTGACATGATGAGAAAATCCAATCCTCTTTAACTCTAATAAACCTGCATCAGATAACGGTATAAAGTATGCATCATCTGAAAAATCAATTTTACCTCCAAATTCATTTTTACAATAAAATATTTTGTACCGTAATTTCAGTAATATTTATTTAATTGGAACGAATCAATGATTTTACGGTATTTATTACTGCAAAAATTGCGTTATGTTAGATTTTAGTTCCGTAACATGTTCAGGTAAAAATGAATTGCAAGATAAAAAGTATCATCATCCTGAGTAATTTTTATCGTAATTACGGTGCAACCATGCTTCATTGTTCATGTAGGAATAAGAATAAAAATTCTATTATTTCTAAATCAGCTTTGCAATGAATTTTTTTCAGCATTTTATGTCAGTTTATTGCAGGGTAATAAACTGACAGGGTAATTGCAGGGTAAATATTGTGTAAAGGGATACAATGGTGTAACATGTGAATTGTATTTCATACCTATTAAAATAAGTGAGAGGTCCAAAATAGCCAAGATCATTGGCTGATTTCTTCCCAAATTTTAAATATTATTAATAAAAATACAAAAAAGAGGAATTTTATTCTGCCGATCGGCCTGTGTAGGGGTCAGGGAACTGGAATTGAATGTCTCAAAATTGAATCGTTCGAACGTTTTATCCCCTGTGCTATCACGGCTCTTTAAATTTACATTAAAAATATGTATAAAAATATGATAGTCATTTTTACGAGTAAGCCGGCCAGGTAACCGACCTATCAGCGTGTCTGACAGCAAAGCCAATGGTTGTGGGTTTAAATCCCGCTCAGGACATAAATGTTTTCCTCTGTGTGTTGTTCTCTGTTATGCAATGTGTAAATGTGGCTCACCCTTTGAACGGGTATCTGTCATAGATAATGTTGCATCTGTAGGTAACGTTAAATGAGCAACAGTTCCTGCCTCTCCCGAGGTGTAAAACATTTTGAGCAGTGCCTGCCTTTAGAGAAAAAACACTTTTGCGGTTGACATCTAACATCCAATAATAATTAATAATTACTAGTAATTATTTAGTACTAGTAATTATTTATTAGTAATTATTATTATAAAATAATAATTACTAGTGTGCTTCGTCCTCTACTCGCCAGCAGTTTCCAACTTCCAATGATTACTATGCAATCTTAAATTGCTTTATATATGAATTTTAACTATAGAATATTTAAAGTTATTCAAGAGACAAGTATACAATTATTTCATTAAAATTAAATCCCTTCAAATATATATATTTTTTAAATGAATTGAAGTTGCATTGTTACTCATCATTAGGCATGCTCCAATATATTTTTCATAAGTTTTGCGGATGCATTATTTAATGATTATAAGATAATAAAAAAAAGTGATTGAAGCAAGATAAGTAACTTTCCTGTTTATAAACATAAACCAGCAATATTCATTGTATCAACCATATCGCGTGACTGCATATTCTGAGGATGGTTCTGGTAATTTTAACTCTTCCTACATCTTGCACACTTAGATAAAACGCGATTATACAAACTGATGTGATAAGTTGAAGATGAAATCTAAGATTATATAATCTGTGTCAAACTTATATATAATGCGTGCTAATTTTTATTAATTTATTTTAAAAAAGGAAGCAAACTATTTCATAATTGAACTCTTTTTTTTATAAGCGAGAATTGAAGTTAAATTTTTTGTACGATTTATTAGAGAGAGAGAGAAAGTGATAATAAAAAGTGACAAAAGCGAAAATTTAAAAGAAAATTTTGAAAAAAATTAATAATTAAAACTCGAAAATTTAACTTGGAAAATCTCATCATCAGCTCCCACTATTATATCCGCTAAAATAGTGCTTTCTAACATTGTATTAATATAGCCAAAGCAAAATTAACGAATACAATAGTGTGAGAAGAACCAAAGAAAAAATAGAATAGACCGATTTCTAATCAACATTTTATCAAATGGAAATATCACAAAAGTTCAAGATAAACTCAAAATAGACCACAAATCGGAATATATAGAGCAGGAAGGGAAAAAGAGGAATAACTCTTAAAAAGGATTTTAAAAATTTTCGTATCTAAGTTGCCGTAATACATAATATGAAAGTAAAGCCTAAATAGAGTGTAGTGGGATATGTATTTCAGAAGCGTTTATACTGAAGTTAAGAACTGTATTTTACTTGTCTGTTACCTTAGATTGGCCAGAAGACTGAATTTGAGCAAGAAAATAATATATATTATACTGGATAATTCGAAAATTATAATAAAAGGTCAAATATTAATTACAAAATTTAATTTCGATGGTTTTTTATCGAAATTAATAATATAATTGAATAACATTAATTATTTAATTGAATATTGGAGGAGGTTGTTGGTTCGTTATAATATTTTTAGCCATGGGTTTGCTCGAATTGGATTTGCATATGGTTAAGATATCAATTTAAATAACGAAAAGTTTTTCATGTCAGTATGTTTTTTTTTAATTAATTTCAATACACAATTACATTCAGAAGACTCGAAAAAAAAAATCTATGAGATAATTTCAAATCACAATTATCACAATTATCACAATTATCACAAATCACAATTATCACAAACAACAATCAAATTTCCAAATCACAATTTTGGAAATTTGTGCATATTTTTTTTTTTGGATAAATAAATATTGGTAAAACTTTTTTTTTTTTTTTTTTTATTTCTTTAAAATTTTGCAAGCAGCAATAATCGAACTTCATCATTAACAGTAAATTGGGAATATTCCAACTAGCATCTAAATACTACACAATAGAAAAATATCAATACAATTATGGTAATAATGGTGACAGGTAATATCTATTTTGATTTGCATCTTTTTTTCAAATATTTTTCCAGTTATAACACTAGCAGCTTGGCGCTGTTGTGACTTGGAATTATGTGTTTTATTTCTTTCACTTCTCAAATTCCAATCTTGTTGCATTATGTAATTTATAATTATGCAATCATAATCTGTTAATTGTTTTATTAAACATTTTTAAATGTTGTCTGTCGTTATCATTTGTTTATAAATAATTGGTTACTGAACAAACAAATTAAGATTAGAAGATTCAATTTAGACTGGATAGCTAAATATTATATTGACTATTTTTTTAATGAAAAGAAACAAAAATAGGATATAATTTTTTAAAGTATAGTTTTTTATATCTTTGAGTAATAAACTTGGAGTTTATTACTCAAATCTTGGAGTTTGAGTAATAATTTCTTAAAACTTTACAGACATCATCATACTGTTCCAATTTCATAAAAATGAATATTTTAAGTCTAAACAAAAGAAAAAATCAGAGATTTGATAATTTTGGTAAGCAAACGTTTAAATGTTTAGACAATTAAAAAAAAATCGTTAAATTTGTTCTTTTTTAGACATTTATTATCAAAATAAAATTCGATTAGTTAACATTTTGAGACATCACAAATTCAGAATAAATTGCAGGCGTTAAATTTCCTTATGCTCAACTGATTATCTTGAAAAAAACATTAATAAACATCGTGACACTTAACAAATTTAGAATAATTATTCAAGAAAACCAAATTTTAAATAGTTTAAAAAGTTTATCTCTCATTTATGTTTCCATCACAATTTATTATTAAAACTGCAAAACTAAATTCTAACCTAATTTCTTAAAATAAATGATGATTTCCAAAAAAATATATATAAATCGACTTTTCGAACTGAATCCGACGTTTTAGAAATAATTTGCAAAAAGTGCAACAGCCGTAATAGGAAAGACTCTTTCCGTGGGAACTTGTGATGCCACCATAGAGACATCACTAAATAGTTATTGATGCCATTCTTGTAAAAGGAAACTTTTTTTCTTAATTCTCGTTAGGTCGCGGTTGAGGGGTTTTCTCTCCATTCAAATAATTAGTCCAAAGTAGAAATCTTCCAAAATCAAAGAAACCGTGATAGTGTTTTTTCGATGCTTCTTAAATGGGCATCGTTACTTTTTTTAAGGAAATCTTATATATAAAAAGTTTTCCGGCTAGCAGAAAATTTTAATATTCCGACAAATTGAAGCGGTTTGACAGACTCGAGGATTTTACTTCGGATAAAATATGCGAAATGAAATGGTAAATATGCATTTATATTCTTAATATTTCAACTAAATTTTGTAACATCTTTAGAGTAATAATTAACAATATTTTTTATCATACACGAAACTAAATTATTCAAAAATATAAACATATTTTAACTATATATCGGTAACCATTTTAATACGGCTGAAATGCCTAAATTTATACAAGATTTATATTATAATTTGAGATTTCTTAAGGATAAGGAATTTAATAATTTTTTTTCATATAAGGAACTATATTACGGCATTAAATTAAAAAATATTAACATACTTTAACTACACATCGGTAACTATATCAATACGTCTGAAATGCATAAATTTATACAAGAATTTGTAGTTTTATTCGAGTTTTTTCTTAAGGATAAGGATTTAAATATCTTTTTATCTTACACGAAGGTAAATTATTCAAAATATTAAAATATTTAACTACATATCGGTAACTATATGAATACGACTAAAATGCAAAAATTTATACGAAATTTATATTTTTACTTGAAATTTTCTTGAAGTGTTGCGATTTAAATGTCTTATTTCACATTTGATTTTTGTAATAAGCTATATGTTTTTAAGAATTTAAAAAATTTTTAAAACTTAAAACCCGTTGCAAAAACTTTAATGAATATTATTGAATTATTCAGTTAAAGTTAATCTGTTGTATTATATGAAATGTGTAACTTAATTTTTATTTTAAGGTTTAGGCTCTTTTGTATATTGTATTTGTTGGAAATTTAATTAATTACAATAATAATAATAAACGCTTACGAAAGTATTACTGCTGTTTTCTTCTCGAAAGTTATTTTGGCACAGAATAAAATCAAATAAAAAAAGCATTATAATAACTATAGATATTTTAAACAAATAGTTAAAAAATGAATTACTACCTAAATAAAAAATAAAATAGACTATTGCTTTACTATTATTTATTAAATACGTTTAAAAAATATGCTTGAGAATGTACGTTTTATGAACTATAGGATTGGAAATAATATTTTTGTTTGGAGTAGTATAACCACTTCTGACTCTTAATGTGCCATTAAACTCTATGTTTATTCTAAAGTTTATATCATTGAATACCAAGAATGATATATTAAACATTTACCTTATTTAATTTAATCTGATGTTGTTATAATAAATAATTTAATTGATGTTTAAGTTGTAAGAAAATAAATGGGTTTGTAGCTTTTGTATTTGTGTGCATAACAGAAACTCTCAGTATTTTCAATTAAAATATTTTTTAGCGTAATTTTTCTTTCACTTTTAATCAGAAATATATTTGTGTACACAATATAAATCCTTTTCTTCAATTTCTTATTAGTTACTTTCTTACTTGTTAAATGAATGAATTAGAAAGAAAAAAAAAATTTATTAAAAAAAAAAATCATAAAGTTTTATTTACTTTTTACAACTATTTTTTTTTTAAAGTATAGGAATTAGAATTGCTAAGAAGATGGTTGAACGTTAAAGCTTTCTAATTATTATTATTTTATTGAATAAAGATATTGAACTTATTTAAATGTGAAAGATATAAAGTTTTTATATTATGCGTGCGTAAATGAACTATACTTGTGCAAAGATTTAATGACGTTTTTTCAAAATGTTTATTTTAATCGAATAAAAGTTAGTTTTTAATAGTAAATTGTCTGTAGCTTGTAAAGCAGTTTTCTGAAATCATTCATTGAATAAGTTATTTAAACAAATGCATTAGTATTATCGTTGTTTTATCACAAACACAGTATTTTATCAATCAGTATTCAGTTTTAACCCCTTCCTTTTCGCTCCTGCCAAAATTGCGGGGAGAAGCTTCACCCTCTATTTCTCGTGCCCGTTATATTTCCGGGCTAATGCGTTCTAGAGTAACGCGCCAAAAAGATTAAGGCAATCTATTTCTTACGTTCATATTCATGTCTCTTTCTCAATCTATACAGCAGATGGCAGAGCCAAACTTTTTGTCATGTGTTCAGAGATAATTTATTTTAAACTAGATGTTAGCCCTCATCAAACAAGTGAGCAAAAATTTAACCCAAAAAATAAAATGAGTATGGATATATTGTATGCACACTTAGTTTTATATAATTTTCTTGAATATAAAAGATGGACAAGACAGTTTCATAACGGTTTTCTTAAAAATTATGCTACCATTAAGGGATTAATTCCTTTATATATATATATATATATATATATATATATATATATATATATATATATATATATATATATATATATATATATATATATATATATATATATATATATATATACACTGACTGAGCAAAACTCATGGGATACCCACCTAATATCTGGTCGGGCTCCCTCTGGCCCTGCGGAGGGCAGCGATACGGCGTGGAAGTGAGTCTGCAAGGCTCTGGAACACGTCCGGTGGTAGTTGGCACCACACATCCTGTAGAGCGGCAGCCAATTGTGGCCAGTTCGTGGGTTGAGGATTCAATGCCCTGAGCCTGACGTCGAGGGCATTCCAGATATGATCAATGGGGTTCATATCAGGACTTCGAGATGGCCAATTCAGTCGTTGGATCTAACCTGCGTGCTCGTCGAACCAGGCACGGACGATATTGGCGCGATGTGGGGCTGCGTTGTCATCTTGATACACAGCAATGTCATCAGGGTGTTGAAACATGACAAAATGGTGGAGATGGTCTCCAAGCAGCTGAAGATACCGCTGACTAGTCAATGTGGCATCCAGAACGACCAGGGGGCCCTTTCCATGCCACGAAAATGCACCCCACACCGTGACTGATAGGCCACCGGCCTGGACTGAGCCCACTTGGTATGCTGGATCCATCGCTTCGTGCGGTGTGCGCCACACACGGTGCCTCCCATCAGCATGGAACAGTTGATAACGTGATTCGTCAGACCAGATAACGTTACGCCCCTGTTGCAGTGTCCATCCGTGGTGATTGGTGGCAAATGCACGCTGTATTGTCCGATGAAGCTGGGTTAGCAGTGGCACACGTGTGGGGCGACGGCTCCCATACCCGAGAACACGCATGTTCCGACGGATTGTCCACAGGGACACGTCTCTATCACGGCCAGTGTTGAATTCAGCCGTGATTTGTTGCACATTTGCTCTCCTATCTCGAGTTACCACTCGTCTCAGGTTTCGCCTGTCTCGGTCATTTAGGGCCTGTGAACGCCCGGTATGGTGTCTGTTGTGGACTGTAACACCCTCATTCACCCATTCTCGATAAACTCTCGACACGGTTGACCTTGGGAAGCCGAATTCCTGACCCCCTTCGAAATGAAATGTCCCATGCGTCGGGCAACCACAACCATGCCGCGTTCGAATGCCGTCAACTCACGACGATGTTGCATTTTAACTGATCACTCACACAGCCACTTCAAGCAATGTCTAACACTCAACTGAAACCGTCGCGGAGGCCACCAGGTGGTGTTGGTCACACGTGCTGTCCATTCACAAATCAGAGCCCTGCTATCCCATGAGTTTTGCTCAGTCAGTGTATATATATATATATATATATATATATATATATATATATATATATATATATATATATATATACACTCTGAAACTGAATCGGCGTCAATGCGATTGAGTTACCTACTTTTTAAAATAAAAGAAATATTTCTCAACTGATCAAAAACATGATATTAATAGAATTTCTCTGAGATTTATTTGATTAACTGGTTATAATATAAAAATCATGGAATTTTTCACATTTGTCTCAACATATACATTTCAAATTTCGTTTATCTACACAATTCTTTCATTGTGTGGAATTTTCGGTGAACAACATGTATTTACATAATGAAATTTATAGACACAAAATCAAAATATATTTTCCACCTTGCGAATTTCATTCCCAATATTGCATTTCTGTGTCAGTTTATGAAAACAGCGTGTTTCAACCGTACAAAGTTAACAATGGCTCTTTATATCAATATTTTATTTTGATTTCGTAAAATATCTGGTAAAAATAATTGAAGTCCCACTATGAGGAGTTCTATTTAAATTAATATCCAATTGTATAAATAGTTATAACATACAATCAGTTGTTAAAAAGTGCAGAAAAAGGAGACTAGCAAAATAGAATGTAATTGCAATATGGGTATGAACAATATTTCCACAAGTAAATCATTTAGAAACTAATAACATATAATTAACGTTGTCATTTGATAATAAGAAGACCGTATTGTTCTATATATTTATATTTGTTTTTCTTTTCAGAATTACGAGAGTCTAATTTTTTTGGTGGTTTTTATGATTAAATTTCATCATGCCGCCAATGTAGATGAATTACCTAGTCAAATACCTAAGCCAAATTCCCGCCAACATGATGCATCTGCTGTTACAACAAACCAAAGGAGGCCAAATTGGGTGCCTAAAACTCCGAACTCTACCGATTTGAATTCCCACGATTCCTCTCAATCTTCGTCCATTATATCGAATTCAAGCATCTCTGCTCCTGTATATTCAGAAACAAGTGACGTCCATGGTTTAAAGAAGAAACATGATTATAATGATACTGTACCAGATTATGCAAAAAATCAACTTATAAGTGCCAAATTAGCAAACAGCAATGCGAAATCTAAATTAATACCTACTAAAAACGATTTCTTTAAGAAACTGTTGCAAATAAGTTTATCTGGCCAGAATGCCACTTCCAAACATCCTAATTCTTCTATTCAATTCAGAAGCAACTTCTCTTCTGATAATGGAGACAGCAATACAGATATGTTTTCAAACTTTACAGAAGAACCAAAGCAATTGTATTCCGAGTCAACACTGGAATTTCTCAAAAACGAACGAATTCTTGAACGCGCTTCTTATAGATCAGCAAACAATTTGAGACCCAAAGCTCCCAATTTTCAAAAAAAATTCGATCTTAAACATTCTCAGAGTATACAAAAACCAGTTCGATTGCATCCCATTAAATATTACTCAGATTTAAAGAACAATTCTAAAAGTAGTTCTGAAGGGCAAGCTAAAAAGTACAAACCTCTTAACGTTGCACGAAAATTTAACGATCTTAAAAGTGACAGATTGCAGCCTGTCACCATATCACCGCAAGAATCAAATGCAAATTTTCTACCACAAATTGAACAACGATCATATTCTTCTCATAATACAGTATATGACGATGAAGATGAAGGAAGTAGTCAAAACTCGCACGAACCGCATAAAGCAGTAAAAATAGTGCCTTTTTCTAGTGTGTTTTTCACTAAGGGTGCTGATTTAGGAAGAAATCGCTTTTATCAAATTGCTCATGTAAATAAAACAAATTCTTCAAATCCGTTTATGAAATTCGCTCCACCAAAATCTAATTATAAGAAATATTTTAAAAATTTCAAAAGTAGTCATAAAAAGAACAAGCCACCATCAAAAATACCTTCTAGAAAGCCAACTCTATCTAGTTCAAATGTAGATCAGAACCACCAACATAACTACAACGATAACTATGAAAGACCAGAATCAAACAGTTATCACCCATCTTCATTTAATTCCCATTCCAAGGAAGACGAGCGAGATAAAAAAAATTATAAATATGGCTATGTAAATTCTGAAACTGATACTCCAAATTCTCAATATTCAGGGGAAGTCAATTCTAACTCAGCTCCGTATGAATATGATTCCTATTATCATGCACCTTCTCCAAACAGTTCCCATTCACATCCTAATAGTGTTCCCGAGGGATCATATTCTCCAACCTATTCTTCAAATTCTGCAGGAGATCCTCATGATGAAGGAGGTCGAGACATACCACCTAGCCAATATAATTTAGAACATCAAAAGTATCCTTCGTCACCTCCTATTTCTTTTAATCAAGACCCCCCTTACAATTATCCGCAATCGTCAGTTGCTTCTTTTTCTCATGAAGTTGATTATAATCGAAATAATGATGCAAGCAATTCCGAAAAAGATATCCCGAAAAATTACAACCCTCCTCCTTACCAATCTCATCCCCTAAATCAGAAGCCAGCAATACGCAATCCGCAATTAACGAAACATTCTGCACCTTATTTTGGAAACGCAAAATATCAAGAAAATAGTAATATAAACCCATCAAATCAGTTTGAAACAAATCCTCCGAATTTATCCCAAGCGAAACCTCACCGAAATTACCAAAAATCACCATTTTCTTCCCCTCTAAAAGAAACTAGTAATTGGAAAAGCAAACATTTTAATTCTGAATCATACCATCAAGAGGCCGGACCTGAATTACATCCTAATTTACAACAAAACGGACCCCCCACTTATAAAACTGTTTCTGGACCAGTTACTCCAAATGTAAAATCACTACCGTTTCCTGAAAAAGAAAATGTATATAGGGGAAAAACCCAATTTAGTTCTGAACCGAATCATTATGCACCAGATCTTCAAATAGATCCTTATAATAGACCAACTTCTCATAAAAAGTTATCTGGTCCAGTTATCACAAATGCAAAAGAACAGAAGTATGATGTAATAAATTCTAATGAATATAAACCCGTTACTTACACCCATCCTTCATCATTTTCGCCCAATTCTGAAATACCATCATCATTACATTCTCCACATTCATCTGGAGCGTCGTATTCTAAAGAAAGTAATTATCAAAACTTCCATGATAACCAAGGTCAGTATAAACAAGAGTTGCCACCAAAGCAGGATTATTCACAGTCTCATTTTCCAACGCAGAAGCCTTTGATAAGAAATCTATCACCTTCATCAGTCTCATCGTATTCCAGAGAAATCGATTATGATCAGAAAAACCACGATAGTACTGATCGATATCAACCAAACCGTCCTTCCACACAATTTCATACATCGATTCAAAGAAAACCACCTAAAAATGACTATTCACAATCGCATTTTCCAGCCCAAAGACCTTTGGTAAACAATCCATCTCTTTCGCCTGCCCCACCGTTCTCAGGAGAAACAAATTATCGAGAGAAAAACAATGAAAATACTAATCAGTATCAATCAAGCTATCCTTCTTCTCAATCTCATACATCACATCAAAGTCCTCAGCCCTATAAATTACCAAGATTGCCTGGTACTCCTTACTCTGGAGAAAATGAACATCCACGAGACGCTCTTGCAAGCTTAGAAGAGCAGGGTCTGCGCCATTATTTACCACATTCTTATTCAGCACAATCATCACACAAGACACTTCCTTCTTCTGCTTCTTCACATTCTGAAGAATATGCCCATTCTGGTTCTAATCAGTACCAGCCAAATCATTTTAAGACAAATAGTGAACCACCTTCTCCACCATTTCCTAATAACCCAGAAAATAATTATTATCAGCCTAATGAAACCCCTTCTCATCAATCCCATAACAATCATGCGAAATCCCTCTCTTCTTCTAAAAATGTTCCACATCTTGAGGTTTCCAGCCATCATCACAAGAATAATGCAGTTGCTTCAGCCCGACCTCAGTTGGAAACAAAGAACCATACTCCTTTACAATTTCAAAAATCGCCCTCTTATGCAAAATCACCTTCACCAGCTTCTCCTTATATTAATACAGCTGCCCATCAGAAAACAGGCCATTCTGAATTTTTTAATCAGTATGAATCCAATCATCGTAATCATCCACATTCTAACACTCAACCACAAATTGAAGCTGAATATAAAAGTAACGCGTATGGCAATCCTTCCATAAATGCTAAAAATCCACCCACACGATCTTCGTACCTACGAAGTCAGAATTCAGACAATTATCAAGTGCCTATAGCTAATTACAATCAGCCACGAACACCAAAATTGCATACTTTACCTTACTATAATCACAACGAAAATGTAGCTCCATGCAGTTCCGAATACCAAGCCAGCGAATCTGCTGAATGCGAAGAAACTTCGAAGCAGCAAGATGCATATAACGTCGAGAATTCTGCATACAAAAAAGAATCTGGAGTCCTAAAATATCCAGATGTCTCTCACATTAATTCACCAAAATACAGTTATAACATCAAAGACAATGCTAATACAGAAGTACAAGAAAGAACAGTAAAATCAAGCTCCTTGCGAATCAATAATAATCGAGGTAAGGATCAAAATTATAATGCAAATTCTGAGTCGGAATACGATAGGAATTCAGGTCCTGAATGTGATGAAAAGGATGTAAGTTCATCTTGCTCCTTCGAACAAGATGAGGTTCAACAACCACGTCCCTCAGTTAAATCAATTTCTATCCCGCATGATCATTCGACAAAATTCGAATACAATAGTCACCAAAGACAAGAGATTTCTAAGTTAAGCGTCATAAGCAGTCCAGTAGCAAATCAACCCGGATTAGTTAACACGGATAATCACCAAACTATGAATAACATTAATAACAATATACCTTTCTCTAGTGACGAAAAACAAAATTTTCAGAAAAATTCTTACCCTACGACTGGTTTTCCTCATAAGCAAACTATAGAACAATATAATGAAGAGAAACCGAAACATACCGGTTACACTTATCTCCCAAAATTTAGAACTGAAACGTTGATAGAAGAATCTTTTTCGGAATCAAAAACTATTCCAATCGCAAAGAAAGCAATACCTACGGTAGTTTCTTCAAAAAACCACGAAGACAACACTCCAAAAGATTCTGACCTCCATAAACAAGATTTAAAAACCTCAGAGAGAAGTCAAATTGACAAATTTGAACAATCAAATAAAGAGAAGAGTAAAAATTTTGATGGTTCTAAACACTCACCTAATCCCAGCCATTTTCAAAAACGCAGTGTTCCTGATAAAATTCAAATTGCACACTCAACCATACGAAATTCCAAATCCAATGCTAGAGTAGATTCTGATGAAAGTGATAGCCTCACAAGTAATGAAAGCGATGCTGTTTTTAATGACATGCCAGATGTAGAGATGAATGAAAGTGAAGAATCGTTTGGTCAAAAAGATCATGATGGATTTTTGGACATGGGTGCCTATACAGATAAAAATGGTTCATTTGGATGGTATGCTGATTTTCCAGTTGGAAAAAGTCACGATAAATTGACATGGTCATTTTCTTGAAGAAAATGTACACGTATCTCACATTTGTACATACATCATTGTTGAAAATATTATTAAAACAAATAGTTTAATTTGTTTTATGTTTTTTAATTTTAAACATTTCGAACTATTAAAATAATGAGTTGCAATGATTTTTTTTTTAAAATTTCATTCCACATTTCGTTTTTAGCATTTCAGTAAAATAAAATACAATAGCAGAGATACAGGTTTTGAATTTGTAAATAGATTTCTGATTTCATCCGCAATACAACAATTGAATCAAGAGTTTTAACATTAAATTATTTATTAAATTTTGAAATTAAACATATCAATTAACAATTTAAGTAATCAATGAGCAAAAACAAATATTTGGATTTTAATTTCACTGCGAATATTGTTTATATATATATATATATATATATATATATATATATATATATATATATATATATATATATATATATATACAGGGTGATTCATAAAAGATGGGCAAAATTTTAGGAAGTGTTAGTACACACCCAAGCAAACAATTTTTATCAAAGAATGCATTATCGAAAACGAAACGCAAAGGTGCTGGCGCATTTGGAAAGTTGTTCATGCAAACGTGAAAGCTCCATTCCTGTTGCGAGTTACCGCGCTGCAAGTTATTTGCAGGTTATGAGAGGAAGAAGAGCTCGTATACAAGTTTTGATCACGATTTATACATAAAAGCTGCTGATTCGAGAGTGCATTGTCAATCGCGGTAGTAACGCATCTGAAGATGCTGCCCTTCTCCAATGAGGAAAAAGTCGATATGCATTTTGTTTATGCATTTAGTTCCAGCAGAACTCAGCACCAGCTCATTACATACGAGAAGTGCGAAACTATCTGGACGTAACCTTTCCGAACCAATGGATTGGGTGAGGTGGTCCTATAGCTTGGCCACCGTGCTCGCCAGATCTTTCATGTCTAGATTTCTTTTTATGGGGACAGCTGAAGGCTCTTATGTATGAGATTCACATTGAATCTGCAGAAGAACTTGTCGCCAAGCTTTTGGCCGCTGCAGGGGAAGTTCGCGACATGACTGGTGTGTTTCAGAATGTTCGCCAATCTTTTCTTTGCCGTTGTACTGCGTGCAGAGCCGCTGCCGGCATTGTTTGTGACACTTATTGTAATCACATGCCATTAAATTTTTCTTTTATAACTTAATTTCATCGCTGTTTGTGTTTTTGCCTCATATAAGAACGTATTTTTTGACGCCCTCTAACGGTTTTGTATTTTGTTTTTGACCATGCATTCTTTGGTAAAAATTGTTTGCTTGGGTGTGTACTATCACTTCCTAAAATTTTGCCCATCTTTTATGAATCACCCTGTATATTTACTTATATCTACTTCTTTTGAATTTTTAACTACAAAAAATTGTAAAAACATTTTTCTCAAAGGCAATAATGAATGCAGCTAACTACAAAGTAAGTAACATTAAAATGATCATGCTATAATCAAAATAGCTTTTTTTTTCCCTTTTTTTTTTAACAATATGCAGCAATGTATGAATTGTATATAATTCAGGGAAAAATAAAAAAAGAACGCAATCATGTGATAAAAATAAACGGTTTTTTCAATACTTATAATATTAAATAATAATCAAATAAAATATTTAGTGTTAATATTTAACAAACCTAACAAAATACTTAATAATGAAGCAAAAAAATAACATGCAAACAATGGTTTCAAATTTATTAAAATGCGTACTTGTGCCCTTAATCATCTTCTGTCGCAGTCAATCCATGGCCAATGTCCGTATTTGCACTTGTGTCATGTAAGCACTGTATGAGAGAAACAATATATATTGTGATGGTTATACAAATTATACAATATAAATTGTACAATAATTAAAATTTGGCATTGCTTTCTCTTATTTACATATTATTATTAATAGTTACATTTGAGGGGGACATTTGTAGGACACTTTTTTAAAGTTTTTTTAAAAAATTGTTTTATGGATTTAAAGAGAAATTCGATTGTATATACATTATAACAGAAAAATAATTTTATGAAAATTATTCCGTTTCAATTGTGTTTTGAAAAACAATTGAATATAAATAAAATTAATATGTAAAAATAAAAATATGTAAAGTCTACTATAAAAACAGAAATACTTTGCAATCGGAATTTTGTACTCTTTACCAAATATAGATTTACAAGCGAAAGAAAATTTTTTTAATGAGAACTTTTGTAGTGAAACGGGAAAATTTCAAACTATAATAATTTACAGATTTAATATATAAAAATAAATATGGCGAAATAATATATATAAATATATATATATATATATATATATATATATATATATATATATATATATATATATATATATATATATATATATATTTGAATCATTGAATGCCAACATTTTATTTTATAAATGTCACACAAACAAATAAAAAAAAATGTAAAAAAAGCTTTTAAATAAGTTTTTATAACAAATAATTTGAAAGAATCGAAATAAAACAAATGTATAAATTTGGCTTGGAATTGACCTGTCACATATATTATCTGATGGATTTTGCCTTTAGCCTCAGGTTAAATATGGCTGTGATGGAGTTTTATTTGATTTCTTTTTTTTTATGGGGAAATTTTTATGGTGGAAGATTATAGTGCATACGTATTTTACATTACAGTTGTGAAGAATAGATAGTCCACTAATGTATCAAAATAATTACGTTATTTTAGTAACAATGGCCATTATGCAATTAAAGAAAAGGACTTAGGATCAGATGCCTTTGTTAGAGATTGAGAGATGTATCCTGGAAAATGATTAAATATTTTTCTACTAAATTTCGATAACGGTTGGATATCGGGCAAAACCCAGCATGGATAAAGATCCATACTTGGCGATTTATAGAAAAATAAAATAGTCAAAAACAAAGCCAACCCCGCCAATTAATATTAAATTTGAAATAACGTGGCTTTACATTTTTGTGGTAAAGGAAATAAAGAGCTAAAAATAGATTTTGATGTTCGATTTAGTCGCGACAGTGAATTAATGTGTTATACAATTATATTAAATTAAAAAATACGCAGTTACACTGATTGTTAAGATAAAAATAAAATATACATATTATTTATAAAATGCAATAAAAAGTAAGTAATTTTTTAAAATTTAATTAAAATTAGATTAAGAATGATTAAAAAAATTAAATATATGGAATTAAAGAAATTTTTAAAGCTAGGAAATCTGTAATGCCTATTATGGCATCCTTAATTATACATGAAATTGTATGAACTCCTCGATATTTTTTAGAAAAAGTCAGTAAAATGTTGAATATTCTCAATTTCAAATAGTCTCTTTTCTGTTCCTTGTTGTTCGTCTAGATGGCAGCACACGGAATTTAAATGAAATTTAAAATAACAAATTCAAAATGAGCATAACTCCGTTTTTAACAAATAAATTTGCTGATCCAAGCTTTTAAATGCGTCAATTTTTTATAAACGAGCTATTTTTCACTAATTTTTTTATTAGTTCAAATTCATATCTCTATCTTACTTTCAGTGGCATAGGGATCCACGATTCGAAGGCCCTAAGATTTAAGATCTGCGGTCATAAAATTACTGTTTTTAAATGCCAGTAGTTATTTTCATTTAAAAAAAAAATGCATTGCTATGATCATGTTTATTTTATTCTTTTAGGAAAGGTTTCATAAGTATAAGATTTTCAGAAGTTTTCTATTATTTTTAAAAAAATAATAAAAAAAAATAGCCGTGTGAATTCACTTTATTGAATAAAGTACTTCCCGCTACATTAAATAGAAAAGAATATATATTGTCAAAGGTGAGACATTTGACCAAGGCCCCGCAATTTTAGATTTCTCTACTCAGTGATAATATCCAGAGAAATTATAAATTAAATACCAAAATTTAGTTTTATATGATGTATTTTTATTATTGAAAATCAAAAGCAATATTTTATGTCATGTTTTTCAACGAGCTAGAGAAAATTTTAAGCAGGGTCTTTGAAGATGGTGGAATTTGTAATTTTAGTGGTTACTCTTAAGAAAGCTGTTCATTTTAAAGAACTCATAAAGGAAGAGTACATAGAATCAACGAGGTTTAAACTAACGAACTTCGCTTTGGATGATTATGTTATGCGAACTTTCTAAGAGTAAAACGATCTGAGACGTAAAATTGCAGTTCAGTGGTTTAAAGTATGAAATTCAAACCATGTGACTAACCAGGGGCGGATTAAGCGTACGCGGGGCCCTAGGCCATTCAAATTTTTGGGGCCCTTAGATTAAATTTTTTTTCTCGTATTTTTTTTATTTATTCAAATATAAAAGTATTTATATATCTTTTCATTTAAGAAAGCATATTTAAAATGAAAATAAATAATATCCTAGACCTCTTAAACAGTGACAATTTCAATATATAAAATTTGATTGAAAGTGATCAGTTGTATGAATTTTTTCTAGAATATATAAAACAATAAACAAACACTTACCTTTTAGTAAAATATTATTATTGTAATTATTTATTGATCAAATAGAATTACGGACACTAAATAATTATAAAACACTAAAAAAATTATGAGACACTTCAGTTGAGGCACTAAATAACTTCTTTTTCATTTAAAACAATAATGTCAACAACATTTAATTCTTTAATTCTTGTTTAAACAAGTCTCAGCTCTCTATAGTACTGCTTACAATTTTTTCGCGCGCAAATGAAAAGGACAAATTTGAACTTAAAAAACATTGATAAATATTATGATACATAAACTATAATAATACTTATAAATAATAACTAAAATAAGTAATAAATAAATATGTACAAAATTATGTAATAATTAAATAAAAAAATTATCGTATTTTATTAGTATAAATTTGAAATAGATTTTTTTTTAAAAAATCAGTGTTTTTCTTAATTTTTTTTTATTTATTTTCAAAACAATTTTTTAAGGGGGCCCCAGGCTATGGCCCAGTATGGCCCAATGGGTAATCCGGCACTGTAACTAACTATTAGTTGTAAATTTTTAAACTTGTGGGCAAGGAAAGAATATCACTCAACTTTATTGATTTTATTCATTAAATTTGATTTTATTTATTAACAATTTAAGGAAAAAACTTTAATTTTTAGATTTACGCTGAAAATTTGAAATATAAGTGTCTAACATAATTGCACCGCTTTTGTTCGGCTCTACCCTGCCTACTTTATATCGTAAAAAAAGTAACGCAAATAAATTTTGACTGAAATATTCTTAGGAGTCATCGAATCAAAACTAGATGGCAGCACTGCGATCAAGAGCAACAAATTATTATAGTAGTTACAATAACATTAAAAAAATAATAATTTTAAAAAAAATAAATAAAAATAAATAAAGATCATCTATACTCAGTTTTTCCTTATTTTTTATAAAATCACATTTTGAAACGAACTTGATAATTTCACTGTTGAAAATAAGTTCCATAACACAACTTAAGATGTAAATTATTATATTGGACATCGGATCATATAATTTAGCAGTAAACATTTGGATGCGTTTGTTTCCCTGTCTTATAAAACCAGTTTCCTTAATGTTTAAAAGAAACATCACCGTTCATCATAAAGTTTAATATTTCCTATATGCTAGTTTGAAATTAATTAAATTTAAATTTGCTTGTTAAAATACATATTTCTGAAACCAGTACTTTACTTATTATAAAAAAATACAGTTATTACAGTTACTTTAATTATAAAAAAATTAATTTAAAAAAATTTTTGAATTAGTAGCAAAGAAAATTACAATAAATTTATTATTCATCAATACTAGCCCACGAATAGATACTTAAACTCTTTCTGTAAATATTATTTGAAAGTTGTTGAAGGCGCGTATTTCTTGTTTATTATATCAGTATAGTATTTATGCCCAGTTTTTTTTTTTTTTTTTTCTCCAGGAATTGTTTAATTGTTTTCCAGAAATTTCAATAATTTCTCTCGATTATAAAGCATTGCAAGCGTCACCAACACTGTTTTGGGTGTTCAACTTTACGTTACACTTTTTTGTAGCTCCGTAAATCTTTAAAGCTTAGAAACTTGAACTTACGATGGTTTGTAGAAAAATGCACGGGAAATGCAATGGAATAAAAAAATAACACTCGATAATTATAAGAAATATAAGTTCGAGAATTATAAAATGCGAAACTTGTAGTAAAAAAAATATCAAGTGTGCCAGTCTGCAGGCTGACGAAATGCAACTACAGTGTTAAAATTTGATGTCATAGGGCGATATTTGGTTATAAAAGCGATTTTTTTTTCTTTCTTAATTTTAATTTGTACGAAAGTTTTTGAAATTTTACGAATTTATTCACGACTTTATTTCTTTACTTTTTTTCTGTTGTAAATACTGACTATTTATCCCCAGTTCTAAAAAATTTTATCTCTCTCGAGATCTTTATTTAATAAGCTCGCGTTTGTCTTGAGAACAATAGTGTGATGCTAAAATAGGTATTAAATATTTGCTAGTTTTTAAAATTTCTTTGATTTCTTAAATTTATTTCTTTTAATCATTCTTAATGAAATTTTAAACCAATTATTTAATTTTTATTACATTTTTAAAAAAAGCTGATGTAAATATTTTATTCTTTTCTTAACAATCAATGTAACGACTAACTTTTTATTTCAATACAAATGTAAAACTCATTAATTCATTTTCGCGACTAAATCGAAAGCAAAATCTATTTATAACTCTTTATTATATTCCTTATTTATTACCAAAAGGATATTTTAGTTACATGGTTATGCTAATTCTCACAGTCTTCTCGGGAATTAGCTTTCACGAAAATTATTTTCACATTTAATATTGAGTAAGGGGGTTAGTTAATAACAACCATGGATCTTTTCCCGTGCTGCTAACGTATTCACTAAACAATTTACTAACTTTTAATTTGGAATTCTTGGAGATTGGACTGGGGGGCTTTGGCCTCTCAGCATCAACCGTCGAATTGTTTTTATCTTTACAGAAATTCTTGATGTTAAGAGAATGATTCTCTTGATCAGTTTGAGGAACTATTTTTTCTTTATTTCATCATTTCTAAGTATGGCCAAGTTTTCTAAATAAAAAATCCATTTGGTTCTCAAATAATTTTTCAATTCAGATGTATCTCACACGGCAAAAAAATGCTTACATTTTATAAAAAAAAAAAAAAAACTACATCCACTGTGCAGAAAAGAATTAGAATAAAAAAAAAAGAATAAATATAATAGAAGAGGGAGAGAGATTAGATGTTGATCGATATAAAACATAAGTTTTATATAAAAATTTTTAAAAATTCGAAAAATTCAAGAAAATACTGTTTCTAATTTGAACTGTTATAGAGATATTATAGTCTTGTTAAGAAGTAAAATTACTTCTTATTTATTTATTTTTGATTTACTCAATCTGTATTCCTTACGTTAATTTTTTTTCCAATACAATTGAATTTTTCTTTTTTTTTCTTTTCAAATCCAGGTTACCATTTAATTCGTTACAATTAATATATTAACAAAATGATCTTACATAAAATTGTAATAATTTAATACTCTATTATCAAAATATTTTGTTCTTGCAAAAATATCAACCTTTATGAAAAAAAAATAAAAAAACAATCATGAAGGAAAAGCATTCACGAAGTTGGTAAGCGAAGAGAGCAGCAAAGGACGGAGTTTCCTCGTTTTCTAAAATATTTGTTAAAATTTACAGCATCACACGCTTCGTGTGTGAAATAGCTAAAAATTAATGAAATTTGTTTAATATATTACTGTATGAGTACAAAGGAACATGCCCAATAATGGAGCATACGTAATCGCTTTGTAATTCTAATCATTTGTATGTCTCTTTTCATTTTACATTTCGTCTAAGTTTGATTCAGTTTGCTTAATTCGCTCCCGGTGTTGCAATTTTCACAAACATGAGACCAACACAATGGGGAACAAATTTTTTGTTGCATTTATACATATACTTGATCTTGCTTGATTCGGGTGTGGGGATTTCAAGTAATAAATTAGTTGTACTCCTAAAGTTATTTAATCACATTTTTAGTCTATTTTTTGTCGGGCCATAGGTCACATGAATGGTGCGATAAACTTCTATGGAGGTTGGAGCACATAATCAGGATTAAAAAATCATAGGAACCCATTTCTGGAAATGTTGTCAGAGGCAGTTAGTGGTGCTTTCCTATTACAACCTCTTTAAAGGCACGCGGAGAAATAATTCATAATAGGGAAACGATCATAGCTTCATACGACGACATTTCCGGGTATGGATTCCCATGCAGTTTTAATTCTGATGATGTGCTCTAACCATCCTTGAAGTTTGTCGCAGCATTTATGCGTCCCTTTGTAATATATAACGCTTTTATTAAAAAGATTAAAAATAGATTATAAATAGACAAAATATGTCATTAAAAAATTATAGCTTAAAGAGAGAACCCGATTGCAGATTTGAAATCAGCGATATTAAAGTATCTAAAAAAATCTCATACAACACGGAAAAAAAAATGTTCCTTAGTGTTGTTGACATATGCCTGTTTAGGCATACGCAAAGGGATGCGATAGTTCTTGTTTTCCAGTGGCGCCATCTATGGCCAATAATTCGACTTCTCCCACACTCATACGTGACACCCGCTTATAAGGCGGACCCATTCATACATCCATTCAGTCATCCGCAGATCTTAATTTTGACCTGAATCGGAGAATGATCAATCTCCAAAGCTAGGTATTGATTTTCAATAGGAACATGGAAGACTTTCCGACTAGACAGATTTAACGTGCATCAGTCACCATTCACTACACGGGAGGTCTATTTAAGGTTATTTCTGTAGCCTTTCTGAAAACCACCATCACCTATATGTTACACAAAACCTTTAACGAAATATGAACTAGTTGTTCCCAATTAAAAAGTAATTAAACTTAATGAACAGAAAAAAGTACCTCAAAGCACACACTAGGCTAAATTATGTTTAATTTTTTTATACAGGATCAATGCAAAGAATTTTTTATTTTAAGTGCGATTTTTATCTTGGAAGAATGATTTTAACTCTACCCCGAGGCAACATGAATGAATTCCCGTCTGACTTAAGTTCATTCAGAACCCAAACTGAATACATTATCACGCAACAGTATTCTTACGTCATATATAAGAAAGAAAGGTCTACGAAGCAGGTTGCTTTATTTGGCAATAAATCGAGTTTGACATTAAATCACATCTTTAGTCATAATTCAAGAAAGTAATATTTTGACGACAAAAGAATCGGAGAATCACTGGGCCTTAAAAATACAATAAAAATTAATTTACTTTTTATAATAGAATAATAATTGTATAGCTTAATTAAAAAAAATATGTTAAGTAAATGAATTCGAGAATTTCCTTAGAATGTATAGAAATATTAAAAATATGTTTACAAATTTTATTTTCCTTTTGAACAACCATATTTGAAATCTGAGGGAATTTTATATTAATTTTCTGCACCTAAAGCTAGCAGTACTACGTTTATATCTGGAAATTTAAGCTTTTCATTTTATTGTCACTGAGAAAAAAAGTGTGGTCAAAGAATTTGAATTGATTTTGGCCAGAATTACCAGAATTTACCGTAAAATTTACCGTAAAACTGGATTTATGGTAGCCATACAGTCTACTGATCGTAAGGCACAGTTCCCTGTAGAACACTAAAATCAAGCATCACTTGCTGCTGTCAGTGAGTGGGTGGGTGATCAATTTAAGTACTCTGCGTATGGACCGAGATTGCGCGGTATCGGTCCTCATTAAATTGTTCTACCGTAAAGTGCTCGACTTTGCTGGCAGGTCGTCGGGGTACAAAAGAGAGTCAGCCCTCCCCTGTGCAAGGAATCAAAGTTGTAATGGCAAGTCTTCGACTTATCCTCAGGAATATTTCCCAGACCTTTGCCGATAGCCCATTGGGCACTTCTGGAGCGACGTAAATAAACTACTACTACAAGCAAAATTTTAGATAACGCAAAAATGTTCAGTTTCATAACTTCTATTTCATTTGGTAATCGCTTGATGATTTATTTCATTTTGGGTCGGTTAGACTATAACCGATCATCCGTCTACCACTGAGGATAATTTACGCCAGCAGGGTGCGGAATTTTTTTCAATCAGTCATCGCTGGGAATCGAACCCCGGTCACCACATTGGGAGACGAGCGCTCTACCCCTGAGACACTCAAGCAATTATTATTATTTTTTTTTTTTTTTTTTTTATAACCGTCATTGAACAGTCGACCAAATTTCTGGTTAGCAATTATTGGTTGAAACAATAAAAAATATGGACAATGATTATGAAATGATATCTGTAAATATAGCAAGGAAAATGACGTACTATTGTATGTATGCCTAGATATGGAATATACTTTTTTTCTTATGCTTTTAAAAAAAGGAACAAAGGAAAATTGCGTCCGTCGACTGTCGAATTATAGGTTAAGAAGCTATTTATTTTTGTTTCTTTAGGAAGTAATCAAGCACGAATGAATTATTCGCGCATATATGCGCACAAACGTCTCACAATTGAATTAATCCTAGAATTGAAAAAATACAAGCAATTATTTGAAACAATGAAAAATGATGAGCAATGTTTTGGTATATATATAGGGAAAATTGTGTGAAATATACTTTTTGTTAAGTTTTGACAGATTAAAAGGGGAGAAAAATGTACCAATCAGATTAATAAGCTTTTATCTATCTACAAAGTGATCTAACGTAAATTAACTAATTGCACAAATTAGCATTTAATTCAAAGAATTAAAAATTGGTTTTGATTTAGAATAAAGACAAACAAGCAATTGTTTGGAAAAAAAGAAACATGAAGAACAATGTTTATGTGATTATATGAAATAAAAAAGTATAGAAAGTATACTTTTTGTTAAGTTTTGACAGGAAAAAAAAGGTAGGAAACTATGTCCTATCATATTTATAAGCTTTTATTTATTTATAAAGTGATCTAAAGAAAATTAATTAATTGCGGATATTAGCATATGCCAAGAATTATTCCTAATAGTGGTTTTCAATTTGACAAGTTAGTCATAACGATATTAAGTGATAATTGCAATTAAAAGACATTAGCAAAAGATATGTATCTTATTTTTTCCCGATCAAACTAAAATCCAAAATTTTTAAATCTATAAAAAAGAATATTTAATTTTTTTATGCATATTTGTTCACAACTTCTTAAACGTGCTCTAATTCTAGAACATAGCATTATAAAAGCATAATATATATTTGACAAAATCTAATTTATTTTTAAAAAATGCGTAAAAAGTTGCAATTTAACTTAAAGGTTAAGTTAACATTAATAATTAAAGCTTAGTTTAAGTTAAAATTAATAAGTATATTTTTAGATTTATTTTTATTTTTATCAGCAAATATTTAATTTAAAAATTTTAAATGCGGTATAAGCTTAAAAAAATTATTAAGTTCCATTCATAAGTTTTCATTAATGTCTCATTAGTGCTAATATTGTTAATAATAACCAAACACGTAGTTTGGTTCTTATCATAAATAATTATTACTCAACTTTAATTATCACTGTTATTTTTATTGTTTTCAGATAATCGTCCTAAATTTTCTAGATTCTGAGAGGCAAAAACAATTTTTCATATTGAATTATTTAAAATGGCATTAACTTTTTAAATTCTAAATAACAGAAACTGTATTGTATTTTTTTTAATCGTCTACAGACCAAGGTGGCCTAAATTTGGCGAATCACAAATCGAATAAGAAAGAAATATAAGTGAACTAAATAATCCTAAGAGTTATATGAAATTAACTTTTTTTATTAATCTATTATCTAGACCTTCTATAATATAGAATTTATAAAAGCGTAAATTCAACTTACGAGTTAATAAAATTTCGTAAACTAGGTTCAAAGTCAACATCAATTAAAGCTACGAGTTCTAATACCAATTATCGTTCTCTATTTCAACATGTGAATTACCCAACGGACCAAACGATGTCACTTTTTCACAGTGTTGCCATTTTTGTTTTATTATTCGTTCCATTTCTCTATTCGCGTCTGAAAAAAAATTAAAAAGGGGGAAAAGGAACCGCTATAGTTGCGCAATCTTCGTGAATCGACTTTTTTTTTCTTTACTTTTTCATTTCATTAAAGTGTTAAAAAAATTATCTCACGTACAAAGATTAGAAATTCTATAGCAAACGATATTTTCTTGAGAACTTATAATAATTTTTTCCGACTTGAGGAAGAATCTAAAAGTGAAAATCTTTCTTTTGTCACGGGGAAAAAAAGGGAAGGATTTATAGAATAAATATAAATCACGCATGATGAGATAGTTGATCAGCAAAATTTTAAGGACTAAATTTTCCTCTGGGATTCTTTGTTATTTTCAATATTAGGCAATTCCAAAGCATGAGCAAGTTGACGTAGAAAATTTATATTTTTATGTCAGTTGCATGACTTAAAGTAAAATAATGTCTTACAAAAAAGTTACCTTTATACTATGTTAAGGGTTATCCCCAATGTTTTTGTTAGTTCATGTTATGAACCTCATTCAACATCAGCTCGATTAAGTTGTCAGTTACTACAATATACTGACAACTTAATAGCGTGGACGTCAGTTAGGCCCGTTATTGTTCGGGGCAATTAATTCTTTTTTTTTTCCTCAAAAAGAAAGAAATATGACAATTGTATAAATATATATTTAAATTGAAATAAATTTGGAAAAGAAAAGATCCAAAATACTGAGTCTATTCACATTTGTACCTCAAATAAATGGATTTCAAGCAGAAGTTCAAACTATTTGGACCAAAAATCCATCGATAAATTTCATCATGCAGCTATTCTTAACATTTATTAAATGTTATATATCATGTTTAACAGTTACTATTTAATGTTGCTTGTTCAGGTTGCTCAGAGAATGCTGAGTAAAATGTTACAATAATGGTAGATCGAAATAAATTTAAAAAATAAAAATAATTAAATTTAGTTTTACAGATAAATGAAATATTTGAAATTTAATTTGTTTTCAAATGAAACAGTATAAAAATATTTATATCTATTTGTAAATAAAACATCTTAAATTTAGTTGTATTTGTAAATGAAACATTTAAAATTTAGCTGCCCCTATTTGTAAATATAAATTTTAGTACAATTTTAAACATTTCAGTGCGAATCTATTTCACGTTACATCTGCGTTTTAAATACTTTTAATTAGCATCATGCATTTATAAGAAAAACAAATTTAATTTTATTGGTTAATAAACCATTATAAGATTGTTTTATTGTAAATAGAACACTTAAATTTTGTTGTTTTTTTATAAATATCTTTTGTTTTAAATTTAACTTTAGAATTTTTAGTACGAGCTTGATTCAAGCTATCATGACAGAAAATCTTTTTTTACAAACATGCGATGCATTAAAAATTTATTATTTTATAACTTTACCAAATTGAATAACATTATGTGTACAAAAGTCAATCAACACTTTCACTGTGCGGCGATCACTTTCTCAATTTTTTTTTTTTAATTATATAAGGAATTATATAAGGACTGAAGGAATTGTTTTTCTATCATAAGGTATGTAAAGTTTGCGTAATTACTCACACATTTGAATAAAGGTTTATTACTAGGGTCTATCAAAATTCTAAGATAAAAAATATTAAATTTAAAGTCAATAGTGTCGATGTGCTCACATATTTACTGAAAGAAGTTTTAGTTATAAAACAAATTTAATTTTTTAAGTTCAAAAATAAAAAATTTAAAAAAGTAGCTGTAAAAAATAAAAATAAATAATAATTATGAAAATTAATGAATAAGTCTCTTGAAATCTGCATGAAAATTTAAATTATTATTAAGAAACACGCAAATTTCAAACTAGTCTTCATGTAATATTTTTATGTTGATTTCAAGATCTAAATTATACATTGTAGAAATTGTTTTCTTCCATTTTTTTTTTAAATTTTCATTTGGCCATTTTTCAATTATTTATTTGGTTAAATTTACTTGTTAATTTTGTTTTTTCAACTTAACGTGAGACAGTTAGTGTTTTAATTTTGAAAACCAGAATTTCCGGTAAAACCGTTTCCATATGTACGGAAAAATTATCGAAAATAATTTAATTATGATATATTTTAGTTTTTATTACCAGAATTCTGTTTTTTTTTTTAAAATTCTTTCAGTATTTTTTTCTCTGTTTACAATAAAAACTATGTAAACATACTGCAGCATTAAGTAAATTATTAGAAAATTGAAGGAGTTATCAATCATTTTAAATTTGAAAGAAATTTGTTTATTCTTAAAAAAGGAATGAAACATAAATTTTTGTATTACAATAATAATAATAGTGACAATAATAGTAATAATAATAAAGTAAAATAATGATATTAATAATAATAATAATAATCATGGTTATAACACTAATAATAATAATATTGAATGAGTTATAGTACCATTTAAAGTTTGAAAAAACTTTGTTTATTCTTAAAAAATATAAAACAAGAAATTCCATTATAAAATCAATAATAATAAAATACAATAATATTAATAGTAATGATAATCAGTAGCATTAATAAGAATAATAATATTGAAGAAATTATCATACCCCTTAAAATTTGATTTAACTTTGCTTATTCTTAAAAAGAAATGAAACAAAAAATGTTAATACTAAGGTAATAATAATAGTAAATAATAATACGAGTAATAATAAGATAATAAAAATAGTAAATAATAATGAAAGTAATAATAAAATAATAATAATAATAATAAAAGTAATAATAATAATAAAAGTAATAATAAGAATAAAAATAATAATAGTAATAATAATAAAAATAATTGTAGTAATAATAATAGTAATATTGATAGAGAGTTATAAAACAAATAATGTATCAAAATCATTACTAAAAAAGTATAGCATGATACTGAAGTTATGTGACATTCGGTTTTAAATTAGAAACTCTAACTATTGTTAGTTTATATTGTTCTATTTTACTATTATTGTCTTTTATAGAATTATGCGCTCCATTATAACAGTATTATGTTTCCTTGAATTATAATGATATAATCTACTATTGTTGTCGTTCCTATGTTCATATAAAGAAAGACAATACTTGTTTCTATGTTAGCTATCATAATCTAATTCAAATCACAGTTGCGTTCTTTCTTTTTTAATTAAATGATCTAAACAATATTCAATCAGTATTCTGAAATGAATTAATTAGAACAATAATCTTCAAGTTGTGTGCAAGAAAGTGTAATAAACATAAGTTTGAAACAATAAATCTGATCTCTATTCTCACCACGATAACAATGTAGATTAGTTTTATTGTGCTTTGACGTAATCACAAAGGCAATTTCCGTTTCATTATTGCGGGAATGTATCAGACTGTTGTTGTGATCTTTTGATAGAGTATTATTCAAAGTTTTTAAATGATGAAACAAAGAATTTCGAAGTAATAATTACCAAATCATTTCATAAAATTTGTATTAACGAGAAACTTTTAATTAGAAACACAAAGCATATCAAGTTTTTATCGCGATTCTGTGTTTAACTTGCGGGGGAGAGAAAATTTCAACAAATTATGGACAATTTTTATAAATTTGTCAGTAAAATTTACAAAGTATTATTTTGATCATGTCTAGTATTTTTATATTATAAATTGATCACTAACGTCTATTTTCAGTGGGTGTATACACTGTAAAAAATTATGGATCAAATTACCGTATAAATTACAAACACTTTGGATCCACACTTACCGTGAAATGTTAAACCGTAATTGTTACAGTAATATAGAGTAATTAAATGATTTTATGATAACTATTGCTGTAAAAATTACAGTATATCAGTTTTTTTTTTCCGTAGCATGTTCTGGTACAAAAATATGGATCAAATTACCGTATTAAGCACCGGCACTTTGGGTGCATTATCCGTAAAATCCATTATTTCAGTAAAGTACTATACCGTAATTTATACAGTAATATTTATTAAATTAGCATGATTCAATGATAATTGTTGCAGAAAAAATTTCGGTATATCAAACTTTTTTGTTCCGTAGCAAGTTCTGGTAAAAATAATTTATGCGTCTTTTACGTCTATTTTGAGTGGATAAATACAGTGTAAAAAATTATGGATCAAATTACGGTATTAAGTACCATCACTTTGTATCCGTGAAATCAATTTTTTCCGTAAAATATTACACTATAAATTTTACAGTAATACTTATTTAATTAGAGTGATTTGGTGATTGTATGTATGATAACTATTGTTGTAATAATTATAATAATGTTCCATAGTATGTTCTGGTAAAAACAGATTTGACGGTAAAAAGTATGGTAAGTTTTTATCGTAGTTTGATCAGGAATTTTTTTACGGTGTGTAAGTTTTTTTTGACGACACAGTCATACAATATAATTTGAGGATTGCTATATTTCACAATTATTTATTTTGAGTGAGTGTATAAACTTATTTGGACGAATACGTTTTTAATGATCTTTTTTTTTTATAATTGTTTTGATCACACTAGCGATAGGATAAATCATACAATTTGTAATTTAAATAATTTTTTTGTGTACAACATTAAGTAAAATCTAAATGGTACGTATTTTTCCTTTACTTTCCTGTACTTTCTAGAATTTAAAATCCGTCGCAAAGCCAAATAAATATTGATTTATAATTAAAAAACTGCACGAGATTCCAAGTTTTGCTTAACTCGTTTTAATGATTAATTATTAGTAAATTAATTATAATTAAATTATTATTAGATTAATTAATTATTAGATTAATTAATTATTAGATTAATTAATTATTAGATTAATTCATTATTAGATTAATTCATTATTAGATTAATTCATTATTAAAATAATTAATTATTAGATTAATTAATGATTGACATTAGAAATCTGTTTTAAGGTTTATTTACGTTAATCTAGAATAAATATTCGTTTCTAGCTAAAATAAATGTTAAATTAAAATTTAAAAAATTTTTTGAATTACAAACAATTAAATTAGGAATCTGTTTTAATGTTTATATAGTAGAAAAATACTACTTAATGAAATTTGACTATAATTTGATTAGACAGTTTACTACAGCTTATTATTGACAGTTTGACAGTTTAATATTGAATATTCACAATGAAACTCATAATAAATAAGTAAACAATGTGATATCAAAAAATTTAGTACTGACACTTCTTGCATCTGCTTCTGAAAAAAAATAATAAAATTGCAAAAGTATTCAGTATACCAAATCATAGTCACCAAAAAAAACAGTAGTTTTTCTTATATTTTTTTCAGCTACACAAATAAATCGAACCGCAATGGCCCAGTGGTTAAGGCACAGAACTGTCATTGTGGAGAAATAATAAGGTTTGAGACTCAGTGGCGGCTCCACCCAACTTCAGATCCATGGGTACCAGCTTGTCTGCGAACTGACTATATTGCCACACTCAAATCGTTAATTATTGAGAAGACTTAACCTCAATGACTCTCACTGACTCACAACAAACTGTTTCGAGAAAGCTTAAATTTTTTACTTTACAAAAATAAATCAAATTTAATGAATAAAAGCCCAAACGAATGAAGAATTCTGTTAAAATTACTGTACTGTATGGTAATGATATTTCTGGTGATTGAAGCTGGAATTCTGGTATTGAAAACCAAATTATGCGGTATTTATTAAACCATAAGTTGGGTAATTTTTTGGTTCATAAGGTTAACTGGAAAATCATTCATTTCATTTTATTTAATTTTTCATATTTTTATTCATTTATTTATTTATTTTTTTTTGAAAAAAAGAAAAATATAGAGAAAAAAAGTTGGCGGAGGATTGCACTTTTTGGCAACTTCTGGATCGAACCCGGGTAATATTTAAAAAAGTTGGAAATTTATGCTTTACCCTTTTATTTTTTGATAAAATACACTTGAATTAAAGGAATTTTAACCGCGAAGAAATATACACCGAAGAGCCATTACGTTATGACCACCCTGCTAATAACATGTAGGACCAGCTTTAGCCCTCAAAGCTGCTAGCACCTGCCGTGGCATTGATTCCACAAGGTGCTGATAGGTAGTCTGAGGTATCTGGTACCAAGCGCTCACCAACTGGTCCTGCAATTCCCTCACATTGCGAGGGGGTAGCGTGGCAGCACGAATTTGGTTTTCCAAGTAGGACTACAAATGTTCTATTGGATTAAGGTCAGGTGAATTCGGGGGCCAAGACATGACTTGAAAGTCACTGGAATGTTCCTCGAACCATTCCATGACGATTCGACCCTTATGACATCGTACATTATCCCGTTGGTAAACACCATCACCCGCAGGAAAAACTGTTGCCATGAATGGGTGAACCTGGTCTGCAACTATGTTCAAGTAGCTTACAGACGTCAGGAATTGTTCTATGAGGATTATGGGTCCTAATGTGCCCCGTGAAAACATTGTTCCTGGGCGAGAAACCATGAAAACTGGGGCGAGCCCATTGTTATAGATGGAAGGTGGTCATAATGTAATGGCTCTTCGGTGTATATTAAGTCTTACTAATAAGGTACCTAAGACTATGTGCTGAGTTGAATTACTTAAATTCAATTCTAGTTAGTTGTTAGAAGTATCTCTTTTAAATTTTAAACTTCAATTATACGTGACATTCTTCAAAAATCTTCGTTGAAAAATAAAAGAAATATCGACCTCTAGATATTTTGCCCATTAAAATTTCTTATCAAGATTATTGCCATAATGTATTCTAAAATTTAATGTATTCCGAAATTGAATTCCTATAATTTGCAATTAGTATGACCCATAAGTTTTAAAACTTCAATTATCCATAATCTTTTATAAATCATTAGAGAAAGAATGCTTAAAATTTTTTTTTTGAAAAAACAATATGTTATCAGTTTAAACTTCCTTTTCTATTTACCCTAATATCTTTGTACCACATGACTCAATTAAATAAAATAAAAACTTAAACATGCCTTATTTTTTTTTTTTTTTTTGTATTTGCCCAGAAGTGATAGATATCAATCAAAAGAAAATAGGTAACTAAATAGTTTAACTTATTCAGTGTTTTGAATAAAACCTGAATTCATTTTACCGTAATGAGCTTACGCTAACCCTTATTTTCTTTTGATCGATTTTCACCTCTGATATAGTTATTGAAATATTTTCGTTACACTTTCATGTTACCATTTTACCATAAACCGCGATGGTATTCAACTACTTCACCATAAAAACAGCACGACTATAAAAATGACAAAACTCTGTATTTAATTAACTTAGACGTAATCAGCGTTCTCTCAATTAAATATTAAAATAGCTCCCTGTGATCTTTGGAACAGTTTTATATTTTTATATTTTTAATTATTAAATAATAATTTAGCTAATAATAATAATTAATTAATAATAATAATAATTAATAATGTCAATAATAATAATTAATTAATAATAATTAATTAATAATTTAATAAATTAATAATAATAATAATTTAATACTTTTATATATTTTTTTATTTAAAAATGGCAAAACTTTGTATTTAATTAATTTAGACGTAATCAGCGTTCTCTCAATTAAATATTAAAACAGCTCCCTGCGATCTTTGGAACAGTTTTATTTTTATATATTTTTAATTACACCTCACCTGTGAAATCACGTGTTGAAGCAGACGATATTGGCGAAATAGGAAACTCGCCAACTTCCACTTTCACTTCTTTCAGTAACCTTAACTCTTCCACCAGAAACAAGAAAAGAAAAACGAGAAGAACCCAAAAGAAAAGAAATAAAAATAAAGCAAATTGGGATACGAAGGGAAAACATGTATCCACTACTGCTGACATAGAATTGTGATGAAGCACGTGGGATTTTTACGAGTTCCTCTTCGAGTCGCGAATGTTTGTTTTTGACTAGATGTCGTAAGGATAATGTGTGTGTAACAGCGGCATAATTCAAAGGATATATTTGGATATAACTTTAAAGTACCTTTGAGGATAAGGACTGTGTTTTGATCCATTTCCTACACGATTCGTTTCACACATTTCTGTGATTTTTGCTAACACTTTACGACGTTTTTATTAATACTTCAAAAACGTTTTAAGAAATATTTTAAGATATTCACTAATACTTCAAGACCTATCCCTGAGAAATATAAAGTTTTTCGCAAATTCAAAAGGTGGCTGGATTACATTGACTTTTAAAAAGTATAACGTCATTTACGATATTGATTAGATAATGCGTGCAATTGTGGTATAACTCAAGGCATTTATTTGGATATAACTCAAAAGCCTTCTTAGATGATTTCTTTTTCATATTTCTGTGGTTTTTATTAATATTTCAAGACATTCTTACTTATACTACAAGAAGTATGCCAAGGAATACTTAGCGGTACAGTGCTGTGAAATTTGAGATATTGTGAAATAAGTGAGCTACTTCAAAAAGTGTTTAGCAAAGCCATTATTTTACTGATTAGGAGTTTTAAAAAAGCTAAATGTTACTTAAAGCTATCATACAAAGGTTAAAAATATTTTTGTCCACTCATGAATATGCTTCCAAACAATCCACTTTACTGAAGATCTTGTGATAATTTGTATTTAGAACGTAAATGGAACATACTTCTTACCATGTCCGAGAAATCATGGATAAAAACATGAAAATTGTCTTTATGAATATCATTTTTAAGGGTTACATACATTTTATTGCAACTCCACACTAAACTATTTATTTTATATATCAAGGAATCGAGTATGTGGTGTTCATATCAAAACAGTGATATTGCTTAATATCTTTAATTAAGTCTTAAATATCTTTAGAATGTTGCATATCTTTGCAAAACCTATGTTAATGTGTTTGTGATACTGTAAATGGGATAAAAAACGAGTGAAAAAAATGGATTAAAGATAAAAAGAAGAAGAAAAAAAGTTAAACCTGATATGTAAAGTCAAGAAATGTATAGTCAGACTCAAAGTTCAAAAGGCCACAAATTTCTTTGGAATAATTTTTGGAATACCTTTGATAAAAAATATCAGGATGAATATTTTTGGGGATACGAGGGAAAACACCTATTTGTCATGTTCACTTTTTGGTGAGATAATTACTGGTAAACAAGATTATCTTTCTGAAGATATCTTAGACATTTTACTTTTCCAAAAACATGCATGTCGCTTTTCGCCATTTTTTTTAGAAGAAAAAAATCGTTAGTTATTCTAGCTAAGATTGCTCTATTTAGAGATTGAATGAATTTTAATTTTATCTAAAAGAGTTTTGACCTAGTTTCTTCAGATTTAATTTTAAAGTATAATATTAAAAATATTACTTAAATATTAACGAATTTCAACATATTTTTTGCATTTGAACTATTTCATTTACGTATAAATTTATTTAAAACTAATCCATGAACTTTGTGAGATTTTTAAAAATTAATTTTTAACAAAATTTTAGGACATTACGTTAAAATAGCTTTAATATATAATATTGAATTATTTAAGAAGTTAGTTATTAGTAATTATTCAAAATTAGCTAAAAATAACTTGTTTATATTTACCATTTATACTATGTCAAATGGCGGTGCAGTTGCCAACGACAACTTATCCGTTCCACCCAGTGTTAAGTTCAGACTTGGTTCTCAACGTCGTGGTACATGGGAACCTGAGCAAGAATATCCCAGACCACAAAATCGTAGAAAATTGGGACGACGAACATCAAGTGTGGTCGCTTGTTTGTGGGGTAAAAATGGTGCTGGAAAAATTAGCAAGAGATCAGAATCTTTTTCTGAAAGACAAACTTATAAACCTGTTTCTTGGAAAAGTTTGGATATAAGCATCATCATGCCGGATGGAGACTCCAGACAAGTAAGTACATTTCTTGATGCATATAAATAAATAATTATATGATTAATGTTAATGAATTAGTTTTGCTATATGATTTTGTTGATTATATAATTTTGTTGAATAATTATGATTAATGTTAATGAATTAGTTTTTAATCATTTTAAAGGAAAAAGTTATATTTATTATTTCAGCAGTTTTCTCAGTATAATGCTTTTCGATAAAGTAATTTTTTGGATTTATTTTACATGGAAGAATAATCTTATTTGTAAAAGATTTATTTATTACAGCTCATTTAGATTTTAAAAATAAAAAATATAGCTTTGTATTATCTCAACTTTGTTCAAAATATTTTAATGAATAATTAAAAATACAAAAAAACATGTTTTAGTTCAACCCGTTTTGTTATACAAAGAAAAAATTCTGACAAAATTAACCCACTGTATGGTAACGACATTTTTGGTAGAGGGAAAATCATATTTATAATATTTAAAACCAGTATATATGGTGTTTAAACCATTCATTTGGTAATCTTTCCGTTTATGTGGTAACTGTTTATCTGAAATTCTTGTTAACAAAATTTTGTTTCATATTGCAGCATATTTAGTATAAATTCAAAACTTAGAAACTTAATTAACCGAATTAACCTTAAAATTTCACCGAATAAATGGTTTTTATGACAAGGTAACATGATGAAATTACAAAATTTTATCAAATTTACCAAATTTTATCTCACTCTATAAATTCACATTTTATTGTTAATTTTACCAAAGTCATTATTATTAATCATTATTATAAATTGCCAAGCTTTTTGGTGTTCCCATAGAACCAGGAACACTGTAAATTTTACCATATTTTGGTTGTTTAGATCACATTGTTTTTCGGAGTGATTGTATTGATCTAAAAAGAAAAATTGCAGAAGACCCTAGGGTGTAAGTAGTGTGGATATCGAAGAAAGGAAACTTTTCAAATCACAAAAACGTAACAAACCCAATTAAAACATACAAATAAATAGTTTCAAAGGTTGTATAATTTATTTCCAAATTTCTTTGAGATAACATCTATGTTACGGGGGGAAAAAATTGTGTTTTAAGTGAATTAAAGGATGTAGATTCATAAAATTAATAATTTTGTAAAGATTTGTACTGTGTAATTATAATAAAGTTTTCTTTTTTTTAAAAAATTTTTTTGCCAATAATCGTTTTAATAAAAATGTGTTTATTGTAGTAGTTAATTAAATTACTAAAATTTAGAAAATGTAATCAGACGATAATGAATTTTATAAGTATATTTAGTTTGAAAAATACATATTCCTCTTGTTTACATTTTTAATTACATACTATTAAAGTTCCGTTTTTGTATAGAATTTAAATACAGAATTTTGATAAATATGGTACGTTTTATTTAATAATTTTTTAAAAAAAACTTAAAATTTTATTAAAATATAAAAGAAATTTTGGTTAGGTTATAATCGGTTAAGCAGTTAGATAAGAATTATTTCAATGCACAATATATCAAAAGCCGACCGGACTGTGTAGGGGTCTGGGAATTGGCCTAGCATTCTGAGTTCAAATCCCGGGCAAGGCATGGATGTTCTTTCATTCTCTGTATTATCTGTCTTCACTGTGGGAACAACGTTTGCCCATCTAATATGGTGCCACTGAAAGAGTGGCAAACAAATCTGCCCTTCAGATGCCTGTATTGACGAAAGGTCATTCCCCAGGTGGGCATTGGAAGAAAAAAAATTAAAAACAAAATGATATATTACAATATTTTTTGATTTCAAATAAACTACTTAGAATATATTGTTGTATAGTTTTCAAATTATTGAAATGCATTAATATTTAAATAAATTTCTTTCACTGGAATCAAAATTTTTTATAATCAAATCATTATTTCAATTAAAAAAATATAAAAAAAAACAATTTAATGATAATAGCATTTCATAAGCGTTATTTTTAATAAAATAATACATGATAATATTAATTTTAAAATAAAATGGGGATCATCTTTAACATCATAATAGTATCATCATAACGCCAATATATTCTAATATTTTCACTAATGAAAGGGTATTGTGTATTGTTGAATAAAATCCCCCTATTAGATGTTTTCAAATACTAATAAAACCAAAGTAAATTTTTATTGTTTTAACATGTTAACATTGAAAGTTTAAATTTCTTTGTACTAAGAAACTGAGCTGGAATTTTTTTTTTTATTTTGATTTTTATTTTAAAACTCTGCAATTTTTTGCAAAAAACTTTATTCACAGTTAAAGAAATTTTTTTGTAAACATAGAAGTTCAAATGAATGAATTAACCAATAAATAGCCAATAAAAACTCGTATTTAAGTCGAAAATCCAAATGAATCGAATAAACAATTTTCATCGATTATTTTTAATCAATAATCGATCTTTTATTAGTACATTTTAAATTGTTATGGACTTACTCTGTCGATGATACTTTTTCGAAGCTTAAGAAACTTATTTAATTACCAAAACTTAACTTACAATTTTTTTGTATTACAAAACATTAAAGCGATTAACTGTTATTATTATGAAACTACAGATTTGTATTTAGCATGCTCCTGTTAAAATCATTTCTAGCTTTATTTTTTCTGTTAAATAAGTCATTAGCTTTAAAGGGCTGAGAAAATTGTACTTTAACTTTATTTGAAATAGTAACTATCTTAAGATAATTACCGTTTAATTACATTTAAAAAACCTACTACATTTTGACAGACTTTATATAATATCTTTATATCGTAAATATATTATATATATTAACCGATTAGCGTTGCGAACGGACTATGCCTTGTCACTTAAACTTGTGCAAAAACGCCTCGACCAGGAATTTTACGAAGTTTAAATTGGACTGAAATATGTATTATGAACAGAGGTGGTCAGTAAGGCCTTGGACGAAAAATGTAGTGTTTTATTTAGAAACCTGCCACTTTAAGTTCATTTTATAAAAGATGGTGCAACGCTAAATATGTTAAGGCATTAAATTTTTCCTAACATTTATTTCAAAATGTCAATTATACGAAATTTATTTTCATGTCCTTTTACACCCGTCCTTACAAAACGCTCAATAAACGCTTTTTACGAAATAAATAAATAAATAAAATAAAGTAAGGAGTTTTAGATCATTAGTTTTCTAGATTCAGTTAACAGGTGCTGATAATAGATGCTGTTAAATTAAAAACTGGAAGCCTAAATTCTTATTTATATACTGGATTTGTATTGTGAAACAATTGAATTTATAGTGTATACTTAATCTAGCGCCTTTCATGTTTTTAAATCAGCTAAATACAATATTTCTAGAAGTAGTTGAACAAGAAGTATTACGTCAATTTAATAAAACTCAAGGTTAATATCGGAAGAATTGGGCTTAGATCTGACAATACAATAACTGTCTTTTTCCTAATTATAGTTTGAAAGTTTTAATTACATTAAAAAAAAACAATTAAAATTTTTCTCGAAGGTACAAGTGTCATAAATCCAACACAGTGTTTTTTTAATTCATTTTGAAAGTAATAATAAATGCTAGAAAAATGTATTTTATTTTATTCTATTTAATAATCGTCATTTAAAAGCCGAGTCAATTTTGAGTTTACGACTACTAATGTTAAATTACGTAGCCTTGTAATGTTGAACCCTCACAAAAAGACAAAGAAACTTCTGGATCAAGCATTGGGAGAAATTTGCCTTCCCGGAAGACTTTTTGATAACTCGCATTTGCGTAACATGGACAGGAAAACTAAGAGAACCTTTAACGGCTAATCTGATCTGCAAGGGGACTCTAACGCATGATTCGTCTACCACTGAGGATATTTTGCGTCAACACTGAGGTCGGTACAAGACGGGTTCGAATTTCTTAGCGACTGGTCATCGCTGGGATTCGAATCCGGGTCAGTGATTAATTTCAACCATTTTTTTAATTGCTAAGGTATTATGCTGACAACACTGACTTACAACGCTGATAAAATTTTTGAAATTTTGAATCGTAAATTAGTTTAACCTCGCAAAAACCTTAATTTGATGGTAAGTTGAAATATATTATCATACTTCTTAAACTTGATTGCACGGTATTATGGTAAATTTAGAACCGGAATGTGGCCAACATCTTATTAAGATAGCAGAAAATTTGGAATGTAACATGATATAAGATACTGATTTTAGGATTTAAAGTTGAACCAATTTTTCAGATACTGTAAGAAAAGAAATTTTAAAATTTAGATACGAAACTAAAAATTTAAGTTTTGATGTAGAAAGTTGAACTCAAAATTATTTTATTTATTTTCCTTCAATTTATTTATTTATTTATTTTGCTCGCATGGTTTTTTAAAGTGTTGATTCCACACCCCCACCAAAAGAAAAAAAAAAAAAAAAAAGGAAAAAGTCATTCCCCTATTAAAAAAAGAAGAAAGAGAAGTTACACTAACTGTTTTGTTTTGTTGACGAATGGAAAAGGTGTGAACTTAACAGGTTCAAACCCACGCTAGCCTAATTTTTTTTTTTTTTTCTTCTCATCAATATCTCAAACATTTTACTGTCGACATAAATTTTGAAATTTAAGCTTAAGAAAAAAAAAATCTAAAACTTTAATAATAGCATGTGCAAATTTTTTTAACTATTAAGAATCACCCTGTACAGATTACAAATTAAAAAATTAAAATAAATTCTAGAAAATTACTTTAAACATTTGCGGTTATCGACTGCCGTACTAAATTATTTATTTACAAATAAATAAAAAAATATTATTTATACACAATAACCCTTTTATTTATTAATTTACAAACAGATTCCCCATTTCATTAATTTGTTTACTTTTCCCTTAATTTATTCACTTGCTATATCAAGAACCGTTTTAAAGGTGGCTATAGCAATTAGATATTTATACTAAAATATTGACCTACCGAAAATTTAGTGCACATTCTCTTTTCCCATACCAACATAGATTCATAAACTTAAAATAATGAAAGAAAAACCTTTGGAAGTGAAAGTGAAATGTAATAATGTAAGAAAGTCACAAAGAAAGCAATGAAATGAAACTTTCAAATAATTGGTAAAGAGTCTGAGTTAGGTTTTCCATCTGTGAACTCACGGACAAAAGTTGCACTCCCTTCTTCTGAGCCACTGAAGCTTATCGTTTGTTGCACGTAATTTATATTCATTTCTTCCACAGGATCGATATTTTTTTAAATGATTTAGAAGCCTTTTAAGTGAACAAAATAATAATAAGATATTTGAATTCAGCTCGTTAAAATTTATAGTAGAATTGTGTTTCACACGAAATATTTACTTTACACTTGTTGGTATCTCCGAGTTAAAGCAAAGCTAGCTGTAGGCGAAAATTTTCTTTTCATTTCTCCAATTTTAAAATTTAAACAACTTATTCATTCCTTATCCACAATTTTTCAATACTGCTTTATTTTTAATGATGAATATCTTGAGCCGTGGTGATAGAGCGTTTGCCTTCCAATGTGGTGAACCGGGTTCGAATCTGGTCAATACGAATCCCACCAAACACAGTGCTGACGTAAAATATTCTCAGTCGTAGACGGATCATGGGCTAGAGTCCCCTGGTGGTTAGGCTGACCATGAAAAGTTTTCGTGGCTTCCATCTCCATGTAACGCAAATGAGGGTTAGTTCCATCAAAAAATCCTCCCCGAAAGCACATTTCTCCCCATACTTGATGCAGGAGTTACCTTGTCTTCCGGATTGTGTTCAAAATTACAAGGCTACGGAGTTGAACATTAGAACCCAAAAGATTGGGTTAGCTGTTAAATGACGGTTATAAAATAAAAATAAAAATGAAGAATGCCCTAAAATTATTTTTAAAAAACATAAAACTGCCCTTTTATGAAAAATTGATAAAATCTAGGATTTTTACTTCTCTTAGTTGCAAGAATATTTACTGGATGCTCGTGAACTTGAAATCTAAAAATTAACAAATACAATAACATACTTTTCTAACATTGCGGAAAAATATTTCCGCGATAAACTTGAGAATATAAAAAGTTTACACTGTTAAAAATGTTAGAGTGCGTTGTACCTTAATATGGTATTAATTCCGAGCAATCATAATGAGGTACCAAGTTTAATCATAATATCATACTTCTTTAATATTATTACATGATACTATAGCACAAACAATTCAATTTAACACCCCCAAAAGCTGCAATTTGTCTGGTATTATGGTTTAAGGTATCAATATTATGTTCAATATTGACCGAATTTGTATAAAAGTCTAAAAAAAAGGTTAATGAAAGATTACTGAGGTCATTGAAAAAAAAAAGAAAGAAATGAATCTTAAAAAATAATTTATGTTCTATCTATACCAAAAAAATTTAATTCCCTTGCAAAATATAATTCCCTTAGTATCGTAACTACATTTTGTAGGTCTACAGAGTTTTTAAGAGCTTTTGTTTTCATTATATTTATATTCAACTAATTAATTGCTTAATCAATAGAATTGTTTCGTATCTTATTAGTAACATTATATCCGTTACTCCTCAATTATATCCGTTTATTAATTATAACTCCTCAATTATATCCGTTTATTAATTATAACTCCTCAATTATATCCGTTTATTAATTATAGCTCCTCAATTATATCCGTTTATTAATTATAACTCCTCAATTATATCCGTTTATTAATTATAACTACTCAATTATATCCGCTTATTAATTATAACTACTCAATTATATCCGTTTATTAATTATAACTACTCAATTATATCCGTTTATTAATTATAACTCCTCAATTATATCCGTTTATTAATTATATCTACTCAATTATATCCGTTTATTAATTATAACTTCTCAATTATATCCGTTTATTAATTATAACTCCTCAATAATATCCGTTTATTAATTATAACTCCTCAATAATATCCGTTTATTAATTATAACTCCTCAATTATATCCGTTTATTAATTTCGCCAACATATTTATGAAACGGCTAATATGGTGTTTAATGCGGGTAATAAAGAAATGAATTCTTTAAAATAGTTTGGGTCAAATTTATGACGATAAAAAATTCCCTTCAGTTAAGGATGCATTTTTACATTTTTAGAATTTATTCGATTAAAGTTCAACCAATAAAAAATGTAATAATTAAAATTGCTTATTGTTTAATTCTTTACAAAACCCTAAAGATATATATATTAATTGAAATCACTTAACATATTTATGGACCCAATATCATCAGCTGATAAAAGTAATAAATCCTTTAAAAAAAACTTAGGCCCAATTTATATAAAATAATTATTTTCGTAATTTTAATATGCATTTTCAGCATATTAGCTATATTCGATTTGATGTAATTTATCTGATAAAATATGAAATAATTATAAATTAGTTATTCTTGAATTCTTCACAAAGCTCCAAAAAAAATTTCTATAAGTCAGCCCAATATATTTATGCAACCCTTATTAGCAGCTGATTAAAGGAATAAAATTTTAAAATAATTTATTCCAAATTTATATCTGTAAAAAATATTCTGTGAGTTAAAAATGCATTTTCAGAACTGTAAGCTGTATTCTATAAGACTTCAACTGGAGAATAATTTAGTTTTTATTGTTTAATTCTTCACAAAGTTCCAGAAATATCTATTCATTAAAACAGGCGAACATATTTACGGAAACATTATTATCAGCTGATAACAGGAATAAGTTTTCAAAATAATTTGTTCAAAGTTTATATACGTAAAATAAGTCCGGTAAATTTTTAGTGACAATTGAGAATTGCAGGCTTTATTCAATTTCAACTCAAATGTATTAATTAATAATTCAAATTGCTTATTGTTTAATTCATCACAAAGCTCAAAAAATAAATCCATCCATTTAATCCACCCAACATATTTACGGAATCATTATTACTGGTTGATAACAGGAATAAATTTTATAAAAATTTATTCCAAATTTATTTTGGCAAAATAAGTCTTGCTAGTTTATAATGCCTTTTCAGAATCGTAGGTTTTATTTGAATTAAACTCATCTGACAAATTAAATAAATATTAAAATTGTTTATTGTTTAATTTTTCACAACGCTGGTAACAGAAATAAATTTTTTAAAAAATTATTCCAAATTTATATAGATAAAATAAATCCTGTAAATTAATTATGCTTTTTCATAACCGTTATATTCGTTTTAAATTCTACCAATGAACCATTTAGTAATTAAAAATGCTAATTGCTTGACTTTTCACAGAGCTCTAAAAATAAATCCATTCATTAAATCCGTTCAATATATTTATGGAACCATTATAAGTATTTGATAGCTGGAAATAATTTTTTAAGAAATTTATTCCAAATTTATATCGATAAAATAAGTACTATAAGCTTACAATGCTTTTTTAGAATTGTAGGATTTATTCGCTTCAAATTTACCGATAAACTATTTAATAATTAAAATTCTTATTGTTTAATTCTTCACAAAGCTCCAAAGATATATAATTCATTAAATCATACATTAAATCTGGCCAACATATTTATTGAACCATTATTATCAGCTGGTAACCGAAATAATTTTCTTAAAAAATTTATTCCAAATTTATATCGATAAAATAAGTACTATAAGCTTACAATGCTTTTTCAGAATTGTAGGATTTATTCGCTTCAAATTTACCGATAAACTATTTAATAATTAAAATTCTTATTGTTTAATTCTTCACAAAGCTCCAAAGATATATAATTCATTAAATCATTCATTAAATCTGGCCAACATATTTATAGAACCATTATTATCAGCTGGTAACCGAAATAATTTTCTTAAAAAATTTATTCCAAATTTATATCGATAAAATAAGTACTATAAGCTTACAATGCTTTTTCAGAATTGTAGGATTTATTCGCTTCAAATTTACCGATACATTACTTAATATTTAAAATTGTTATTGTTTAATTCTTCACAAAGCTCCAAAGATATATTCATTCATTAAATCAGCCCAACATATTTATAGAACCATTATTAGCAGCTGGTAACAGAAATAATTTTCTTAAAAAATTTATTCCAAATTTATATCGATAAAATGTACGTTAATTATGCGCTTTCAGAACCAAAGGTTTTTTTTTCGTTTTAAGTTCTACCAATGAGCTATTTAGTAATTAAAGTCGCTTATTGTTTAAATTTTCATAAAGCTCTAAAAATATATCCATTTATTAAATCCGCCCAGCATATTTATGGAACCATTATTAGCAACTGATGCATTCAGTGGCCAGTGAAAGTGAATCAACCGGGAAGCGGATAAAGATTTCGCCGACAACAAATACTATTTTCCCGTCTAATGAGCCGTGGCTAAAATAGACAATTTGATGCAGAAATACTACTTATTTTGGTGATTTTTGTGAGTATAATTCGTTCTAAAATTATGGTCGAAAGAATTTCGACAATTGAACGCGGATGTTACAACTATTAATCATTACTGTGATTTCTTTTTCTTTTGTTTCTACGCACACATTTCGGTGAAAGAAAATTTACCGCCTATGATTAAATTGAATGAAACTGTCCAAAAAGGGTTGTATTTATTGCACTCAATAAAAAATTCTATTTTCATAGCTCTTGATTAAGCAATTATTTTTTATTATTGTGGTCAGAGCCACGTTATGTATACGAAAAGTTTTTTTTTTATTTTTTATACATATATATAATTTCATTTCAGTAAATTATTGCGGTAAAACTGCTTTCCTTTAATGTAAATAAATCGATGTTCATGAAAAATATTTGTAATAAATTATGATTCTTGCTGTTCATTATGAGTAATTTTTTTTTTCTTCAAATTTGAATAAGTGCAATCTTTTCAACTTTATATTCAAACTTAAATATTTTAATTGACTTCCCCGTAAGTTCTAAAGTTTAAAAGGGTATATAGTCATATATTTAAATGTCTTTCTAAATTTCTCTTTATATAATATAAAATCATAATGGTCTGATACCGTTTTCCATTGTTGTCGGCGCATTTTTATTGGCCGGAAAATCACGTGGTAGGATCCAGTTTTCCCTCATTCATTTCCATATTGTTTTGGTTGTCATCAGCATAAAATTAACAATAGTCTTAAATATTCGCGATCGCAACACGCGAGTACGCCATCTAGCGGGAGACTGTAAATTAGTTCCCACATAACCATTGGCAATGACGGACGCCATTTTCTTAGCATCAAAAAAGAAGCAAAATTTCCCTAAAGAAAAGGTAAAACTTCTTGAAAAAACTAATCAGAACATGCCAAACATTGAAGCAGAACATGCCAAGCATTTGAAGAACAACTTCTCAATAATTTACCTTTACCTCAAATAATTTACCTCAATAATTTTTTACCTTTCTATTACCAACAACATAACATGATTTCATGATCACTTGCTGTTACAGATGTGTGTATTGCGGTAAAATAATTTTTCTGTCTTCAATTCATTACAAGTTAAAATGAAGTCAACATTGCTTTCGTCATTCCAATGAATACCATTCCGTCATACCAATTCGATGCTTACGTATTAACCACAGCTACAGATGTGGCAGATTTTTAAGTGCCGCCAATCTACACTTAAAATTTTTGGAAAAAATCTTAAAATGAAACACTTTGTTTAAAATCAAAGTAGTCAATCGGATTTCGGTGGAAAATGGGCCGATATAGAGTGTAGCATAGATTCAAAACAAACTTTTCTCTCACCTGATTCTATAGCCATTATGAACTCTAATAAATAAGATTCAAAATGAAATAACATTTCCAAAACTACTAAGTTTACTAAGATAAAGTTTCATGTTATGGACATTGGTACATTTTCGTTATATTTCACCCCATAAAATATTTCGCTCCTAAAAAAATAAAATTGCATCTTGTTTTGTTTTTGGCAAGTCCCAAAGACGCATTTTCGTAACACTAAAAACTGGCGACAAAAAAAGAATGGTTCTTTTTGTTTTTTTTTGTTTCGTAAGCATTCTTTATTTTACGTTAAAATTTAAATGGGCCTTTCATGTTATACCATTAAATTTAGTAAAACTATTTCTCAGGCATTAGGTTTGAACTCTTATAAGAATATACCTATTTTTTTCTCTTTATTTACAAATATTTTTCCGATGTGTTCTGGATGTTCCTTCTCTAAAAAAAAAAAAAAAGAGATACCATTTTGTTTTCGTTTGCATGAGAAAGAAAACAAAAATTTTTCTTTTTTTAAATTTAATCAGCCACAATAAAGATGGAACGTTACATGCTACATTAAAGACGCCTCCAGTGTAACTGAATGAGTGTTCATATGGAAATCGCAGGGATTTGGCACATACAACAACGCCCCCTATAGTTCGTTGCGATCGCGAATTGTTTTTCTTTAAATATTTTTATATCCCTAATTTAAACTTATCTCCAGTACTGCTATTATTAGCGAGAATATTAAATTATGGTAGTGAACTCATCAAATTTGTTTGAACAATATAATATTATAAGAGTATAAATGTTATTTTAAAAAATGATTACTTCGAAAAATCATTTCCGTTCACCAACAGATCCAAATGTTTATAATACTAATATTTGGACGTGGGAAGTAGAGACACAAGAGTAAGCAAACAGAATTACTTTTAGTACATATACGTTAAGTGAATAATTTTTACTTATGTAGAAAAACTGTTTTCTGCCAAGAAAAGACAATTATTGCGAAGCAATCATCGGGGTTGATGAGCGGCAGCGAACAGGAGGCTTAGCCCCCTAGTAATAGCATATTAATTTTAAAACATGATTGCATGCATAGCACAAGATATCTTAACTATATTGAGAAATGCAACACATTCAGAGAACAGGAAGCGTTTCTGCGATTATTATTTATTACTTTTGTTTACCAAGCATTTTTTATGCATTACTAATTTGCTAACTAAGTGAACACACTTAAAAATACAAAAGCGCTATCTAGTGATACTTAAAGAAAACAGCAAGAGATGTTTCCGATTCATTAATTGCATTTGACAACACGGCTCGTTATATCTTTGCGCTGCTCTTACTAAAATTTGTAAACAATTGTTATTTTCTTTTTTTTCTCAAATAGAATATTTAAAAGAAATAAAAATAGACAGTTAAAATGAAAGTAAAATGGCAAAATAAAATAAAAATCGTCTGCTTGAAATCATATCGTCAAGATTTTATTTAAATCTTACTTATAACAAAAAATTCGAGAATCTGTTATTGGATAAAAAATTTAGTCCACCTAAAATGTACAATAACGTTTGATCTACTGAATAACGTTTGATCTACTGAATAACGTTTGATCAACTGATCGGATCTTCATATTATAGGCCACAATCTAAATTTGTTCGAATCGAATTTTAAAAATACGAATTTTGACCGATTTTGCTCGAATGTTCTGTGTAAAATTGTACTGATTCTGGGCAAAATTATATATCTTTTAAATGATCTAAAAAATTTTATACCTTACAAATCAAAATTGTTCCGACAATACGAAATAAAATAATAAAAAATATAATAAATACTTATTGAAAGTTTTTTTTTTTTTCATAGTTAACGAATTTTAAAATTATGAGAATAAATTTTCCAATTCGTTTTAAAAGTTCTCGAGATATGGCGAAATAGAATTACACTTCCCAGATTGCGTGAAACCCCCTTTAATTTGGGGGTCAAAAGTTCGAATCTGCAGAAAAAAAGTTTGTTTATTCAGTAGAAGTATGTTTTTGTGTTTGATATTGTAACTTTAATTTTGTCTGCACTAATTAATCAGCATAGTTGAGATCACCGCCTCCAACCACCAAGATTGTGAATTATAGAACGTGAAGATCCAATCATTAGATCCAAAAGTTACTCAGGGTGATCCATTTATTTTTATGCGCACTGTACATGTTCTGATATATGGATCTTATATCTTTGTATGTTAATATCACATAAAATGACGCATGCACTTGAAAATCGTAAAATCTTGCAGTGGATAATATTTTTGCACGCATTAAACTTGCAATTGTAAATATATATTTGTAAGATAAGAATAAAGAGAAATATTACTGAGAACCGTTTGTCTCCATGACGACAGCTTTTATTATTCTGGTAACAGTCATACATAGTTGAAATTCTTTTAGATTATTATACACTGTAAAGTGAAATAAAAGTGTTTTTATTCACCCATAAATAGCACCATAAGACTTATTATATCTTTCCAGTTCTAGTTCATGCATAGGCGGAAAGATGAGAAAGTCTTAAGTCGGAAGAACATATTTATTTATTATAAGAAACAAAAAATATATAAATACATATTTGCAAAAGGAGCTTTAAAAAAATTTAACTATTCAGTTACTTAAATATTCATTTGCAACTAATTATTAACGACTCTATAAATCTTAAATACTGTTATTAGTACAAAAATTATAAATTAGAAGTGTGAAAAATATGCACAAATCCAATATATCTTGGTTATCCAACATGAAGGGTGCATTACTTTTTTTTTTTTTTTTTTTTGAGTATTGTGCAAGTATGTTAAGAAAATAGCAATAGAGCCATGAAAAACGCATATACGTGATACAGGAAATGAGTTTTAAACTTTATTTGTATTTTGATTCTTAAATAACGAATGATTGTGCGTATTTCCCAAATAATATTTTGCAGTTGTTTAGTGTTGTTGAAACGAATTTTTTTCCTAACACATAAAATATGGCTCCAATAAAATAACTTTTTTTTTAAATCACAGGAATCGGAATAGGTGTGGAAAGGCTTAAAATAAACCGTACAAAAGCATGAAGTTTTTTTCATTTACATAAATTTTATTTTTGCATCCTGATTTCGTATTCGAAGGTTTTTTTCTTCTTACGGATCAGTGATGAGCTGCATCCCACATTTAACTGTAGGTTGGTCTTTGTTGGTACATTTTAATTCGTAGAATTGGGGTCACAGAGTGTACAAGTCTTAAAATGTAATAGTAAAATATGATTCTAAGGTCAGACAGGGTGGGTTCAAAAAATATTGAGTCGAATTTTAGAATGTGTGGTTGTAGGTAGGAATTTTAATAAACAAAAGGTCATTCAAGTAAGGTGTTTCAAAGAAATCGTCACTCATTTGTCATTTAATTTAGGCAATACAATGTTTAAATGCGTTTTAAGTAAACAAATTTAAAGATATATTAATCAGCATTGCTGAAAATTAACCCACTAATATCCAAATTGCTTTTGTTTAGTTTAGTTTAGTTTAATTTTGTTTAGTTTAGTTTAGTTTAGTTTAGTTTAGTTTAGTTTAGTTTAGTTTAGTTTAGTTTAGTTTAGTTTAGTTTAGTTTAGTTTAGTTTAGTTTAGTTTAGTTTAGTTTAGTTTAGTTTAGTTTAGTTTAGTTTAGTTTAGTTGTCCAATTTTAAATAATGCAAAATTTACTTGGAAGTTTATAAAAAAAATCTTACACCGAAATCTTTTGATAAATTTAGTCTGGGAAATATTTTTGATCAATTTTTTGCTATTTGTACATAAGAAATTTCATATTTAAATCCATATCCTTTTTTTTACCAGGCAGTGTACACTAAGAAAAAAAGGATGCACAAAACTATCAAAATATGGGAAAATTTACCTCGTTTTTTAGTTCTATGGAGACACTATAAAGCTCGGTAAATTTTACCGAAGCGTTTTGGTAATAATTTTGGTAAATCTAACAATAAAATATGAATCTATAATAAGTGATACAATTTGTTAAATTTGGTTAAATAGGTAATTTTACCATGATACCGTAGAACGCGGCATTAAAACCATTTATTCGGATTAGTTTACTTCTCAGGTGTGTTTTGTCTTTTCTAAATGAGTAGTAATAAGAATTATAATTATGAAAAATCAGAAATTTCCGGTAGTCCGTTTCCATGGGAATGGAAAAATTACCAAACTAATAGTTTAAAACCGTATATTTTTGTTTTACATACCAGAATTATGTTTTTTTACTTATTTCTTTTTTCGAAGAAATTTCCTTACCATACAGTACGATAATTTTATAAAAAAAATTCTCCACATATGCTGATAAACAAATTAAATACTGAAAAAGTTATTGGAAAAAAATTCTGCTAATTCAAAATGAATAAACTAACGTAAAAACAATCAAAAGTAAGATTTGCCAATCTGGAAAGAATTTCAAGTAAAGAGAAATAATCAACTCATATACGATCATCATTATTTGCAGCTGGTTGAATCGTTTGATTAGTTTGTTATTAATTATGGCACCCGCAAAAATGTTCATACAGAAAAGTGATGTTACACGAGCAAATGGTCAAACACAATTGACCTAGAAGAGCGCTTTACAAATTACTATTATTTTAACCACTTTTATTTTATTATTTTCAAATTACATTTGATAAAATATTAACTTTCTTTAATAAAACAAAAAAAAATCGTTTTGCTACTTCTAAATTCATAATACTCTGGTACCTAAAAATTGGTGCTTGTTCTACAAAGGTTTGAAATCTTTGATAACGTCCCTGTGTACTTCCCTTCGCTATAGTATTACGCTTCGTAGTGAATGTTGTTAAACCTAAAATGTGACTCAGAACTTATTCTAATTGTTTTATATGTTGTACGAATATGCTAATTTTGTTGACAAAGCACAACTCATTTTACCTTATAATTTAGATAGAATTAAGAGAAAAATAATTCAAACTAAGATTTGCAAATCGTGAAAGTATTTCAAGTTAAGAAAATAATTTATTTAGACACGATTTTCAACGATCTTCAATCCGTTTCATCAAATGAGATAAATATGATATGTCAAGGTTCAATTGATTCAATTATAATTTAGTATGCTATTACCTTTGAATATCAAGTCCATTTTTCAATCATCCAATGTTTAGTAAGTACAATGACAAAATGCTCACTTAGAATGCAAATGACTATTGGCAAAAAGGTCACTCGATTACGATTCAGTCGTGTTGAGAAATCGATTCGTGACTGGATTATTTCAATTCGAATGATCTAGTAATTTCTGATCAAAAGCTAGGCTTTGAAAGTATGATCGAGATTTATAATGTGGGTTCACAATCGCTTCATCGATTATACGTTTTATTTTTTTTATCTTACTTCAGAATTTTAATTTAAAATAATCCGAATATAGCTGAAAAATAATTGCTACTCTCTCTTAAAACGCATTTTCATAAATAGTAGTACTAAAGAGAACTTTTTGCACAAAAAACTTAGTTTGAGAAAAAGGAAAAATTATGGAAATTTGAAATTCTATGCATTGTTTTAATTATAAAAATATAAAACTTAGATGTACTATGTTAAAAGTTTTAAAGGATACTAAAAATTCCGGATCAAAAAAATCCATTTTGACCGGACCATAGTTACAGAAGAAAAAATCTGATATACCGTAATTTTTATAGTAACAATTACAATAAAATCACTGAATCATTCTAATTAAATAAATATTACTTCAAAAATTATGCTTTAGTATTTTACAGAAAAATGGAAATTATGCGTCGAATAGTAAATTGTGTCTCTTAGATTTTGTGACTTATCGACTTAAATTTAAGCCCTTCAATATATTTATAAGTAGAAACTGTTAAAATACCTTGAACATAATTTTTGGTAATGAAGTAATAAAAATTATATTTAAAACACAATCAGAAATTATTATAAATAACTAAAATGTATATGTTTTTCCTGTTTCGAATCCAAGTTCAGAAATGTTTTATAAGACTTTTTTATAACTTAACATAAAAACGATATTGTATTATGTTATTCAATATTGAAAATCCTAAATATATATTTTTTTTTTCTTCAAATTATCTTCAGACAATCCTTTTTTTACATTTATTCTTTCGGTAAGAAGATTTTCCATTCTTTTATTAGTTTTGAACGATGTCAACGAACAAAACTTAAAATAGACAAAATAATACGTGTGCCTGTGTTTTGCGCTTATACCCGGAGGATTTTGCCGTTCGGAATGTCACGTCTTTCGATAGGAATCGCTAAATGTCTCGTACCAAATAACAACATAAGAGTTGAAACAGAAGGTCGAAAGAATATGTTCTCATGACCTGGCTCAACCTCACTTCGAAATAGAAGCTAAAGAAAGAATAGAATGCATTGAATTATATTTTAAGGGCATTTGTAGTATATAATCCATGAAATTAATATATCAGTATTGTAAAAGTCAAACTTTCAAAAGAATAGAAATAGAACATTTAGGATTCTATTTTATAGCAAAGAAAAGAAAGGACTTCTAAGCAATATAGCATTTTTGTTTATTTTTTGGCATGGACTATTTCAATGATATCCATATTTATCTATACGTATTAGTGTAAATTTCATTTTTGATTATATTCGATAATTATAGAATTGTCCAAATACTGTTTTTAAAATAAAATGGCAATATTATATAATTACTTTCTGACTGAAATGTTAATCATGTAAGATGTTTTTAATTAAAAAAAAAAAACAGTGTCATACGTAGGCAAGTAAAATAATTCAGCTTTTTGCAAATAGCTCTTGTCATTTTTGAGGAACTAGACTGTTTGTAAAAGTTAACGAAATTTCTTATCAATCTGACATTTTTTAGGCTTATTGCAGTAAACCCACATATATTTAGGCTAACTAGAAAATCAATATCTCATTTCTTATTTAATCTGATTTATTTCACCAGCATTAAGTTCAATACAATAAGTCCCAGAGCCGTAAAGGGATATAATAAATAAGCTTATTAGAGGTTTATTACAATAAGTGTAAGTAAATTATGTCTGATTAAGTAATTCTACCATTTTAATTATATCATTGATATAGGCAGATTTTAATAAGCTTAAAAATATCAGGCAGATTAGTAAATATTAATGACTTTTTAAATTAGCCTAAAGAAGCAACCTTTGTAAATAGCCGAATTTTTTTATTATCTTTTGGCATATACATTTCCTGAATACGTTGGGCAATATTGCAATTGATTATTTAACTGGAGAAAAAAAATTGTAAATAAAAAATATTTTTCAAAAATTTTAATTTTTTTTAAAATTTAGGGTTAAAATGTTTTTAAAGGCTTGTCATAAGAAAGCGAAATTTAAATCATTAAAAAATAATAAAAAAAGTTTTGATGTAATCTAAGTCTTTTATTAATTTTTATTCTACAAAAAATGTAAATAAAAAATATTAAATATATAATTTTAAATCTGTAAAAATAACAAGATCATTTTCACTTGAGTTTATTACCAATTCAATATATCGTTTTAATTTATTAACTCAGTTTGTCGTTACTTTATTAATTTATTGTTCCCTTAATCCAGATAGCTTTTTATGTTATTTTTATTTATTTTGAAATAATTAATTTTTGGCAATAATTCTGAAAATATAATTCAAGGACGGTTTCATTTAACTGAATTTCAGAAACAAAATAAAGTAATAAATAAATAATAGTTAAAATAAATAAAGTTTTTGTGATTTCAAAGCCTTGGGAAGTAAAAAGAAATTTTCGGTATCAGTAGAGTCTAGTATATATATATATATATATATATATATATATATATATATATATAGCAAAATAAATAAATACAAAAAAAATTAGGAAAAACAATAAGTATCTTATGTGGGCTGATGAAAAGATTATATCTTTTATTTTCCGGTTTCTTAAAAAAACTTTTTTTTTTCTTTATTTTTTTTATTTTATTTTATTTATTTTTTTTTCTTTTTAATTTATTAATTGTTTTTCTTTCCCCAGTTGTTTGTCATTATTATTATTTCCCCCCCCCCCTCCTTTTTTCATTTGTCTGTAATTTACCTTTGTTTTTTCTTCATTTTAAACTTAGTATGAAGTATGAAGAGGAATACTATAAAAATAAGTATGAAGAGGAATACTGTAGGTATTCAAAAATATTATTTACTTGTTTTCTAGTAAATCTTAGTTCATCTATATTTTGTGAAAATATTAAATTATTTTTATAACTCTTTGAACTAAAAAAAGATAATTTTTAAAAAAAATATTTATACATGTTTATTTTTTGTTATTTCCTCACGTTGTTTATTATTTTCTTTCTTCTACAAAAGAAATTCCGAAATGTTTATATGCTTGAAGAGATGCTCTGAATGCATGTTATTAATTTTGTTTTAAGAATTGAAGTCATATTTTGTTAAATTTAATAGGATTTTGTCTGTGTCAATTTTTGTGAAAGTTTAATTAAATTTATTAATCCTCCTTTTATTTTAATATATGATATGGAACAAGTGCATTAAAAATCTATAAGTAATTAACTAAATAATGGTTTTTATTTATTGTTTTAAATTTTTTTTAATGTTATAAACGTCAACAAGTAACATAAAGGCTTACAAACAAGGAGAAATGAGTAAATTTTTCTTGTTTCAATACAATTTATAATATCGAATTGGAGTTGTTTTTATAAAGTAATAAATTAATTCGTTCTCTAAATAAACTGCTCAAGCATGAAAAGAAATTGAATAAACATTTCTATTGAAAACGTTAGTGAAAAAAGCACATAGCATATTATGTAATAATATTTGAGGAATATTTTCTGAAAAAATAAACTATTTGTTATTGAAGAAAGAACATAAATCCAATATCAGAGTTAATTGCTTTTCTTTGAAGTTTTCTTAAGCTACGGATTATTTTTGTTACATCACTTACAGGAAGTTCCTGAAACAGCGAAAGCCGTCTTGTTTTCTTAACTGTGACAATGTTATTAGTTTTGCTTTAAAAAATTATTGATGATATTTTGTTTTTCCAAGAATTGTTTTGCTCCAAAACTTATACAAATAAGATTTTAGAAAGTGACTACACGCTGAAATACACAGTAAATAATATCGGTATAAATCAGCTGAAAAAAAAATTCCTAGAAATTGCTTACACATGGAATTATTGCGGCTATTAATATCCTACACAATTTATATCGAATAAATAATAAGAAACTATTAAAATAACGTTTGATTTATTGATTGGATTAGTAACAAGGTAACAAATATCACTTGGTAACAAATATCAAATGCATCGAAACGACACTACTTTCCGGTCCCCCTGATGAATATTTTGCTTTATTTCCAAATATACAAGACGTAAACATGACACAATTGCATCCTTTTCCTTATTTTTTTTTTTAAATTTTTATACTAACTCAGAAAACAAGTTGTAGAAAGGTTTGAGCCCTGTAGAGGCGTGTCCATGCATGATGTTTTTTTTTGGTTGAAGGATGTGGTAGGTTATATAGGATGGTTGTGTGATGGTTTGGTAGGTTGTTTATGTACTCTTATTGGCGTCACATAACAAATAAATCCCAAGAATCCTTCATTGTTTGCCCGACGGTAACAAGATGAGAGGTCCTAACCTATTTACCTCTTAGGTTGTAATTAATGTTAACACACAGTGGTTGCATTCGAAGTAAACAAACCGGGGTCAGTTTGACCAAACCGAATCGCGAATTAAGAGGCTCCCTCGCCTTCTTGGATTTTACGCACTTTTTTTTTTTTTTTTTAAATTTCAATTTGTGTTTTATCGATAGTTTTTGGACTTATAAGACTATAAGAATTATAAGACAGCATAATATTTTTAGAAAAATTAGAAAATAACCAGAAAATAAAGGGATCGCTTTAGTAGATTAGGAGTAAATAAACTAAACTCAGTGGCGCGACAGCCAATAGAGTGCCAGGGCCTACTGTGACCATCTCAATTTTCTTGACCTTTGGCTCTGGGGTGCAGGAGCAGATGTTCAGGTTAAGTGGTCAGCCGAACGCGAAACCCCCAGTGTTCAGTTCCCAAGCATGCTTGGTACTCTTTTCATCGATCCACTGAAAGGATGAAAGGCTGAGTCAACCTTGCCCGGACCGAGGATCGAACCCAGGACTTGTGGCTTGGGACACTTATTTAAAACTACACGTTTAGATTTTTTTAATATCTCATTTTAATTCTGTTTAAACGCATAAAACCCAATTTGGAGGACGCTAAAAATGTCCTTTAACGTTAATTGCATGTAAACAAAGATATTTATCAAAAATCTGAAAATAGGCAATACCTTTTAACAACCTATCAAAATCTGTTTATTGCAGAACTGTACTGGCATAATTTTGTGAGGAAAAACTTAATAGAGGATCTAAATTACTGTACGCTTTTGTGATTATGTAGTGGCTTTATTATTTTGGTATCAAAAGATAGAGTAAATATTCATCATCAGTTTATTTGTGAAAATTAAATAAAGAGAATTATCGGAAGAACTACATTATTTTTGTACTTTACTAAAACTACTTTATTTCAAGCGTAGTTAACTATAACCTGCTTTGTTACAAATGTAGTTAACTCCAAACTACTTTGGAATTATAGTAATTACTTCAATACTTTAAGGATATAAACTTTGCAAGTGAACTTATTCACCTATGCTCAAAATGGTTTTATAACAAAAGCCGGCTTACAGTACTTCCGACTACTGATTAAAAATAAACTTAGGGTTTCGCCCTTTGACGATAGAAGAAGGGCCTCTTAATCAAACTGAAATTTAAATCAGAAAAGCGATTCAAGACATCTTTTTATTTCTTGCAAATCGTTATAGTCAATAAGATTTCATACGTCTGCATTTATTAACACGCATTTCAAAATTACTGAAGTCGTATGACTGTTTTAGGGTGCTTTTAATTGGTTGCAATTTATTCTTGTAGCCGGAGTAAACAAACCAGTGCTAGACAAATCAAATCGCGACGGAAGTTAATCAAACCGAGATTTAAATCTAGATAACTGTTGAAGGCATCTTTTTATTTTTTACAAATCGTTCTAGTCAATAAGATTTTATACGTCAGCATCTATTAACACACATTTCAAAATTATAAAAGTCGTACGACTGTTTTAGGGTGCTTTTAATTGGTTGTAATTTATTCTTGTAGCCGGAGTAAACAAACCAGTGCTAGACAAATCAAATCGCGACGGAAGTTAATCGAACCGAGATTTAAATCTAGATAACTGTTGAAGGCATCTTTTTATTTTTTACAAATCGTTATAGTCAATAAGATTTCATACGTCTGCATTTATTAACTCACATTTCAAAATTACAGAAGTCGTATGACTGTTTAAGGCTGCTTTTAATTGGTTGTAATTTATTCTTGTAGCCGGAGTAAACAAACCAGTGCTAGACAAATCAAATCGCGACGGAAGTTAATCAAACCGAGATTTAAATCTAGATAACTGTTGAAAGCATCTTTTTATTTTTTACAAATCGTTATAGTCAATAAAATTTCATACGTCTGCATTTATTAACTCACATTTTAAAATTACAGAAGTCGTATGACTGTTTAAGGCTGCTTTTAATTGGTTGTAATTTATTCTTGTAGCCGGAGTAAACAAACCAGTGCTAGGCAAATCAAATCGCGACGGAAGTTAATCAAACCGAGATTTAAATCCAGATAACTGTTGAAAGCATCTTTTTTATTTTTTACAAATCGTTATAGTCAATAAGATTTCATACGTCTGCATTTATTAACTCACATTTCAAAATTACAGAAGTCGTATGACTGTTTAAGGCTGCTTTTAATTGGTTGTAATTTATTCTTGTAGCCGGAGTAAACAAACCATTGCTAGACAAATCAAATCGCGACGGAAGTTTATCAAACCGAGATTTAAATCTAGATAACTGTTGAAATCATCTTTTTATTTTTTACAAATCGTTATAGTCAATAAGATTTCATACGTCTGCATTTATTAACACACATTTCAAAATTACAGAAGTCGTATGACTGTTTAAGGCTGCTTTTAATTGGTTGTAATTTATTCTTGTAGCCGGAGTAAACAAACCAGTGCTAGACAAATCAAATCGCGACGGAAGTTAATCAAACCGAGATTTAAATCTAGATAGCTGTTGAAAGCATCTTTTTATTTTTTACAATCGTTATAGTCAATAAGATTTCATACGTCTGCATTTATTAACTCACATTTCAAAATTATAGAAGGCGTAAGACTATGTTTTAGTGTTTTAAGTTGGATGTATTTATTCTTGTAGTCCTACTTCTAAAGACTGGACTTAAACCAAATCGTTGGATGCTCCATTACCCTAACCATAAGTCTTTGTATGGTTGGTTGGACACTTTTGAAGAATTCTAAAAATACCATTTGTGGCTTTAGAATGGTGTTCGTTCATTCCCACACTATCATTACTTATCTCCGTAAATTGAAATCAATGAGCATTTCTGGAAGCCAATCCCACTCAAAATATAAAAAAATAGATATTTTAACAATCGTTAAGAAGCTACATGGCAATTATATCGTTGACGTTTTCACCATGCTTGACGAAATGCGTGCAAGATGTCACACAATCACACAATCACAGATTTATTCGATGTGATGTCTTCGTTTTTTATTTCACTTAGACTCTTAAATGGGATAAGAGTGATCGATATATGCATGCAATATTGTAGACATTTATTTTGTTATAGAAAAAAAAATTCTGTAGATATTTCATGGAAGTAAATGTGAATTATTACGGAATTTGTGTTGATTCATGAGGTTTTAGTCAAAGATTTGCAATTGAGAGAAGATATTTAAAAACAGGCAAACAAATAAATTAAATACATTGATAATCTTGTTATAAAGTTTGAATGGTTAAGAACATTTAAATAAATTATGATAGTAGGCGAATCGTTTAAATGGGAATAAATTAGTTACACGGAGAAAAAAATTTGGTAAAATTAAAAATTAAAAAAATTGGTACTGTATGGTAATTACATTTCTCGTAAAATAAAATAAGAACATGATTCTGGTGATAAAAACTAATCTATGGTAATTAAAGCAATCTGTTTGGGCTTTTTTTCGTTCATATACTACCGGAAATTCTAGTATCCAAGATCATAGTTCTTATTATTACACATTTTAAAAAAAAATACAAAACTGAAATAAAATTTAACCGAATAAATAGTATTTTATGCCATGCTCCCAGGTTACATAGTAAGATTAGCAAATTTTCGACATTTGCCAAATCTTATCTCTTATTATAACACTATATTTTATTGCTAATTTTACTAAAATCATTACGTAAGTGCTTCAGTAAAAATTACCGAGCTTTTTGGTGTTCCCTTAGAGCCGGAAACAGGGTAAATTTTACCATATTTCGGTAAAACTGATCGTATTTTTTTCTCGGTATACTACACAGCGATAACAGTGTTTGGAAATATATTAATAAAGTCTATTTGATCTTGTATATTTCTGTGATCTATCACGTCATTATAATTTTATAGCTAATTTATGATTGTGTTTTCAAAAGATGGTTTAATCTTTCAATACTCAATATATATGTTACCGGCAAAGTATGAAATCCGGCATTGTATAGAATGCATATGTTGTATAGAATGCCTGAAATTAGCCGGCAAAGTATGAAATGATTTATATTTCACACATTGCCTAGGCATTCTATAGAATGTCAAATGCTATTTAGGTAAAGTATGAAATAAACGTCCTGATGAGGTTATTATGTAAATGATGTGCATGTTACTGTGAATGACCGAAATCGGTGGTTGTTGACTTTCACCGGTGAATGTTGACAATCACATAGTCGCTTTGGTGAATGTCCGAAATATTTGTTACATCCGATTTGATATTAATTTATTCGCGGATATAATTACATTTATTCGATATTTTAATACTTACTGACGATAGATTAGAAGAAACATCAGTGTTTGGAGTATCGGGCAAATATATACCGGGCAATGGAACTTGACCTTAAAAAAACATCAGTGTAGTGTATACCGGGCAAATGTATACCGGGCAGTGGCACTGAACCTTAAAAAAACATCATTTTTACAGCATAATTATCCTGATCACATTTAAAAATTTAAGATAGTGACTATTAATTAATATTTATAATGTTTAAATTTAAAATCAAATTGAAAAAAAAAATTCAAACTTAAATGTTGCTTTATTTTTATTTTTATTGCATTTCCGTCCCATTTCACACATATATGGGAATACTTTTCTAATTTTTTTAAACAAGAAAAAAATAAAACAAAAAAAAACTTAAACTCCACATCAAAAAAATTTTAGACCTTCTACAACTATTAAACTAAAATTTCTCAATAAAAATAAATAAATAAAATAAATTAAAGGATTTATGATCCTTTACCACCATGAAAATTCTAATTAAAGGAAAGGACTGTTGCCTCGCTGTATAAAATCAATTAATTGATAAATTTCTTCCTCATATCAAAAATTTAGTTGAATTCTAGAAATATATGTTGCTTCTGGTAAAACTAGGTACAATAAGGCTAAAAGAAATTAAATATATAACGCTGATTGAAAATAATATCTAAATTAAAATTATTGAACAGAATTACATACATTTCACATATGCTATTATTCTCAACAAGAAAAAACTAGCAAGTATCGTAAATTCATTTTAAATGTTCATATACTTTCACCAAGATGTCAGGGTTAAAAATTAGATAAAAATAATAAATCTAATATAATAAATCTTTTATAATAGTAATAAATATCTTAATAATAAATATCTTAATAATAAATCTTTTTATTCAATTTTCAATCCAATTTCTTCTTTATACCAATTTTTCTTTTGAAAAAACACTAAATTCCATTCTCTATCTTAACAGTTTTCTTTATAAATGCTAGCTTATAAAATTTCACAAAGAAAATAACTAAACTTCTGTCACATGTAGATTAAAATTTCATAACTAATTATCATATTAAATAAATTAAATAATTATAAGTAATAACTAATGATAAATAGTTTATAAGAAAATAAGACCACGATGAAAGTTGTATAAAACAAAAAAGGAACGTTACCATTCTAGTTTAAATAAACAAAAATCATTAAACAGTTTTACTTAAAAGAAAATAATATTCCATTTTAATTTATTGTTCAAAACTATATATTTCACAAATTCCAATAAATTCTCGACCAAAACAACCAAGTAGCTAAATCTAACGCTGTTTTTCGAAACTCTGTCACTAAAGGAAATAAAAAAAGTCATAGCGTAAGTGCCTTACACTTAAACAATGCGATGACTTTAAACTATGTATATACTCTTGCCGTGAAGAATTATCTGGACTTTGGAACAGACAAATAACTTAAATATTTTAAAAGTTATTACACTATTTTAAAAACCTCCAATTAGGCGACATTTTCCCACCTAGATGAAAATTATCAAAATCACTGCCTTATTCTCAGGTTTCAGCATTTTTTTTATGAGCTCAAGTAAACATTGGAGCAAATGTATGCAATAATAACATGGAACAAAGTATGCACTGGAGTAGGTTTTTAAATATTAAAAAATTAGACCATAATCGCTTTTCATTTTCGCTTTTCTCCACCTTGATGTTTTCCGCCATTTTCAAAATAAGCGTAGACACCGCTAGCTTTAGATAGGCTAAACTTGCCCTAACATTCATGAGTAACCATTGCAAACTGACAGTAGTTATATAAAAATAGCATATTATGCGCAAAAAAGCATCATTTCATATTACGACGGAGCCTTTCAAAAAACAGCCTTAAATAGATATACACCAAGATAAAGTGTCCCATTTGCCAATCTCCATGGATAGGTAAAGGGCACACGGCACGACTTTTGCCCAAAGCTTCGAAGCAAATACTGCAGTTTAGTCACGTTTTTAAGTGATAGTTGAGTATGTAATGACCCCTCTGTAAAATGGCTGCATAAGGATGGAGGACAAACAAAAGTGCTGCTGACTCGGCCTTGCTGAAGGTAGTAGGTTGACCTGCTTGTCACCTTTGTCTCTTGTGTTTGACGAACACCATACGCCGTGTCATCTAGCTTGGCTGATAACGTCTGTTGGTTAACACCATTGACGACTGTAAACACAGTGTTCTTAAAATGTATTATTATTTTCTATTCGAGAATATAGTTGACATTTTTCGCAAGTTATTAAAATAATGGGTAGACACGGCCATGTTTTATTGGAGACTATAATTATTTTTTTTTAATGTTATTTTTTTTTTTTTTAATTATTATTTTTTTTTGTGGCGGTGGTAGTAGTATTAGGATTTAGTATTTTATTAAATATTGGCTCGTCTGTATTGGAAAGTGGAAAGGTCTTTCAACAGGACTTCTACATGACCTAGGGTTGTGGAAAAATAAAAACGATTTAGAATCGAACATTTTACACTATAAAACATTGAATCAAACAACTATCACACGAAAAAATTTAGTTATTTAAGTCATATTATGTAATGCTAGAGTCATACTACGTCATAGAGTCATACTATGCCCTATTGTGTCATATGAGTCATACTATGTCATATTATGGAGTCATATAATGAATCTACACTTTACTGTAAATAATTCCGGATGAAATGAAATTAAAAAGTTCCGGTACTCTGGTTGCCAGTACTTTCTACCGTAAATTCCAGTTTTACCGGAACATGATTTGGAGCAAAGAATCTGATAAACCGTAATATTTACATCAATAATTACTGTAAAATCACTAAATCACTCTAAATAAATTACTATTACTCTAAAAGTTTCGGTGTAATGTCATAAGGTAAAATAGATTTTACGAGTGGTACATCTAAAGTACTTTATACCATAATTTGATCCTAGAATCTTTTACTTTGTAACGATATCAGTGTTTTTTAGAAGGAATTGAATTTTACTATTTATGTCAGAGCTTTTAGTCATTTTGCAAAAAAGTATTGAATCAAATTACACTGACTATAAGAGATGTTTTTAGTAATTTTACTAGAAAATATTGAATCAGACAACACTAACTACCAAAGTGCTCCCAGAATGCGGTATTATAAGAAAAATAAAACAGTTGATGTACTGAAACTATAGGTTCACAAACCATATTTGGGAAAAAAGCATAGTCAAAACTACCAGCATAATGTCATATTTACCGTGTTTATAGCTGTATGGAAACACCTAAAAGCTCAGTAATTTTTACTGAAGCGTTTTGGTAATGATTTTGGTAAAATTAATAATAAACTGTTATCTTATCTGTGCTAAAATCATTAGATCATGGCTTATAAACTCTTTTTTCAGTTAAATTTACTTTTCAGTTTTGCATTTTTTACTAAATATGTGGTTATGAAAACTATAATTTTGAAAACCTTAATTTCCGGTAAACCGTCACCACATGAACGGAAAAATTGCCAAATAAATGACTTAATACCGTACAATTTTGATTTATTAACCAGAACTTTGTTGTTGTTGTTGTTTTTTTTTACTAGGAATGCAATTACCACACAGTAAAAAAAAAATTACGAATCAAATTACGGTACACAGTACTAACACCCTGGTGCAGCATCCGTAAAATCTATTTTACCGTAAAATAAATTTTTACCGCAAAAGTTTATGCCGTACTTTTTTCAGTAATTTACTGTAAATATTGTGAAAATTAAGGTATAACAAGATTTTTTTTTTCTAAAATATTACGGTAAGAATGGAATTCTTGGTAAAAAGTTCCAGCACTCAAGGTACCAGTGTTTGTTATCATTATTTGATTTAGTATTTTGTACAGAGCATACATTACGGTAATTTTACCAGATATTGTTTCTCTGTGTATATTAGCAATAACTGTGTTCTTAGACCTCACAGAGAGTATAAATGCTAAGCTGCTAAAAGTGTCATTTTCCTCAACATGTAATTGTAATGATACGAGTGTTAAAATCAAACGAATTACAGCAAAATAAATTGCTGCCAATTAAATGCAAAAATACCAAATAAATGAAAATCTACAAAAGGAATGATTAGCAATGCATGAACACTCATTTAAATCCATTTTTCTCATCTAATCATTATATTCTTTCTAACTTTTTCTCAACGTACTATTACAATGAACCGACTGATTTTTAAGCACATTCCAAAAAAGTAAAAATATATCATTATCCTATAAATACATTGGCTGTACGCTATATTTCGGGAAAAACCACTGTGTTCTGATATATCTAGAAACATTGCAGATTCTTAATTCTATGTTTGGACAACTAATGAAATAAACAATCATTACATAGTTGAGCATCGACCACAAACTTAGTCGTTATGCATTGAGTTTTGCCATGGAATAAATTGACAAACGAATGTATCATTTTATTATGGCTCTTTTTCTTAGCAATTCCTTAATAACATTAAAGGCGAATAAATGCGCCAAAGAAAATCAAGATTACTACTTGAAGATGAGACGGGGATGTTCTAAATTGGTAGTTTGGCGTTGCTGAGAGCATAATAGCGTCATTAATTGGTTCCTCGATTAAAACGAGGTTGTTGTCCAATAAGTAGCCAGATTGGCAGCTTTTTTTTAGGTTTAATTTTTTTCGGTATCATACACAACCCAGAAGATAAAATAAATGTTATTTTCTTATTAGAATTCCACCACCTTTTGCCTCTGTTATGGACTTTAACATTTGCATAATGTTTTCTATATTATATTATTATCTTAATATTGCAAAAAAAGTCTATAATTATATTAGGGGTGACTCACATGCTTTTGAAACATAACTCTTCAAAAAGGAATTTTTTTTAAGGGTAGGGAACATTTTACGTTGCTAGTTTTTTAAAAACTTTGAGAAGTTGAAGTCATTAAATATTAATAATGGCAGATTTAATACCATTAAGAGTTTAATGTTGTCTTTTTTATAATGTTAGCCATAACAACATCATTTGTGTTATGTCATTTCGTAAACATGTACATGTCATTTAATGCAGTTCGTTACAATTTTTTTTTTTTTTTTTTTTTTTTTTTTACTATTATTATTACTTTAATTTCTTAATTTCATAACCAGAGCAATCGATTTTCATTTTGCAAATGGATATAAAGAATGTTTCATTCTTATACGTAATTAGTAATATTTTTACTTTGTATCTCTATCATTTCCTTCATTGAATGGGTTCCAATGGTATATTGCTATATCTATCCGACGCCAGTAAAGAAAAAAATGCGTTATTTTTTCTTTTTATTTATTTATTTATTTTTTTAATTTTATAAAAGGTCAATGCATAATTTATAATAATCATAATAATTTTTCACAAAAAATTTTAAAGACTATAGTTTAGATATTTTTTTTTCTCCGCAATGGTTTTTATTTATATACTATAAATATTAACTTACTTACCTAAGCAACTTTCCGCCATCATGCGCAAAAGGCATCCATCCTACTTATTTTGGGATATAGCTTCCTATAATCAGTTAAATTATGCTTTCTTGATATCCACCTGAATTTGTCTCTGTCAAGTCATTCTTGGCCTTCCTCTTTTTCTCCTGCCATCAGGGTCCCACGAGTGAGATACATGCATTAGTGCCTCAGTTGGAATTCTTAGTACATGTCCTGACCACTTGCACTATATCTTGTAAGTTTCTTTTATTATTGTAATAAGGTTTTTTTTTTTTTGTAATATTTTTATTAATGCTTTTAAAAGAACAAAAAGATTTTAAAAATTTTCCAGCGATATTTATTTTGAAAAAAAATTTTTTAATTATTATAAAATGATATTATATATAAAGTTTGAATTATCCCTGAATAATAGATATATATGTACGAATGAGATTATAAATAATTATTGAAGTCTGTATTAAAACTGTTTAAGAACTAATACAGTATTTCCAAAGTAAAGAGTGTTGAATATGATAACAGAAAACGATAGTAAAATACGCAGTCACAGAAATGTATTTAAACATGTAAACATTTTACCAAAGGCAAGAGACCCGTTAACAATAAATTAAATTTAACTGTAAATTTTTGTGAGTAGTATCGTTTTCATTTCTAAAATATAATCAAATCGGAAAAAAAAGAATCCTGAAAGAACTTTATAAAATGCAATACAATCACATATAATCAATATTCGATTTCAAATTTTTTCTTTAAATATTGTTTCATGCCAGCCTTTTTACGAAACCTTCTTTTCATCGATGTGTGAATGAGATTTGAACACAAATGCAAATGGGCCTTGGGAGTACCACTTTTATCTTAGCAATCTCTGATACTGTAAATCAGAACTACTATATGTTCTTTAGAACTTTTAAGGACATTTTCCATGTTCCTTCTTCAAGCAATGCTATTAAAGACATTGATACTGTATTAAATTTTCTAATTAAAAAAGTTACTTGAGAATAAGAAATTTAAACTGTTTCTTTAGTTATCAAATAATTTATCGACTGTTCTCTCTTCTTGTGGTATTCAAATAATTTGTCGAAAATCACACCATCAATACTTGAATCGTTTGTAAGGCAATGAGAAAATGAATATCACTGTCGTAACTATGGTGTACCCTCCCAAATATCGTGGATGTCAGATTTTCTTTTTGTTCAAGCCTTGTACATTAAATCAAACACTGAAAAAAATGTAATTCAGGTCCTTTCTGTTTCATAACTGTTTTACTCTCGCCCTTCATTTTCCCTAAGAAGTGAAATTCGCTTTTTCAATTTTGTTCTTTTTGCTCGCTTGGAGCACAATAAAATTTATTACTAGTATGCTTTCAAAACTTGAGAAAATAGAAAGATAAAGCAAAGTATTTAGTTATTTCGAAACATATATCGTGCAAAACTTTGGTTCTATAAAACAGTGGTCGTGATTTTATAAAGAGATAGTTTTTGTATGCTTTAATATTGCAATGACTCCGTTTTTGCAAATGAGATTTTTAAAAGCGGCTGATTTTATAAAACAAAGATCTTATTAGTAGTATTCATTGTATTTGCATTACGTAGAAAAGAAAACCATGGAAACTTATATACCAAAATGACTATCCCATTATTTTTTTTTTACTATATGTGTGGTAATAAAAACTATAATTTTGAAAATCAAAATTTTCAGTAAAATCAATAGTGTATGAACGGGAAAATTACTTAATACCATCAATTTTTGTTTTATTAATTAGAATTATGTAGTTGTTTTTTTTAACCAGAAATGTCATTATCACGATCAGAAAAATACCAAGCGAGTTGTTTAAATACCGTAGTTTACCAAATTTTTTACGAATTTTTTTACGATATTTTGTTCTTCATGTATGGAAATGGAAGATTAAGCACATAATTTTAGCGCAAGACATTTTAATGGTTGCTCATTGTTTACAAAAAAAAAATAATAATAATAATAAAAAATATAGTTAGGTGAAATCAACAATGCAAATACTTCCAATTTACTCTTACTTAATGGAAAGCAACCTTTTCAAAATACATTTTGTTAATCTCACAATGATTTTATTGTCTGCTCATCAATTATCGACAAAACCGTTCATTAAACTTCAGTAATTGACTAAAAGGTATTTGGAGTTAGAGTTTAGACAATTGTGTGACTCTTATCTTTAACAGAATATATTGTCACCCACGCAACTCGAGAAAAAGAAGAGTAAAAAAAAGTACCGTTGCCATTATAATAAAAGAAGTCCTTTCTTATATTTATGAAGGACGCAGCATTAAAAGCTAGGGGTCAAATCACCCGTCAAGTTTTCACCTTGCTTTAAGACTGCTGGGACGATGTTTTTCACCTTGACATGACTCAAAGGTTCTTTTGTTTCAATATTCCAACAGGTGTCATAACACAACTCAATTTATATGTTCGTTTGTCTGCAGAAATTCCCTACGTTATGATGGCCAAAATTTCATTATGTCTTGTTAAATCTTCTGAAATGCACATCCATCTAAAAAAAATTGCTGAAAATTTAAATAAGAAATGAGTAATAGCTGCATAAAAACTTTTTGAAGTTTCTTGGATCCTGTTGCATCAATAAAAATAAATTACATAAGCAAGACTATGACTTAGAATGCATGAAACGAATCTAGAATTTTAAAAGAGAGATTGTGTGTGATTGTATTTATGTTTCCCTTCTTACAACAGAACCATTTTTTTTTTAAGGTCCTGAAATTCAGACAGCGGGTGCAAAGAGCAATTTTGCTTCTAAAAATCCTACAAAAATTTAAATTAGTGTGTTGGGGAGGGATAGGTGAAAACGAATTTTTTAATCATAGATTTACTATTACGCATTTTTATAAAGTAAACTGCAGACGATTCTGTTTTCTGCAGACGATAATTTAAAATGTAAAATCCGTGATGTTTCTTTGTTTACAGCTCAATGCAATCAAAAATGAGTTACTGTAGGAATTTATTGCAAGCTCTATTTTTTATGACTAGTAAGCTTAAGGAAATGAGTAATTAAAAATAGACGTCACCGAATTAGTATATTTGAAGTTATCTGACACATACCTGTTTATCTTGTTAATGGTTACCCAAGTCAGAATTTTTGATGGTTTTTCATTGATTTATTAAGATAATCTTGATGGTAACCATCAGTAACTCCATCATGATTATATTTTTTGATCATAACCAATATAAGTAACCATCAACCCAATGTAGGAATTTGGACTGATTTATGATGGTTCAACATAAGAATAGTAACTTGTTTTGATGGTTTGCTCATGTTGAACCATCAGAAATTTCCTTCATAATTCCTTGGAAATCAAATGTTGAAATGATCATGAACCATCATCGCCTCAATGTAGGAATTCGAACTGATTTATGATGGTTTGACATAACAAACCCAAATTGATTTGATGGTACATTCCTGTAAATCAACAAGAATTTCCATTAAACCATCATTGAAATATGCATAATTGAAACCGTCATAGATTGTTGGTCCATGAGAATCAAACTTCTCTTAATGATTAACCATTTAAGTATGAAAGTAGCATATTTCATTATTTTAATTTGCATTTTTTTTTCTCTATCCGTAGAACAATCTACAGTTTAGATTCTTTATTGTAAGGTTAATTTCTTGCATTTTTCTCTCTATCCGTAGAGCGTTCTGCAGTTTAGATTCTTTACTGTAAGGTTAATTTTTCTCGCATTATTCTCTCTATCCGTGGAGCGATCTGCAGTTTAGATTCTTTAATTTAAGGTTAATTTCCAGCATTTTTTTCTCTATTCGTAGAGCGATCTGCAGTTTAGATTCTTTAATGTAAGGTTAATTTTTCTCGCATTATTCTCTCTATCCGTAGAGCGATCTGCAGTTTACATTCTTTAATGTAAGGTTAATTTCTTGCATTATTCTTTCGATCCGTAGAGAGATCTGCAGTTTAGATTCTTTAATGTAAGGTTAATTTCCAGCATTTTTCTCTCTATCCGTAGAGCGATCTACAGTTTAGATTCTTTACTGTAAGGTTAATTTTTCTCGCATTATTCTCTCTATCCGTGGAGCGATCTGCAGTTTAGATTCTTTAATTTAAGGTTAATTTCCAGCATTTTTTTCTCTATTCGTAGAGCGATCTGCAGTTTAGATTCTTTAATGTAAGGTTAATTTTTCTCGCATTATTCTCTCTATCCGTAGAGCGATCTGCAGTTTACATTCTTTAATGTAAGGTTAATTTCTTGCATTATTCCTTCGATCCGTAGAGCGATCTGCAGTTTAGATTCTTTAATGTAAGGTTAATTTCCAGCATTTTTCTCTCTATCCGTAGAGCGATCTACAGTTTAGATTCTTTAATGTAAGGTTAATTTTTCTCGCATTATTCTCTCTATCCGTAGAGCGATCTGCAGTTTACATTCTTTAATGTAAGGTTAATTTCTTGCATTATTCTTCCGATCCGTAGAGCGATCTGCAGTTTAGATTCTTTAATGTAAGGTTAATTTCCAGCATTTTTTTCTCTATTCGTAGAGCGATCTGCAGTTTAGATTCTTTAATGTAAGGTTAATTTTTCTCGCATTATTCTCTCTATCCGTAGAGCGATCTGCAGTTTACATTCTTTAATTTAAGGTTAATTTCTTGCATTATTCTTTCGATCCGTAGAGCGATCTGCAGTTTAGATTCTTTAATGTAAGGTTAATTTCCAGCTTTTTTCTCTCTATCCGTAGAGCGATCTACAGTTTAGATTCTTTAATGTAAGGTTAATTTTTCTCGCATTATTCTCTCTATCCGTAGAGCGATCTGCAGTTTACATTCTTTAATGTAAGGTTAATTTCTTGCATTATTCTTTCAATCCGTAGAGCGATCTGCAGTTTAGATTCTTTAATGTAAGGTTAATTTCCAGCATTTTTTTTTTCTATTCGTAGAGCGATCAACAGTTTCGATTCTTTATTGTAAGTTTCATTTCTTGCATTATTCTTTCTATCCGTAGAGCGATCAACAGTTTAGATTCTTTAATGTAAGGTTAATTTCTTGCATTATTCTTTCAATCCGTAGAGCGATCTGCAGTTTATATTCTTTAATGTAAGGTTAATTTCTTGCATTTTTCTCTCTATTCGTAGAGCGATCGACAGTTTCGATTCTTTAATGTAAGTTTAATTTCTTGTATTATTCTCTCTATCAGTAGAATGATCTGCAGTTTAGATTCTTTAATGTAAGGTTAATTTCTTGCATTTTTTTTTTTTTTTCTCTATCCGTAGGACCATCTACAGTTTAGATTCTTTAATGTAAGCTTAATTTCTTTCATTTTTATCTCTATTCATTGAGCGATCAACAGTTTAGATTCTTTAATGCAATTTTAATTTCTTGATTTTTTCTCTATACCGATAAGGTTTAAGAAAATCCTTGTTTTTTTTACTATTTTTATTTATGTTTATTTTTCTAATTGCACAACTTGTTTATCCAAAGAAAATTTCATACAAATTTCAGTAAGACAGGGTCTAGGTATTTATTTAAATTTTTCATATTGAATGCTCAGAATGGACTATTCAGCGTTTATAAGCTTCATGGAAACCCGGAAAAACTCAGGGTTTTTAAAGTACTTTTAAAAATTTAGAAGGAAATGACAATTTAAAAAAAAAAAAAACTTAAGACAATGAAGTTTAGGAAAAATACTTGTATTTTTTTAAAGATAATGTTTTTTAAAGATGGTAATTAAAATAGAAACGCAATTTTTTGTTAGAAATTATTTAAAGAAAGTAAGGAATCATTTAAACTTATGAGTTTGATTTCTAGTTTTGTTATAAGTGGGTATATCAAAATTTTGTTGTACTTCATCAGTTTGTATGCAAAAATGTTAATGATTTCGAATTGATAGTGTTGCATATAACTTTTAATTTTCGGTGGATTTAAGGATGTTACTGTATCTTTATCAAATTATGATTTGCATGACAACAAATATGATTCAGATCACTAAGTTGTATGATTGGAATGAAAATTACATAATATATTTATTGTTTAAATTGTATAGTTATGCCTTTTATTTTTATTAATCTATGGGAAATTCAACGCATAATTTTTAAAAAATTTTCACCTATAATAGTTTAAAAAGATGAACTAAAACTATTTTAGCGCAACTAATGTTTTTTATTTTATTTTTTCACTTTTATTTTATTTATTTATTTATTTTAAATAAAATCGAAATCACTTAAATCACAAAGATTTTGGCTTTTATACCTCTTCGGAAGAATCTAAATATTTGAAACCATTATTTTTCTCAATGGTTTGTTTCTAATAAATTGTTATTTATCTTATTTCATAACCGTCGTTGAACAGCCCACACAACGTTGAGTTTACAACTACCAATATTCAAAGCCTTCTAATTTTAAACCCAATCCAGAAGACAGGGGAACTCCACGATAAAGCACTGGGAAAAATTTCGTCTTCGTGGAAGAGTTTTTGATGGAACTCACTCGCATTTGCGATACTTGAAGAGGAAATACACGAAATCCTTCCACGGTTAGCCTGACGGCAAGGGGACTCTAACGCATGATCCGTCTACCACTGAGGATATTTCTCGTCAGCACTGTGGCCGGTCATCGCTGGGATTCGAGCCCGGTTCACCTCATTGGGAGGCGAACTCTCTATCCCCTGAGCCCCACCACGGCTCCAAATAAATAGTTTTTTTTTTTTTTTTTTTTTTTTTTTTTTTTTGTAACTGTCGTTGAACAGTCGACCCAATTTTTGGGTTTACTACTGCTAATGTTCAACTCTGTAATCTCGTAATTTTGAACCCAATCCAGAAGACAAGGGAACTCCTGGATCAAGCATTAGGAGAAATTGGCCTTCGTGGAGAACTTTTTGATTGAACTAACCCGCATTTGCGTTACATGGAGAGGAAAACCAAGAAAACCTCGCATGGTTAGATTGACGGCAAGGGGACTCCAACCCATTATCCGTCTACCACTGAGGATATATTTCTCATCAGTTCTGTGGTCGGTGCAAGACGGATGGGCAAATTATAAGTAATAATATGTCTAATATTATGAAAGTCAGTAATCCACAACCACTGGACCGCTGACCGATATCGGTCCCTTGAACAAACAGCACTGAGTGCTCAAGGCACATTAATTTATTTCTATTTTATTTACTGTTGTGTATTTCTCTTGGAATTGTGTTACTTTATATGGTTAACTGACAGCTGAGATAAAGCTTAATCTGCGATAAACTTAAAACTACAAACCGTCACCTAATGCCGCCCCCATACCCATACCTCACCCATAACTGTATTTCTTAAACTCAGGTGTAAAATAGATGCATGATCTCTGAATATCTTTTTCTAAATGCTAATAGAAATGATAATTATTTTAGTGTATTAAAAACAACCAATTAATTATTGAATAACTTAGCTAAATTGTTTCTGAACTTAACTTCTTGATTAAAAAAAATAGATGGCAGCACCATTTTGGAAGAAATAGATTCAGTTTCAGAAGCGAAGAATAAACTATTGGAAATTTTACTAAACTGATTTCGAATGTTGTACTTTAACTTAAATTTATTACAACTTACATTAATATTATTGCCATTCTTCGTAAAAATAAAATGCGAAGTTAGTTTAATTTTATGCATTATTATTTTATTCATTCTGAATTATTTATTTATTCAAAATTACTTCATTATTCAGCATTTACAGGTATGTTTAGATTTCAATATTCTTTTCGTATTTATAAACCTTTCATTTCTAAACTTTTAATTTATTTAAATGATTTATAAATTAATTAATTAAATTTTCGTATTTACATTTAAAATGTAAAACATGATATTTTGCTTATGTAGTTAATCTGATATTTTCGTAAAGGTGGTGGTATGCATCAGAATTTTTTTTTTTTTTTTTTTAAATATTTTATATGAAATCTGAAAATCACAAAGTAAATCAGAAAGATTTATTGTGTAATTACTGCTGGTGAATTGTGTAATTGCTGTCTGTTGATAAATTTTGAAAATTATTGTGTACACATAATATTATTTTAATTCAGATATTAACGTGCTGCCATCTTTGATTGCGGAATCAAAACACAAATATGATAATAGCTGTGTTGCCACCTGCAGTTGTCATTCTTTCTTTCTTTTTATTTATTTATTTACTTATTTATTTTTATTAAATATCACTACTTCCATTTTTAATTCTACAAAATTAATTTTCCTATTCACTTTTTAAAACATAATGAAAATATTCATTTCTTTTTTTTCTGGGCTTAATCCAATCCATACACATGAGCAATTGATTCGAAAAAATATCAAGCAATTAATAACGTGTCTCCGTGAAGATACAGAAATTAGTGATGTTATCTTTCCTTTTAAATACGAAAAATGTGGGAGGGAAGTTATTGCCCGGTGGAGTTATTGCCATGGAAGTGGTGTTTTCCAAATAAGATATAAGATAAGTTTTAAAAAAAAAAATTCCATTGAATGCCCAAAAAAGAATCGAGACCCTCTATTACACATCACAAAACTATAATGTCTGGAACTACTTTTTTTATAGTTCTCTAACAACTTAAAACCTTTTAGCTAATTTAGCGATACCATGTAATTCTCGTAAATTGGGTAATATTTCCCTTTTCGTACTTTATCGTTTCTTTAAGTTGTTATATTTCTATATTTTCCTTTTAAATTTTTTTAAACCATGAGAAGAACAAAGATTTATTATACATACAAGCGGTTTGATTTTTTGAGTGCTAGTGGCAATAGGAAATCTAGCTTAAAAACCGCAATTTTGGGGAAAGGGGAATGTGGCAGTTGTACATCAACCTTTGGTGATTTTTTAAATAATGGGATCCGTCTCATATAAAATAAATAAAATTGCTCTATAGCTCTTGATTTTTTTATTTATTTTTTTAGCATGATATGTGTTAATATTTTTGACAATGTATTTAATAAACACAACCTTTAATATATGTTTTCTAGAATTCTTATCAAATATATGGAACCAAAATGTACATATTAGGATAGATAATTAATATTTTATTATTAATCGTAGATAAATATTTAAGCGAGAAACGAGCAGAAACGTTATCGAAATTTAAAGAATGAATGTTAAGAGCAAAAAAAAAAATTTGCACCACAGATTAAAATTTGAAGGTGTTTTTATTGATCTTCTTTTAACTCCTCTATGCATCCACAATCAAGCAGGTTTTGGTGATTTATTAGGTTTCGATAGTGGTTTTGCTTTTTTCTAGCTTAAATATTAATTTGTGACTATCATTGTGTATTTTTCTTTGTCTTTAATTTTTTATAAGGATTTTAAAAATACATATTGATTTTTATGGAACAGCCAAAGTAGAATATTGGTTATTTTCTCGTTAAACGTCTCCCTTTTTGATAATCAATTGATAATCAATTGAAATTTTTGATAATCATTTGAAATCAATTGAATTTCATAACTTATGTTGGTTGAGTATAAAAATATTTTTAAGAGAATAAAATAATTTAATTACAAGTAGGTTAGAAAATATAGAGTAATAGCAAACAAATATAGTATCGGCAGTGACGAAATTATATTCATAATTTATGCTATTTAATTAATAAAAACTATTAATTATAATTAAGATGTTCTTTTGGAAAAATTTTGTTAAGTATCTTCACGTGATCAGCGGACCACCGATGCTAATTAGCTAAAAACAGTTAACAACAGTCCGAAAAGAAACGAAAGAGGCCTTGGATTGAAAATTATTAGCAATAATAATTAATAACGCAAATTTCCTATTGATAACTGTAAAATAATTGACGAATTAATCTGTTTAATGTTTAAAAAGATTGACGAATTTGTTTACTTGGTCTTTTTAAGATTGGCGAATTTGTCTGTTCAGTGTTTTATTAAGACAAAAATAATAAATCGTTCAACAAATTACTTCGGTCAAAACACAAAATAAATTCACGTTTGTCAGGTCAGCATTTGACAGAAACTATAAGAATCGATACTACGAAGAATAAGAATCGATACATTTCACAAGGTTTAGTTGGGCAAAATCAAAGTCAAACTTCAGTTTAACTCTGGATATTTATTCCTTTTGAAATGCAAACTCCCCCCCCCCCACTAAACTGTAGTAGTGAAGACGTGTTTCATATTTTAATACGCAGTATTATCATAATCAATCCATTTTAAAGCAGTAACAAAAATGGATAATACAAATCTACTCTAGTTTCATTTTAATTAGGAAATTAACAACAAGTTTAAAAACTCTAAATTTAATAAACTACTCTAAAATTAGTTATCTTTTTCCCGTAAAGAAATTTTTTACTATAATATATTATATAGCAAATGTGTGGTCCTTGCGATTTATAGATGCCGCCCTCTTACCAAAAAAGGCTGAAACCCGTAATTTAAGTAGTTTTGTTAGTTATTATCCATGAAAAAAATATTAGTCAACAGCAAAAATGCTATTTTTCCACTTATATCCCACAAGGTGCTTTTTTAATTAAAATAAAAAAAACTTTTTTTAAGAGGGTTAAGAGTGGTACTGCAAATATTCATAGCTATTCCAAATGCTCTAACTTCTCCAACGATAATATAAGTGGATCTTTATTTCCCGAAGCCGACACCTTACCTTCTTCAAACGATATTTTTCCGTGTCACGAGATATGATTGATGTAGTTTTGATTTCGGGAATCGTCAAAAGAATAAATGCAATTATCGTTTGTCAGTCGGACTTAATTCGGCAAAAAGTAAAGTTTGTTCGTAAGTGGCAGCATCAATCTCCTTCTACCTTATTTATTTATTTTTTTCCCCTTCTTAAACTACTGAAAACAGAAGTTATTTGCTGTCAATTTCCAGTGGTGATTCATCTTTCCTTCAGCTTCTGATAAATTCTAAATTAAAGTTTTAAATTCAATGGGAAAAATATGGTAATTCTTAATAATCCAAAATCTTGCGAAACTTTAAACGGTTTTGAAAGATCAGCAGAATTAAGAACTAAAATTGATAAATATCTGAAATAGGTGGTCAATTAAAAAAAAACAAAATTTGTTGTTTCAATAGAATCTAATAATAACAATGACTATGATGGTGTAAACAATGTGGCCTTTTTTTTAATTCCTACTTTTAGCTCATACTCGCCCTATATATATTTATATATCTTGTTCAAATTTTCAATAGTTAATAATATACTTTATATTCATCCACTCAAGTTCTTATACATTTTTTAAACTTAAAGTGGATGACACTTGATGCTAATACAGTTTTTTTCAAATATTAATTCATCAATTAAATTTAATTAATTAATTAATTTTAGTTTTATATGTGAGAAAAAAATCTCTTATATAAGATATTTAGTAGAATATAAATTTAGGAATAAATACCGTCAGTGAAAACTGTCACATGTATGTATGATTCTGTCATATGTATATGCATATTTATATTAATTGTAATTAATTAATAAAAAGTAACTAAAATAAATTTTTTCTTTGTTGACTTAAGTAGGAATGGACTTTAATTTTTTTAATATTGCTTTTTTTTCTAAGTGTAAATGGATCATCAATTCTATCTTGTGTGCCATAGGTGACCATTTTAAAGTAAACGAAATATATATAGATATTTTATTATATTAAAATATATGAAGACTATAAAAATAACTGAAAAAAAAACAAAACTTTCTTGGCACTATTTTTAAAATATGTAATGAATCAAAAAATAAATTCTTCAAATTAAAACAAAATAAAAAATGAACCAGGTTTCATCCTTTTAAAATATTTATTTATTCAGGTTTGTAGTCACTCGTATAGACTAATTTATTCAAAAGTTTATTTTGTTTCCTTTATGTTAGTTTTACAAAGCATATTTTCGCTGTTCAATTTAATTTCACTGTATTGTTTTTATTGTATTCACATTTATAAAATTTATAAATATTACGCAAAATGAATTTCAAGAAATTAAAAATAGTTATTCTCTCTACGTCTGCATCAAATAAATTGAGAAAAATGCCGTGTAACCGAAGTTGAGTAATTTTTAATCGCACTTTTGCATACCTTACCTTACGAAGTTAACGATCAAAGAAATCATTCACAACTCTTTATTTAATAATTACTTGTTTATTATTCATTAACATACACATAATTTCTTATAATTTGTTGAATTATTTATTTATTTATTTATTTTAGTTTATATATTTACTTCAATTACATGTTAAGTAGTAAATATTCGCTTATCTCAAAAGTGTTTGTAGCAAAAATGTAGCACGTGTAAATAAATTCAAATAACTCTAAACTAAACTCAGCGGCGCGACAGCCTATAGAGGGCCAAGGCCTACTGCGCCCATCTCAGTTTTCTTGACCTTGGGCTCTGGGGTGCAGGAGCAGATGTTCCGGTCAGGTGGTCAGCCAAACGCGGAACCCCCAGTGTTTAGTTCCCAAGCATGCTTGGTACTCATTTATCGACCCACTGAAGGGATGAAATGCTGAGTCGACCTTGCCCAGCCCGAGGATCGAACCAGGGACCTGTGGCACGACAGTGCGAAGCGCTACGGCTCAGCCACCGGGCGTCAAATAAATTCAAATATGAAGTCCTATATTTTTTCACATAATCTCTCTATGAGAACTTCACCGTTTTTTTTTTTTTTTTTTTTTTTTTTAAACAAATATCCCCTGATTGTTTTCTTTCTTTTTAAGAGTCTGAGAGAGACACTGCAACAAATGTCACCATGCACACTAAAATATTTTCGTATAAATTCGAAATTAAATTTATATTCTGGCTCTTAGTTTTATTTTTGGTCTATTTATTTTCTGCATTCTGGTTACATTTTAAAAAAATAGCTGGAACTTAACTTTTTCTGGATTATTTCGCAATATTCCATTTATTATTTGTAAAATTCTCGTTTATTTAAAAAAATAACTATCAGTATTCGAAAATTGATTATTTTTACATACTAGTGCACAAACAGTTTTAGTCTATAGTTGCCAACTTTTTTGGTATTGAGGCAAATTATAAAAAAATTATATAAAATGACAAAATAAATATTGTTTGAAAGAATTAGTGCGAATATTTTACTAAAAATGTTTTTGTTTTTAAAAAGGAATGGTTTTTGCAATGAAACCACTAAATTGATACGACACTCTAAGAAACGTAACTCTCACTTCTGACGACTCAGCAATCCTAAACCTGTATTTCATTAATGTTTAGAATCATTTCGTCTGAATATCACGTGACGTAACGTGAACTCTCAAATATATGGCGAAAATGTTTCCTCAACTTTGAACTTCATCGTTGTGTATTGTACGAGATAGTTAACTAGAATGACGAAACTTGAATGAAGGCTTGATGAACAAAACTATAATGACAAAATATTTCTTTACTTTTGACGAAATCCGTTTCTTTAAAGAAGTGACAATATTTGTCTCGTCACTTTGACGAAATGCTCGCTCGGAGCGTATATCGGGAAACAATTTCGTCAAAAATGAAAAAAATTTCGGAAATTTGAGTATCCGTTTTTTTTATTATAGTGTAATGCGCATAAAAGTATGCTTTTTCAGTAAACAAACAAAAAAATAAATAAATAAAACTATAACAATGAAAAAGTAAATAAAAAATGTGACTACTCACTTTAAAAAAAGTTTTGTGTACCTCAATACCGAAAATAGAAGCAACTATTCACCGAAATTTTTTTACGGTGTAGTAAATAAATTTGGAATATGTCGAAATTAGTACATTTATCCCATTTTACTGCGCAGTATATGATTAAATTGCTTTGAAGGAAACCGATTCGAAAACAATGTAAGAAAAGGTCGTCCGGCAAAATTAACAAAACGTGATCAGAAATCTATAGCTGGAAAATTTTTGAAAAATTTACGTTCCAGAGCTGTAAAAGTCTCTGTAGAACTTTCTTTTACATTTTCACCTGAAACTGTTTGACGAGTTCTCAGAGCGGCTGGGTTAACGCTGTTTTTCGAAGCTCTGTCGCCAACGGAAATTAAAAAAAGCCATAGTTTAAGTCAATGTTTCTAGACCTTTCAGTATTCGCGGCCTAGTTTTCAATCATAATTTTCCTCGCCCCCCCCCCCCACTTACAGTAAAATGTATACAACAATAATGTATATTAAGTATTTTCAATTCTATCTTTAAATTATTTTTAACTAACTGCCAAAACAAAAGTAAAGTAAAAGCCAGCAGCAATTGAGACAAGCACTTTTAAAACAAAAATCGCCTCAATGAGTCTGGACACATTACATGATCCACATAAAAGCTTTGGCTTCGAAAGAAATGCGTTCTGGTTTAAATATTGTGTTAACTGCGGTTATATCCGTTGCAAATTATACAAAAATGAGAACCCTGAGATCGAGAATCTTTTCCGCATGACATCTGTTCAGTACATTCAGAGTTACTATTTAAATGCGAGGCAAGATGTTCTTTCCAACGTGTTTATGAATTAAGAGAAGAAATCGGCGTTTTCATAGAAAAAGATAACAGACCGGAAACCGAGAATTTTCACCATTGCTTATTTGTAATGAAATTGAGCTACTTGATCGTCATATTCGAGAAATTAAATAACTTGAATCTTCAACTCCAAGGAGCAAATACTCATATGTTGGATACGAGTGATAAAGTTAATGCTTTTTGTAGAAAATTGGAATTGTGGGGCAGACATTTAAAGCAAAGAAACTTAACAACGTTTGCAAATGTGGATAATTGTACTAAAACTTATAAGGTTGAAGAAGAACATGTATAAGTTGTTTTTGTAACCATTGAAAATCATTTAGCCATGCTGGCAAAGAATTTTAAAAAATATTTTCCTGATGACGACAAACTGATAGCACGTTACGAGTGGGTTAGGAATCCATTTCATAAGACTTCAGCAGGACTCTCTATTGATGAGGAAGAAAAATTCATAGAGTTCACGACAAGTGGAAAAACCAAAATACAATTTAGTAATAAATCACTATTTGAATTTTGGGCAGGAGGATGATTTTTCTGCACTCAAAACAAAGGCATTTCGCAATCTATTACCATTTTCATCATCCTACCTTTGTGAAACTGGATTTTCTGCTGTGGCTTCTTTGAAGACAAAATATAGATCACGGCTAAATATAGAAACAGAACTGAGAGTGGCTATTTCTAATATTAAGCCTCACCTCAAAAAACTTAGTTCTGCAAAACAAACCCAAGGAAGTCTCTAAAAATTATTAATTTTTTTTTTTTTAAAAATTTATTATGTTTTGATTAAGTAAAGTGGGTAAGCCAAAGGTGGCCAGTGATTCTAACGTAGCTCACCCCCCCCCAAAGTAAAATTAAATTTATTTTGAATCATAAGGTGTCCCTGCTGCATTTAGCCTGCTGCATCTGAGGTGCACGAGGCTAAATTGGAAGATATTCCATTGAATAGCCTCCATTTATGAAATGATTTAACTTTTTGCAGTTGTCGTCCTAATTTCCGGGTGAGAAGATATTGTAATTTTTATATGTTTAAATTCTTAGAACTTTAAGTTATGATATGATTTCTGAAAGTTTATTTCTTTTTCTTTAACCACATTACTTTAATTCGAATTAATCTATCAGATTAATAGTTTTAAGTCGTGCAAATGGTGAGAAAGACCAAATGCATGTTCCCAAGGTGGCCCGACACCGGTGCCACCTCGGGGACACGTTGGCCACCTTCGGAAACAAACGTGAAATCTATAAAAGAGTTCATTATACATCATTACGTAGCATATTATTTCTCAAAAAGGAATGATTGAATTGAATGCCAATTGATTTATTTTATTTTAAGCAAATGTGGAACTTTGGTATTTTTTACATTTTTATAATATTTTGACAAATTATACACTTTAGTAGAGTTTGCGATATAAAAGTTTTTTGTTTTGTTTGCATTTTAAAGTAATTTTTCAGGTATTATTTTTTATTTTTGTGGTAGTTATGAGTGTTTTTGTGGTCGATTCTGGTATTTTCTTGTAAATTTGGGTATTTTTATACTAGTTATGGGTTAGGTTAGTTAACTCTAGTATGGTTATTTAACTATTACTTGATAGTTAATCCTTTTAAAAAAATTGACTCAGTAAATCTTGATTAATTCTAGAATTAACTCAAAAGAATCACTAGTGAACTATCGATGTGAAATCGATAAACAAATTATACACTCTAAAAACAAATATCTCTTTTAAAGTCGGGAAACTTGTTCCTACCAGCAAGACACTTAAAGTGCCTTTTTAAAAGACGTTTGCCAGTCCAAGTGTTTTTTCTAAAGATAATTTGAGTAAGTGAAAAAGTGATTTCAATATGTGGCTCACCTTTGGAACCTGTGGGAAACCTTAGGTGCAGAAGCTACAATTTTGAAATTGTACTATAAAATAAATGAAATTTTATTTTAGAATTAAAAGTATACGTGGTATATATTAGAGGTAGGTGTAAGATGTTACAGAAAAAAATTCAGCCAAACAGACTTAATCAGAAAATTATGAAAAATCCTCAAAAACAAAGCCACCTTTGGCTCCCCACCTTAGGTTTTGATTTAATAAGTTGTTTCACTTTAAGTTATTAAATATGTCGAAATGTATTTTGTTTTCTATGTGTATGTGCACTTTTCTTTCATCCAGTTAATCAGTTTTTTTAAATAATATTTTCTCTTGAATATTCTCGCGCCACCCCTCAAGTGAGCTTGCGCCCCCTAGGGGATCGCGCCCCATAGGTTGAGAACTGCTGGTTCCTGCCTTACACTTGAAACAGGTTGAAAACCGCTGGTTGAGTGCCTTACACTTGAAACAATGCTATAATGTTCAACTATATATGTATATAATCTTGCCGTGAAGAATTAACTGAACTTTAGAGCGGACAAATAACACAAATATTTCAAAAGTTATTAAATTATTTTAAAATCTCCAATTAGGCGCCATTTTTCCAACTAAATTAAAATTATCCAAATCACTGACTTATTCTCAGTTTTTGCACATTTTTATGAACCCAAGAAATGCAGCATTGAAGTTAGTTTTTAAAAAAATTCGACCACAAATGCTTTTCATTTTCACAAAACTTTGGCTATTCTCTATAATGACGTTTTGCGCCATTTTCAAAATAAGCGCAGACAGCGCTGGCTTTAGACTAAACTTGACCTAACAGTCATGAGTAACAGTTGCAAACTCACAGAAATTATAAAAATGGCATATTATTCACGAAAAACCATAATTTCATATTATGGCGGAACCTTCGAAAAACTGCCTTAAATGTACGTTCAGCCCGTAGAAAACTTTTTGGTACTGCCAAAAACAGAAAGTTTGGGCTCTCTTTCCCAAAAATCGATGACAAATTAACTTTAAAATTATCGAAGTAATGTCTTATTTGCTAATGAAAGGAAATTAGTATTTTTGTTTCTCAACGCCGTACAATTGTATGGAGAAAAAAATAAGAAAATTAATTCTTAGAACTTACTTGGAACCAGGGGCGCCCATATGTTTGAATTTAGGAGGGGGGGGGGGGCTCATGAAAGAAAACGAAAAATAGCTTAATGAATTAAAAAATTAATGAAAGGAAATTTTATCTATTTAAATATTTTTAACTTAGTCAGCTGAATAACTAATTAATTTAAATTAATTCCATTTTTAATTATACATGATTAATCAAATACGCATATGTTTCATTACGCATATATTTTCTAGGGAGGGGCCCGGGCCCCTTCAGCCCTCCCCTATGGGCGCCCATGCTTGGAACTAAGCATGGCGGTAAAGGTGTCGTGGCGTGTGTGTGCATATTAGCATCAGGACTAGGTAATTCAGTATTTATTGATGGTAAAATGTATCAAGCTTTTTAATTAAATATTTTAAGATAAACATTAAAATTATCAACCCAAAATGTAGGTATTGGAATCGACATTGTTTTATTCTAAGATAACAATCCTAAGCATACGATTCTCAACATTCGGTGTCTCTATAACAGTCAACAAATTTAGAAAACACCACCTTAATCGCCAGATTTAAATCAAATAGAATATTTTTTGAGTGAATTGGAGGTTAGAGTACGTAAACACGATTACAATTATTAAAACAAAATGAACTGAAAACAAAAATAATCGAAGGAACATTTATGCAGTAGTTACGAAAAAGCTGGTGAAACCAATTACCAGCCGCTTAAAAGCTATCGTTAGTACAGAAGAATATCCTTTTAAATATTAATTTAGTGAAATTTCTATATTTACTAATACGTAGGAACTTTTGTGAGTCAAAGATTCATTGAATTATTTATTTATATTACTATGTTAATAATTTATTTTTAATTTCTTAAAAATGAGGTATTACCATGCTTTAAAAATATTTCATACAATTTTGTTGAAAGCAGGTTGTAGATCGTATCATTAAAAACCCATTCTAAAATATCTATTTTTATCCATGTGTATTCATTAAAATCTAAAACGTACAAAAATTTTGGGAGTTACTGTTGCCAACTTTTGCTAATTAAATACATAAATAAATGAAAAAAAAAAGCATATTGAAAATAAAATATAGTCATATGACTTGTGAAATTTTGTAAAAAAGAATCGATAATATCAAAACACACAAAACAGGATTAAATCTCGTTTCGAAGTGAGAAAATTCAGTACAATAGAATAATTATAAATAATTTAGTACAGCGTAGTCTATTATATTATAGTAAAATTTATTTAGGAACAAGATGCACGTAACAAGTAAAAACTTCATTAAAGTAATAAATAAATAATAAACAAAGTCTGTGGAACTATATAAACTTGTTGAAAAATCAATGTTCCGGATGTAGTTCGAAAAAAAAAAAAAATTTGTCCTTAACTGTTTTACGCACGAATAGATTTTCAAATTTTTAACCTAAGAAATACAGATTGCAGAAAGGTGCTTTTATGTGGTTGCAATTATTCACTGAATTTGATTAAATAAACCTCTTTTTATGAAAAAAATGTAACTATTTCAGTCTACATATGAAAAAAACAAATTTTTCTGGAAAAGCAGTTTTTTCATGCATATGATACAGCTCGCCGGCTGTTTCAATTACACAGAACACTTAGTTTAAAATAATGGGTTGTAACTGAATTAATTTTTAAATCAAATAAAAAAAAGAGTTTTTAATATACGTCTTTTTCAAAAAAGATGACTCAGAAACAATTTGATCTATTTCGTTCAAATTTCATCTTTTGTTATTCTAACTTACATAATTTAAAATGATGCAAAAATTTATAAACCTTTGAAAACGATAAATTGTTTTCCACTATTTTTAAATATAACAATAAAAAATAGTAAATTATCATTAAAATTTTTTGACATGGAATTTGTCTTTAGATAAATGAATTATATAACTGTGTGAAAAATTTTTTGATTTGCTTAAAAAGTTTTCAAGATATAGTGAAATTCACATAAGCGTTAAGCGGTTCTAATTATAGACTATTCTCCTACCTTAACTATAGGGATCGCAAATTTTCTACATAGCAACTTCTGATTGTCAAAACTCCAAATGCGTCAAAAGTATGTTTTTGTATCTGATTTCGTAGCTTAAAATATCGTCTGCTCTAATTAATTAACATATTTAAGGTTAAGATCATCCGAACTTTAAGGCTGGGTCTTAGTATGTGAAAATCCGATGATTAACTCAAAAATTATTTATGGTTCAGGGTAATTTTCTCACTGTCTCTCCCTCTTTATTTGTTTATTTTAAATATCATCAGACGTAGTTCCATATTGCAATCGTAAGATGAAACTAGTATAATCTACACACACACACACACACACACATATATATATATATATATATATATATATATATATATATATATATATATATATATATATATATATATATATATATATATATATATATATATAATAACAGAGCTTCATCTCTGTTATCTGTGGTGTATTTAGCTTTAATAATGCAGTCGTAAGCCATGTTACACACAAAAAATCTTTATTAATGGTAGTAGGCTGGTATCGATAACACTTCACATCCACACTCCGCAAGGGAGGGGGTGGACAAGACTTTGGACAATTCCGGAACAACTTATTCAGGTTCAGAACATGATGAAAAAGCCATGCGAAAAGAATTGCTCTCGCTTTTATACTAACACAGATTTGAGTAAACAGGCACAGTCGTTGACATTCTTGTATCCTTACGCATTAAGGAAAATCATTTCGTGCTTCCTTATATGGAAGTGAAAGGGGGAGAGATTCTATAAACAACTCAATCGTATGTTTATCAGCCTTGACTTCCCAAAATAGAATCTCTCTACGCTTATTCTTTAACAAAGACATTTTATTAAAACGAAAGAGATTTAATTCTTTTATTAATACAAAAGTATTATACTTTTTGTATTACATCCCCCCCAAAAAAGATTTTTGGCAAGCCAAAAAGAAATCATAATAAAATTTAGAATTCTCTGAACTTTTAAAATTTATGTTGGTACGACTGTTCCTTTTCACTACTACAAATAACATTTTTTCAATTATCTGTTAAAAAAAAAAAAAACTATATACAATGACAATAATAAAAACATGATAATACACTTTATCTGTTTAGGCAACTAAACAGAAAGAAAAATGAAACATATTTTTATAACTAATCAACTAAAATTTTCAAAAAAGATTTTTTTTTTTTTTTTCACACAAAAATATACAAAATTTTTATGGAAACGAACTGGACAACAAGTGTCTTAATTCAGAATTTAAGATTCTGTATGATTAAAGGGTTATATACTTAATGAAAATCTGTATTCCCCTTTAAAATGGAGGAAAACAGAATTTCATGAAGCACAGTGATATTGAGAGATCCAGACGGGTCAATCCAAAAATATTTTATCATACTTTTCTCAACTTGCTGAGAAAAAAAAAAAATTCAACTTTCATCGCCCTCACATCCAATTGATGTTGAGGTAAATATCTCCACACGCGATTCGGATCTCCCAAAAAAAATATAGGGTGTACTTCTTCCATTGAAGAAAGTAACATATTTTGTTTTGTTTTGGACACTATTCATGATTTAATTTCAACATTTGTGGGTTGTGATATTTCCTAAGATTTGATACATGAACTATTTCAAAATTTTGTTTACTTAAACTTTTCTTTTTATTTCCTATTTTTTCGTCGATGTTAACCTGATAATGTATGCACCCATTACCTAGTTCTATCTTCGAATCATTTGAAATGTTTGGTCTTTCTTTCTTTTTCCTGTACTTTTTGTTATTAACTTCTTGGTCATTCTTTCTTTTTCCTATTTTTCCTGTTATTTTTATTTTTGTTACCCCTCACATTATTTTTTTTTCCAAAATGTTTACTTTTACTGAAACATCTTAAACTTTTTTCAAAATGTTTACTTTTGTTGAAACATCTTAAACTTCTATTTTTTTTTTTTTTTCAAAATGTTTACTTTTATTGAAACATCTTAAACTTTCATTTTTTTTTTCACAATTTTTGACCTTAACATAATGAGAATTCTGTTGTCTAATGTGCAAGGATAAGTTGTCATTGTTAGATTTAGCAGAGATGATCAGTCTCTTACCAACTTGAGTAACAACTGGCCCGACACAATCAAAAAACAAACAAAAATCTTTGCAAGTCTGCAACCCTACTAAAGCCTATGATAAATCAGTATCAAGTATAAAAACTTAGCTGAATTAACAATTTTTGCCTATCGTAATAAGGGGAAACTCACACAATTTGTTAAGTGTGAAATGTCCTTTTGTTTGGGTAACATTTAATTCCTCACATTTTTTAATAGGAATTTTTAGTTTTGACACAAGGTCTTTTGGTATTATATTCAATGTTGACCCGGTATCAACATTCAATAATATCTCTCTTTTTACATTTTCATTTTGTTTTGGTTTTGGACGTCCATTTAAGTATTTATTTTCCACTTTATATCCATTTAGGTATTTATTTTCGACTTGATATCCGGATATTATTAATTGTTATTGTTTATTTGTCATATTTTGAACGTTCATTTCAACAACATTAGGGTTGTTTATACACGAGGATCCCATGTGAAACTGATTCAAAAGTCCTTTCTTCGAACAGTATTTACACTGATTTATTGGGATCTCCTGTGTTGTATGATGTATTTTGGGTTTTGTCACATTCGGGGTTACACTTTTATTTTTAGGACAAGCCGGAGCTTTATGTCCTGGTGCATTACATTTAAAGCACCTAACGTCATATTTAGGGTTTTCCATTTTCTTCATGTATGGTCCCTTGTTATTTTGAAATTTATTTTTATCTAAGTCATTTTTAATTTTTTCATAGATTTTAAGTTTTTGTTTAAATTCAAAAAGATTATTGGCTCCATAAAAAATTGATTTATTATTTGTTTGGTCAGGTATTCCTTGAATTATGTAAGTGATTAGAGCTAAGTCATCAATATCACTTTGAGTGGCAATTTCTTTCATTTTCAGGAAATACTCTTGAAGAGTTTCATTATATCTTTGCTTTCTTTTTTGCAACATTGCATGTATTTCTGCACGATTACAATCAAATCCAAACTCTTCTAGCAAAAGATTTTTTAATTTTTCATATGAATTTAAACAACTTTCACTTCTTATTAATGTTAAGGCATTACCCTTTAAACATCTTTTCGCAAATAAAAATTTTTCATATCAGACAATTTAAATAAATTGGCATGAGTTTCAAAATTTTCAAACCAAGAATTAATATTTTCGTGTTTTTCTCCTTTAAACATAGGAGTAACTGCTTCAATATCCGAAAAATTTACTATTAATTTAGTTTCTGTTTCTCTATTCTTTATATCCTTGCTAGAATTTTGACTATAGGATGCCATATCTTTATCAGTATAAACATGAGTTTGTATTTCTTTATCAACATATATTTTAGTATTTAAACTAACTTGCGTAAATTGACTTACACAAGTTTTAATTGGTAAATGTGATTCAAAATCAGTTTGAGTTTGTTTACATTGAAACTGATTAGTTTCATCCTCATCTTCAGAGGGATTTTCCATTACTATCGAATTTTTTAAGATATCAAAATCACATAAACAAGTTAAAATGTGCTTTGCAATTTCATCTTTATTTCCTTCACTGGAAATATTTAAAATGTCTGAAATTTTAACTAATTCCGAAAAATTGAAAGTATTAAAAATTTCTTGTAGTTTTTTGTTTTTGTTTGAAAAGCTGAAAAATTTTGAATTTTGTTTGCCGTCACAAATTTAATTGACGTTTGAAACACATTTATTTCCCTCAAAAACATTTTAAATGCATAAAAATACACTATTATATAATAATTAAAAAAAAAGCAATATAAACACAAGAAATGCAATCAACTATTCATAATATAATATACTGAATTGATTATTCATAATAAAAATTTTTGGATCACTTGACCTACGTAATCATAAAATTAGCACTACTAATTATGAAGAGAAAAAATTATAAATACAGACTTCTCTCTTTTTTTTTTCTTTCTTTTTCCACTCACCAAATTTTTCGCCGACCTTCATGATTGTGAAGAGAAGAAATAAAACATTTATCATTGCACTTCATGAATATTCATGATTTAGATTCGCGCATCATTCACTTTTGTTTTCACATAAATTTTCGGGATTTTACACGCGTTCACATATCACTGGTGTTCACAGCAGCTTTTTAATGAAAGGAACTTTTAATAAAGAAGCAAAAAGCTTCTCTCTAAATTTAATATAAATCGCGCACATTCACTTTTGTTTTCACAATTTGAGCACTACGGAATTGTAGGGTCATCGGTCATTTCCAGATTGGACACTGTAGGGTCATCTCGATCAACACTATGGGTTTCAGAGAGGCATGTGACGAGTTCGAGCCAACGTCAGCATTCTCACAGCGATGAAAGTACGGGTAGTTAAAGATGGAGTGGTAAAACAGACCTTCCTTCATTCGTTTTTCACCGCGGACTAGGCACTTCTTTCTTTCGTCCTTCGTCCCCCGGGATGAGGTTTTATCAACGTTGTAGTCAGCCGGAAAATAGATAACAATGGTTTCCTCAGCAAGTAAACATCCTGCCGGCTTATAATAACAGAGCTTCATCTCTGTTATCTGTGGTGTATTTAGCTTTAATAATGCAGTCGTAAGCCATGTTACACACAAAAAATCTTTATTAATGGTAGTAGGCTGGTATCGATAACACTTCACATCCACACTCCGCAAGGGAGGGGGTGGACAAGACTTTGGACAATTCCGGAACAACTTATTCAGGTTCAGAACATGATGAAAAAGCCATGCGAAAAGCATTGCTCTCGCTTTTATACTAACACAGATTTGAGTAAACAGGCACAGTCGTTGACATTCTTGTATCCTTACGCATTAAGGAAAATCATTTCGTGCTTCCTTATATGGAAGTGAAAGGGGGAGAGATTCTATAAACAACTCAATCGTATGTTTATCAGCCTTGACTTCCCAAAATAGAATCTCTCTACGCTTATTCTTTAACAAAGACATTTTATTAAAACGAAAGAGATTTAATTCTTTTATTAATACAAAAGTATTATACTTTTTGTATTACATATATATATATATATATATATATATATATATATATATATATATATTTGATGAAAGAATTTTCTCAACTGTTTTTATGTAAATTTAATTTAGGGCATCCTGTAGTCAAATGGTAATGTTAATGGCACTAGGAAAATTATTATAGGTTACTGTATCTTCAACTCTCAGCTTTATTTCTCAAAAAACTGAAGGTTATAATCAAAATTAAGTTGAAACACGGTATTTTTGACACAGTAAATTATTTAGAAAATTGTAATATTTCATTTGGGAAGAAATTTTATTCAGAAGTTTAGTTTTAAGTTATTTTTTTTCACAATTTTGTGGTTTTTAATCTAAGTTCGATGATTGAGAATTTGCTCGATGGCTGAAATGGCTGAGAAGATTTATATTAAAGAAATTAATGACTGTCAAAATATCCATCAATTTAATGAATTGGGTAATTACATCCAACACTGTAAATATCACTGTAAGTATCGGTATTACTGTAAGTAATAGTCACTGCATGCATGACTTAACGTATAATTTAATTTTATCAAATATATTGTAAATTATAATTTTCAGGTAATAAATGTTCCATATTTCAATTTTTTAAAACTATTTTCTAAAAAAGTTCTCAAATTATTTATTTAAATTTGTCACCATTTACAAAATATAAATCAATTTATAAAATATATCTATAGTTTGAATCAAATTTCGTTTAAAACTAATGACCTTTTTATCTTAATTATCACTAGCATTTTTTTTAAATTTTTTGAATTGATTACTGGTTTAATTTGACACATTCTTTTAAATATGTATAGTAAAAATATGCTTAAATTTAAGCAATATGGAATTAACCTTGAAAAGTAAAGTGATAAACGATAAAAATTATGTATGGCATACGGAGTAATATCTATCACAATGTCAAAAAACAGTGCAGTGCGGTAACTATAAGTTTTATTTTGGACTGTTTCTGTAAGGAAAAATAAATTAATTTCGAAATAAAAAATCGAAATTTCAAAAAAAAAAAAACAATTTACATTTTTTTTAACACACACTGGATTTAAGAAAAAAAAGGGGATGAAAACGAAAATGAACAGTTTTTGAACAGAAAGCTGCAGTACACTAAAAAACTTGGAAAACTCTAGAACAAATTGTAGAAACAATGAAATTACAAAAACGAAAAAGCAGAAGTCCAGTGTTTATTTATCTAATTGTTCATTTAATTACGATTGCTTATTACATTTAGAAAGTAGATAAAAATTATCCGAAGAAAATCCCAATACACTTTTTTTTACAGTTAAAAAAATGTCTTGACTTAATGATCTTCTATAATATAGAGAGTGAAAATATGTCGATTGTTTATCGAAATAACTTACACTGAAACATGTTACCTATTGAAAGAAAAGATGTTACCTTTGAAACCTAATATAATGAAATGAATAAGCTGCTCTTGTTTAATTATTTCAGGAATTTTGTTCTTTTTTGGAAGATAATATCAACTTCTTTTGTTTATTGGTTAATGGTATATTGAGGAAATTTAACATGCAATTTAAAGCATGGGAATTTTGGCATCTCAATTGTTTTCCCACGCAAACACTAAAAACTAAAAGATTTTTTATCATTAAATTATTAATAATTTAAAATTGTTTCTTTGTAAGGACTTTTATTGTATTTATAAAAATATAAAACTGAAATATTTTTTTTTTTTTGTTTCGTAATAGCTTTCGATTTGTATTACAGTTTTTGTTTTGAAAATGATTTATATCAAGTTTTGGTAATTGCAAAGAAACCGATTGTAGAATTCATCAGAATCCATCCAGCCCATTGTTGAATCCTGTTAAATTTCTAATCCAGAAAATATTCTGCAATAAGAATTGAAAGGTGCAAGAGAATAAAAATTTGGTAAAATCCCCATAGTGTTTGGTAATAGCATTTTTGTTAAAATAGAAAAAAAGGCAGCATGATTCTGGTTAATAAAACCAAAATATACGGTATTTAAACTATTTATTTGGTATAAGTTAACCGGAAATTCTGGTTTTCAAAAAGTTCTTATTATCACACATTTAGAAAAATTAAAACGTAAGTTTAACTGAATAAATTATCTCTATGTTTTGTCCCGAGGTATCATTATATAATTACCAATCTTTCCTACATTTACAAAATTTTATCACATATTAAAAAAATCGCTTTGGTAAAAATTACCGAGCTATTTGATACTCCCATCGAGCGAGAAACATGGCAAATTTTACTACATTCTAATTAACACTCTTTAATCAGTGTAAAGAGCTTTTACTAATTAACATATAACAGTATTCTTCTGTTGTTCTTGTTGTCGCAGGTCATTAAGGCAATTGGTGCAATTGTTCTTGTTTTCAAGTGGCGCCATCTATAGCCAAGAACAGAATTCTTCTAAATAATAAAAATAATAGCCTCAGAACAACAATGCCTCAGAAATATTATAAAATTGAAAGAATGATTGAAAAAAATTCTATTCAAACAAAATGATTGATTGGAACGACGGACGCCGGCATCTTTCCGGCCCTACATGTCAGGTATTCTTTAATAAGAAAACTGAATATTTCTTACATATATCGCTCATATTCGTTCTTAATATATACATTTTTTTTAATATTATTATAACATTGTTTTATTTTTCTTCGAAAAAAGTTGTATATTTTTTACGGTGGCAAGATATACATCCCTCTGCGAACGAAATACGTAATTTCCTTCTGTCTCTTGCTGGAATTCTATTTAAACGGAATTAACAATTATTCACATCACATTTAAATTAGCGTTTTAGTTTATGGGGTATTTACTAAAAAAGAAAAAAATAACCGTTTGTATTATATGCAGTTTATATTTTTTTTTTCATTTGTCTCATTTACTACTTTATCAAGATGAAAATATTTTCGATTGATAAAATCAATAAACCAGTAAGTCTTCGTCCCATCACGTACAGTGCTAAACTGTTCTAGAAAAGAAAAAAAAAAATCTAAAATTGTTATTCACTGCACACTTGAAAACTATTTTGCTCATAAAGGGTTACGAAATGGTAATTTTTATTATTTTAATTTTGCACATTAACCATAACTTAAAGAAACGTTAAAATAAAGCAGTCGATTTAATATGCATTTTATAGAGCGATGAACGATTTAATCTGCGCGGAAATGTGGAATTACTAAGTCAATGCACTATCGTTAAGAAAAAGGGGGAGAAAGTGGTAGACATGATAGAAATATGGAAAGAGAAAAAAAAAAAAAAAAAATAGGAAAGGGACTGAAAAATTACATGCATCAAAGGAAGCATCGCCGAGTTATGTTTCACGGTCATTGTTTCACGAGTTACGCCTCATGGTTGTCAAATCATGTTAAGAGTAAATACTTAAGAAATTTCAAAGCGGCAGACGATATTTTTGACAGAAACAATTCGTGAGATGTTATTTTTGTTCAAAGGAAATGTCTCTTTAATCAAGTTTTGAGCTTTAATTCATTTTAAAAATAATATAGATTACCAGAAAGTTGATTAGTAATGAAATGAAAATCAGGCTATTGAACAATTTCGGAATTGAAACAAGAAATTAAACACTTGTACTGGCTTAACTTTGACTACTTTCAATAAGTTTTACATTCAATTAATTCACAATAATTGCAGGACGATTTGGAACTATTGTACTGACGCAGGAGGTTTTGTTTTAGATTAAAACAGATAAAAAAGGAATTGGCCGCGTTTTGTTTCGCGAGTCATAGTAAACATTTTAGAAGTAAATGTTTAGAAATTTCCAATGGCCAGACGATATTTTTAATGGAAAATGATTTGAAAAAAAAGTTAGTTTTGTTCGAAGGAAAAGTCTTTGAAACAACTTTTTTCTTATTTCTAAAATGATGAAAATTTTTTGAACAGATAATTGTTTAGTATTAGAAAGAAATAATGCATAACAATATCTATCGACCATGACGTCATTACAACGTATTTTTTAAAGTTTTCGCCCTAATTACAGTAGAGCCATCTAGAAGCACTGAAAGAAAACGATTGGCTCAGACTATAGATTTGAAAAGTTGTCACTCTACAATTTTTAATTGTATAATTAAATGTCTCTGCTAGGTTTTTTTCCCTTGGTGCATTTTTTATCTTTTTTATCAATGTAGCGATTATATGCATAGTTATATAATTTAATGAGTTTTATTTCATTTCAATAAAAATTATTGAATCAAGATAGGATTGTGAGAATTCATGATACGCAAAACTAATAAATGTCAAAGAAGTATGTTATTGAAATGGCAAAATAAAAAAGTCTAGCGAAATAGGTTGAATAGTTCTTGAGAAATCAAATTTTTAAAAAACGACTTCTTTAAAATATGGCATGATTCAACAACAATGAGGCGTTACTCAAGTACCCAAGAAATATTAATTGGAAATGTTTCCTTTGATATTTCCTTTTTCTTTTAATATAAATTTAGATATCATGTCAATTCGCCCGTATCATAGTGTTCCTGAATTTCTTCTGGTCAAAACGATAATGCAAATCAGTGAAAGTAGGCAGAATTGAAATAGTACGAGTTTTTTATTTCTTGTATTAATTCCTGAATTGATCAAAAATATAAGTTCGGTCCCCAGAAAAGTAATGTGATCCAAAAATATGGAACACCTACAATAACTTTTGATCTATTGTTCGGATCTTCATGATCTGGACTAATTCTGGTTCGGAGGGGCGGGGGGGACCACAAATTTGCTTGTGCGGACAATATTTAAATAGTTTAAAGACGCAGCCACTGCATTCGATAGAAATAACTTAAAAGATATGTCATATATGTTCAAAATAATAATCTTTCATAAACTTTTATGCTAAGATTTGAGTACGTTAATAAGTATGCAAATAGAATATACTTCATGTTTTACTAAATAAAATTTGCTTAAGAAAAATTTTACAATTTATAATAACTAAGCATTCTGCAAAAGCATTTTTAGAGAATAAAAAGCCCATGCTTGTCTTACTTTTAACATTTTTACTCATAACTAAAAAAATGGGTGTTCTCCAAAATACAGAACCAGCTGTGCTGCACCAATTTATTTGTTGATGAAAATTTCAACTGGAAACAAGAGATTAATTCAAAGGTTCTGTAGAATTGGGGCGACACCATCGACCCGACTTTTTAATACAGCCCACCATAATTCCACCAACATCACAAAAGAGTTAAATTTCTCATTAAACTTTCCTCAAGCGTAATTGAAACCAACCTCATTAAGATGCAACCGATATTCCTAAAAATAAAAATCCCCTTTTTTATTTTTAATACTGAATCTCATTTTGTTACAATTCTTCCACGCGCACAATTGTATTATCGTCTGCCCAAAAGAGATTTGGTAAATGAGAACAATGAGAAACGGATATCATTAAGCACTAATTATCATCGTTTGATATTAAAGAAAACATTCTTTTAAATAAGTGAAAGAAATTTATTGTTTCTACAATTTTAATTGTAATTTAGTATGTAAACTTTATTAATTTTTTTGATGTTTTTAAAAATGCATACGAAAAATGAAAGTTCAAAGGTAATTCTCGTTTTTAATCTGACAAAAATTATATGTTTTACTTAGCCTTTTCTTGATACATCGAGAATTGAAGTTAGTTTAGTGATTAATTAATAATAATTCTATTTTATAATTTACGTGAAATTTCATACAAAATTGTTAATGGATGTGCAGTCTTCAAATGGTATAGTTTTTTTTTTTTTCACAAATAAGTAGCAATGTTTTGTTTCTTTTCTAATATTTAATACTACATCGATGATTCAGGTTTAAGTTATTTTAAGAAAAAAACGTATAATAATTGATGTTTACAGAAAGTAATCTACTTTTACGATTTAATTTTCCGCATAAAAATATATATTAAAGGAAGCGTATGCCATAACTGCGTAAACTTTTTTCAAATTTAAGGCTTAAGTATTTAGTTATGAATGTGTAAAAATTAATTTTTACACTTATAAAACTAAATTGCTGTGGGAAAATTATTTCTTTTAAATTATTTTTTATGTTTTTAAAATTTAGGTACAATAAATAACATTTATTGTACCTACCAATAATAAATAACATTTAATATTGATATGCAGAAAAGAAACATTCGTCTTCATAAACTTTTTGATTTAGTTATATTTGAAGAACAGTTTTATGTTAAATAAAAAAAATATTAAGATCAATGTGTATCAAAAGCTAAAATTTGGTAATTTTATTAAAAAAAATAAAATTTGGTAATTTTATTAAAAAAAATAAAATTTGGTAATTTTATTGTAATACCCTTAGAGCATGGCACAAAAATTTATTTGGTTGAATTTACTTTTCGCTTTTGCATATTTTACTAAATGTGTTGTAATTATGTAGATTTATAGTTTTGAAAACCTGAATTTCTAGTGAACCATTACCATATGAGCGAAAAAAAATTTTCGAATGAATAGTTTAAATACCGTTTTTGGTGTTTATGGCCAGAATTATGTTATATTCTTTTTTCTTTTTATTTTCTGTTCTCAGAAGTATTATTACCGTACAGTATGGTTATTTTACCAGATTTCCTCTTATCCGAGTAGAGTATTGAATTCCAAGATTCGCATAAATAAAAAAAAATTGTAAACAAACATAAATAATTTTTGCAGCAAAAACTGACTTTATTGTTCGTTATTCATATTGGCTTTATTGTTTGTTATTTTACTGACTATATATTATTTGTAAGATACCCATCTCTCACAAATTTAAATAAAAAGAAGTGGTTTTTAGCTTTTCCTTTTATTTTTTAAAAAAAAAAATTTTTTTAAATATTTTTTTTCTTCACTGATTTCTGAAAACTAATGGCTACAATTTAAAGATTGCAAAAAAAAACAATTCTTGTTTAATCGGCCGAAATAAAACATAAAAAGCGTTTATACTTAAATGTTATCCTTTCTAAAAGTTATTAGTGAGAATATAATATATTTTATCACGTAATTGACTTATATTTACTGCTTTTAGCAAATTTTCTTGTTTAAATGTTTCTTGCAATTTCCATTTATATCCGTTAATAGCATAATATCTCCGACGATTCTTACAGAAAATTAATGATTTTAATGGATTCGATGTAATAAGCTTACGAATCTGTTCCTTTCTTACGTACATTGCAAAAACGTTGAAAATCGAATTAACTTTCACGTATATAATTTTTTTTCATTCGTAATTTTTTCGTTCTTTTTTCTTCATTTTTTTTAGCTTTCGCAATTTGAAAAGAACTTAAATACTCTTTTATTTTCTTTAAAAAAACAAATATTAAAAAAAGAGCTATAAGATTACGGTTTAAGATTTAAGCACCTGTTCAGAACGCTTTAAAGATTTATTCCTTTAAAAGCTGTTCTTAGTCATTTACTTGCTTTTCGTCATAAATAGATATAAAAAAAAAAAAAACATTTTGAACAATTCGATAAAATCCAATTTTATCATACCTTGTCTGAAGTAGTGAATTAGAGAAGAAAAAATAGATTTGAAGTGGGAATCGAAATGTAAAGAAATAAAATAAATGAAAATGAAAAACAGCATTTCAAATAAAATTATATGGATGTTATAAAAAAACGTTTTTATCTTTAATAATTGTTATCGAAAACTGTTTGACCGAGTTGAAGTTTATTCTAAATCATGACCATAATCACTATTGTTCAAAATTATAACTAGTATTAATAATTATCATGATCAGTCATAATACTTTTTTAAGTAAAGTACCGGTTAACTTCTTACGTAAAGTTTGAATAAAAAATACTTGACATTTTTTTTATTATTCAATATTGCAATAAATCGCACTCGCAATATTAAGCAATACAATAATAAAATATTTTTGCAATACACTGAAAACAAACAACCAGGCAAAAACGTTAATTTTTATCATTTAGTTATATATCAACCACCTAATTAATTTAAAAGCAGTAAATTGAATTATGTAAAAATATTCTTATTAGTTGTATAGAAAAAAAATCAGATAATTCTCTTTTATGGCGATATATTAAAATATCATACTGTAGAATACTTACTAGATGAAAATATTAGGCCATACACACCTCCATGTTATAGAAGAGTTTTGAATGTTCAATATATTCAAAGGAAACAAAATATACGTTTAAAATATAATTTGTAACCTGATGTACTATTGCTAAAAAACATATTTTAAGTTCATTTTTACCGAAATACCACATATGATGGAGCAATACTTTTAAGTAATTATCTTTCCTTGGTATGCAATTTGAATATTGTATTACCAAATGTAGTGGAATATTATTAGGTATTATCTCCTAATAATATGTCAGTATGATTTCGTACTCAATTTCTCACTTCAGAAAAATTTTGAATATTGAATAAACAATTTTCAATATATTAAGCTGCCTTTGATAAACACATATTTTTTAGCTTTATATTAAATAGTTTTTATTTTCAGTTGGATTTAAGTTTTATCACAAATCAGAAATCACCACATCTTAAACATATTTCATTCATGTGTATCTAATTCGTTTTAATTTATTTGCTTGTTTTTCGTTAATATACAATATCATACTTTAATTAGAGTAAAACACTTTTGCCTCTTACAATTACTAATATTCTTAATATTGAAGGATCTAGCCTTCTAGTTTAAATAATAACCTGTTTAATTGAAATGTAAACTAAAACGCTTTTTTTTTTATCCACATCTACCTATGTTTCGAGTTTGACGTCATCATTTTCTTTAAGAATTTTTTATATGACTTTAAATGTGTGAATTTATATGAGCTTAAAATGTTGTTCACCCTCTCATAGCTCAATGCATGCATCTAAAAAATTTTAAAAACATTTCAAAAACATTTTTCATTTCTGAAAACTGCATGTATTTTTTCAAGTAGGTTAGACTATTATAATTCAAAAAAAAAAAAAAAAAAAAAAATGCGACTGTCTTGATCTGATGCATTCATAAGAAAAGTACTTATAATCATTTAATTTTAACTCATTGGTTACATTTTTTCATTAATAACAAATTTATGCAATGTTCTTTTTTTTTTTGGGGGGGGGGGAGCTTTTGATTTTAAAACACACTCCATTATACCTTGTTTAAGAAGCTTAAAGGAACTAAGTTTGTTTTACGTGTTTGTTGCCTAAAGTTTGTTTAGCGGTACACTATTTGGTATTTTGCAATAAGAACGTTTATTAGGCTAAGACAATTCATAATTGGGGAATAACCCCCCCTTTCCGTTCGCTGCATTTCACAATCCCCCGGAATTGCTTCGCAATTTCTGCGCGCATCGCTCACTATTAGGTTAATTCTGTATTTTAGTTTAACTTGCAGCTTATATATATCATAAAACCTTTGGTATCTAAGCGTTTCATTCAAATGGATGAAAACTTAAGATAAGAAAATAAAAAAAGTATAGCTTGCCGATTTTCATTGATAAAAATCATCAATCAACAATAAAACAAAAATATTGCAAACATTTCTATTCCAGCTGCGTAAATTGATAAGTATAATTCAAATAAAAATACAGAACATTTTTTGCTGATATGAGTTGTCTGCTTATGCTGATAACTTTTCATTTCTTTCCTGCATAGTAAGATATTCCGGATTACGGTATGAAGTACCGGCATTTTTGGGGCAGCAAATCCCCTTTTATAGTAAAATACTATACTGTAATTTTTATAGTAATATTTATTTAACTAGAGTGATTCAATGATTTTACGTTAATTATTACTTTAAAAATTACGGTCTATCAGATTTTTTGTTCCGTAACATTTTTCGGTAAAAATGGGTTTCACGATAGAAAATACGGGCACCCTGAATGCCGGTACTTTTCACCTTAATTTCTTACAATGCACTCGATTTTTCAGCTTTAATTCATGCTTATGACAGCCCCTTCGCTTGGTATTTCTGTTCCTTGTTGCCAACATAAAAACGAAGAATTTTTTGTCACCGATTCTTACACCTTCTAATCAGGACTTATTTCTAAAATTTCAAAGTCACCTGCTACCAATTATTTATTTGAAGAAGGTTTCAACAATGTTTAATTTTAGGTTTTGCCTTCTAAACCGAGTCTTATTTGTTTTTCGGATAATTACTTGTTCTTTCATTGCATTTTCAATCCGAAATAAAAAAATAAAAAAAAACGTTTTCCTCAAACGATAATATTAAGAGTGCACGATTTAAACCGAAAATGAATAAACAATATCCATGTTGGTTTTTCTTTCCTTTTTAAGTCGTTTGCCGGAAATGGCAATAGATTACGAGTCAATTCCACCAAAACAAAAAGAAACATTTTTAACTTGTTCTTTCAACCGCTTATAATCCGAGTCTCATGTCAATCCATTCGAGAATCAAGACGTAAAGGATTTTCAGAAATATTCTTTTTATTTTCTTTTAAAAATATGATTTAGCGGAGAGGTTACTCGAATACATATTGCGTGAATTAACAGATCTTCAAGAAATAAAGGTCTCTTCAATTACCTTTATTTCAATACCCTATCCCATATTTTCACAGTCAATAAATATTGCAGCGATTTTTATAAAGCTGAATTTCAATTATTGTGTAACATACTAACTATCTCGCATCTGCTTTATTTTTTTAGAAAAAAATAAGCTTTTCGATTTTATTTTTAGGGGAAAATCTTTTCTGTTTTTCCCAATCATGATTAAAAGAAAAAGACTTATTTTCAACTTCTGTCACTAACCTCTAGATGATAGTTAAAGCGAAAAGTTTTGTTTTATGATTATCAGCAATCATAATTAAAAAATGTAGTTAACAGAAAAGCATTGTTGCATTGTTATAGTTAAAAAAAATATAAAAAAGTAACAATTTTCTTCAGACTAATTAGGGGTTCGAGAATACTTTAACAAAGTTGTATTGCGATTACTTTCATTGGTGGAGAAAGGATTATTGTTACAGTAATCCAGCAGAAATAAAGGACTGTTTTATTAATGGCGAAGTTTTTTCCCCCTACAAGTTATAACTTTTTCTCTTTTTTCGGTTGCGTAAATTACCTACATTGCATAAAAATTTCTTACCTTTAATTTTGTTAACTTTGTATTTATCTGCAAAAGACAAATTAAAATAAATGTAAAGCAGTTCCAAATATACCCAGATAGTGAATCTGCATATTAGTGAATCAATAAAGAGGGAATATGAGAAACAGTTTATAAATAAATGAAATCTCATAATAGCAGTTTTAAAATCAAAACAAATTTTACATAAACCTTAAAAAAGCTCAAAACTATTTTTTAGTATATTTTATTTTATAACCGTCGTTGAACAGCCGACCCAATTTTAGGGTTTACGAATACTAATGTTCAACTCCGTATCCTTGTGATTTTGAACGCAATCCAGAAGACAAGGAAACTCCTGGATCAAGTATTGGGAGAAATTTGCCTTCGTGGAGGACTTTTCAATTGAACTAACCCGCATTTGCGTTATTGTGAGGAAGACCACGAAAACCTCCCACAGTTAGCCTGGTGGCAAGGAGACTCTAACCCATGGTCTGTCTACCACTGAGGATATTTCGCGTCAGCACCGTGGGCGGTGCAAGCCGGATGCGGAATTCATAACGACCAGCCATCGCTGGGATTCGAACCGGGTTCACCTCATTTTAAAGATAATACCCCTGAGTCATCGCGGCTCTATAGTTTTTAGCATAGAAAGAACATTTTCAGATAAATAATCATATAGCTCTATATTTTAATTAATTTCTTATGATCTCGATCTCAGTGGCTTCTAAAGAGGCCTCTACCCTCTAATCTTGGATTTCAGGTTAAATTGTTGATAGTTTTGTTTCTTTTTTTCTTGATATTTGTCTTTGAACTTTTGATGATATTGTGTTATTAAACAACGCAAAACTTTAAAAAAAAAGGGAGAGAATGAAAGAGTCGCATTATTAGATAACCAGAAATTGAGATTGATAATTTTTGGAATTTCTATGAAATTTTCCTCGAAACTTTTAAACAATAAAATGATGCCATTTGTGGTTTTGAATAAGCTATTTAAAACTACACGTTTCCCAGTTTTCAGATTTTTTTAAAAAATATAATTTTATTACAGTTTAAACTGATGAAAACTGGTTTCGGATGATACTGAAAAATTCTTTTTTAATATAAACAGAGATGCTTAACAAAAATCTCTAAACAAGGTACTGTATAGTATTGAATTGCCTATCAAAAACTGTTGGTTGCAGAATTGTATTGGCATAAATTTGTCAGAAAAAAATTCATGGAAAATCTAAATACCCCATGCTTTGCTTCTCAAATTGTGATTGGGTGGTAGTCTTATATTAATTATATTTTACAAGTACCAAACAATACTGCACAGTAAATATCCAACATCAGTTAAGTTGTAAGAGTTAAATAAGGATGATTGAAAGCTCATTTAGAATTTTCTCCCCACTTCTCCACCCGTTCGATTGTTGAGTTTAATCGGGTGAGGAGCGGATTCTTAATTCCCTATAGCTATTTCAAACTTTTTATTCCAAAAAAAAGAGGTACAAATATTTCATCTAAAGAGTTTGATGTTGTTGTTGTTGTCGCATGCCATTAAAGAAAAGGGGAGCGTTTCTTCTTGTTTTCCAGTGGCGTCATCTATGGCGAAGAAATCAACTTCTGCCACACTCATACGTCTCAACCCGTTAATAGTTTGGACCCATTTTTACATCCATTCATTCATTCACAGATCGTAATTTTGACCTGAATCAGAGAACGATCAATCTCCAATTCAGCACCCCCAAAGGCATTATTCTTAATGGTTAGATAAGGAGTTAGATGGATAATGGCTACATTTCTGATGGAAGGCTGGAATTCAGGAAACGACTGGTTGAAATTCGTATACTGCTTCAATTACAGTCCAAGTACATTGATAGAAAAAACAGTAATTAGCGGATCATGGATTAGAATTTCTTTATCATCAGGGTAATCGTTAAAGGTATCATTCGCCAATTCATTAATTCTTCAAAAAAGTCCTCTGATTGTCCCGCTTTTTGATCCCATTTGTCACATTTTTGCTTCGGTTTAGCAATTAAAAGACATACAGATGTAGGTTGGAGTCACTCTATCGCATCGGGGGAATCGTAAAATAATTCTTCGAATATTCGCTAATTATTCAAAAATTTCTTTCTCGAAAGCTATTTTTGCAAAATACATTGCACCAAAAATCTGTTTTTTATTTTCTTTCCCGAAGAAAAATTTCTTGTATACATTTATCGTACTGTATGGTAATGATATTTTTAGTAAAAATGTCATAATTCTGGTAAATAAAAAACAAAATATACGGTATTTAAACCATTCATTTTGGTTTAAATACCAAAATTCTGGTTTTCAAAACGTCCGTTTCTATAACCTCAGGCTTAGTAAAGACTTATTACGTAGATAGGATGTGAATGACCTCTTTTTTTTCTTGAGGGGGGTATTTTGATAAATGTATACACTCCTCCATTGTGTTTATATCGAAAATAAATTCCATTGATATTTCACTGTTCCAGATTAATATTTTCCCACGTAAATTCAAATTGCATTACTGCTTTTAGTAAAAACTATCAGTAAAGGGTGATTTATAGTAAGCCATGGCAATCTAAAATATTTAAGATTTCTGAATTAAAAATAGAATTGGTAAATTCAAACAATAATTGAAAATTAAACCCAAAAGGTAAGAAATTTAACTGAGCACCACAAAAATAACATTCTATTTTTTCTCAGCCATTTGGTCGTTAAAAGACAAGCGGGAGGTCATTGATATTTCAGACACTCGATTATTTGATCAAATATTTCTAAAAATAAGAAATAACCATTAAACTGCAGAACTTAATTTTTTAAACTATAAACATTGTATGTATCATTTAATCTCCTAAACCTTATTTATTTAACCTGAAAAATCTTAAGCATTTTAAATTAACTTACTGTGTTGTTTTAAAATAGTTCTCCCTGTGCATAGCTATTTTAGAATATAATTGAAAACTTTTTTTTCGTTAAAACTGTTAAAACATCAACGATTTAAAAAAAAACTTTTTTTACTCAACTATCTAGAACTAAAAAGAATCATTTGTTTAATATTTTAGAACGAAATTTCAATGCGTTAATGTTTTTTCTACTTTTGTAAAAGAAAAATAACAATAATTCAGCTGTTATAAAAATCGTCCGAAACAATCAGCGCGAATAACTTACACTTAACGCGAATTACTTACGCTTGAAAGCAAAATTTTCTTAGATGCCCAAATGAAGAGGATGTTACGGATTTACTGATGCAGACAACACGCTCTCGGATTGGAAGAGGATGAAATCAGTGCCACCTGGTGGGGAAATCCAGAAATCAAGTTCCCTTCGACCATTCAGCAATTCAATCACACTTTCGATTTTTAGAACTTACTTAACAGCGGCTTAGGGAACAGATGACCCTCTATTATAGTGGAAACCGGTTCTTTTAAATTAACTAGAGATAGAATTTGTTTTTATTGCATAAAAATAAATAAAAGACCCGATTAAGAGTGTAGACCCCCTCCCCCATGTTCTTCATTCATTACTTACTACGATCTTACGATTTGTAGTTTACTTAGGGTATGGGGCACCTTTTTTTTTATTATAGGCATGGATATTTGTGAATTGTTTTACTACATTAGATCTAATTTGTGAATACTTTAGATCTAAATTGTGATTTTGGATAACTTTTGAATTTCTGTTTGGAGTGTAATCTTGAATATTTCCGCATTGGATTCCTCAAAAAAGGTGAATATATTTCTTAGTTCTGTTATTAATTTGTAATTTAAATCATTTAAGATATAAATATTTACCAATAAACGAATTTTATGTTTGTGAATTAATTAGTACATTTTATGAATTATTCGTATTATTTGTTTATTCATTAATAATTATATTTATTTATATCATATAATACAAGCTTATATTTGAAACTTTATCATTTCAAAATGAAAAATATCATTATAAATTGCATTTCAACTTTTTCATATTTTAATTTTTTTAATTGTTTTTTTTATTTTGCTATTCATTTTAATTTAGTGTACAATTTTACAATATTTTGTGTTTCATCAACTTCAGTAATTTATTTATTTCATAAAATTATATTCAAAATAGAATAAATTTTAATGGATTACTTATTTATTAATTGCTTGTGAATTCATAGGCTAAATTTTCTTTTAATTTTTTAAATCTTAGTCATTTAATGTAATTGATTGATGTCTTTTGAATTGTAAGTTGTTGTTTTTTTCCTTTTGCATTGATTTTAAAAACTGTTTGTAATTGCGCAAAAATGGTTTTCATTCATCGTATAACAGTTTCATATTAATTATCATTGTATATCTTCTCTTCCGATTAAAATATTTTTTTCTAAAAATTTAATTTTTAAAAAAAATGGTAATTATTTTATTGAACATTATATAATGTATCTCTATATTAGAAAATTCTTTAAAATGCTTAAAGTTGCAATTAAAAAATTTTATTGCATTAACCGGCAAAAAAGGCAAATTTCGCAAATCCATAACAAAACAATCATAAAATTGTGTATTTTTATTACTTTTATTAACACTTTTCCTCATCTAAAAGGTTTAATTATAAACTGAATAAATTTGAGTAGCCCAGAGAATGTATTGTAGTTCCGTTTTTAACAGAGAATGTGTTAAGTTGAATACCAACTCTAGTAATTAACCTCCTGTTTCACATTTTACTAAACTCTTTTTTAAAAAATATTTCCAAGGGATAGTCGGATATTTAATTAGAGTAACTTATTCTTTGGTTAATCGAAATTCATATTAGATTCTATTGATTTGAATTGCATTGATTCTGAAATCCGATCGTTGAATCCGATTTACCAACAAATCATGTTCCTTTGATAACATTTTCCAACATAACTCATGTATTCTAGTGATGTATGTATTGTAAGGTTTTTAATTCTATACTTGAAAAATTCCATTGCCTCTAATCACTTCTAATAGAATTCTAGTCTTGAAAAAATTGATTGGCTCTCTAATCATTTCTTGTAAAATTCTAGTCTTGTAAAATTCTATTAGCTCTAATCACTTAACGTAAGATTTTAACGGTTATATTTTAAAGATTTTTGAGTAGTTCATGCGAAAATTTATTGACCTAATTGAATGACATAAATTTGATCTAAATATATTGAAAAGTTTTCCACCTAGTCATAGCCTGTTAATTTATCTTTTGGTTGAGCTCCAAATTGAAAAATTAAACCTTGAAATAAATTAATTACACTACCCTGTAAAATTTAATCAAATTATTGGAAATATTAAAATTTTTTTTAAATAATTATGCTGAAAGAAATTCACCAGAAACTTATGTAAGATAACATTTTAAAGATATTTGAATAGTTCATGAGAAAATTTATTTACCTAATTGGAAGATATAAATTTGATCTAAATACTATATTGAAAAGTTTTCCACGAAGTCATAGCCAGTAATCCTAATTTTTCTCTTCGAAATTAATTTAACTTTCGGGTTCGGCATCGAATTGAAAAATTAAACATTTCAAATAAATTAATTACACTACTGAATATTATTAAAAATATTGATTTTCGTTAAAAAAAAATTTTATTAAAATTATGTTGAAAGAAATTCCCCCGAAAAATATGTGCTTAAATATATAAAATAGAATAGAAAAAAAAACATGTAATCAAAATGATAAAATGCAAATTTCGTTTAGTAAGATGATACAATAAACGAATTTATACATTTTCCTATCTTTCAAATAAATGAGTATCCATCAAAAATAGTGGTTTAAAACTACATTTATTGATGGATATGTATTATTTCGCAAATATATAAAAGTTGCGCCTGAATAAAAGTATTTGGAAATTTTTTTTTTTGAGCTATAGAATCTATATCTATATAGAATATTTTTCCATCAATAAATTATAAACTCATACATGAAATATAAATCTTAGATAAATAAAGTTTGATATATACATAAAACTTTGAATAGAAACTTCTAATTTTTACACTAGCTGCAAGAAGAAAAAGAATTCTGATAAAATTGCTATACTGTCTGGTAATGAATGTTCGGTAAAAAAAAACGTAATTCTGGTTAATAGAACCGAAATATTAAACCCCATTCATTTGGTAGTTTTTCCATTCGTATCTTCACCAGTAATTCTGGTTCTCAAAATTTTAGTTCGTATCACTAGATATATACTAGATTAATAGAAAACTGAGAAGTAAATTTAACCGAATAAATGGATTTTATGCCATCTTATCATGTCAAAATTACCAAATTTTACCACATTTACCAAAGTTTAACCAGATAAAAGGTTAATTTAACCGAATAACTGGTTTTTATATCATCTTATCATTATAAAATTACCAAATTTTAATAACTATTATAAAAAATATTTTTTTAGGAATTTTACTAAAATCATTCACCTCGGTAACCAAAATCAGCACCAAAATTTACCAAAAACAGCACTTCGGTAAAAACTACCGAGCATTTTGGTTTCTCCTTGGAGCCCGATTCACGGTAAACACCATTTGTTCACTTACAAATATATATATATATATATAAATAGAATAATTTTTGTATATATATATATATATATATATTTATTAATCCTAAAACTATTTCATTACATAGCAACTTTTGGTTAAAAAAATAAAGTGGATATGATGACAATAAAATGGCGCAAGATATCGATCTTGAACTACAAATTCCAAGAATAATGTCGCCATACCAAAAAAGTATTAGAAGTTAGGAATTTTGTTTTTCACTTACTCCAAAGAGTAGAATATCGATTTATCATAAACTTATGAAGCAAATATTTTAATTTATTTTTAATAGAAAATCAATTTTTATCAACATATCATTTTAATGATCAACACAATATCCACGAAAGAAATTATAAGGAAAAACTACACGGATAAAAATATTCTGGTAAAATTACCATGGCTTATGGTAATAAAATGATATCAGAAATATGGTATTGCTGGTAAGAAACCGTCTATATTTCTGCTAATAAAAATAAAACTTATGCTATTTATAAACCATTTATTTGTTAAATTTTCCGTCAATGTGGTAATGGCTTACCAGAAGTTCTAGTATTCAATATCATAGTTCTTATTACCAAACATTTAATAAAAAATACAAAACTGAAAAGTAAATTTAACCGAACAAGTGGTTTCTATGCCATGGTCTGAAGTAACATTAAAATTTTCTGAGTTTTACCACATTTCATAAATTTGACCACAGATTATTACACTACATTTTATGGTTATTTTAACCTAAATCATTACCAAAGCACTTCGGTTCAGAATTTTTTGGTTTTCCCACAGTGCAGAAATACAGTATATTTTACCATATTCTGGTAATTTTGACCATACATTTATGCGATTCAAAATGCGCCAGTTTTAAAATAAAGCTAATGACAGAATGATTATAGCAGCAAATTATTTCGGTGGGTACTTTTTGTGCGATATGAATTCAGTATTAGTTTAAATAGCTTTATATTACTGTACTTAATTTTTATTACTTAAAAACAAAGCAAAATTTTGGAACTTTTTAACAATTACAATCGAATTAACCTTTAAAAAAATCTGATTTTGCATTTAATACCCTAGTTTTCTAAATGGTAGTTCTGAAGAATTAGGAGGTGTGCTGATCTTAGTAATAATGTTAATCAAATAGGGAGGTTATATTAATGGGGATAAATTATAGGTTAATCATTGAGTGTCACTAAGGCAAAAATTTTGAAATTTTAATTCTGTAAGTGCAGTTTATGGTTTTAAAATTTCGTCAGAATTTGAAACATGGTACTTTGAATAAATAGGGTGTTTTGTAATTATTGTCTTTAATATAAATGTAAAAATTTGTTACCTAATTTAAGTCAATAAGACCAAAAATTGGAAAAGGTGAAGCTTTGTTACAAAGAAAACATAAGTTGAAAAATTAGTCAAAGATGCAGTTCTAAAATTATTTATTTCTTATCATTATTTAATAGTTATTTATTTGAACGTATAAAACCGGAAGAACAAGGAAATACCTTTAAAAATAAAGTGGATTAATTATTGTATTTTAAAAATTACTTTACTATTGAAGAAAAATTACTTTTTAAAAATTATGTTTTCAAAAAATTTATAAGCATACAGAAAACTTTAAACACTCTAGTTATATTTAAAACAAAAAAAAGACTCTTTATTTACAAAAATTTGCAATTAGTGAATAATAATTTGACTATGCATATTACATTAGTTGTAATTATACGAGAGCGATTAATCATTTTTAAAGGTTAATAAGAAGTGGGAAAGTATTAATTAAATATTTGCTTAGTCATTCGGCTTGTTGTGAATGTAAGAAGAACGTAGGTTTTATAAGCAAAATAGCAAAAATAGAATACGCCTCATCCGTAGAATATGTTAATATAATTACATTTAATTTGAAAAAGAAATTAATTACTGTCCCTGTCTAATGATTTCTAGGCCTTATTTACTATGGAAAATTGTTTTTAAGAAAAATTTTTCGATTCAACTACTATTTTATTCATGAAAGTAGACAGCAATGTGAGTCTTCAAGATTTTTTTTTTCATTCTGAAAAATAAATGGTTTTCAGTTTATTTTGTATTTTTATATTTTCTGTAAAGATGTATACATTGTTTTATTTTATAAAGAAAAAAAATAACTGCTTTGTGACAACGACATCATAATTTGCGAATACGTTCGTAAAAGTAGTCCATGTTTATGGGTGATTCTCACGAAATATGACAATTCACTGTCCCTTGCTCCAAGATCTCATACTATTATACTAAAAGAACTTTTTTTTAAAAAAAAAAATTAATAAATAGCATCGCTGTTAGCATTTTAAAATGACTCTGCACTAGCAATGACTGTTTTGTATAATTAAAAAATTTAATTGAACTTCAAAATGTCATTTTCCTGGCATGTTCCAAACAATGTTTCCAATAAAAACTAGCTTCAAAACTTCCCATAAATTTTTCAATATCTAATTTTTTTATATCAACCGTTGTAAGCATTTCTAGAATATACGCAGAGGATACAAAAACTTCGCTTAAAAAAATTTTTTCTGTCAATAATTTGTTTGTCCCAAAAAAATCTGTCGTTTTCCTGGCTACTTTTATTTAGTGATTTATAACCAAAATAGATAGAGCCAGCAATCAATATCTTATGTTAATAGATTGATAAGATACCCTCCTATCTGAACATGTCTTGTTGCATGAATAAAGAACCAATTTTTTGGTTCAAAATCTATTTCAAAAAATTTTTCAAGGTGAGTAGGTATCTGTGTTGTCATTTTCCTGGCTTCTTGAAATCATAAACAACATGAACTACATAGATTTATCTGAGTTATTTTAAGAAATCCTGTTGTTTTCTATAGAATATAAACGTCTTAGGCCAAAATATTAAATTAAAGTAAAGTTATATGCTATAAAATGGCGAATTTGTCATTATCCTGGCTTATGAATTCCAGAACATTGAAGTGTTACCATAATTTTTTTTTAACTGCTAATACTGTAAGGAGGAAAAGCAAATATTAAACTAATACCGAGTTTATGTATGATTGTTATAAGCTTGGATGTAATCAAAGTTATTTATTTATTTAATGATGAATTATTGTACACAATTTTATTCTGTACAGATCAGCAACAAAATTTTTTTTGATTCTTTCTACAATGGATAAAAAGAATTAATTTAAGCAATTTATGGTCCATCTAACATAAAGGCTTAAGTTGAGTTACTTTCTATTAACTTAGAATGACTGTTTTTTAAACTTCTAAGCTAATACGTCATTTTCCTCGCATTCAAGATTTGGTGAATTTCTATTTTATTTTTTTTCTCGAGCAAATGTCAATAAACTACACTGCTGTCTGTAAGATATTAATAAGTGTAACTAAGGAAGTATACAGAAAAAAATTTAGATTATTTTGAAGACTTTAAATTTGGAGAAATTTTTTGGTCCAAATTGTCATGTTTAAAAATAATCGCCCATATACCTGCATTTGGATCAAATCTAAACATAAAACAAGCCATATTTCATTTTATATTACTTTAATTTTCTTCAAAACATCATAAGGTTAAAAGAAAAATTCATCAAATAATTACTATATAATACATCATTACATTTTGGTACAAATTTAATTCATTGAAAGAAAATTTTATTTTTAAAAAAACCACCCTAATTTTTGTGAGGGTTTGGACTTACTACAATGCTCAAAAGATCAATAGGCTATGCATTCAAATAGTAGAAGCTACTATACTCAAATAATAGAAAACTATTTTGACATTCTCAAATGGTAGAAGACTGCTTGAATGTGTTAGTTTTTGTCTTCAAATAATGCATTTTTCAAAGCTTTTTCCACAACACCATTTTTAATTTTTATGAAATTTAGAATTTCTTACGTTTATAAACATATATAATTTAAAAAGATGTTTGAATAAGAAATTAAAGATTACCCCAGTTTACTTGTCAAACTATACTGAGAAAAAAGCATGGTTTAAAATAATGAATTTGGTAAAGTTTACAGCGCATCTAGATGTATGAGAACACCTAAGCTCGGTAATTTTTATCAAAAAGCTCGGGTAATGATTTTATTTTTATATTTTTAAGACTTTTTTCTTGATTATTTGAAGTCAAAAATTTCTTCGACTCTTAACTAGACTTGAACAAAAAATATTTGATTTACATCAATTTAAATCAAGTTGCATTATACTTTCTATTATACTATTACTACCTTAAAATCCTGCTAGGTTTTTTTTAAACTTCTAATTTTTTTATTACATTATGTCTGCTTGGAGGGTAATGCCTGTGTGAACGCCCGGAGATTCATACTAATTTTTCTGTGGGTCATTGTCTAAATAAAGAGAAACAACACAGTTGTTCAAATAATATACCAAGTCTATGGGAGATTGCCCATAGACAATTCGTGGCTAAGACGGGTTCTTGGCGTGAGAGAACAAGACGCTAAAAGCCTTCGATGCCTTGCATACGAATGAGGTAGCCAATTTGTCTGGAATAAGGCCACATAATTAATGTCATATTCTCACATATTACAATGATGCATCTTCACATACAATTGTCTGTAGGATTGTGATTAGATGCCTGGGAGGTATTTTTTTTTCCATCCAAGTACCCGTTAGGAACGTTGTTAATTATGGTCTGTAATTTGGTCGAGTCTTCAACACATTATAGTTTAAACTTACTAATCTTCTAAGATAAATGTTAATTGTTTATAGAATTGTGAATTGTTTATAGAATTGTAAATTTTTATGGAATTGTGAATAGTTGTGCTTAAATGCCCTTGAAGGAGGATGAAATTCACAACTGAAGCAAAAATTTTGGCAAACACCGTGAGTCTGAATTGTTTAAACTGAGAATTTTGAAAATGCTAAACACGCTTAAAATTAGATTCGGAGCAAGTACCGTGTAAAAAATTCAAGATCAAAATACGGTGAAAAGTACCGACTCTCAGGGAGCTAGTACTTTTTATAGTAAAATCCATTTTTATAGGAACATGTTCGGAAACAAAATTTCTGACTCACTCTAATCCTAATAAAATCCCAGTGATTCCTAGTAAAATCACTGAATCACTCTAATTAAATAAGTATTACTGTAAAAACTACTGTATAAATATTTAATATTAAAAATGGATTTTACGGATAATGTAATTGTACCGTAATTTGATCCAGATTTTTTTTGCAGTGTAGTTTCTTGTTCAAGTACCTCCTGCTATGAAATGTTGTTAATTGCAGTAATTTTGTCAATTTTTCAACTTACGTCTGTATAATATTTCAAACTGTGAATATATGTGCATAATTCTGTGAAATAAAGTAGTTAACTTTGCAAACAATTGTGACAAATATCACGAATTTCAAATGATTTATCTATCTATTTAAAAAACAAACTTAATTTTTGTAATCATCAAGTTTAACTCTATAGGTAACGTAATTCAAAATACCCCATTAAGATTTCGTCTTCTCTCTGAATTGAATTTTCTAGATAGTTTGTCTTTTACTGACAATGCGTGGGTTTTTTTCTCAATTTTTATGAATAATTGTTAATTTTAACTTATGTGGTCTCTTTAGTCTTTTACGTATATTTATAAATCTTTTTTAATTAGGACAATTTTTAATTAGTGGGCTTTAATAAAAATAAAGTAAGAATTTGCTACTTAACAATAATAATAATAAAAAAATACAATACCTTCATGCATTTTTTTATCTTCATTTATAACCAGCGTTGCGTTGGACAGCTGTTCCAATTCTAAGTACTTCCACTTTAATTTTGATTCCAACCCAGGAGAGCAGGGAACTTCTGGATCAAGCGTTGGAACAAACTAACCTTCGTGTAAGACTTTGATTTAACTAACCCGTATTTGCGTTACACCGAGAGGAAAACCACGAAACTTGCCACGGTTAGCCTGACGTCAAGTGAATTCTAACCCATGATCGGATAACCGCTGAGGATATTTTACGTCAGCATTGTGATCGGTGACGGGCCAAAAGAAGATTTCGTATCAACCATTCACTGCTGGGATCCGAACCTGGGCCTTCTCATAGGGAGGCGAATGCTCTATCTTCTAAGCCGCAAAGACTTTAAATGCAATAAAAAATGAAACAGTTTAGTAAATTAGATACTATTGAAAATTGGATATGTAAGCGAGTCAAAAAATTATAATTACAGAAAGCATATGATGATTTCATATTTCCATTTTGAAACTAATTAAAAATATTCTCACAATTTCTTCCTTTCATTAATTTAATGTTTAAAAAATACAATTATAACTTTTGAGCGGTTCTTAATTTTTCTGAACAAATAGCCCTTATCTGTAAATCGACGTTAACAAACGAATTAAATAATTTTTCAAAAAATGAAATTCATTCCTTTTTAAGAAAATCTAATAAATGAAATGAAACAACTGAAGTACTCTGAACTCTGATTCTACGATATCGAATGTTTGATATCGAATATTTAAAAATTTTCTAGAAATTATGATGAATTAAATCGAACGTGAGAATCTGTTTAGGAAAATACTTTCATTTTTGAAATTTTTTATTTGGCTCTTTTTAATCGCAAACTGAAAATTTTCGAATAAATAATTATAGTTCTTTCCAAAATATATCGTGTTGTATTTATTTTACATTGCTTTAAATTATGCTGCTTTCAATATTTTAAAATAAATTTTTATTAATAATTATTACCAATTATTATAATTAATTATTATTATTACTAATTATATTATTAATTACTATTAATTATAGTATTATCTATATTATATATACCATTATAATAGTTATATTGTTAACGTTTTCGTACACGTAATAATTTTTTTTTTCTAGCGCAATATTTTAATCATTATTTTTTCAGTTAGTTTTCTTTATTTTTCTTGTTTTAACCAATGCACATCATTTGCATGTCTTGTTTGCGTAAAGATCAATTAAATTAATTCGAGTCATTGTGCACATTTCTTTGTTTAGAATTTAGAATGTTGACTGCATAATCGTATTAGCTAATGGCTTCAGCAAATGCTCTTGTTAGTTTTTTATGAACATAATTCATAACTATTCATGCGTATTCCATTAAGCAATTAATTTTAGTTTTTTTTTCACAGTGCTCTAGATACTGCTATTATGTTTTTCCCTAAACAAACATTATCTCTTCTAATGTCATTTTACGAAAGAATTAATATATAAACAGAGCAGATTCCGAGATGCTTCGTTCTGGATCTTTGCGTTTAAAAATAATTTAATATGTTCTACTCATTATACATTCTTTACGTTATTTTGTATCAAATGCATAAAATAAAATAAAATCCAATTTAAAAGAAGTTTTATGATTCGATTTCTAAGAAATTATTTGACCGATTTTGCTCAAGTTTTGTATTTTACCATGTAAAATTATATTCTTTAAAATGATGTAAGATATTGTATACCTTACAATTCAAAGTTTTTCTGGACTAAAATTAAATAAAATGATAAAAAAAATTTTATTAAGAGTTTTTTTTTGCTTGGAATTATCTTTAAAAAATTTTTCAATTTGATTAAAACTTTTGCACAAAAAACAATATAAACATTAAGCGGTCAACACTTTGGACTGCTCTCCTGACCACGTTATTGGGACTATATTTTAGGGGTCAGAAGTTCGAATTGTCGAAAAAAAAGATATGCTTATTCAGAGAAAGTATATTTTTGCTTCTGATTTCATAACCAAAAACATCGTCTGTATTAATTAGCATATTTAAGATCACCCCTTTGAATTATTAAGATTGACATCTAGAATGTGAAGATCCGATCATTAAATCAAAAATTATTTAGGGTAGTACGTTTATTTTCATTAATTTTTTGCGCACTATACATTGCATTATATACATTATTTTACACATTAAACTTTTAATATTTTTTACGCACTACACGACTCCAGGGTTTTAGAGTCAAGGAGACGTTACATATTTGTTAGACCCCTCAGACTCCGATTAGTTAAAAGTTAAGTATAATACATTAAAGAAAAGTCTTTAATTTTAGGAAAATTATTTATACAAGTGTTTATAATTATATGAACTTAATGTTCTTGGAATTAATTTTATGACTATGTTTTAAATTCTAACTTACAAAAATGTAAATTAATGAAACTGCAAAAATATTGTCAAATTTACCGTATTTCTGGTTCTATTAGAATTCCAGGAAACTCGTTAATTTTTACTTTAGTAATTATTTTGGTAAAATAAACAGTAACATATGCTTTTAGTGTATGTCATAAAATTTGGTAACTTTATCATGGTACCTTAGAACATGGCGTAAACACAATTTATTCGGCTAAATTTACTTTTCTGTTTTGTATTTTCTACTAAATGAGTGGTAATAAGAACTATAATTTTGAAAGCCAGAATTTCCGGGAAACCGTCACCACATGAACGAAAAAACTACCAAATAAATGACTTAATACCGTACATTGTGGCTTTATTAACCAGAATTCTGCTTTTTTTTTTTCCTTAACCAGAAATGTCACACAACAGAGTAAAAAAAAAAAAAAAATTCCGAATCAAATTACGGTGAAAATTACTAGCTCCAAATGTCTGTCAAAATGTAGTAAGTGTGTTAAATAAAATTAAACAGCAGTTGTGTTAAGACAGTTACCTTTTCTTCGTTATGTGAAAAAGTTTTTAATATTGTATATTCTTACATAATATTTATATTGGAAACAATCGTGATAATAATAATTAGAGTTAAAAAACATTTTTCTTAGAATGTGAATAAAAACATACAATTCTTATTTAGATTCGGGCAAATAAATTAACATTATCTAAAATGCATTTATATTTTTAGAGCGTAATACACTATGAAAAAAAGTATTATATAAACTGCCAAAATGTTATAAAATATATCGAGTTTCTGGCAGTATGGGAATACCAAAAAGCTCAGCAATTTTTATCGAAGTGCTTATAATGAGTTTGATAAAATTACCATTAAAATAATGTTTTATAACGAGTGGTAAAATTTTATCATGATATCTTAGAGCATGGCAAAAAAACCATTTACTCGGTTTACTTTTCAATTACGTATGTTTTACTAAAGTTGTGGTAATAAAAACGATAATATTTAAACCCAGAATTTCCGGTAAAGTATTACCGTAGAAAAATTCCCAAATGAATGGTTTAAGTACCGTATATTTTGTTTCAATAACCAGAATTGTGTGTTTTTTTTTTTTTTTTTTTTTTTTTTTACCAGAAATCGTATAACCGTACAGCACGGTAATTAAACCAGATTTTTTTTCTCTATAATAAAACCAATATATATTTCGCGTTATATATTTATTTTATTTATTAGAATAATTTTGCACAACTTCTATATTTTATGAAAATGCATTTTTTAAAAATTTATTTCTCTAATTATGTAATAATATAAAATGCAATTTTAAATAAAACAGATTGAATTCTAGCAAAAAATAATTTGAAATTAATACTTAGTAATTTTAATATTAGGAGTCGTAAGAAACTGTAATAGAGTTTTAGTTGGTGACGAATTATTAGTAAAGCCTTCAATTAAAGTTGAACATATAAAATACTGATTTTCTTTAGTACGCAACAGAAAAGCGAAGTTTTGTTCTTGTAAATTTAATACTGCTAATCAGCCTTCAAGGAATTATCAAATACACTGGGAAAATTCGGATCAAATTACAATAAGAGAGTACTGGCTGAATGGGTGCAGCATCCAAAGAATCCCTTTAACTGTAAAATTCATTTTATCGTAACCGAAACTTTTACAGTAATATTTATTAACTTCTGTTGGTTCTTCTAATGATCTGATTCCATTAAAGTACTTGAACCAATCAAAATAAACATTTGAAATTTATCGTACTTCATCCTTTAAAGATACACTCTATTTCTTGCGTTATATGGTGCTCTTCTTATTTTAAACCTAGACTGAAAAAAATCTACATTAAACTGCTGTGAAAAGTACATCCGTAAAATCCATTTCACCGTAAAATTCATTTTTACCGTAGAATTTATACCGTAATTTTTTGAGAAATATTTATTTAATTTTCGTTATTCAATGATTTTACAGTAAGTATTACTGTAAGAATTACGGTATATCAGATCTTTATAAAAAAAATTTTTGTAAAAACTGGATTTTACGGCAAAAAGTACTGACACTCTGAATGCCGGTACTTTTTCCCGTAATTTGATCTGGAATTTCTTACAGTGTAAGATTCTTATTTAATTTCGTTCATTAGTTTTGTTTTTGGAGATCATAAAATCTCGATCAACTTGATTATTATTTAGCACATAAAATTAAAATACAGAAAGGTGTGTCTATTAAAAAAAAAAAAAAAAAAAAAAAAACAATACTTGATCGACAGATGAGCAAAAAATTGTCACAAAGGCGGAAAATAGTTATTATTCTTATCCAGCTCATCTCACCTGCTCTCATTGTTCAAACGATGCATTCAGCACTGTCATCTGAATTCAACTATCAAAATAAAACAAAAAATTGTCCTGGCATTGTTTTATTGAAGAAGTAGACCCTTTCTTCCCCCACTTTCACACGCAAATTAAAGTGCGTGAAAGTAACAACACTGAACCCGTGGCACAATTGTCGCACCGTGCCATGCAATTAGAAGCAGAAAAATGTACGTGTTATTAAGTTATTGACATTGTGATAGCAATCGTTTCGGCTTAAGAGGATTATTTATTGAATAGGAAGATAGAAGAGAGGTTGTAATTAGAGCTGTAATTGATAGTTTTAAAGAAAGATTATGTAACAGATTTCTTTGAAATATCGACAGATGTAGTTAATAATGAGGTGAAAGCCACATGAAACGAAATAATTATTCATTTTTTTTACAAGTGAAAAACTTAGGATGCATTAAGCTCATCAAAAATCCTTTTGATTACAAACGAACTTAGTTACGATACTTAGTATGTAAAAGAATGAAAGTTTAACGACCATGATGAAAGGATACTTAGTCTCTTTTGTGTTTTAGGCGCAGATTAAGTGTTTTTCTTCTTCCAATTATTCGATGTAAAATCAACTTTTTTTTATTCTACTATTTGACCTCTATGGGATTTTTTTTTTCTTTTCGTAATATATTTAAATATCAAAACTTTTAGACCCTCAGCGAAATACTTTCTGATAAAATTACTGCGTGAAGGCATTTATGGTAAAAAAAAATTATTATGGTAATAGAACCAAAATATACGGTATTGAAACCATTTACGTGATAACGGTTTCCGCGCATATGGTAACGGCTGAGGGGAAATACTGGTTTTAAAAACTATAGTTCTTACTACCACACATTTGGTAAAACTTTTTTTTTTACCTCTATGGGATTTTTTTTTCTTTCAATGATGTTTTTAAATATCAAACCTTTAGACCCTTCGTGGAAAAGATCTTCTGGTAAAATTACCGCATTGAACAGTAAAGACATTTATGGTGAAGAAAACAAACTTAATTCTGCTAGTAGAACTAAAATATACGGTCTTTAAACCATTCTCAAGTTAACGGTTTTCGTTCATAGGGCAACAGTTTTGGGTAAATACTGGTTTTAAAAAAACTACAGTTCTCATTACCGCACATTTAGTAAAAAATACAATTTTGAAAAGTATATTTAACCGTATTAAGAGCAGAGATGGGCATTTGTCATTCAGAATAATGAATAAAGAATGATGAATAATTATTCAAACTCAGAATAATGAATAATGAATAAAGATTTATTCATTAGTCAGAAATATTTTGAATAAAGAATAAATCATTCATTATTCTTTATTTAGTATCCTTTATTCATTAGTCAAGAATAACTGAATAATTTCACTGGTCAACAAAAATGGGTACGGAATACTCTTGACTACGATTATGACAACTACAAATAAAACGTTAATCCTTTTCAAGTATATTTATATAATAGTTCAGAAAATTTACTTTTGTCTAACATGATGCATACTTTTGAGAAATGGTTACATGGCAAAAAAGCGTTTAATTTTTTAAGTTAAAATTTTATTTAAAAATTTAAAATAAGATTATCGTTTGCTTTCAAAAACTATAAGAAATTTTGTTTTATAGATTTTAGAACAAAATTTTAAAATGAACTTAAGTAACTAAACTGTTATAAACCTACTTTTTAGCACAACTAAGTATGCTACGCTGGAGTAAGTTAAAATAACATAAAAATAAATATTCATATTTGTCTTAGTTTTATTGTTAAATTGCAAAAATAAGACGTTTAAGAGCAAACGATGTTTTGCATCTCGTTATAGACAAAGACATATCGATTGCATTTTTCGCTGGTTATTCAAAATTTTATTCAGAAAAATTAGTCATGACTAATGAGTTTATTCATCAATCATTATTCAAAATTTTTTATACATTTGCATAATGAATGATGAATAATGACTAAATTTTCATATGAATAATCATTCAGAATAAATTTATTCTGAATAAATTTAGTCATGAATAAATTTTTTGTGAATGATGCCCATCACTGATTAAGAGTTTATAATTCTATGCTCTAAGGTGTGATGTTAAATTTTCGAAATTTTATTAACTAATAAATTCAACTAAAATAAATTTAGCTTTTTTAATATTATGACTAATAATATAAATTCATTAAAAATAATTTATCATAAGCACTAATATCAATTCCACTCATCAAGCATAATCATTTTTCTAAGACAAATATATGAATTTTTTTTTAAAACTTAGTAGAATTCGTTTAAATTTGTTTAAGAAACAAAATTTAAACTAATTACTATTTACTTTTTTTAGCGTTTTTTCGTATCGTTACATCTTGTAGGACTTCTTAAATTTTTTTTTTAAGAAACAAATTTTAAATTAGCTACTAATTCAAATTTTTTTTCAGCGTTTATTCGTATCCATATATGTTGTAAGACATTTTGAAATTTATTTAAGAAAAAAAAATTTAAACTAGCTACTAAGTTACATTTTTACCAACGCCCATTCTTACATCTTCTAAGAATTGTTTAATTATTCTAAGACTTATTTCAAGAAACAAATTTTAAACTAGCTACTTAGTTACGTTTTTCTTTAACGTCCATTTATATCTTTGCAACATTATGTTTTAGCCTACGCATTACATTTGCCTTGAATTAAGACATGACACATACGAGTTGATACGAAAATTGACAATGTCAAGTATAAATTACGAGCTTTAATCAAGGAAAAGTAGCACCAGGTCTGGTCAATGAATAATTCAATCAATGATTATTTAATTATTCATTTATTCATAATCACGTAAAAGAAAAAAAAAACTTACCTTATTGTCAAGTTTTTTTCTTCATGTTACCGATTTCTTTTGTGCTTGGTTGATAGAGTTTAATTTAGGCATATTAAATATAATTTCCATAAAATTTAATTTTACCACCGCTGAATTTTTAATTGAATATAAGAAAAATCTTTGAAACTTTTTTTGAAAGTTTAAGAAGACATAGTTATTAATATATTTTTGTACTGTGTGATTTAATAGCGCAAAAACCAGAAAATAAGTCTTTATGGCAAGTTTTTTTTAATTAGAGTGAACAAAAAGAATTAAAACACTATGGCGAATAACGATATTAAATAATGGATTATTGCAAATATAAAATGTTACTTATAAAATAAGTTCTTTGTGTGAATAATCTAGTTTTAATTTCTAATTTTATATGAGAAAAATCTTTGAAACTGACTCTTTACTGAAAGCTTAATAAAATATAGGTATTTATATCTTAATGTGTAAACCCATGTGGACCTAACGTGACATGTACTTCACGTGAATTACGACAATTTAACGAGAATTGAAACAGGCCTGTTTTCTCTTCAAGCAAATGTTTTTTTAATTCTTTTGAAAAATCATGTGGTAGCTAACAGAAGAAAATGCTCATTCAATTAAAAATAAATAACCATTTTCTTAATAGAAGCTTTTTACATGTCATATAAAAAATTCAGGCGTTAATGTGTTAATAACGAAAAACTATTCTATTTAATTACAACTCTAAGGTAAATAAAAAATAAAATAATATTTAAGTTAAAATATGAAATATTAAATTCAATTAAAGTAAGAATATTACTTATAAGTTCTTTGCGTAAAAAATCTAGTTTTAATGTTAAAGTTAATTTAAAATCATGTTATGTTAATGTAAAAAATCTAGCATAATGTTATTGCATTTTAGTAGACAAAGCTCTTCTCTATGCATAAATATAAATATTACCGTAAAAGTAAGTTAATGAGATTCGTCAGAAAAAAGGGGCACAAATTGAAATATAAGAAAAATTTTCATAAATTTTCAGAAAATTACAAATTAAAACACTTTTTTTGGTAACAGTAAATCTTTGATATTATAAATGTGTTTGACTTATAAATGGAACATTTTTTATTAATGATCATTCAATAGGAAAAAGGAAAATAAATATGTATGTTAGAAGTGACTTGTAGACTATTTAAAATAACCTTTAAAAGTAGTATCCTTAGTACCCATTAACGCAGTAGTACCCATTAACCCAGATGGGACAAAGTTTTCCTTTTTATATATTTTTTTTTCCCGACTCTCTAATTACGAGTAAAAATATCTTTTCGTATTTTTTAACTATAGAAAACAATCTAATAGTTGCTAAAAAAAATCTGTTATATTATCGAAATTATGTTTATACTAAAATATAAAATTAAAATTGCTAGAATTTCTTTTTCATTCATATAGAGAAATTTGTCAATAATTGATTTTGTAAATTAAAGAAATTTTAATAATGAATAACTGTTTCCCTCTTTAATATAACTGAAAATTTTGAAAAAATAATGCTAGGAAGTCAGCTGTGTTTGGAAAAACGTAGAAAAAGAGACCGGTATTTCATGCTGTATTTCACATATTGTAATGATAATTAAACTATTTTTCACTTATTTTGACCTAAATTAATATAGATAATGAAAAAATGAAAAACATGTTTAATAAAAGTTCTGAGTCAAAGGGATAAAAAGAAAATTTTATGATTTTAAAACACATGAATTCGGACTGTTATTTCTAATGTATTATATCTTCAAAAACTTATTTACTACAAAATCAACAAAATATGTATTTTTATTTAACAATTTATTTTAAATTGTATATTATTATCGTGTTTGACGACCAGAAAATAGTGAGAAAAAAAAGCAAAATATGACTCAACATACATGTTACATCTTTTACAAGCATCATAACTATATGTCAATAACAATAAATAAAATCTAGAATTATCTTTGATATATGTTATCAGTTTTATTAAGCATTTAAATGACCTATAGATAAGATACATTAAATTCTAGAATTTTTAATCAAAGACCTGAAGCAATATATCGACCCACATATCGAGGCGTCACACTCCAATAAATGTTAATTATTTTTGTTTCTTTTCTACTTTAGTTTGTTATGTAAAAAGAAATAAAATATTTTCACTCGTAATTTGTCGATATGCAAATATAGTTGTTAATTGGCAAAACTAAGCAATGTAAAAAAAAGTATAGTGTTAAAAAAATGACAGTGTTTTATTAATTTTTATGACATTTTCTTGGATTAAAAATTGAAAAAAATTGAGTTATTTTTGATTCCATTACAAAGAATGCAGACGTTTTAGAGAATCTGTTCGAGTCATGTGCTCCCGGTTTTATCTTGATTGCATTTCAACGTGATTTTATTTCTTAAATTACTGTCCTCATAAATAAATTAACATCGTTTCTTTAAACTATATGTGATATATAAATTACGTAAAACTCCGATTGTTAACTCAAAGGAAATGCAGAGTATAATTCATTATTTATCAATAGATTAAAAATGAATCATGTGAACATTTTTGATCAAATTATCGGATTTTCTCCTATAACATATAATTTAAATATTTCGAAGGATTAACCGAAATATTTTCGAAAAGCTACATTGCATTTTTTAAGTAAATTTACTTTTTTACAACGGATTCGTATTCTCAGTCCTCAAATTGAACGCAATCAAAAGAATATGTTACCAATAATTTAATAAAGAGAACAGTCGAGAGTTCAAACCCATAAATGCTGAGTTTAATTTTGGTTTATTCTATGTCTTAAAGCAAATCAAAACTCAAGCAATGCACATATTATGCAAAAACTTTCCACGTAAAAAATTATTTTTCATAGCTATTCATTATTTTTCATTATTTAGTTTTACAATGATAGGAAATAAAAATAATTGGTCCGAACATTTCCTATAAAATTAAAACTTCCAATTCACAGCTTTTTTTTAAATCTTCTGCTTGAAAACCTTTCTACCAAGCCCGTTCAAATTTTAAATTTTGTTATTTAAAATTAGGGAGTTTTTAAAAAGACAATACATTTTATTTAGTTCAAACAATTTATGATAGTTCGTTAATTATGCAATAACAGAAGCAAATCAATAGTCCAAAAAATTTAAATTTTACATGGAATTGTCTTTGGAGAAGCAATATGAAATTGCAATTTTGGGGCACAAACTTTCGATCATTCTCCGAACTAAACCTTTGGGGCTTTATATATATATATATATATATATATATATATATATATATATATATATATATATATATATATATATATATATTGCAACTGTAACACCCTTATATTCTGAAGGCAAAGAATTCTGATCTGTTGAAAAAAAGGTATGTTTATTCAGAGAATGTACGCTTTTGGGTAAATTTCTTTCTTTCGTATTTCGTCTTTTTTCTTGTGAAACTTTTGTATTACATTTATTTCTTAAAATATTGTCTATGGCAGCAGTTCAAGAAGGGTGATCAGTGGAACCTTGTGGTTCCGTAAGTTAGAAATCTATTTTTTTTAACCCCAAAGTGATTTTTGAAATCTGTTATTGTATTCGAATTAATAAGCGATTATTTATTAGTCTGACGACTCTTTATGAAATTATTTAAATAAAATTTCAAAATGAATTTTAAAAAAATATTTTTTATCATTAATAATATATTAAATTACTAAAAGGTTATTCATTTACAAAAGATTGCGTCAGTACTCCCCACCGAACTTTAAGATTCAAAATAAAAATTTTAAAAATTCAAGAATAAAGAATTAGTTTTTAGCTATAACCGATCTCACAGTTTATAACAGTTCTTTTTCCAAAAACCACAACTCAGCTAATTATATTGAATTTTATATTAGTATACGCCCGGGAAACTACTAGAATGCAAATAGTTGATATATCCACTGCAAAACATAAAACTTAATTATTGATAAAACAATAAAAAACTTCATTTTTCACTTTAAATGTTTTAAAATAATTTTTGTAGTTTCTGTACGAGTTAGCATATTCCCACTTGCTAATGAACTCTTTTAAATGTCAGGGTTACACTAAAATAAATTCGATCGTTTGGGATTCCGTAGCTGAAAAAAATTGGAAACCTATGGTCTATAGAAATTACTCAGCATATTTAGGGTAGGTTCCTAATGCTATTAATATTGAGTCTTTATTGCGATCATTAGAGCTAAGTTCATACAGGTATTCCGCTTTTTTTAAATTTGAGCACTGTACACGAGAATTACTCTCTCTCTCTCGCTTGGACCACTTGCGCTTTTTAAATTTTATTATTTCACTTATTAATTCATGTTTACAATGTGGAGACAGTCGGTCGGAAGTGTTTACTGTAAATAACTACGCCTTTCATTTTGACTTTGACAGAAAATGTCAATCTTTGCAATCCTATGTAGGCGTCCGCCTGACCCAAATACATTTCCTATTAAAAAGTGACCTTCTTACCCTTTAGAAAGCTTTTTTTTTCTAATTTAGAGAAAATAAAAGATGTGTTATTTTTAGAAAGTAAATAACACTCATTTTAGAAAATTAGTGCTCACACACTTAAACTTATTTTGATTTGGTAAATCTTTTTTATTTCAGTTCTTCATACAACTCAATTATTTTTTCGAAAAGTCTAATTCTTTTACATCAACAAAAGGAATTAAAAAAACATAGTTAAATTTTTAAGAACCAGATATTGGTTGGCTAAAAAAGTCTGATAAAATAACCGTACTGTATGTTCTTTTCTAACATAATTGCTTTTCTGGTGTGTGTGTGTATATATATATATATATATATATATATATATATATATATATATATATATATATATATATATATATATATATATATATATATATATATATTTATATATATATATATATATATATATATATATATATATATGTATATATATATATATATATATATATATATATATATATATATATATATATATATATATATGTATATATATATACGTTATTGAACATGTTGAACATTAATGGTTGTAAACATAGAATCGGGCCGGCTATAAAATAAAATAAAATATGTAAGACATTAAATAGAAAATTGACGTTGAATTGCAAAAGCTTTGGATAAATATAACATTTAATTAAAAAGAGTTTTGAGAATATAAATTTTAGCTTAAGTTCTAGTTTACTGTATTAAATTATAAATGTTCTTAAGATTAGAATATCATTGCTTAAACGCAAAATATTTGCATACCATATGGGGTAAATTATTAAATTAATTTTATGCGAACAACAAGCAAAATAGGGTATAATATTTAGGATGAAAATTATTTATCTATGTTGTTAAAATTGATTTTTGATATGAACTAAAATAGATGCGGTGCATATCTTGCTGGTTTAAAACTGCTGGTATTATGCAGAGGTCATGCTCTGTAACTAAATCAGCAAATTTCTCTAATAATAAACATTAAAATTAATTTTAAACGAGAAAGAAGCAAAATATGGTAAAATATTTACGTTATTTAAAGTTATTTAATATCTTTTTATAATGAACTAAAATATATGCAATGCATATCTTCTTTGCATACTGAGTCCTTAAATTTTAAAATATTGAACGTAGACAGAAGTAAACGTGATTGTGAAATTAAGATGCTTGTTGATATAACTCTCATAAATAAATTATTATTCTTAGATAACAAAACGAGGCTCTTTTCTTTTTCGTTAAAAGGAATGTCTCTTTACCGGAATACTTTATAAATCACGCTTAAAATATTAACCTTGAACCTTTTAACACATCTTTGACTTTAAAAGCTTTTTATAGGGTGTAACTCACTATTTTAACTGGAGATGATGAAGGGTGTATCGAGCTTTTGGTTCGACCAACCCTTATTTACATCCGATCGTCTGCAAAGAGTAAATGGATCTGGTTGGAATTCGTCTGTTTTTAGAACTAGAACATCGACGGGATGAAATGCTTTTATTTCTTTTAAGTGGGTGGATTTATTTGAATTTATGTAAATAAATCGAGACATATTTTACACACGTGGCTTAGAATGGAGTTTTTATAATTTTTAAAATATTCAAAAAATAGAAACATAGTGAAAGAAGTAAAAAGTATTAAAAAAATTTAGTATTTGAGACATTACATTAGAACAAGTCACATATAATAATAAATCAGAAGAACTCAATCCGTTTGCTCATGTGTGCATTATTATTAGATATTATTATTAAATAATTGCGCTAAGTTTGAACTATTAAGAACCAGTTAATATTCTAGAGTTCCATTCTTCAGCATCATCGGTCTGGGGCCCTGGCTTTCTCAAAGTGTCACTTCCGTTCTAACCTGTAAAGCCTTATTATTCTATTCTAATATATGTCCTGGTTATGCTACGCCATTGTGTATCAGGGCAAAGAGCTCTCGCTTTTTAAAAAGGTGACCTAGGCTCGAATCCCAACTATAGCCGATCAATGTAAATTCTGCTTTCATCCAATACCTCCTAGAAGAGAGAAGGCCTCATCACTAGTTATTATGCACAAGAAATTTGATCTCTTAGTAGTCCAAACGCAGTGATAGCCTTCATTACCTTCCACTGCGCCGTTTATGTTCGTAACGTCGGACAACTAAATTGATCAGAGCTGAGGTCTTCTTCTAGGAGGTGTTGTCTCATCTCGCACCGACCACAGTGTTGATGTAAAATATAATAATTTGAAGGATCATGGGTTAAACTTTCCTTGCTGTCAGGCTAACCGTGGGAAGAGTTTCGTGGTTTTCTTCTTCGTGCAGCTTAAATGCGGTTTGGATCCATCAAGAAGTCCCTCGTGTGGACTAGTTTGTCCCAATTATGTCAATGAGTTCCTTTGTCTTCTGGGATGGGTTCAAAATTACAAGACTATCGAGATTTACATTTATAGTCATAAACTCAAAAAGGGGTTGAGTACTCAAAAACAGTTGTAAAATAAAATTTTAATGTTCCAATATCCTTTTTCTACCATTATTCATAAGATGACCAAATTTTTTTTAAAAAAAACTTTATTTTTAAATAATTCAATAAATTTCTTAATATTTCACTTAATTTTTAAATTGTTTTAACCGATTCTAAAATAATTATCTTGATTCTTCCAACTTCGATACCTATCTGACTCGTCGGATAGGGAAAATAATGACTTTTATATCCCTATCGTAGGGATTTGCACTAGTTGGAAACTCAATATTTTACGCGTATGAGTATCTATTATGATACACTGAATATTTTTCTGCAAATAATGATTGGTTTACACTATATAAATCTACACTACTAGCACTTACGTTCTATCAATTAGTTATTCATTGACCGCTTATTTTAATACAAAAATTAACTAATAATGCATATAATTTTTTACTTAACCTTATTATTTATTTTATTAGACTAGTTTTAAGAATACTACGCATTTACGTATTTACTTTCATTTTTCTAATGCACGCTATTCAGCAATTTAGACCAACTCCTAATGGAGGATTGTTCATTTCACTTATAGATGCAGTCGTGCAACTTAAATAAGAACTTTGAAAATATTCATCATTAGTGGTCCTATTTTAATGTCCAGTAGAGCTTGAAGAAGAGATTCATTTAGCAGTTACGCTTGATTTTATGCTAATTATTAAAATTTCAATTCAGTCTCACACACTCTGGTAAAAAATAATCAACAATGCACTGTGAATATATCATCATTTTCTAAATAGGATACACCATGCTAATAACACTTAATCTGAAACTTCATCTAGACACAACCATGTATACCTATTAATAATGTAGCAGCACTATATCATTTAAATATATTTTAAATTATTTCACGATTTAATTAAAATATCATAAAAATTTAAGAGCAATAGTTTGTAAAAATAAGGTATTGATTTGTGAAATAAAAGAAAGCCTTATACATATCAGCAGGAGGTTGCTAAAAGTTTGTGTCATTAGCTATGTATTTTTTTATCAAATTCTTCAGAGATAGCTCTGAACACATTATTCCTGTATTTTTTGTTTACAAATTCGGTGTTTTTTATTTTCCAAAGAAGTCCGTAAGAGTGATTTTGATTTCTTCGACGGAAAGATGTTTTTTTCTCTTTTGGAATCAAAAAGATTTTGCTGAAAGTAGTGCTCTTGAAAATCTCAATTGATAGAGTTAGAGCGAACGGGATTCAATTTCTAGTGGATACGAATTCCGCATTCAGCTTGCACCGACCACAGTGCTGATGTGAAATATCATCAGTGGTGGACGAATCATGGGTTAGAGTTCCCTTGCCATCAGACTAACCGTGGGAAGTTCTAGTGGTCGACCTCTCCATATAGCGCAAATGCTGGTTAGCTACATCAAAAAGTCCTCCACGAGGGCAAAATTCTCACAATACTCGATCCAGGTGTTCCCTTGTCTTCTGGATTGGATTCAAAATTACAAGGTTACGGAGTTGAACATTAATAGTCGTAAACCCATAAAATTCGGTCCGCTGTTCAGCGACGGTTATAAAATAAAATAAAAAAATTTATAGAGTTAAACGATTATAGATGATATATCTTTTTAGCGTCTTCAGAATTTACAGTGTCTGTTAAACGACAACGGGTGAAAAATATGCACATTACATATTTTGACACTTTACATATTTTATGAGATATAAAGTTTAGGACTAGATTAAAATACTCGTTATATCTCATGTAGTTGACATATGGTAAATTCGTAGTTGTAGAATAAAAACAGGGCAATCCCTTGGTCAAACTTATAAGCATTTCAAGACATGGCTAGATATCAGGTTAAAACAAAAATAAATTAGAGTTTATGGTGTCTTTTTCAAATCAATAACATTTTGAGTTCTATCAGTGTGGTCTTATAAGTGCATTTTCTCTCATTTATCCAGCACCGTTTTGCATTAAAATAATTTTTAAGCAAATGAACACCGCGACGATTCTTAATTTCATTTTTTTTTTCATACGTTTTTCATGCTTCTAAAAAATTTTACTTATCTATTGTAAATGAAATCATAAATTTATTTAAACCACTTTGAAATGTATAATAAGAACATTAGCATGCATTTGAGCAAACCATTCCGGAAAATGTCTTTAAAGTGTTATCTCCCAGCCGATGCAGGAGCTTGTTTTGATATCAGAAGTTTAAAAGCCTGAATTAAAATTCATGTTATTGTAGAATTTGAAAAAAATACTATCTTTCCATCTATCTATTTTACTATCTATTTTACTTAAAATGGAAATTTCTGTTATATATACATGCTACCTCACATTAATTTCATTACTTTTTGTTCAAACATTACGCAAACCGCAGTACTTTAATGCAATATTCGAAGAGCTGGCATTGTAAAACTAATTTTTTTTTTCATTTCTGGGTCATATATTGGTCATAAAATGCAAAAATTAAATTGATAACGAAACACGCTTTGATCACTGGATCATACAACGCAAAATGCACATGATGTTACATAAATTATATTGGCAAAATCATCAGAGATCAGGGAGGTAATAAGTTCTAAATGGGGTTATCACTTTGATCACTGCAATACGAAACTTTGATTATTGCAATACGAACACATTTATGAGATGAATCATCACAATTGAAATTAAATTGCGTTTGAAATTTTGTAATAACTATCCAATAAATACCCGAGTAGGTGGGCGGTAATAAGTTCTAAAGGAAGTTAGGGATTGACCTTAATTCACATTTCGTAAAATTGTTCTTATGTCACATTTTTTAAAATTTTTTAAACTTATTCTTCTTGTCACAAAAATTGTCACACTTCATTGTTCCTACTCCTTGTCACACGTCACGTTTTGTAATATAAACATGTAGTATTTGCAGTTCAGAAACTAATCATTTCACGCTAGAGATTATATTTCAAGATTTATTTTTAGAATTTAAATTAGTCTTTTTATAAAATTAGTAACATTACACTAAATCCAGCATTTCACATGATTAGTTGTGCAATTATTTTCTATGGAATAAGATTGATATTGCAGCAAAAATCATAATAAATCAATAATAATAATCATGACATTATGATAAAAGACTGATTTACAAACTCTAGCATTTTGAGAATTTAAATGCCTTATGCATTAATTTGTTATTACTTTTATTTTCTCATTTCAGATTATTCGAATTTAGGTAAAAAAATCAGCGTTACTTATGTTTAACATGTTCACTGTCGATCTTAAATCAGCCCGTGATAGACAATGCGTGATAGTATCACGCGTTGTTAAGAATGTAATTTTCAAAAAAATAAAATTTGAACTTTTAATTAGGATTAAATAAAACCTCAATCAGCATAAAAATTTTTGTTTACGAAATATCAATAAGAATACAAAATGAAATCATCATAACGAAACTGCATTTGACATCATTTTAAAATAAACGTAAAAAAAAATAATATAAAGAAAATATAAAAAATTATCTAAAAATAATATCATAAAATAATATAAAACAATCAAAGAATGATATAAAATAAAAAAATAAAGAAAATGCAAAAAATATTATTAAAAATAGTATAAAAAATAGTATAAAAAATAGTTTAAAAATAATGTAAAATAATAATATAAAATGTTTCTTAATCTGCTAATTTTTAAAGTTTTTTTAAATTGTTTAGATCTAATTATCCCCTTGTCTTAAAACTATTACAATTTAAGGAACTCCATCCTTCTTTTGCACATCCCTGACATCAATTGTGGAAGGCTACTTACTGTATTGAAGGTTTCGAAAATTGATACATTATAAAATGAAATCTTTTCATGCTTATGGTTTCAAATTTAGTGTATTTTTAGGAAAAAATAAGTGAATTAATGATTGGTAGTGAATAAATCACCTCAACCACAAACCACTTTATCATTTTTCTTTTACTTAAGAATCAATATAAAAAATCATAAGAGCAAAAGGAATTTTGTAATTCCACTTCCTCAAAAAGTGGTTTGAATGTTTTTTACAAATCGAGAGTTGGAAATTATTACAGTATTTGAAATATATAAATATGTACCGAATAGAAAATAATGAGAAAATTAAGAAACCAGCTCTTAAAAAAATCAAAATATTGGTATCATAAAACTAGGTGCATAGATTAGGCATACATTTCCTTTGTTGAGTCTTAAAGTTCGTCATGAAAGTAAATTATTTTCAATCAAATGCAGGTGAATGCTTAATTTTGTTTATATATACTCTTTTTTGTCATTAAATTGTCTTGAAACGTTCTAGTAAGTTAAAATGTTAAATCACTTTATATTTATTTTTTGGTGTAACTGTATTTTATTTTGAAGGCATGTTTAAATGCAATTAAATTAAAATTAATAAATCAAAATAATCTAAAATATAAAAAATCAAAGTTCCCCCCCCCCCCCCAGCGGGCCGCGGTAAAATTATCAAACGTTGACAGGTCCGCCGTGATAAAAAGGTTGGGGAACACTGCTCTAAGGTATCAGGATAAAAAGGACCAAATTTTACCCATTTAATAAATTGTATCACATTTACCAAATTTTATCGCATATTATAAATATTTTATCATTAATTTTACCAAAATCATTGCCAAAGCGCTTCGTTAAAAATCACCCAACTTTTTGGTGTTCCAATAGAGCCGAAACACGGTAAACTTTACCATATTCTGATAATTCTGACCATACTTCTTTTTTCTCAGAGTATAAGAGAGCAAACTTGATCGCAAAACCTTTCCTCTCAAGTACATTAGAATTTCTCAAAGGTCACACGTAGTTCTCGACATTTTATTTTCTCTACATATAATTTCATAAATTTGATTGACCGCCGGCGCTGATTTCTAATAAGAGCATCATTATGAGGTATTTATAACTGATTCTGTTGTTTTGAATCAATGGCAGGGGTTAGGTTTATTGGATTTAGGCCTCGCCTTAACCAAAGACAATGGAGTTTTTGTAAATTGATATGCCGAATCGCACTTTAGGCTAATGAGTTTGAAAGAGAAGAGTGGATTTTAGTTTCACTGTTTATTTTTTCTTGAACTTTTGCGTGTTCTGCCTTGGGTCAAGCGCGTTAAAGAACTCGGCAGCACCTGTTGAAAGCAACCACACGGATTGATCGACCCGGGAAAAAAAATCATATGCGGCAAACTTTTTTTTTTTTTTTATTTATTTCTTTTCGGTTTCTTCGATTTAATATCTGATTATGGGGCTAATTTGTTTTTATGATAATAAGATGCTCTGTTCGGATGCAAGGTTTTGGTTTCATGGTTGCTTAAAGTTGGTTAATTTTATTGCCTAAAGAAGTGAATTGTTTCAGTTATTTTCTTTAATAATACCTTGTTTTGTTTTGTTTTTTGAAAATTATTTTTGAATGAGGAAATTATTATTGGTGATGGTTTTGTTTTGGATAATTAAGACTGCAATATCCTGTGAAGCGATGATAAATTCTTGGATAACGTGACTGATTAATCTTAGTTTTCTAACAACGAATTTTTTTTTTGTGAAAATATCTGTATGTTGTGTTTAATTTTTAAGGGTAATTTGATTTTTTTATTATTTAAATTTAATTTTTTTTATAGTTTTATACTTTAATAGTAATAAATTTCATAAGTTTCGAGTCAGCAAATTTCAGAAATTCAGTGTTTTGTCAAGTATATTTTTAAATATATAATTAATTTTTGATTACATTATATTAGTTGAAATAGTCTGTCGAAAACTGTTTCATAGTCATGTTTTGATCTAATAACGATTTTAAAATTTTCAACATAAGTATTATTTATATTTTATATTTTACTGTGCTTTTCATTTACTTAATAAAAAATAATTCTAATATATATTAATGTTATTAGTATTAGAAGAAAACCACGAAACTCTTCCCACGCTTAGTAGCCTGACAGCAAGGAAAGCTTAACCCACGATCCTTCAAATATATACTAATCGAATCACATTTTAATTTGTTTTATAAAAACATCTGATTATATAAAACACTTATGTGTATAATATTAAAAAAATAATTGACGAAAATTGTATTGAATACCTAAGTCATTGACATATATAAGAATTCGAAAGACTAACAAATTCTCTTTAAACAAAGTATGAATTAAAAGAATTATTATTTTAATGCCAAGTTGCAATTTCCATTAACTATAAAATACTACACAGTAAAAAATTACGAATAAAATTCGGGTAAACGTCTATTTCTCACGGAACATGTTACGGAACCAAAAATCTAATATACCATAATTTTTATCGCAATGATTACCGTAAAATAAATATTCCTATAAAAATTACGATATAATATTTTGCAAAAAAAATTAGATTTTACGGGTAAAATGAATTTTACGAATGATGCAACCAAAGTGCCTGTGCTTTATACCATAATTTGATTCGGAATTTTTTACAGTTTAGGTAATATGTAAAATATTAATTGTTTCATAATTTAGCATTTTATCTAATGTCGGATTTCGTAAAATGACGATAACACATATATTTGTTCTTAGAAATGTATTTTCTGCTTTTATTTGACCAAGTGAAGTCGGGAAGATTTATAAGTCTTCTATTCCGTACTAACTTTTACCCATTAGTGCATAGCGTCGTTAGCTGTTCTTCTTAACGCTAAAAAAAAAGTACGACATGTGTTTCATTATTAAGATTAATTTTGCAAAAACAAGGTAATTTTCTATCTATCATTATATGATAATGCTAAATAAATATAAACTTTTTGCGCTGCACAAAACCTTTTAAACTGCACTCCAAAAAATTCCTTATCAAATTGCGGTATAAAGTACCGGCATTTTGGGAGCATCCTCTGTAACATCTATTTTTACCGTAAATTAATGTGAGGTAAATTTTACAGTAGTATTTTTTTAATTAGAGGAATTCAGAGATTTTACTTTAATTAATACGGTGAAAATTATGGTATATCAGATTTTTTTTTTCTGTAACATGTTTCAGTAAAAATGAATTTTACAGTAAAAAGTACCTGCACCCTAAATGGCGGCACTTTTAATTGTAATTTGATCCGAAATTTGTACAGTGTGGTTGGTAACGTAAATAGATATTTACTTGGCATAATCTAATTTGTACTACTTCCAATACGGAAAATGACGAAAACGATGCAAAATGTGCACAACATCACTATTTTCGGTTCTTATCCGAAGGCATAAAAATGTAGACTTCGGGCCCCATAGGTGGGCCGCCACTATAATAACCCACACTAGCTCAGTTCGTTAATAATCAAACATTTTAATTACTATAAAATAAGAATTACAAACACAACACAAGACAAACATCAAAATCACTTATTTCTACATCTACTCAAAACAGTTTGTGAGAGAGTCCGAGAGGATCATGGGTGAAGTTTTTGTGTAGCGCCATCTTGCGGGCAAACCAAGCATTACACTACCACTTTCTTTTCGTATACGTTTTAGTAGACCACTTTTTGCTGTTAGTCATTAATAAGTAAAATAATGCATTGATTTTTCAGTTTAATTGTAACTCTACTATAGTTAATAGATATACGTTTCTGAGATATTCTACGTTATTGCCGTAAGAGTTTAAATAACCTTAATATATATATACATATACATATTCCTCTTCACTCCGAATTGGAGCATAGGGCTTCTATCGCAGCTTTCCATCTCACTCTTATTTGTGGATAGATATTTTGCCTCTCGCTATGTTTTTCCTGTTGTTTTCACTTCGTTTACTTCGTTACTAATTTTCATTCCCTGCGCTAATTATTTTTAGGTCTTTATCTTTATCTATCGCCCTGAGGGTTCCAATCAAAAGCTTGTTATACTTCAAATTTTTCAGGTTTACGTAGAGCATGACCAATCCATTTCAGTTTTCGTTATTTAATTTTTAATATAATATATAAGCTTTTAAAATCTTATCAAAACTAGTGTAGCGAGAAAAAATATTATTTAAAATATTTCATTTCAAAAAATTTAATATAACTCTCAAACAGGTCATATAAAGAAAGGATGAACTTCGTGTTGTATATGAATAAAGAAAAGGCCACACTGTAAAATAAGTCCTAAAAAATTACGGTAATAAGTACTCGGCTGGGTGCCAGTATTTTTAACCGTAAAATTTTTAATATAAAAAATTTGATATAAAGTATATTTTCAATTATGTTTACTGAATCTATAAATTACTGAATTCTATAATTTTGTGTCCCATTCACAACATTTCAGCTTTTTGTATGCTCTTTTTGTATGCTCTTTTAATCAGCATTCTGCGAAATTAACAACAATTTCCATCATTCCTAAATAAATTCCACCATTAAAGTAATTTTGCCACGGTGACTTCCTTTTTCAAATCTCTTATAGATTAAATAATAGAGTACATAATCACATTACGTGTCAAAATTTCTAACTATGTCACTTTCATTGTAATCCGCATCGCCGCTGTTATTTTAATAAGAAACTTCGTGTTTCGAAAAATTTAGTACAACTCTTTAACAGGAAACCCCCATTAGTTTTTAATTTTATATTTAAATACTTAACGAAAACGAAAATAAAAGAAAGAAAGAACGCACTTTACCCTATATATGATTAAAGCAAAAGCTGTAGAACTGGAAAAAAAATGCTTAATTTCAGAATCAAAATTACGGTATGCTTGTTTAGGTGACATTGTTTTAGCTTTATTTTTCCGTACTTAGATCTGCTTTTTTAATCAATATTTTTATCTTTATTGTATTATTATTTGTTGTATTAACATTTGTTGTTATAATGTTAGTTTAAAAGGAAGACATTGTATTGGATTTGCAATCATTCTTAATAATTGTTAAACACATTGAGTTTTGATCGAATTAGGAAAATAATGTAATTCCTGCGGAACCTAAATAAATTCTATAATTGAAGTCTTACTATATCTAACTCCCTTTTCTAACGAATCAAAAATAGAACGCATAATCTCAAAATTATCAACATTACATCTTTACATTCTCAACTTTTACTGCATCGTCGCATATAATTTAATTAAAGAAAATGTGTTTTGAATCATCTTAATCTTCAAAGGCGGACCTTGTCATGAAATAGCGATTTTTCAAAACGGTCCTAGAACTTATCGTGTTTTTGATTAAAATAAGAAGAAAAAAAATAATCTAATTCCATGGAAACCTAAATAAATTCCGACATCAAAACAATTTTTGCTAAATCCAACTCCATTCAGATCCGATAAAAAAAAAAAAAAAAAAAAAAAAAAATAGAATACATAATCTCATAAAAAAATTGCATTACGTCTTAAGTTATCCAACTTTTTATCGCATCGTCGCTTTTATTTTCAAACAAAAACAGAAGAACACTTTCGTAAATGTGACTGATTTTTAAGATTAAATCTGATCAGAATGCGTAAAGGTATGGTAGAAAAGAATAAAAACTTCAATCGAATTTTAGAAACGTGTTCGATCCAATCAAACAAGGCAACGCAACGAAGCGTATCTGGGTGTCCGTAAACTAAGGGTGAGTTCGAAGAAGAATCCTTCGAACTTTATTTACACTCATGAATTACGCATATAGGATGTTAAAATTAGTAAGTGAGTGTATAGAGAATGACTTTAAAGTGCATGTATTACTTTTGTTTTAAAAGCTAAGCACCTTATTTACTCAAATGTATTACAAAGCTTTTTTCTCTCGGCGTGGGATAGTTTTTTTTTAAAAAGAGAAACTGTCGTATTTGAAGGTAAAAATGTGGGTTATATATTCAACAAGGTCGTAATAATACTGTGTAAACAACAGCCGTTATGGTTAAGTGCCGTGTGGTAGGCGATTATTGTGTATGTTTCGATTGCAAGGTTTGAAATCAGGGTACGTGGAATGCGTCGACAAGAAATTAAAAAGAAATATTGCTTCTCATTACGACGTTGTCGTGCTGGAAGGTATTATATTAAATAAATTTACTTACACTAATTTATTTACAATAGCTTCAACTGCATCAACTTAAAAAAAAAAAAAAACTGATATTTTTCACATTGGAAAATAGTTGCTGTTCTAGGTTTCTCATAACGTACACATTTCGATTAGATCAACTTCAACACCACAATCACAAATGAAAAGTTATAAGAGTCAGAAAAAATTAGGCTGTCATAAGCATTAATAAAAAAGTAGCACAGCAAGATCAAATTTTAAAAAAAGCAGACGATGATTTTGGAACTTATTTGAGTTGATTGTGTTCCAGACTGAGTTTTTTTTTTTTTTTCTTTTTTACCAACCAGCGAGCATTTTTTTTCAAATATTTTTATCTAATATTAATTTTTATGCATGTTCTTTTTATGATTAACTTATAAATAATTAGTGTCTTGGAATTGATTTTAATATAAATGTGAATACTTGAGAAAGAAAAGAATTTTGAAACATTTTAAGAAAAAATCTATATTTTCTGGAATTGAAAACTAACTAAGTCTAACTCATTGGACTAGAGGACAAATATCAATTGATGCAGTTTTTGCTACCCATGATGATGGTAGCTTTTCATGGAACTCTATCCAGAAAAAATTTCATTTAATCAATAAGTAACCAATGATCGCAATAATGCGATCGTAATTTCTTATCTTTTCTAATTTTTCTCCATTATATATATTTTTTAATTTTATACGCATTATAACTAATTGTTGATTTTTAATTTTAAATACCATGGCAGTTATTTTCACGAAAGGATTTTTAAAAAAAATAATAAGCATTGATATCCGTAAGTTATTATATGTAAGTGTTGAGTATAAAGTAGTTATAAGTGTTAAATATAAGGATGTAATAAGTATTGGTATTTGCAAGTTACTACATGTTACTGATTTATGTAAGTTGTTATGTAGTATAGGTGGTGTAATAAATATTGGGAAATGCCGTAGAATGCTCAAAACCTTTATCCGTGAATATAAAATTACGTGAATTAATATGAATCTATTCAATGAGTTTTTAAACAAACTTAAATAATATCATTCATTTATTCAATGTTTATAAGTCACATGTCCCCGCTGTGTACAACTCCATACTTTGGTACTTTAGGAAGTATTTAACCACATGTTTTTAGTAGTATTCAAAATGATTTAAATTTGCTTAATTTTTTGCTTTTTTAAAGAAAAAAAACTAATTTTGTGCCTATAAGGTTAATTGTTAGTTTTTTTTTTAATTCCTATGCTCTATCATATGTTGTTGTAAGTAATCATCTCTATCACAGATGTTTTTTTTTTTTTTTTTTTTTTTTTTTTTTGTAGTGTCAAAAAATTCGCTTAGAGTTGACTTAATCGATGCTTTGACCTTATTTAATCGTTTGATTTGATTGACCTTATTTAAACCGTATTTTTTTGCCTTTTTGTATTCTTTTTAATGTAAATGTATTCTTTTTAATTTAAAGTAAATATTCCAAATTAATTGTGAGTGTTATTAAAAAAATTCTCTTTCTTAAAAATATCCACAAAAATTACAGATTATTTTTTCTAAATCCATTGGGAATTCAGTAGCAATATCAAATTCCTTCATTCTTCCATATTACAAAAAAAAAAATCTTCTCAAATTTGAACTTTTTAATACCAATTCAATGCTAACATGGAAATTAATTTTTGGCCGAGAAGTGATATGGTTAAAAGTTACGAATTTTTATCGAATACAAGAAGGTTTTCTCATGCTTCCAAAATCATTTTAAATCCTTCTAAATTAAAAAAAATCATTGAAAATTACAATATATTTTTTTAATTTAATAGTTTTTTTAAAATCTAATAATGATATCGAATGATCCAAATGATCCCATTTTTTTTCTAAATTAAAAAAAAAAAATCCTTCCAAAATTCCAAGTTTTTCTTCCTAATTCAATGAAATAAATTTGTTACAATAAAATGAATTTGGTCAATAAGAACTACTCCACAAGGCATATTTATTCTTCCAATATCATTGTAAATTCTTCAATTAACTACTCATGATTGAGAAATCCACTAAGCATATTTTTTCTTCCAATATCATTGTCAATTCTTTGATTAAAAAAATATCTTCTATAAGTCCACAATTTTCTACCTAATTTAAAATTTCTATGGAAATAAATTTGTAAAAAAGAAATAAAATAGATTTTAAAAAAGTTACTCATTTTTGAGGAATCCCGAGAGGCTTGTTCATTCTTGACTTGATCTATGGTTTATTTAATCGTGGTCTTCCTCAAGGTCGATTAAAACTGAAAGGTACTGAACAGGTTGTTGATGTGAAATGAAAGTCCAGCGTTGAATGTGTGGGTCAAAGGTCACTGAGAAACTAATATTTTTCTCTGTTTCGGCCACCTAAGCGAACTTCGACTACCGCACGATGGAATTTGCAGATGCCATTGAAATCTTTTCTTGGGTTTCGCAAAACAAATAATAATTTAATAAATGTATCTTAACTTTTTATTGAAATAAAAGAAACATTCCATTAAATTAAAGTCAAATAATTGCGATAAAATGTTTTCTAAATAACTAATTTTAACGTTATAAATGTTTTCGTTATATTTACTAACAAATAGAATGATTTTTATTATAGTTATCATTATCCATTAAATTAAAGTCAAATAATTGCGATAAAATGCTTTCTAAATAACTAATTTTAACGTTATAAATGTTTTCGTTACATTTACTAACAAATAGAATGATTTTTATTATAGCTATCATTATCCATTAAATTAAAGTCAGATAATTCCGATAAAATGCTTTATAAATAACTAATTTTAACGTTATAAATGTTTTTGTTATATTTACTAACAAATAGAATGATTTTTGTTATAGCTATAATTATCCATTAAATTAAAGTCAGATAATTCCGATAAAATGCTTTCTAAATAACTAATTTTAACGTTATAAATGTTTTCGTTATATTTACTAACAAATAGAATGATTTTTATTATAGCTATCATTATCCATTAAATTAAAGTCAGATAATTCCGATAAAATGCTTTATAAATAACTAATTTTAACGTTACAAATGCTTTCGTTACATTTACTACAACAAATAGAATGCTTTTTATTATAGCGATCATTTGTAAATGCAACGATTGTTTTTTAATGATCTTTTTTTTCTCTTCAATTTTAGTGTTTAAACAGCATTCTTTCGGGTGATAAGATGTACATTACGACTTACGGATTTTACGATACTCTTTATAATAATATTAGTTACTAGCTTTAAAATGTAAAAAAAATCGATTAATTTAAAAATGCGTAGAATATAGAGTGGTCATTGTTATTTGGAATGACATACTTTCGGACGCAAATTCCAGTGGCAAATTGCAGTCAAAAATAACAAATTTACAATTATTAAATTTCAATTACAAATTTACAATATTACATAAACATACTCCTTCCTTTTAGTGGTGTAGAGGGGTGTGTATTTATGCAGAGAAAGTATTTGTTACTAAATACAATAATTTAAAATATGTGCCTGAATTAATTCACATATTTTAGGTGAATCTTTTTAAATAGTAAAGGTTGGGCTGTTTAAAAAAAAAGGCGCATTGAGAAAAAGTAAAATTTACCGTGCTTCTGGCTTTATTTAAACACCAAAAAACTCGGTAATGTTTACAGAAGTGCTTTAATAGAAGTTTTGGTAAAATTAACAATGAAATATTGTTTTATAATATTTGAAAATTTTATAACATTTGAAAATTTTATCATTATATTTTAGAGCATAGCATAAAAATGATTTATTCGGTTAAATGTACTTTTCAAATTTGTATTTTTTGCTATATGTGTGTTAATAAGATCTATAATTATAAAAATCAAAATTTTCGGTATATTGAACACGAACCACGTGAACGAAAAAATTATCAAATAAATGCTTTAAATACCACATAGTATACCACATAGTTTTATTAAGTAGAATTATGACTTTTTTACCTCTCTCTTTCTCTCTCCCCCTCTCTCTCTATTTATTTAGTTTAAACATCATCAGACGTAATTCCATGTCGTAAGCGAAAGATGAAGTTAGTATAATCTTCAGAAATAAACAGTAGAATGTTTTTTTAGTGCCTTTTCCTAAAAAGTACTTCTTTGTAATAAAATTTCCTAGCGTCACATATGAAAATACTATTATTATTTCGCAAAATATTATGCTATCAGCTAAAATAACCTTTTTACTAAAATTGACTGAATACTCTCATAAGTGTATTTTTTAAAAAAAACAGCGCATCAAATAATTTGCATGGATCATTTCCTTCACATGCACATTAAAAATCTAATATTTATACTTTTTGATTAAACCACGTCAATGTACAGGTTGTTCTTTGGTCACTGCCCTTGATATATGTTTTTTAGAATCTTTGGCGAAGTAAAATAAAGAAGGTTTACACACGGAATTTTAAATGAATATTTAAGCGAGAAATAAATTAAAACGATATCGAAATTTTATAACCGTCGTTGAACAGCCGACCCAATTTTGGGTTTACGACTACCAATGTTCAACTCCATAACCTTGTAATTTTGAGCCCCCTCTAGAAGACAAGGGAACTACTTAATCAAGTACAGGAAGAAATTTGCCTTACTGGAGGACTTTTTGGTCGAACTAACCTGCATTTGTGTTACATGGAGAGGAAAACCACAAAAATCTCCCATGGTTATCCTGATGGCAAGAGGACTCTAACCCATGATCTGTCTACCAGTGAGGAAAATTTACGTCAGCACTGTGGTTGGTGCGAGCCGGGTGCAGAATTCGTATCCACCCGGTTCAAGTCATTGGACGACGAGCGCTTTATTCCCTAAGCAACCACGAGACTGAATTTAAAGACTGAATTTATTAAATTGACTTTATCACTAGGTGAAACTTTAAAGTGTTTCGATTAATCGTCATCCAATTTCTCATTGTTTTATCCAGCAAATTGCTGGATTCAAAACAATTTTTTTTTTTGTTTAGTTGTTCTAACATTTTTCGGTGTTTGAAGTCTGTCTGTTCCTGTAGGGATACGTTAGAAGGGAACTGCAATGTGAATTCTTTTTTCTTTAGATTTTTTACTAGGATTCAAAACAATATGTATTTAGAATGATTATTACGGGACACCTTTACTTGAAAAAGAAATATCTAAAAGAATAAGGGAGGTGGAAATATTGTTTTTGTTTTAATGGTACTATCATTATTATTTTTATTATTTTTTTTTAAATTAATGAAAGCATTGACAAACATTTAATTTTATTTTATTTTAATGCATTAAAATGCACGTCAAGTATTAAAATGCACGTCAGTGCATATTTTCACTTTATTTTGAAATCATGCAATAGAAAAAAAAACTATTATTCACTTAAGTCGATAAATAAAAAAACAGCTATTCCTGTTACCATCTTGAATTTTAAAAGAATCAAACTGGAAAAAAAAAAATCTAATGGGTATACTGCTCATAAAATTACGATACAACTTATAAAAAAAATTATGTCTGAAAATAAATAATCTAATAAAGTATCCTAATAAAATAAAACATTAAAATGTTCATGAATGATCTGTTCAAAGTCACTCACCGAATTACCAATATGCAAGTAAATGCATTCAATTATTTAAGTACTACGCATTTAAATATCTGAAAAAAATCACTTCTTATTCATAGAGCAAAGGCAATCATTTTTCAAATTAACTTTCTCCCTACTGTTTATCTATCTGTCGGTCAGGAGGTATTGAATAAAAAATAAATAAATTAAAAACAAGGACGCCCGTGCACCAATTGGGTTAGCAAGACTGTGACCAGAAAAGGACAGGAAAAGGGACTCGTCGGCCTCCTTTATTTAACTGACCAAATGAATATCGTTTGCGAAATCTTTTGTGTTCTTTTTTTTGTTCGCCATTTTCTTTTTTTAGTTAGGTTGTGACAAGTTCCATCGGAAGTCTTCTTTGAACTTAAGAATTTGTGTGGTTTATTTTGTTATTTTTTACATTTATTTTCTTATTTAATTACTCGAATCCCCTTTGGTGTATGTTGATCGTTGATTGATTTTTTCCTGCTTAATACCTAAGGGAAAAACGAGTTTTTTGTTAAGGAAAGAGTAAAGCTTTGATGAAAAGTCGAGGTGAAAATGAAAGTTAAAATTTTAGTAAGGTTAAAAGTCTTCATTCATTTTTTTTTTATTTTTATTATTAAATTTCTTTGAGAAAATTATTTTTTTTTTAATAAAAGAAACTCAATTTTTTTTTATTAATTTTGATCTTAACTAGCATCAGTTCATGAATTAGTTAAATATGTATTAGTTTTTTAAGAAAAAAAAACATTTTTCATTGTTATCTTTAAATATCGTTTAATTTTTTTTTCAACATTTAAATTTAAAATATAATTATATACTATCGTCTTTATTATGTGTAACACTAATGTGTATATTGTTTAAAAAAATTATTTTCTTGCGTTGGCAATGAAAAGATGAGAGAAACTTAACTGTAAGCCAACAGAAATAAAAATTAAAAGCAAAATAAGGCAGAAGACAATATGAATAAAGCACAAAATAAAGTGCATCACTGCAAACTTTCAATTGTGCTTTATTTACGTTTGTTTTTGTCTTAGTCTTCAAACCACGAAGTATACCGTACCCTTTGTTGGAAAAAGACAAATTCTTAATTTAAACATACTGTTCAACACTTTTGTTTCAATTATGCTTATATATATTTACACAAGTAACAGAATAATTTAGAGCTACATTTATTTTTAATGATTTTTAATAATTATGTAACGCTGGGAGAAGGATGTATTTTTTCAAGATAACGACCTGATATAAGTTGCTCATTGTCTTATTTTTTAACTTTGATTCACTACTTCCATTTTTACCTACTTTCTTACTAATCTTTTTTTATTCATTTTCTCATCTTTTTCTTTCGTTTTTACACATTTTACGAATTTATGTTAGAATAAAATATTTAAAACTATAGGGTCTCTAAGCACTCAAGTTTGTAATTGTGTATGTAAGAAAATTATATGAATTATTTATCTCAAAATTGTTATTTCATAAATAACATTAGATGTATGCTAATCAAATCAAAATATATATAAATGAAGTAAAATTTTTATAATTCAAAGGTTTCATATGATAAACACTGCAAAAATTCCGGATCAATTTACGGTACAATGTATTGGCACTTTGGGTGCATTATCAGTAAAATCCATTTTTAACGTAAAATATTATACCGTAATTTTTATAGTAACACTTATTTAATAAGAGTCATTTAGAGATTTTGCTGTAATTACTACTTTCTAAAATTACGATTTATAAAGCTTTTGTTCTGTAACATGCTCCGGCAAAAATGGATTTTGAGGTTAAAAGTACCAGCAACCTGAGTGCTGGTTATTTTCAACGTGATTTGATTTGGAATATTTTACAATGCATACACGTTACATATTTTTTAAATATCATTTAAAAAAGTATATCAGTCAGCACGTTCCAATCTAAAACACGTACTTATCCAGCATGCAGACAAAATCAGTAAAATTGTCGAGCAATTTGAAATCAACAAGGAAGTAGTTCCGGGGTTTTGCGGGGGATTGGCCTTCCTAAAAATATAGAATTTTGCAGCTAACTTGTAAGTTAAACATCACAAAAATTAAATATTGTTCTAAATTAATGATATTGTAGAAATTAATCATGGGAGGAAAAAAAATGTCAACAACATAAAGAAGTTATTATACAAAGTGACGCACTCAATCGTTATGAGTACTAAGCACGTGCGGCTGAAAGCGTGATCAAAACTTAATCTTTTTTAAACAATTGCTAATAATTGTTGATTAGATAAAAATATTTAATCATTCATGTCCAGTGAAGATTTTTTTTAAATGCATTTTGAATAATTATAAAAAATATAGTAAAATATACTAGAAAATTATCAAAATCAACTCTGACTGAAAACTTATCGTTTTGCTTCGCAATCTTTCAATTTTAAACGTTTCATAAGAACCATAAGAAATATCAAATTAGAAAATTATTTGAGATTAAATAAAAAAAAAACTAATTTTACTCGTGTATTGATAAACTACATTTCTAAATTGCTTAGAGACGAATACGCTTTAATTTCCATTGTTGGCAATTATATACTTCGGTATAATTTTGCTTCTTTTTAGTGGAAATTCTCGTTCCGATTTGGAAACAATACTAAAACTGTGTGATTTAAAAATGTAACCTTTTAAAAAAAGAAAAAAAGAAAAAAAAAACGTGGCTCATCTTTACGATGATTTTTTAATTGCATTCGTTACAATATTTACTCAATAAATTATTCAAACAAACATATACAGATAAATTTAAAAAAAAAAACAAACTTTTACAATTAAATAAGTAAAGCAAAAAAATTATTGATATTTTAAACAAGCTTAATAGTTTTCTTCTTGGCAAAGCGTCTTTTGAAAAAAAAAAAATTTATTATAATATAAATGGAACATATGAATTGTTTTATCATTGATAAAAAAATAATCAAGATATGGATACATTTGTTGTTGTTTCTAATGATACTTGTCAATTAACTAACAAGCCTGCTTGGTTATAAATTGAATAATGTAAATTAAACATATAAATTGTTTTATCATTGACAAAAAAAAATCAAGATACGAATACGTTGTTGTTGTTGTTTCTAATGAAACTTGTCAATTAACCGGCAAGCCTGCTTAATTAAACCAAGCAAATTAAAGGCAGAAGTTGAGCTTCTTGTTTCCAGTGGCGCCATCTATGGCCAAGAATATTTCTTCAATCATAGCCCGTTTTAAAAGGTGGACCCATTCGTACATCCATTCATCCACAGATCGTAATTTTGACCTGAACCAGAGAATGATCGATTTCCAATTCAGCACCCCAGATGTATTGATTTGTTATGGGACTATATTGGAGAGCTTTGTGCCCCAACAGATTTAACGTGCACCAATTACCAGTTACTGCAGGAGGATCATACTCACGACCTCTTGGACATGGGCCCTACGCCCAACCCACCAGGCTATCCTGGCCATTGGATGTGTACTCTTGTGTATTTGTTATACTTATTTTATACTTATTTTATACTATATTTTGTATACTAATTTTTTATTGCAATTTTGTTATCTTTTTTTTGCCAATTCTAAAGTGAATGTTTGCGACAAAGGCAATTTAGTGTCTAACATCATACATTCCTATGCTATATCAGTAAAAATAAGCAATATCCAACCATTCGTTTCTTAGTTGTTGTTTACGAGCGCCTTTATTGTTAGTAAACAAGTAAAACATACTTTAAATATCTAATTTTTTTACCAATTTCTGCGCAGAAATAATATTTATGCTTTAGTTTTTGCTAGAATATGACTTTTAGTTAAATTTCTGTTCCCGAACTGAACAGAACGTTCCAAAACAGTATATTATTTCTTTGTGATAGTGATTACCATATTTATTTAAGCACGAACACCAACGACCGATAGGTGTGATCTTTCCTTTTGTTTTTCGTTTTTATTCCCGTTCGTTTTTTATTCCGTTTTTTTTTTTTATTATTTATTTGCGAATCATCCTAAGTCCCGAAGTTCAAAAAGCAGAAAATGAATTTTTGATCATAAATATATCTGTTATCTTCAATCTATGAAACCCGACATTCTATAGAATGCTAAATTACGAACCGATTAATATGCCTTCTCATATTGCCTACATTGTAAAAAACTCTGAATCAAAGTACGGTATGAAGTACCAGCACTTTAGGTGCATCGTTTGTAAAATCATGTTACCATAAAATCTATTTTTTCCGTAATTTTTACAATAATATTTATTTAATTTGTTTAATTCAATGATTTCTCTGTAATTATTACTGTAAAAATTACGGTATATCAGATTTTTGTTCAGTAACATGTTCCGGTAAAAATGAATTTCTGGTAAAACAAACAGGCACCTTGAGTCCCCGTACTTTTCATCGTAATTTGATCCTGAATTTTTACAGTACACAGTTCGTAATGCCGTAATGACGCAGCATGTCGACTTTCGGCTCTTCAACCATTAACTCAAAAAACACCAAGTTTGTTTGTTTCATTTTTAATGATTTTCAACTTGATAACATTTTCTGTTGGACGTAAACAACAAAATGAACTTAAAGAACACGTTATCGATAATTCCTAACAGCATATAAGATCTGCTCCAGTTGTTGTAGTCATACTTAATTTTTCACGCTCTTCGAATTCAAACGCTAATCAAATTTGACACATTTTCTTTTTCCCGATTTTAATGTTGATGAGTTTTCATCAAAAGAAACTGCTATGTCTTCTTAACCTAACGAGGCAGAAAAGTACAAAGATGAACTGACTCACAGAATCGAATGTAAACTCCGATGATCTCCTTTTTTTTTTTTTTATATTTATTCTGTTTATGTTTAAGATATTGAAAAGGTGATTGAAGTGCGGATGCACGGACATACCACTTTCTGAATCCAATTCTCTGAACCCTGAGTTTGGTGTTCCGTATTATACCTTTCTGCGGTACATGAACCGTAACTTAGCAATAAAGAAAGTGTAATAGAACACTTTTAACGCCTCTTTGAGTAAGGGAATGATATTTTGGAACTTTTTACCTCTTTTTAATATTTTTCATTCTTATTTAGTATAAAAATTTTCATTCTCACCAAAAGCCATTGTTTTACTTTTTGGAAATAGCATCGTGTTTTCGAGGCGTTGATGAAGGGGGCTGCATAAATAATACGTAAACATCTAAGGGGATTTTCGAATTTTTTAATGATAAAAAGGAAGGGCATAATTGAGCAATAACCTAAGGCGTTGGACTCTTTTCACCAAAAAAAATTTTTTTTTGACACGAAATTTAAAATTAAAATCTCGCAATTATTTTTCTTTGTCTTAGAAGTTGTCAAGAATTAAGGTTTGGATAAAAAAAAAAAAGTCATAAGTAATTATAATAAAAAATGAGTGTGAGACAACATGTGAGGTAAAACATAATACATAAAATAAATACATAATCTGCCAAAGCAAATTTCTTTAAAAAATTATTACAAATTATTATTTAATATAATATGGCCCTCCAAAACCAAGCTCAAATCACTAAATAAAATTTCCCAACTTTGTTGAGCCTAGGATTTTAATTATCATATCACATAATAGTTAATTAAGAATCTGGAACGAAACCTGGTGCCTGTTGAATTTCCAGACTTGTTCCATATATGCAATCCAAGTCGTAATTTAAAACCTTAAAAATCTAGTTTAGAGAAGGAATGATAATTTTTATCATTAAATTCCAGTATTATTGTATTCAAATTTTTTATTGTTTATAAAACTTATTTATTATTGTTTATAAATTTTTGCTCATAAAAAATAAATTTAAAATAATCCTAAACATGTGGGCAAAATTAGCTTGTGTCTCTTTGTTTGAGCTAAATAACATAACAGGTTTTATTTATTTTTCATAATCCCATCTGTATTTGGACCCTCTTTAGAAATGGTCCAAAAGGGATTTATAAATAAGTCTTTTCTATATCAACTTGACTTATATTATTTTTTAAGAATATTTTTTTTTTCATAAGCAGCACGCAATATAACAAACGATTTGATGAAGTCCAAAGAGCAATAAGATTATTTACTTTTAATTATTCAATTATTTAATCACTCACGAATATATCCCCAACTTTATTTTAAGAAATCTAATATTACTATACAAAATAGTATTAAAAAATTGCGAGTTAGGCATTATGAGGTAAACTGTAGCGTTGCTACCACTACAAATATTAAATTCCAATTCACTAGTAAATAAGAAATATTAACTCGATTTTATGTCAGGCTACCTTTTCATAGATGAAGGTTGAAATTGCCAATATCCTACTCCCCACATTGGTGACCCGAACCTGATCTGACCACTCCTACTTTGACAGAAACGCCCACTTAGATTTAAACACGCCTACTTCAGTAGATGGTTCATATTGAACAGCTGACTTGCTACTTGTGACAGCGACATTTTGCACCTCTTCGCGCTGCTCAGTCTCGTTCATACACAACGTCGGCCTGTAATGCACTTGACTGCTAATGGAAACACTGGGGCGACCACTGCCGTGAATCTAATACAGCTCTCTCAATCAGTACTCAAAAGTCCGGTGATCTTAATACAGTTCTCCAGGCTTCTCACAAAACAGCAATGAATCAAATAGTGTTAACAGTTCAACGAATTCTATCACAGATTAAATTCTGGTGGGGAGTACTGCAGCGTTTCTACAACTATTGAATTCCAATTCACTAGTACAAAAGACATATTAACTAGATTTTATGTCGGGGGTACCTTTTCATAGATGAAGGTTGACATTGTCGATGCCATTCTCACTACATAACTTCTTAAAAGTGCATTTTTAATCAAAAGATTTTTTTTGTTTAAAATTAATTGAGATTTTTTTGTTATTTCCAGGTACTGGGGGACGAGCGAATGCAGGTGTGGGACCTGGTTGCTCCCTTTGCTGTTGAACTGCATTTACAGGAGCCCCGCCTCTACATGGCGGAGAGCGGGGCCCCTGTAGACTATTCAGCACCAGCCACACTTCTCAATGGAGAGCCTTTAGTTTTACAGGAAGGCCAAGTGCCATGGGATGCTCGCTCTGGTAAATATATCATCAATTTTCAAACTGAACTTGAATTCTTAATATAAAGTGTCTTTAACTTTTATGTTCACATCAATCTACAGATTACTGACATCTATTACATAATATAGGCAAAAAATTCGTCATTGGGAGATCGATTAATTTTAGCGTAGGCTGACCATCTTTCATAAATTGCTAAAATGTCGAGAATAGAATGTTAAGAATTAAAATAGAATTAGATAAAAATTAATATAATTTATTTCATACATTCTTGTGATTGTTTGGAACGTAAAAAATATGATTATTATTGACAAACTAAATATTTATCGTTTTATTATGAAAAACTGAATATCACAATATAAAACAAATGATTACCATTTCATTCATAATATATTAGTTTAGGCTACAGCTCTTTACATCGTTTTTACTTTCTTCTCCGGAATACTTAATCATTTCTTTTTCAAATTTTAAATGTACACTGTAAGAAACTTTAAAAAAAAAACATTGTGTACCGGTACTTTTTATCGTAAAATTCATTTTTATCGGAACACGAGAACAGAAAATCTGATTTACCGAAATTTTTACAGCAATAATTACCGTAAAATAACTGAATTACTCTTATTTTATGAAATATTACTGTACAAATTACAGTAGAAATGGATTTTACGGAGGATGCGCCGAGCATGCCGGCACTTTATACTATACTTTAATTCGGAATTTTTTTATAGTGTATGAAAAATTACTCAATATCTTATTGCGCAAAATATGTATACCTTATTGTTCAAACAGCCTTCTCCTAATAATCCATCATGTCCTCCCTTATTATCTAAGCTCTGTTGAAATTATTGGACCCTTATTTTTTCCCGATTGTATCCACACCAATTCCTTTTCGGACTATAACAATTTTAATTCGTGGAAGAAAAAAATGTATGTTCAGTTTTTATTGTATAATTTGAATACCTTAAGTGTTAGTTTCAAACCCTCTAAATATGAACATTTTTTAAGAAAATCTGCTCATCTGATCTAAATTGAATCAAAATGTTTAGATTTTTTTTTTATTGGGAATGAAATAATTAATATTCATCCCCAATTAATGATCAGTAGCCTATGAAATTGGTTCTTACAGAGGTGAAAACCTAGAAAAGCTAAATGATCTGGGGACAAATGATTAAGCTTGATATTTCCGAATGTTGCTGCAATAGTTATGATTATAGTCACTTATGTCCCTTTATAACATTCATAAATTAGGGGACCTAGTGTGTTTTTTTTTCTTTTCGCGACTTTTGTTTTCATAGTGTAAACTGAATTGGTTACTATTCCATTTGTTTGTTTAAGTTTTTGTGTTTTGTGTTTTTGTTTCAAAGCAATATTATTGTATGTTTATTAGAAATATATATGATATCAAACTACAAAATAAAGATGTTATAATTATTATATTTTGAATGAAAATCTCGTTGCCGGATTTTAAAACTAAATTGATGGTTATCTGAAGGGAAAGTCTTATTTTAAATCAAAATTTAATCTCACTTCTTACATTTTGGATTTAATTTCATGGATGGAAATTTAAAACTGAATTGCTACACTGTAAAATATTCCACACGAGTTACGGTATAAAATACCAGAACTTAAGATGCCTTAAAATTCATTTTTACCGTAAAACACTATACGTAATTTATTTGAGTAATTCGGTGATTTTACGGTAGTCATTACGGCAAATCAGATTTTTTGTTCCGTAACACGTTCCGGTAAAATGGATTTTACGGTAAAAAAGTACCGGCACCATGAGTGCCGTTACTTTTTGCCGGGATTCTTTATAATGGAGCTGGTAGAAGGAATAGTCTTATTTTGAACCAAAATTCCCTCTAATTTTTCATATTCTGAAATTAATGAATTATGTGCTTAGTTAAAGGCGTTCAAAACACAAAAAATAAATAAAAACATTAGTTTTCAAACATTAATCGATTAAAATAATTCATTAATCGATTCAAAGAATAACTGCATAAGCTAAGCAATACATTATATCCTTATCATTCCTCACTTTTTACCCCTTTCACTCTCTGTTTCTGGAAGACAGACGTTTACCGATGCCACTGCACAGTTAGTAGTTCTTATCAAATAATCATGGGAGATCGATCATTGTTGTCTTTTACATTCTCCAACCCTGGCCGCACGACAGAAATTTACGGATAGATAACGATTCATTTTTTAGAAGATCACGTCTTTCTGTGTTTTGGGGAACTCAATCTGATTTTGTATTGACATGAAATATAACTATATCCTCGTACACTTGTCACAACAAATATTTTCTACAGTCATCACGCCTGCACAGTATGCAGTCATCGCCTTTAGGCTTTAGAAAACTAGCTTTTAGCTTCAATCGTGAGTTTATCAATGTCGTTAACTGTTTTCTGAGCATGAGAAAATGAAATTGTGAGCTTGGAGTTGCTCATAAATGAGCAAATGCTGTTTCAGTTTTGAATACATGGGGTTTTCAAGTTCGACCATTGTTTTTTTTTTTTTTTTTTTTTTTTTTTTTGAGCTAATTTGACAAATTTTTTCTCAATTTTGAGAAACGCCTTTTACAGTGTACGAACATTTACGCTTAAAGTATTGACCTAAGCGGAAAATTTTTAAATTTGAATCATCAAAAATTCTACAGTATAAAATTTTGTTTATTCTCTGTAATTTTAAAAACTAAATTTAATAAATCATGTTTTAATATTTAAATGAACATAAAGATTTGATTGGCATAATTTGAACTTTACATCAACTAACATGATCTGATAGTTCATGAACGATGAAATTTCAAAAGCAGTCGTATTTTTAACCTCTCACTTTTCAGAAACTTTTCAAATGATTTTGATGAAGTTTTAAAAAGGATCCATCAAAAAACAATATTAAAACACAATTTTCAATCTCAGACAAACAATAGTTTTCGAGAGGGCATTCGTTCAATTTTGCTTTAACTTCATTTATATGAACAAAAATGCCATCTAAGTACTAGTTCATTTAACAATAACATTTAAAATCATTTTTCTTTTATAAACTTATTTTCGGTTGCTTTCTTTATAAAATTTTATTAAATATTCAGTTTTTGAATAGTTGATAAGTAAATTATCTAGAATGACTGTTGAATTCGTTATAAATAGCTGATGAAGCACTATCGTAATTAAAAAATTTACATAGCCCTTCACATTTTATCTTCACAAAATACTTCCCTGTTTCCGAATCATATGTTTATACTGAGAAAAAAAAAGTATAGTCAAAACTACCAAAATGTGGTAAAATTATTTCTATGGGAGCACCAAAAAGCTCAGTCTAATTTTTAGCAAAGAAATTTGGTTACGATTTGAATTAAATTTTACCATGATACCTTAGAGTATGCTCCAAAAAACATCTATTCAATTAAATTTACTTAAGACTTTTGTATTTATTTTATGCCAAATACAAAATAAGAACTATAATTTTGAAACCCAGAATTTCAAGCAAATAGCTTTTACTATATAAATAGAAAAATTACCAAATAAATGGATGCTCTGATTATCTAAATATTTGCTTCAAATTGAAACCTGAAGTTTAAACTTGTGTCATACGCTTGTCTTAGCAAGCATTTCTCTTTCCGCTTTCTTTGTTTAGTCTAAGCCTAAAAATTAACAAATGTTTAGTAAACAGTTTGCAAATAAGGTTGACTTTAAATAAATTATTAGAAATAAAGGAAACAGAAACGACTTCATGCATATAATTGCGGAAAATTACGAAATGCATGATTACACAATTGTAGTTCATACATGATTACACGATTGTAATTCAATCTATATAATTCAAAAAAATTACAGAACACTAGATTACGCAGATAAAATTTAAATTATTGTAAATAGTTCTAATATATTTTTTAATGAAAATATTTTATTTTAAAATTACTTTTTCTAACACAATTTGTCTGGCAAAAATGACCTAACTGAGTTATTTAGCTGTTTAAGCAACGGTATTTTTTTTTATATTTCAATTATTATAATTGAAATTAAATTAATATTTTCGTACAAGAATCTGCTATGTAATATTTTAATGACTCTCAGTCAATCAGATTTCAAATCAATATTTTAATTTTTTTATTATTTCTTTAAACTTTTGATTTTTCGCTACTATTCTGAAGGTAAATATTTAAGATGAACTTAATTCAGCTTTAATTATTTAGTTCATAAAAATGTTAAAAGCATCATTAAATCATTAAAGTAAAGAAAAAATTATCAAGTAAAGTAAGTTTAAAAACAATTTTGTATTAATAAAAAAGTTAATGAAAGTAAGTGTATATTTCGTAAAAGTGAAATTTTCAACAATGTGGAAAATTTACATCTCATTTTTAACATTATCCTCGAGGAAAATTCGATAGCTGAGTTTTCAAGGAAAAGTTTTAATGTCAGAAAAACTACTTAAAATAGAACTCTTTCATATTGAGATCAGTATAAACACGCATTTCTTTTACGTAAACTTTTTTTATGATAAACATTAGCATCTTCGGAGCGGGGAAAGGGATTGCGAAAGTGTTAAAATTCTCCTAAAACAATAGACGTTTTTATCTCCATGACTGTTTGTTTATGGTTATGAAAGTAAATAAAGCAAGGGGAGAATTTCTGTTTGATCTTTTTCGAAAGCATTTTCTTTGAATTCACCCGAAAAAAGTTTACAAGTGCACACCAGATGATTCTCGCTGTTTCCAAAAATTGTGTATGTAACATACATAAAGAAAATAAAATTTAGGATAAATAAAAATCTGGTGCAACAATTGCTTGCGAAAAAAACCTCATACTTTTTTCCCCTACTTCATGTAATCATTTTCAGCAATTTTGCTTGCAGATGATTTAAATAATAAAATACTGAATTAAAAGATTTTACTTTGGCAACTATATTTACAACAGAAATACTAAATTAAAAAAAAAAAAACTATGATGACATTTATTGAAAAACTTGCGAGTATATAAAACGAAAATTTTAATAATTTTTAATTAAGTAAAAGCTGTTAGAAAGGGTTCAAATAAATTAAGTTTTACCACTAAGGAAATTTTTAAGGCAATGTAGTTTATTATCGTTCATATCAGCCGTAATTAAATCATTTAATTTGCTATGCAAGATATAATTAAGAAATAGCATTAACAATAGTGGAAGAACAGTATAAATATTTATTTACGCGCCAAGAGAGCAATTACGTCAGAATCAAGGAATACTTTTGAGAAGAATTTTGTGGTAACTGTTAAATAATTCTTTATATATTTTTTTTTGAATTTTATTTGAAAAATGAAGACTGTGATATCGGAATTTTGATCCAAAGACAAATTGTGATTAATTTATGTATTTCCATGCAACAATGAGTACTTAATTGGTAAAAGGATCCGTAAAAAGCCTATCACCACTGTACCTGTATTACGAACCTATATTGTTTATTACAACTTTATGCCAGTTACCTATTACCAAAGCCTATTTAATAATATCATTGAACAACCAACCCAAATATTTGGGTTTACGACTACTTAGGTTCAACTCCGTAGCCTTGTAATTTTGAACCCAATCCAGAAGGCAAGGGAACTCCTGTATCAAGTGTTGAGAGAAAATTGTCTTCGTTGAGTACTTTTTTTATGGAACGAACCCGCATTTGCGTTACATGGAGAGGAAAACCACGAACTCCCTCGGTTAGAATGATGACAAGGGGACTCTCATTCATGATTTGTCTACCACTGAGGATATTTTACGTCAGCCCTGTGGTCAGTGCAAGCCGAATGCGAAATTCGTATCAACCAGCCATCGCTTGGTTTTGAACCCGGTTCATTTCATTGTAAAGCGAACGCTCTATCCCCTGAGCCATCTAACATAAAGTATTAGTAATACTTATTACCACAATTAGTCAAGAAACACTGAGCGGGTGTGCAAAATCGTATGCAATTTTTCTACCGCCTCCTTTAGCAGCTAAGTACCTAACAAAGTCTCACATTTTTACATTTTTGCTGTAATATATATATATATATTAATTTCCATAAAGATGATTAATGTAGTGATGTAGTGATATTTACTAAGAGTAAGCAATTAAAAGGTGGTCTTATCAGTGATAACAATCATATTATTTTCATACATACAGGTGTTAACAGTTAAAACCTTGTAAAATGCACTCTCTCTAAGCCAGCAAAATTAGATACCGTAGCCCTCATTACCATCCGCCAGTAATAAAATGCTTATGCCTGGGACAAATCTAAGAACAAATATTAAGTCATTAATCATAAAAATTGAAAGATTTTTGCTCAATATCACACACTAGAGTAAATTCGGTTTGATTTGAGCCCGTCACAGTGTGACCATATTTAGCACTTATGTAACGTTGGTCAAGAAAACTTTTAATCTACTTATATAAATTGCCAGAAATTGCCGAAACCAGCATTTTTTGCAATCCAGCTTAAACATAAAATTATACCTAATCATTTATTAATTTCCGTGCCATTCCTTTTTCTTAAACAACACCCGTGGTTGCAAGGTTTCATCTCAATTCAAGTGCATAAAAAATGCCCTAAAGGAGGAGTTATGGCATTATTCAATAATAATCATACTTTTTATAAAGAAGGATCGATTTTTTTTTTTGGCCAAAAAATTTTGCGTTTTGTGCATGGAAACTTTTTTTTTTATTTAGTTTTTTTAATACTTCATGCTTCAAGCATTTATTAAGAAATTAATCTAAGTATATTTATGCTCTTTAAAAAGAAAGAAAAAAAGGAGAGAAAAGCAATTCTTATCATGCTGTAGTTTCTTAGTGTGTCCTTTTTCCTCTTTCCTCTGGAATAATAAAGAAGTAACATAATTATACCAATGTTTGGCAATCACATGGAAAGCTTTCGTTCTTACCGACTGAAGCTTTACAGAGAGTTCACCTCGTGCTTGCCAGATAGTTGAAACAGTGCCGTGAGAATTTACTTCAACACAAAGTTAAACTTCTCCGTTCAATTTACGTATTTAATAATTATTTAAGGACACAACACTTACTATTTTTGACAAAACGTATTATAAAATAGAGTATATAAAAGACGAGGTTGCACTTCCTTATATGTTGACATCATATTGTCGTTAAAAATTAAATGCAGATTCATATGCTACATGAATAATATTCTTGGAAAAAATAAATTGGGGATTAAAAATCCTCCAAACAATATTTTCAGTCACCAATAAGACAAACAGAGCTGTCGAAAGTCGTTGATTTCTCCTTCTTTTTACTATAATGTCTTTTTTCTTCAATCCTGTTTTTAAAATTTATCATATTTTATTTAAAGACTTAGAAACTATTTAAAATAAATTTGCATTGAAAATAGATCAAACCAGCTTACTGAATAGTGTTAATGAAGGTTAGCTACATCACACTATCATTTTTGAAAAGAGCGTGAGTGTTCTTAACTATTATAATGATCTTTAGTTAAATTCTGAGGATTGTAAAGTTCGTGACTGATTTGTTACGACACGATGTAACATAAAAAATTACTGAAATGTATCTATATGTTCATCAAAGAAAAGATAATTGTCGTATTACCATTTGGAGTATTTTCATTGGATTGAAAAACCAAAATAAGGCAAAACAACTGTTTCAAATTTGAAAAAAATATTAAGAATAAACTTTCAAGCGATATTTAAATAAAATCGAATCTAATGAAAAACGTTTAACAAGTTTTTATAACAACCAAAAGTTAAATTAAAATTTAAGGAAAAAGTTTGTAGATGGAGTTGTTATGGTAATCGTTTAAAATTATAAGATTTAATTTGCATCAAATATAAATTAGGAACTAAATCTCTAAATCAATTTTGTAGTAATAGAATAAAAAATTTTGGTATTTTTGAATTGAATAGTTTTTTATGTTAAATTAACAACGTGCTTATGGTCAAATTATTGGCCAGAATTATTGCATAGGAGTTGGTGAGGAAGGGAAAGCAATAATTTGCGTAATATTTTACCACTGTCTCCTTTATTCATTTTTTAATTCCCTTTTTGCATTCAATTCATCGTTTTTGTTTTCTTTAAAGAAAGCCATAACTAGAGTTCTGATTTTTTCATCCAGTACGAAATGTTTCTCCATTTTCTGTGAAAATCTATATTAACGAGATGAGGTGAATATGCAGTGTTCTTCTTTATCAAAGTAGCGAATAAAAATAGTATAGGAATGATTAAATTACTCCATAGGGTGCTTAAATACAAAACAAACTTTAGTTTCCAAGTTTAAAAATACAGATTTCAGAATAAAAAGTTACACTAAAAAAGTTATAATGAAATATAACTTTCATTTTTTCCTGATGTCTATAGAACGTCTTTAATTTCCATTAACAAAAACGCATATTTTTGTTTTTTACTCCAATCTTAAGGTCAAGTTACTTATATAGATTAATAACGGATTGGTTTAAAGTTTTCATGTCCTAGGTCCTAAATGTTGCATTACATTACAGTTAAGCTTTTTTTTTATTACTTTATTATTTTAGCTAAAAAAACTATATTTTGGTTTATGTTTATGTTTTAAAAATTTTTAACTTAAGTTTATGATCTCAAAAACAAACTATCAGACATGTTCCAAAAAATCTAAATATTTTTTTTCATTAATTTGAATTAAAAAAAATTATTAAATATTTGACCTCGATCGTTACTTTCTTATTGACTCGAAAAACGGTAAAACGTTTCGAACCTAAACGTCAACGAAACGCTTGAATGTCGTTAAAACGTTTTTCATCGCATCCTATTACTTAATAAGACACCCTTTTACAATACCTCTTGTTTTATGCATTCCAAACATCATTCATATTTACATTTTTACAATCATTCCAATAAAAGAAAGGTAAATTACTATGAATCATTTTTATTCATGATGCAGTGGATTTTTCAAAGAGAAGATAATGTAAATTTTCGATTTGGGATCCGCGAACTTGTTACCGGTTCACCGACGACTACTTTAGGTTTTCCAAGTAGTCCTCCTTTGGAAAAAAAAAAAAAAAGTAATTACGATCCATTTAATGTTTTTTTTTATTACTACTATTTATTGGCTTCTAAGTACTGTCAGAACTGTCAACTACCTTCTTTCTTGCTATTTGATAACCCCAAGTACAGATGTGGCCAAAGTGGCGGCCATTTAACTAATTCTGACTTACCAAGGTCAACTGTATGAAAAGGCACCTTTAGAGTTTAGCGAAGACAATTCTTTCATTATTTGAAACTTGGGCGGTTACTTAATACAAGCATTCATGTCAAATTTGGGTATTCCGCTTTGTGTAATTTCAACTAATTCATCAAAAGATATTGCGTAATGTAAAATATTTTCGGAGATTTCGGAGATTTTTTACAATAGAATATACAACCACCCAGAAAAAAAAAATCCGTATCAATTTATAGTAAAAATACTGCCGCCCCGGGTGCATTATCCGTAAATACCATTTTTACCGTAAAATTATATACCGTAAATTTCACAGTAATGTATTTAAATACTGTGATTCATATTATATTTTATTTTTTATTTTATAACCGTCATTGAACAGCCGATCCAATTTTGGGCTTTCGACTGACAATGGTCAACCGCGTAGCCAGCCTTGCAATAAATTTGCCTTTCTAGAGGACTTTTGGATGAAACTACACCGCATTTGCGTTACATGGATAGGAAAACCATGAAAACCTCCCACAATTAATCAGGCAGAAAAGAGACTCTAACCCATAATCCGTCTACAACTGAGGATATTTTTACGTCAACACAGCTGTCGGTGCGAGCCGGGTTCGGAATTCGTATGGACTAGCCATCGCTGGGATTCGAACACGGTTCACCTCATTGGAAGACGAACGCTCTATCCCCTGAGCCACCACGCCATGAAAATTACGCACCCATCTTACTACTGTAAAAATCACGGGATATCAGATTCTTTGTTCTGAAAGTTGTACTGTAAAATGTACGGCGCCCAATCTACCGGTACTTTTTTAATTGATCCGAATTTTTTTTACAGTACACTGTAAAAAGTATCGGGAAAAAAATTTCACAAAATCGATTATTTGTTAACTTTATTAAAGTGAAAATTTTTATATGAGAATAATTATTATATGGTTATACTAATTATTAATATGGTTTTGTTGAACTTAAATATTTATCTCCGGTGGTTCCTCTATGATTCGCATGTTTATTATTCAACTAACAATACGTGAACCAATAACAAATAATTTAAAAAATATCGTAGAATATTCCTTAAAGATGCGCTCCATTGCTTACGTTGTATTGTGCTTGTGTTTTTTAAAACTAAACTATAAAAAAAAATCAGCATATTATTTTTCCTTATTAAAAAATGCTTATGTATCGTTTATAACATATACCGGCTGCAAAAAATATAATGTTTTAATTTTCTAAGCTTGCAAAGTGAGGTCGGATAGAACTTTATGCTAAGCTACATTCGCAAATTGAATTTAGCCATTTCCCGGGCTTAGTGGAAGTAACAGCAAAGGGACGCATTAAAGTATTTAAGAAAAACCAACTTAAGAATTTATAACAAAGATCATCAATTGTCTGTCACATCCTTTTTAAATTTAAAAATCCCATGGTTAATAACTTGTCAGATTAAATTAATGCTATTATGTTTCAGTGGATCGTAGCATGTTCCTTAACTTGGATAAGTCTTTTCAAAATGTAACTTAACATGTTACTTTACGAAACATATTATATTCCATTTTCTTAGGTGCTATTTTTCACTGAATGAAATATAGCCAATGATATGAGGTTATTAGGCATTCATACAACGCACATAAAAAAAGGAGTGGGCATTCAATAAGTTGGGAAGAAACAGGTGTCTTTGATAATGATTTTAATGCCGACTGTAGAAATTAAATGTCGCTTCTACTACAAACTACTTGATTCATTATTATCAAAATGTAATCCATTTTATACACCGTAAAAACTATTAAAAAAATACAGTTTTTAACTTGCGAATATTTAGATTCTAAATTTTTAAAAGAATATTTATATGGGGAATTCTAAATGTGATATTCCAGGGCATGAAATAAACACTTTTTGGAAAAGGTAGTATCAATAAAATTAATCCATATAGAATTCATTAAATACATTTTAAAGTATTTGATTAAGTAATTTATTTAAATATTAATTAAAGCAAGGGAAAATATTAAAAAAAAAATTTCGTTTTCCATTACTCAAATAAGGACAGAAGTGCTAAAATCTTGAAAAATAGTATTTTGACTAAGCCTATTTAGGCTTAAAAATAATCTCGTTGTTTTTTTGATTAACCGTTATAAGAATTTTGTTCCATAAATTATCAACTATTCTATTAAAATAAAATGTGGAAGGGTAGACTGTAATGATTATTCTAATACAGATATGTCTGCAGTTTAGCTGATTTGGATTTTAAAAAATATTGAATTTTTTGTCAGAAAATTCACTAATTTTCACCACCGCACTATAAAAAATTTCGGATCAAACTATGATGATAAGTATCGGACCATAAAATCCATTTTTACCTTAAAGTTTTATGGAACATAAAATCTGATGTATCACAATTTTTACTGTATTATTTACTGCAAAGTCACCCAATTGCAGTAATTAAATAAATATAACTGTAAAAATTACTGCATAAAATTTTACGATATGATGGATTTTACATATGCTGAACATAAGGTGCCAGTTTTTTACTGCGCATATGAAAGATTTAAAGTCTTGCTAACTGATCATTCCTATTTTATTCAATTTGTGGTCTTCGAATGATCAATTTAATAGTACTCTTAGTAAGGGTCAGTGGTGACAAGTAAACTGATTGGTATTTTTCTGATAAATTAAGAATAAATAAAACAAACTAGGAAAAAATTTAGTTTTATTTTACATTAAATAAATTTATTTTATTTTACATTTAAAATTTTAGTTTATTTTTATTTTACGTTAAATAATGATGATTTAATAATAAACAATTTTTAAACAAAAAAAGATGAAGCTTAGCGATTAAATGTGAAGAAAAAAATCTACTTAAAAAAGACCTTAATGTATGGGAAATACTTAGAAATAAGTTTATTGGCAGTTAATTTAGTTTAATTCGTAGAAGCTGATTACTGAGTTGAAATTTATGAGCGAAGTTAGTCTGGGTAAGATGGTAAACAGGCAGGAAGTGGAGAATTTACAACTAGTCAACTGACCACGACGCGGAATTCCTTTGGTTTTTAAGTTCGGAGGACTTGTCGTTTCATTTGTTTGTGAGCTCTTTTATTTTATGATAATTGCTTTAGGGTAAGCAGCAAAAACATATTACAATTATCAAACAGTATTCTGAAATAGTTTTAGTCTTACTTACGTAGTGTAGTTAAGTTAAATACTATAAATCTAGCTTAATTGTTGACAGATTTTTTTGCAGCAATTCAAGTGTGACTCAACCTAAAAGCATGCGAATTCATTGATGTTTTTATGGGTTTATAAACCTACATTAGTCTGGAAAGGATTCCATAGTTTTTACCTTTCGCCATTTTAGAGCGATTATCATTTAACAAAGCACGGAGAAAAAAAATCTGCGAAAATTACCGTACTGTTTGTTAATAAAATTTCGGGTAAAAGAAAATAAATATTAAAAAAAATCCTGGTTAATAAAACTAAAATATACGGTATTAAAACCATTCATTAGGTAATTTTTCTGTTTACATATGATAAGGATTTACCAGACTTTTTGATTTTCAAAATTATAGCTCTTGTTACCATATATTTAGTAAAAATTACATGACTATAAAGTAAATTTAAGCGAATGAAAGGTTTTATGCCATGCTCTAAGATATCACGTTAAATTAGCAAATTTTACCACAATTCCGAGCATTTTTTCACATCCTATTACGAAACCACATTTCGTTGTTAATTTACCAAAATCATTACCAAAGCATTTCGGTAAAAATTACAAAGCTTTTGGGTGTTCCCATAGAACCAGAAACACGTAAATGTTAAAATATTCCGGTAGTTTTGCTGATACTTTTTTTTTTCAGTGTGCTCACGATTAGTTCGTTATTGAAAATGATTCTTGATACAGCGAGTTAAAGGAATAAAATGCAGGAAGAAAGAAAAGAGAATCAATGAATCAGTAAATTATCATGATAGAGAATCAGTGAATAATCGGGATTGAGAATCAGTAAATGGGCTAACCAATAAATCACTTTATAAAGAAATTAATATATATATATATATAAACTCATAGTATGCTGCAGTAGTAGACTTGCACAATTTTCAAAGATTAAATACGGAAAAATGCAAGCATGGTTCAACCTAAAAGCATGCAAATTAATCTATATATCTGTTTTTATTGGTTTATAGTCCTATTTTAGTTTGGAAAGAGTGGCTTTGGACAAGTTGTAAATTAATTTGCCTTTACCTATCGCCATTCAATAACGATTGACATTGAATATTGTTAACGATTAGCGCACTATATATATATATATATATATATATATATATATATATATATATATATATATATATATAGGTGCAAAATGGGGGGGGGGGAAATTACTGAACAATGAAAAAAGGGAAAAAGAAAAAAATAAGAATAAAAATTCGGAGAGAAAAAAATGTCCGGAAAATAAAAGATACCATCTTTTCATCAGCTCACACGATTATATCCGCATAAAGGAGTGATAGAGGGTATAAAAAAATTAAAATTAAAAAATATTAGTTCAAAGGTGCATTTAACAGTCTATATTTTTCGAGGTGAAATGAAAAATACCATGGGTATAATACTATAATACTAAAACTAGATATCTTTAAAACACTGTTTTGAAAAATTTGAAGTTTCGAATTTTAGCATCTACGAATTCCATGTACAGTTAATTTTAGAGTTTCATACTTTAATCATCTTAAAACTTTAACTAGATAATCATAAAATAAATGTATACTTAGCTTGAAATATATTGGGTTAGCTTGTTGCAGTACTATGCACACGAAATTCTAAACAAAAATTCAAAATATATCCAACACAGCCGAATTCAATACATTTGTTTGATAATGTTGTATGACTTATTGCATTAACAAGCACTTGACATTACTTATTGTATGGCTTATTACATTGCACTGATCACTCTGAATTATATTCTGATTCCGACTGTTTATGAATGTAGAGTGTGGTAAATTAAGAATGTTCTGTACTTTGCAGCGTCTGATGTTCGGTTAAGGATAGTTGAAGAGATTCTGTCATCAGAAAAAGATTATTGCCATACACTGAAGACAGTTTCCGATCTCTATGAGAAACCCCTCAGGTAACTATGCATCTTTTAATGGAAACTTCCTTATTCCACTAAATATTTCCATTATTTGTAACTTCCATTATCTGAATTGCTCGTTTTGTAATCTTTTCATGTAATCTTTTTCATGCTAATACTAAAACCCTTTGCTATATGCATGTAGCAATTAATTTGAGTATGGAAAAATTAAAACATCAATGCTGATTTCTTTTCAGATATAAAATTATTGATAATAAGTTTTCGCAAGTTAAAATGATGATGCAGATTAACTACGCATTTGTATATAGATGAATCGAATATCACTGTCTAAGTATTTTCTGAAAATTGAAGTGAAATAAAAGAACCCAGATACCCATAATAACTTTTGATCTAATGATCCGTTACGTCTGAATTATACTTTCTTTAAAAAAAATAAAAAACAGATTTCAAAATTTTTAAATCTGATTAGTACAGCATAAGTTATTAAAGGTGATTTTTTTAAAACTTTAGTTAAGGTAAGTAAAAAAAAGAATATATATATGAACAAGATAAATTAGAGCAATTATTATGCGTTTATAGTTCATTTAATATTGATAGGTCTTCATTTAGTCGAGTTAAACTTTAAGGAACTAATATTATTTTTTATTTTAATTCTAATAATTAAACGCTGAAATTTATGGTGTTTTTTTTTCTATCAAATATGAGATGCGTAATATGAGTAATAATAAGCTTTTCAATTTCTAGTTTAAGCCCAATATCTTCTACTTCTAATTTTTGCAAGTGACATAGTTTATAGCTCATATAATAAAAATATCTGGTTCTTTAGCCACATCTGGTTCTTTGGCAATTTAATCTTTTCCAACTCTTCTTTAATTTATCAGCAAAATAACTAAAAATTTCCTTAGCTCATTTTCTAATGAGTTATTTCTTTAGTATTTTAATACACAAAATCATGGAAGAAACATCAAAAGAAACACTACAACTTTAATTTTTTAATCGCTAAAACCATTAAAAATTCACTTAATTAAGACATGACTCAACGCTGACTGTAAACATTTCATAAGTCTACACGCAGACCATTTAGATTTCATTCATCTTGCCTTAATCAGAGCAACTACTGTTGATGTCACTCCATTTACGGGAATTTAAAGCATAATTGCGGGATTTTCCTCGTGTTCTTTGACAGAGGATGTCCCTATTTACCAAATTTTCGGGATTTAATGAATTGTCTAGACGAAGGATGTCAGGACTTGATGATGGAACGTAATTTAAATGAGTATAATGACTTATGCTAGTATTCTTGAAAAATTAATTACATTTATTTTTTAAAAAAAATATTATTTTGCTGAAATTTAGCATTAGCAAATAAAATATTAAACAAGATAAGGAGTTGGCACACGTAATCGATATTATTGTTATAACTTATTAAAAACTAATTATGGTTAACACAAATGGAAACATTTTTGGATTCCTCACCAAATAAATGAAACTTTTTTTAACTAGTATTCTTGCATTAAATTACAGTGTTGGATCATGTTTTGAATTTTTAAAAATGATACACTGTAAAAAATAACCGTAAATTCTTCAGAAGAAAACTGTTCAAAGCAGGGCTCGAAAAAACGCCCGTCCTCGGCGGTCACAAATTCCCTGCGGACAACAAATTTCTCGAATGCGACAACCATTTTCCCGTTAAAGTTCGTGATACATTTTCAATTTTTGTTATCGTACAAGAGTCTATCGCCTCACTTCTATAATGACCCTCTAATCTAGAAATACAGCAACATACTGCGCTTGGAGGAATTGATGTTTTCTCTGTCTGGGAGTACTGCAGCGATTAAAAGGAGCTTTTCAGTAATGAACTTACAAAAAAACACATTACGTACTGGTCTTAACAAGAAGCGTTAAACGCAAATATGAACATCTACCTAAATGGAAAACCCCTTTCAGATTTCTGAGCACAAACCTCTGTAAATCATTAGATTGAATGTGGAACTCTGCAAACGTCCAATTTGATTCACTTAAAAAACGCAGTACCCTCGGATAAATTGACATTCCAGATAACTTGACCTTTGTCATTTATATTATTTCATATAAGAAATAAATTTTTTCATAAAATAAATACTAAGTTACTATTAGTAACCTAGTATTTCTTTTATAACTGTATAATGTTATCCTAGTATTTGTAATCTTAATAACTACTAATTCATTGTGCAATTTATATGATAAATGTTTGTAATAAATAAGAGAAAATTATATTTTTATTTATTTAGAAGTGACGGGTTAGTTTAAAAGGAGGACGGGTACATTGTTAGACAAGCCGTCCTCGGGGACGGTTAAAATTTCCGAGTTTTTTCGAGCCCTGGCTCAAAGAAAAGATTTTTCTGTTTTTAACCATTATCCATTAAATGTAAAAAATTGCCTTTTTTACGGACTTTCTTTGTATATTTGACAGTTTAAATTTTTTTTTTGGGGGGGGGCGAAGCGGTGTTTCTTTGTTTTTCACACTAATCACCAACAGATTAAAACCGTCGATTTAATTTGAGATTTTGAATGACTTGAGATGATTGAGATTGACTTTTTCTCGAATCTTTTTACGACTATTTTCTATACTTGGTCTTATTTTTCCGCAATTATTTTATGGTTTTGAACATAGTATAAATAAAGCTGCGAATCGAATGGGATCAGTTAGCATGAGAAAAACGAAAATTGGCTATAATTACACCGATTGGCGTTATAAAATCAATGTTTTTTTTTCTTGCATTCTTGAAGATAAATTTTATAAAAGCTACAGTTCTTTTAGGCAATATTAAGTCCGCACAGAGAAAAGAAGTATGCTCAAAGCTACCAAAACATGGTAAAATTTACCGAGTTTCTGACTCTATGGGAACACTAAAAAGCACGGTAATGAAATAAAATTTGGTTATTTCATCATGATACCTTGGAGCATGATATAAAATTATTTATTCGGTTAAATTTACTTTTCAGATGTGCATTTGTTACTAAATGTATGGTAATAACTATAATTTTGAAAACCAAAATTTCCCGTAAAACTGCCACCATATGAAGGGAAAAATTTTGAAATGAAGATTTTAAATACTTTATATTATTTACAGAAATATGGTTTTTCTTATCAGAAATTTTTACTGAATTATATTCTTTTATATGAACATTTGAATTTTTCCATTGTCATGCATTATTTAATATGCACATCATTATAATAACTGTAACAGATTATAATGTATTTAATATTTACAATTTTCAAATCCAATTACTATATCCTATTTTCTTGATTGCTTTTATGAAATGTTATTTCTTATCCAAAAAATATTTCAAAAAAAGTTTTACAATTTATTTTTTTGCATTATGTTCTTTTCTATGAGCCTAAGAAGACTTTCGGTTTATATTAACTTTTATTAACTTAACTAGTAAAGTACTCATAATTATAGCAATTGTGGGATAGATTAAGAGATATTCAATATTTACGTTTTACAAATCAAATTTTTACAAATTTAATTATTTTTCCGGTATATTATTTCTTATACAAACTATGTTTTTAAAGAATAAATAGTGGATAGATTCAATATTAAATTGTATAATTTATTTTTCATAATTGCATAATTTTTTTTATTTCCTTTATAGATGCACAATTTTTCAACAAAACAAATTTCTATCTAAATAAAATTATTTTAGTCATCTTTAGTCAAAACTTGCTTCACATACTTTGATGAATTTCTGGCATCTTTTTCTAAGTAATTGTAAAACTATTTTCGAACAATACATCAATTAAAAGTCAATAAATCCAATGTTTTTATTATATATTTTGGAAACTTTTTATAGGAAAAACACTAAATGCTTAGAGAAGTTATAGCTAGATGGAGATAAATCCGGAAAATATGTTGGTTTTAACTGTACGTTGCCAGTTGTTTGATTTTAATGTTTATCTTTGAATAAAATCTTGTCATGCTATGAAAAAAATAAACATTTTTATTTATTTATTTACTAAATCTAACTCTAACGACAAATTTTGATATACTTAACCAGTTTGTGGGCAGCAATATTGCACATAAAGTGCTTGACTTATTCTTTGAAATATATGTGTTGGAAAAATAATGATACATGCACATCTAATAATAAATGACTAATAAAACGCATTCACATTGTTTCGTTTTTGAAGAAAAGTACAAAAAATTTTATAGATATATTCTATGTATTGGGATTTCGTCTTGTGAAATTTGAGAAATTTGCAAGTGCTTATCTAAGCAAAATAAAAACTTTGTTACCTTTGCAAAATATGTGAGTTATCATTATATTGCTCCTAATTCTTCATATGCATTTTCTAAAATTTTCGTTAAAAATTTCAGATTAAAATAAATAAATAATAAATTTTCTGTTACGCAGCTTGATTTTGTTTGGCTGCACACGGAGAAAAAAAAATTCTGGTATAATTACCATACTGTATGGTAAAAACATTTCTGGTAAAAAAAATATATATAAATCATTTATTTGGTAATGTTTCCGTTCAGGTGATTACAGTGTAAGGAAAATACAAGTTTTTAAAGTTATACACATCTTATTACCACATATTTAGTAAAAAATGAAGAACTGTAAAGTAATTTTAACCGAATAAATGTTTTTTTTTTTTTTTTTTTTTTTTGTTGTCATGCTTTAAGATATCATGTTAAAATTACTAATTTTTTATTTTTTTCTTATTATAAAACCATATTTTATTGTTAATTTTACTAAAATTATTACCGAAGAGCTTCGATAAAAATTACCGAGCTTTTTGGTGTTCCCATAGAGCTAGAAACCCTGTACATTTCCCCATATTCTGGTAGTTTTAACCTTACTTTTTTCTCAGTGCATTAATATTGCACTAATATTGTAATATTTAAGATCAGAGTGTAGATGGTGGCAGTAAACTCGCGGTCTCCGCACCACGCAGCTTAACCACCCTACCACGAGTGGTGGCAGCTAATCACAAAAAGGAGTTTAAACAGAGATTATTACAAATACAAGTATAAGAATGGGGAAAACTGATTGCTGTGATGTTTTATAAACGAATCATTTATCTAAAACATTTAGTTTTATTTATTTATTTATTTATAGTTGATTATCTAATAATTGTTGTTTTCATTACAGAAAATTACTCTCCATGGAAAAAGAAGATTATAAGTCTCTCTTTGATTGGGTTGAGCCAATATGTTCCTTAAGCAAAATGGTGATAATAAAAGTAAGAGCCATTTTTAAATGCACTAGAGATTGCATTTACATCATTAATCATTTATATACAAAACAGTAATTAACAAACTAAAGCATGTTACATTATTGGATGATTTATGTATTATATGAGTTATGCTACATAATTTGACGTATGTTGCGCAATTATGTTACATACTTGGTTGTGTGTTACACAACGATGTTACATAATTGAATGCATGATGTTATATAATTGGATGTATATGGATGAATTATTGTATCTTGTATGAATCTGATTTGAGTGATATCTTTACTATAGCAACTATATTTAACTGTCAACTAAACTTGTATATGAAGTTCCTGATGTGTATTAAAAATTATTTTTGTGTACAGGGTGTTCCGTAATAATCACCCTTACTGTATACCTTTAGAAATCTTGCTTAAACTGATATAAAAATTAGGAGTAGGAATAGCAGATTAATGTTTAAACGAAAAGAAAGACGCTTTTGAAATTTAAAGAATCAGTACTGAGTAAAGCGAAACGGTGAAAACATGGAACTGTTTTATTGCCAGAGGAAACATAAAAAATTTATAAGTATTAATAAAAAAAGTCTACATATATCATCAAGCGATCATGCTAGATTTTATTGTTTTTAACTAGCCTTTCTCTCTTGTAAATCGATTTATGATGATAGCTATTTTTCCGCCAAACTTTCTTACTATTTTGTGACACGTAATATGTGCAGTGCACAAAATAAAAAAACGGACTATCCTGAAATTTTTTATCTAATTACCGGATCTTCACACTGTAGAACTCAATCTAAATGGTTCGAAGGGGTGACCTCAAATATGCTAATTAATTAGCGCAAGCGATGTTTTAAAATATGAAATCAGAACCCAAAATGTACTTTAGCTGTATAACCTTTTTTGTCGATGGATTTGGATTTCTGACCCCAAAAATATAGGGGGTAACAGCTATGTGGGAAATATGATCAAATAGTTTGGTCAAAAAAGAAGTCCAAAATTAAAATATCTCAATGTTTTTTTTATTTTTTATTTCTGTTTTTTTTTATTTATTTTTATTTTTTTGCGCACGTAGATCGTTTTGAAATCCCTTTATATTTTTTCTATTTGCTTTAGTGACTTAAAATTAATCGGAATAAATAAATTCTAAAATACTAAGTGTTTTTTATCTTTTAACAAAAGCAAATTTCTTAGGAAATGAAAGCATAAATTGCTTAATGGTCATTATTTCATTTATATCATGCCCCGTCCTCCTACTGTTTCCACATAATTCGTTAAATACATCCAAAACTGTCAAATCCTTCAAGTCATTGACACAAGAAGAAAAAAATCTGCCTACTTTTTCTGAATTTAAATTTTTAAAGTTTTGTGGCGGCGATCAAAACGAGTTTAGCTTAAAGTCTTTTTTTAATATTATTTAACATTTATAATATACTTATTCATTCAGCAAACTCCTTTAAAAATAATAAAGAAAAAAAGAGATCAAAGACCTAATATAGTGTACCCGATTTTGTTTTCACTTTGTTTCGATTAACTATTTAATTAGAATGAAAATTACTCATTGCTCCTAAAGTAGTAAATATTGTAATTTTAAACCCATTATTGCATGCGTAGGATTTTAATTGAATTTTTTTACGAGTAAACATAAAATGTAGGTCAAGTATTAAGAGATAAGTTTAATCTTATGAAATGGATGAAGGCTTATAAAAAAAATTTTCATTATACATTTTCATAATGCTATTTAAATTTCAAAAGAGTATTTACTAAGCATAGCGTTTAAAATTATATAAACACTTCTAAGATATGGTGGTAATCGTCTAATTAAAAAGATTAAAGAGCTATTTAAATTTCGTGTTTAATTAATAATGTAACAATAGGAAAAATTCCTTCATCAGACAAAGCATTTTCAATTAGATTTTTAATCACGTACAAGTCACGTATTTGTCTTGATTTAGATGTAATAATAAGGGTAAAAATTGAAAAATAATAGGCAGCTAACAGCATTTTTGGCAAAAAATAATTAAGTTAAATATATCATTGTAAAAAATTTCAACTTAATTTTAACCAACGTATGAAGTTTCAATGTAAATATTTTCTTTTGCCGTGCACTCATTGCAGCAATTGAATTGCTGTTATATTGAATTGCTAACTGACAATTCAAACATTAATTGGTAATTGTTTTTAAATGGAATATTTATGAAATGAGAAGAAAAAGCACTATTTGATTAGTTAAAATTAAGTGGCTTTTCCTATTTAGCAAATTTTAAAACGCTAAATCTTGTTTACTATTTCGGTGGGAGATTTAAGTTCGAACTGCGTACATTAACTAATACTGACTAGTTTTATCTTTTACTCACAAAGTATGTTATAGAATGAACGAACGAGACTCTTGGCGAGGTTCCCACATTTCTCCAAATCCTATAGCACTATCTGAACGAAAATTAGCAGTTGAAATTTTAAGCTTTCTTATTATGTAGCGCAAAAAAATTTCACTAAACAATTTAAATTTTAATGCCCCAACAAGATATTTCGCTTAGAGCTTTCCATTTCATATAATCAGGTTCTAGTTATCCAACTCTTTTGATTTTAGGAAAGAATCATGTCTTAGTGGTACCACATTTAAATATAAATTTCTAAATAGATTATATATGGTGAACATGACGTCTAACTAATTATACTAATCTAGTTTGGCTTCACCATTTTGTTTCTTGTAATTTCAAAGATAGGTTCATCAATGTTTATATGTTTCGATATGAACTGTATTCTCTGTCTGTTCTGTTACTCTTTGCTGTTCTTTAATTTTACTGTTCTGTTTTTAAGAGTTATGTTAAATTTTTTCTAAAAATAGCACTTAAGACTTTACTACAAAATGTTAGTATTAACATTGTTTATCTACATTATTCGTATTTCACTGCTCTTATAGTTCTATTCTCACAATTAATTTTCAAGATCCGATGTAAAAAATTGAATTCAAGTTTTTTCTCCAACTACGTTTCGTGATTTAATAAAACTGAAGAAAAAACCAATTTCTTTTGCTAGGAAGCATGCAGGTAAAGAAGAAGTTAAAAGAACAGTCGAGTGGTCGGAAGTGAAAATACTCTTTGATTTTTCTTTCAAACTGTTTTATTAGTTTTAAATTTCTTATTAATTTATGAGTCAAAAATTACGTAATTACACAATCTCAAGGTATCAAATTAACGCAGGCAACAAATTTAGTTTCAGACTTCAAATGCAAACACAGAATTGAAGCTTTTTTTTTTTTTTTTTCTTTACACATTTCCCGATTTGAGTAACACAGAATAAACGTTTTTCGTTGTTGGAAGCACGCTAGAGGACAGCTGTAAGGTCAGAACTAAAAATACTCTTTGATTTATACTTAACTTTCAAATGTTAAGAGCCTTAAAATATTTATGAGGGCACTTACAAATACACAATCTCAATCTATATCTTGGAATCTGTTTCAGACAAGAAATGCAATATAGAATTCCCCGAAAGTTGTGGCTTAAATATTACTCTATTTCATTTTCTTGAAACAAACCTCTTTTATTCATTTACTTTATCTAAATCCTACTAGGTGACGATTCATGTCTGAATAATATTCTTTTTATCCCATTTGGAATGATTTACTCTAAAATATTTATTTCTAAACTTTTGTTCCAAGAAAACAAGTGCCTTAATGAAAGGAACGTACAAACAGAAATGAGCATTCGTTAAGAAATGTTAAGTCCAAAGTGTAAACCAACAGTTATGTACATTGTATAAAAAAATAGTTCCATCTTTATTTTCCTGAACTTATGATGTAAGAAGTATGTTATTTGCATTTCAGATATCCTTAAACAAGTCTCTTATTTTGCCAGTTTATGTCGCAATTACAACAACAACGGAATATTTTGTTATGAAAATGGCGACAAAGCTGTAATTGTAGGCTTCGTTTATTCCAGAGTGAAAGCAGATCATAAGATAGCTTCTATATTAGGCCAAGTAAAAAAAAAAAAAAAATCAAAATCAAAAATTGAACAAACCCTTTCATTACTTTTCTTATCCGTTGCCGCCCCACAAAAGACCAATCATCCGTGACCTTGAAATTTGCCAATCTGCATGAATGATGCCCCAGAAAGGTCCCACTGAAGAATGAAGTCGATAGTGATCATCTTCGATTGATGACGTCATGTCCGCCCACTCTGCCACTGTAAGAAGTCGTGTGTGAAACACCAATTAAGTAGCTCAATAATGATTAGTTTGGTCAAATTTTTCTTTATTCCTCTACCCCTTAATTACTAATAATAGTAATTTTGTGAAAATATTTAGATAAAGCCCACGGTCCAGCATATTTTGGATTGACTAAGAATTGTGCTTTTAGCATAATAATTAAAGAGATAGCTATGAAAAGTAATAATACTCGGAATTTTTTTCATCATTTGCTAATTACAAAACTATGATCCAATGACATAGTAACTTGAGAGATAAAGTGCTCGAAATTATGGTATTTAAGGTATATACGAGGGTGCTAAGGTGATTTAATGACTTCGTGAATTCAATCGTTCGTTTATAAATTTTTGGCAGGCAACCTGGTAGCAAAAATCCTCCAGCACAGCACAGAATCATCATCAAATCACCTCTCACCTCAGAATTTTTTTTCTTCCTTTTTTTAAAATTAATACGCTACACACTGGAGCGCAAATCAATTTTTCGCAGTCGAAAATGTGGACAGTAAATTATTTTCCAAAATTTTTTTTAATGTTTTTTTTTTTTTTTTTCCTAGTACAGTCTCTATAGTTGCATTTACATAGTGCATTTTGATAATATAGTACATTTTGATAAATTGTAAGTGCAATAAAAAATATTAATATATAATAAGAAAGTAAATAATAAATGCAATAACATTAGAATTATTTAAATAATAAGTGCAATGAAACTAAAATTATGTAAATAATAAGTGCAATAAAATTCAGATAAAGCTTACCTAAAAAAAAATATTTGATTGATTTTTATTTGCTTGATTTGATTTAATTTGGTTAGATTGATTGATATTTTAACCACATTAGCAAATATTAGCAGCTACTTTTGTTTGTTCTTAAAAAAGAATTAGTCAAAGATAAGTAAATTACTTTCATACATACCTTGAATACGTGTATGTATTTAAAGTATGTAACTTGATTATCTCTACTACACAGCTTAGTATGATCAAGATTAGCTCTACATTGACTAGTTTATTTTTATATATATTATAAACTTTATTTTTCGTTTTTTTTTTTTTTTTTTTTTTTTTTTAATTTGTCGAGAATCAGAAAATTTTTAATTTATCAACTAAGAGTCATTTTATTAAAGTAAGTTACCAAACATAAATAAACTAGTCTACATTTAGTTTTTTTTTTAATGCTTTAATATAATTATTAGTATAATTCAATATTTTTACATATTTAGTAAATTATATAAATATTAATAGAATTTTTGTAAATGAATTATTTCAAAAGCTTTTTTTTTTTTTTTTACCATTTTGAGAAAATGATACCTTATGAAATTAGTAATCATTGTGAAATATCAACTTCTGTGTATTGTTTCCCCACCAAAATTAATTTGAATTTAACTATCTGAAACAAATCAAATAAAAGTTTTTCAAACGTTTTTGGATGCATGTACGATCACATGTTTTTCACCTTCACTAACTCAATATTTAATCTTTGTTTAAAACCTATAGATGGCAGCACTAAGTTTTTATTTAACAAAATTTTTGCTTTTACTATTTCTTCCATATTCTATTATAAAGTGCTTTTAAAATAAAATAATAGTTTTCGTCAATGCTTATAATTTAATTCCTAAAGTTATTTTTTTTACGCGTATGTATTTCACATATTTTTTCTTTCAAATCAAAAAATAAAAATTCTGCGAATCGCAAGATTTGTGGCAGTACATAATAAAATCTCTCTACAGAAATCACGCTCACATTATCCTCTCTAAAGCGTAAGACAATCAGTAGCTTAACAAGCAATTTATTTCGAATGGAGTCGTTAATTTTTATTTTTAACAAAAAATCATTGCAACAGAAGTAAGGATATTTTATTTATTTATTTTTTGCGAGTTAAGGATGAAAAAAATGTCACGTTTTAATATTATATATATATATATATATATATATGCCACATTTTAAGAAAAAATGAATGTTCACATTTCACTGTCCCTCTAGAACAGTGATTCTCAACCTTTTTTTTTTTTTGAGGCGGCACACTTTTAACGATTTCAAAATTGGGCGGCACACAAAGAAAAAGATAAGTTTAAAAGTTGTTTATACTTACCCATAATACACTGTGTAAAATAGTTTTTAATAATAATTTGGAATGTAAAATAAAATAATATAATATGTACTACAAAAACACGTTTATTAAGGGATTAATTACAAATGACTAATACTTTTAATGAGAAATTTGAGCTTGATGTTTTTTGATAATTTCATTTATATTTGGTCGACAATGCTACTCTCATATCGTCTTCTACAGTCTCGATCTTTTTTTCGTTTTTATGTCGGTCCGAATTCACACAAATAAGATGTAGAAAATTGTAATAATATTTTTAAAGCTTTTTTAGCTGTCATGGGATAATCGCATCTCATGTTAATCCAAAATGTTCTTCCAAATATTTTAAAATTAAATCTCGATTGTTAGAAAGTGAAATTAGTTCTTCCTCTTCATTCGAAGTTATTTCAAATACAGAAGTATTCGTTATCACAAGTCGATTACGAACCCAATCAAATTTTTTTATATCTAAATTTGGGAATTTATGAATAATTCTCTCCTCCAATGTTGTCAAATGGTCGATAACAATTTTGTGAATAGTTTTATTAAAATCTTTTGGGACTGACTCAAAGTTTCCAAATATTTCCGAGCTTTATTCTTTCATAGAGTTAATTGTTTTTGGAATCCCACCAGTTTATCTGTTGAGTTTAATATAATTTCTGTCAGCCCTTGCATACTTGAATTTATGTTATTAAAAATAACAAAAATGTCTGATAAGTTTGATAGCATTGTAATTTTTAATATATACATTTCTAAAATTTGGCGGCACACTTTCGGAATTTGGCGGCACACAAAAGTGCCGCGGCACAGTGAATGAGAATCACTGCTCTAGAATATAACTTCTATTATCTATGTATTTTTATGCGCTTTTTTATATTATTCAACAAACTATTTCGGCAACAAATTTAATGATGGAAAGTAGAAATATCAGAACCGAACTTAATGGTGTATTGTTGCCGGAACGCATCGGTATTATATTCCGGTACTTTTCTACTAGTCGGAGTTCTGTTCCAGATTTTTAATTCATGTATTTTTTGGAGTATTGGTCGAAAACTATCCAAAAACAGTGCACATATTAGGGATCTTAAAAAAAATTTCGCGAGTAAAACTAAGAAAAGAACACGAAAGCTATCTAACGAATCTTTACACGATTTAACAGTACTAAAAACAGTTTCATTATGAATCTTGATCGCTTTGTTTTTTTTTAATAAACACTCTGCAACTCCCTATTTCCTTCCTAAATCAAACATTACGATTGCTTTGTTGTATTATCCTAGTTTACAAATTAATTTGATATTATAAATATGTATTTTTCTTTTACTCCATTCTTAACAGGAATTATATATTAAGGGTGGTTATTACAGAAAACCTAGTAAAAATTGGTTATGTATAAAGATTTCCGAATATTATATATAAAATTTTGAATTTAATCCATTTCTAGAATTATCCACCATATTGGATAGAAAACAAAAGAAGAAAAATAATATTCACGTTTCTCTTGCGTCCTCCTGCAATTTCAGTATAATTTACCGAAATTTAAAAAAAAAATTAATATGTCTTATAAACTGTGACTGACACAAAAATAAAAATTGTAAGAAAAATAAATGCAGAAAAGTTGAGATATGATCATGAAAAGAAATTTAAAACCCGAAATTATGATACCACGAAATAGTATTTACTGTGTGTACAATGGGTTCAAATTGGTTTTTAGAATGTAAAACCTCAAAGGGAAAAGTAGAATGAAAATCCTTCGTAGATTCAAGTAATTGAAGAAAGCCAAAACTGTGAAATTCCGTCTCCTAAAGGAATATTAGCGTAAGAAAATAAAGTACAGATTTATTGAACAACGACGACGGTTGCATACTTTCTGTTTTTAATTCACTTTTATCCACTTTAATAAGAAACACGTTAAAGAAAACAAAGATATAAAAAGAAAAGTGAGCTGTGGTGGCTCAGGGGGTAGAGCACTCGTTTCTTTATGAGGTCGATTTGATTTCCGTACTCGACTCCCACTGACTACAGTGTTGATGTAAAATATCCTCACTGGTAGACTGATCATGGTTAAAGTTACTTTGCCGTCAGGCTAATCGTGGGAGGTTTTCGTGATTTTCCTCTACATGCAACGCAAATGCGGTTTAGTTCCATAACAAGTCATCCACGAAGGCAAAATTTCTCCCAATCCAGGAATTCCCTTATCTTCTGGATTGGATTAAAAGTTACAAGGCTACGTAGTTGAACATAAATAGTCGTAAACCTAAGGTTGAGTCGGCTGTTCAACTACGGTTATAAAAAAAAGTAGAGTGATTTTTAAATTACAACATTATGTTCATATAGTTTTAATTTCATTAAAAACGTAATACATAGAAGACGCATAAAAGACAGGGTGATAACAAACAATTATTTTTGAATTAAGTTCTCTTAACTTGAAAAAATGTTTGTCATTCCATTATTTTTTATTTTCGCTCTCATTCAGTTAGGATCTGAACCCCATTATAAATTTATCTTTATAACTTAATGAATTTTGAAAACTTATTCTAATTAAAGAAAATCCTTCTTTACTATTAAACCCTTTTCTTTTAAAATAACGAGACCGGTTCAAGTGTAAAATCATCAACGCAATGTTGTAAGAATTTATATTACAAAGCATTTTCTTTTTCTTAAAATAATAATGCATTTACCATCAATCTCACATTTCCCAACATCTTTGAAGCTTTTTAAAAATAAAATAATTCAATCGTTGCTTGATAACATTTGAAAAGTGACAAACGTATTTATCGTGAATCAGGTAATCTTGCATCAGTTCTGTTTTTCTTACATCGGTGTTGTTCAACGACTTAATTTTTTCTCGAAATGTGAAGGATATTTTTAAAGTCCACAGATTGTAATTTTGATCTGAATCAGAGAACGATCCGTCTCCAATTCAGTACCCCCAGAGACATTGTTTTGTTATGGGAACATAGAGGACTTAGTGACATGACTAATTTTATGTGCACCAGTCAGCATTTACTGCACGGACAGTCTTCGGCCAGCGGCAATCAAACTCATGAGCCCTTGAACATGGGCTCAATGCCCTACCAACCAGGCTATCCTGGCCCATATTTATCTTTCTTAATACTATTGCATTCAACACTCATTATTATCAGTGTTGTGAATAGCCTCTACTACACTTCATTTTATATTTTTCTCTTTTTTTGCGGCTTTTTTAAAACTAAATATGCATATTTCCTTTGAACAATGAACTCACCGTAACAGCAATTCCATGAACTATTGCAAATCATCGTTGTACTGGAATTTTACTGTTGTTACATTCTAAAGCTAGGTTTAAAATATCACGCTTTGTATTTTTTCATTCATCTCTTTAAACTTATAAAATTTTTTAATGTAACAATCACAGCACAAGCTCTTCATTTAGTTGGATCATTACCAAAATAAAGTGACTATGCCTCTCAAAAATTAGTTCGTATCAAATTGAAATTTCTTTTTAATACAATTGACCTTAACAAAATCTATTTCTAATGTCATGTCTCTAGAGGTAAAAGCTGTTTATTGTGATGGGGCAACCACTAGATCTCACTGCGGGGGATCTCCTTTCGCTATTAAGAAATATGACAGTCAATTTTTCACTTCTTGTCAATTTTTCTTTCTCACCCTTACATCATTGGTTCTATGTATTGCCACCTCCCAACCACCTCTTCTTTAGATATTAATCGAACTATATCCAGGTGCAATGATTTTTTCTTTTTCTTTTTAGAAACTACAATCGAGGAACAAGAGATGTATTTATATTATTTTGATAAATCCGGAGTTTTTTTTTTTTTTTTTTTAAATCAAAATTAAATGCGAAAAATCTAATATCCGGAAAATGTCAACTTGCTCTGTGTGAAGGACGACATTCACATGGCTTCTTTTCTGAATGGTTGAGAGTTAATCATTCTTCATTCATTAATATCGTTATTTCGCATATTCACCGAAAAATATCAACATTCTACATTGAATATTGAATAAATATCGTTTATTTTATTATATTTATTGTCAATTTTCTGCGGTAAATGTCAACATTCACCACATTGTTTTGGCAAATGTCGAAAATTCAGTCATTATTGCATTATTGTTATTAGCATTATATATATATATATATATATATATATATATATATATATATATATATATATATATATATATATATATATATATATATATTTGAGTTTTCCTACGGCCTAAACACAAATTTCGCCTTGATATAGTTAATGAATTCATACTATGATTTGGCCTTCTATAATCTTCTAACCACGGATGGAGTTAATTCACCTTTGGTGGCCTTGTTACTTGTTTATATTGCTCCATTTTGTTTCCTATGTAAAGAAAAATAAGTGAAGTATTTAAAAAATAACACTAATATTAATTTGAGAGATTTTGCACTATTATATTGCATCAGGCAGAGTGCTTTTTGCATTCGCGAATGCATAGATAAGTTTAAAGGGCATTAACTCAAAGGTATTTTTTAAGTGCTGACTGGGTAACTTGTTTGACTTCGATCAATTTGAATGAAAATTTCACAGCATCTGAATAAGTGGTCCGAACCACAGGTCCGAGGACTGATACCAGTCCGAGAATCAAATGGTATCGGGCCCAAGAAACATTAAATTATTTCTATTTTATTTACTTAGATGTTTTAGGGTTTGTGCGACTTTTATGGACGGGAGGTTATCCAGGAGCTGAGATGAAACTTAATCTGAGACAAACTTAAAACTATGATCCGTCACCTTATGCTGCACCTGTATTTTGTTATAACGGCATGTTTAAATAGAATGAAAATAGAATTATTGAACCAAAAACATCTAAAATATAAACAATCAACGTCCTAACCCCCCCCCCTTCCTTTTCAGCTGACCACAGTAAAATTATTAAACGTTGACCGGTATGCTGCGATAAAAAGGTTGGGGAGTACTGATGCAAATTATTAAAATAGATCCCGTTGCATGTAGATTTTTTAAAGTGCAACTTTTTTAGTACTTTAAATATTTTGAAGTTCAGCTTTCTACCCAAAACATGAAGAGCGAAAAATGATGTACGTTTTTACATGTAAGAGCGTGATAACGGTTAAAATACTAATAAAAATTTGTTAGATAATTTGTTTTGCAGAAATTCTAAACGTTTTAGCTGTTTTCATACATTTACTTAATGCAAATAAGTAAATAAATAAATCTTTTCTTAATTGGTCTTTCATTCTTTCATTTTACTAAATATGGAGAAAAAAATAGTTTTTTTATGGCGTGTGCTGCAACATTTTTCTTTAAAAAAATATGAATGCGAAATTCCACAAAAAGAAACACTTCAAAAAAAAAAAAAAAAAATCCCCCTGACCACGCGTCTGACATACGAGATATCACAGTTTATTTATATATATTAGAATAGTAATCAGGGTAAATGATATGAAATGAAAAAGTTTAATTGTAATAAAGGATATGAAGCTATGGTGGCTCAGGGGATAGAGCGTTCGCCTCCCAATGAGGTGACCCATGTCTGAATCCCAGGGGTGCCTGTTTGAGACAAATTCCGCTCCTGGCTCATACCGACCACAATTCTGACCGACCTAAAATTTCTTCAGTGGTAGAAGGTTCATGAGTTAGCATCCTCTTACCGTCAGTCTAACCATGGGAGGGTTCCGTGGTTTTCCTCTCCATGTATAGCAAACGCGGGTTCTAATAAAAAGTCCTTATTTGCCTCACTACTTGATCCAGGAGTTCTCTTGTCGCCTGTGTTGGATTCAAAGTTATAAGGCTACGGAGAGGGGAACATTGATAGTCATAAAATTAAATTTCGATCGGCTATTCACCGCCGATTATAAAATAAAATATAATTAATGGCATGAAAATTGCGTTAAAAATTTACTATAAGTCTCGAACTCTCGCCCCGTCAAAATGTATCAGAAATTTCTTTAATTAGTTTTTCCTTAGATTTGATCTTAACACTTGAAACATAATGGAAGAGTCAGTGAACACCATCCATTAAGTGAGCAACGTCCATTAAGGAAAGGCACCATCCAACGCTGGAACTTACTAGTAAATTAGAGGTTATATTTCTTTAAAAAAAGTAATATCAGTTTAAGTGTTCTAAATCGGTGTCATTATAATAAAAAACAGCTATGCATTTACAAAAAAAAGCGAATATATGCTATGAAATTTCGTGCTTTGCGTAGGCTCAAAATAAGTACAGCTTGTTTCTGGTAGATGGCAGCACTACTACATTCTTAAGTTGCCTCTGCTCTTTCTTATTCACCCTTTCTTTAAAAAATATTTTTGCTCCCTGACTACCGTCTCATAATGCGACCTTCATAAAATATTTCAACGCCCATTTAGAGATGAAAATGACTTATTAAAACGCAGCAGAAAGCCGCCCTTACACGTGTTATTATTCTAGCGAGGTGGGCCTTTTTGTAAACCCTTGACCTTGCCTGCGATTTGGCTCTTAAATTTGCATTCGAACCCGGGAAAACGCCCCTGTTACGCTGCATCGAAATCAAAACTCACGCATATTTTTCAATTTAAAGAAATATTTTACCATCTTTTACGAAAAGAACGGCTTTTTAATTTAACTTTTAAGTAGAATTGTAGTAATTTCTGCAGTTGCTCTATTATGATACTAATAGAATGTGTTTATAGATGGTTCATAATTATAAATACATTATCTTGATAGTTGTATCGTTCGTTATAAGTTACTAAATATTTTCTGCAGATAGTAAGTGGAAATTGTAACAAATTAAAATCATTTTAATTTTTTTGGAAACAAATACAAATAACCTACAAACATAATAAAATAAACATGGGCTTACTCATCTTATCTGGTTTTACTAAGAGCATTCATCAGTGGGTAATAAATACTTCGAAATACCTTCCTGATGATTCTATATATTTTTAATGTTTTATTTTCCTAAATTCACTGATCTGTCACCAATATTTCCTCAATCCTCGCCGTTTTAGATTTTAGGTTAAATTTTTAATTCTCGTCTTCTTTTTCCGCTTAACAAAATTTTGATTACATAGTAATATTAGACGGCATAATACTTTTCAAAAAATATTTATTTTATTAGGAAAAATAGCGCTTAATAATTTTTAGAACTTTTATTAATTTTTCCTCCAAACTATAAAATAATAAGTATTGTGGTTTTGAGAAAGCAATTTAAAACTACATGTTTCTTAGTTTTTAGAAATTTTTTTCTAATTTTATTACATTTAAAACTCTTGTAAACCGATTTGGATGGTGCCTAAAATTTCTTTTAACGTTAAGCGCTTAAAAACAAAGTTACTTATCAAAAATCTAAAAACAAGCAACCATATACTCTTTAACTACCGATCGAAAACCGTTAACTGAAAATTGTATTGGCATAATTTTGTCACAAATAATTTATAAAGCCCATTAACTACCACATGCTTTATATCTCAAACTGAGATGGAGTGGCGGCTTTACATTTTTCATGTATGAGAATATACTGTCAAATAGAGTGAACATTTAGTATCAGTTCATTTGTGAAAACCAAATAAAAAAGGATTAAAAACGTATTTAGAACTTTCCCTCCTTGTGTTCACCACTTTGACAGCTTAGTTCGAATGAGAAAAAACCTCTAAAAAAACAATTTAAAAATAAAAATAAATAAAATAAAAAACTCTGCTTTTTAACCGTAAGTAACAGTTTGCGACCTCTCTCAAAGCCTCAGAATGCCATTTTTTCGCTAAAGTTCTGTTTGTGTAATGGGTTCAGTGTTTGCAGTAAACTGTATTTACGCATGAATTTTTGGTACTTTATTTACGTGGCACTAGAGCTGCACAATGGGCTATTGGCGACGGTCTGGGAAACATCCCTGAGGATGATCCGAACACATGCCATCGCAAATTTGATCCTCTGGAGAGGGATGGCTTCCCTACTTTTGTTGCCCGACGACCTGTGCGCGAAGTCGAGCATTTTAAGGTAGCTCAGTTTGACGAAGACCGATACAGCGTACCCTCGGCGCCTACTCAGGCTGATCAAAGTTTTCACCCACCTGCTGACTGGCCGCAGTCAGTGTTACTTGACTTTGGTGTTTTACTGGGAACCGTGTCTTTACGATACGCTGCGAGACATAAATTTTTGGAACTAATAATGAAGAAAATAAAATTGAAAAAGTCCGATAGGATGGAAAAAATTATAATTCCGAAATACCAACAATAATCACCACACTAATCTAATACTGTTTAGTAAATAATATGCTGCGTATAGTGAATTTTACTGTTTAGTGAATAATATGCTGCGTATAGTGAATTTTATTTTTTAGTGAATAATATGCTGCGTATAGTGAATTTTATTGTTTAGTGAATAAAATGCTGCGTATAGTGAATTTTATTTTTTAGTAAATAATATGCTGCATATAGTGAATTTTATTTTTTAGTGAATAATATGCTGCGTATAGTGAATTTTATTTTTTAGTGAATAATATGCTGCGTATAGTGAATTTTATTGTTTAGTGATTAGTGAATGATATGCTATGTTTAGTGAATCATATAGTGTGTTTTGTAAATAATATGGCTAATAACTGAATTTAGTGAATAATATTTTGTCACTGTTGGAAGTTTGGATAAATCTTATATTGAGTTTTGTACACCTCTGTCAAGGTCTCTTTTGCTCATAGGAAATTAGCAAAATATGTCTCTACAAAATGCAAAATTTTTATGAACAGTTTGTGTTGTGATATAATTTTATAATATTTGAAAAGTTTGTCCAATGATGCACTGAAAGAATGTCTGAAAATGACAAAAATTGGAATAATTCAAAAAATTCGATGATTTTCATCAAAATGAAAAAATTTTGCTAAATTAGGTTAATGTTAAATTAATGAAAGAACTTTGAAAAACATTGTTATTTATCTTGAGTTTGGAGCTGCCTTGAGTCATTACACTTTAATTTTAGTTTAATTTCAATTTTGCTGTTCGATTCCTTAACAATAATTTTTCTTCTTCTTTCTTTTCAGTTAAATGTAGCTGTGGAGGAATGGGAAACGTACGAAACCAAAGTTGGTAAGAATCTTAATTTTTCTCCTCTTTAATGCTGAATGCTAATGAAGATTACATAAGTTGGAGACATATTGTCATAAAAAAGTGTTTTCTACCTCTTTTTCAATATCTTTAGAAAAAGTTAAATAAATATAAGCGAATATGCCATATTAGACACTGATCCATATAACAGTACATTTTATATTTTATTTTATAACCATCGTTGAACAGCCGACCCAGTTTTTGGGTTAACGGTTTTGGGTTAGCCCAGTTTGGCTAAGTTCAATTACGTAGCTTTTTAATTCTGAACCCATTCCAGAAGACAAGGGAATTCCTTTATCAGGTAGTCGGAGAAATTTGTCTTCGTTGAGGACTTTTCGATGGAACTAACCCGCATTTACGTTATATGGAGAAGACCAAGAGAACCTCCCACGGTTAGCCTGACGGCAAGGTGACTCTAACCCATGATCCGTCTACCACTGAGGATAATTCACGTCAGTACTGCAGCCGGATGCGGAATTCGCATCGACCAACCATCGCTGGGATTCGAACCTGTTTCACCTCATTGGAGAGAGAACGCTCTATCTCCTGAGCCATTACGGCTCATATTACAGTACATGAGCAAATTTGTAATATGTATTTGAGAAAAACATGCTTACCGTTCATGAACCAATAAAATGGAGCCACAGTGGTTCAGGAGATAAAGCATTCGCCTCCCAATGAGGCGAACCTGGGTTCGAATCCGATACGAATTCCGCCCCCGGCTCACACCGACTACAGTGTTGACGTGAAATGTTCTCGGGTTACCGTCGTGCTAATCGTGGATTTCCTCTCCATGTAACGCAAATGCCGGTTAGTTCCATCTAAAAATCAGCCTTGAAAGTTAGTTTGTTCCAAAGCTTGATCCAGGAGTTCCCTTGTCTACTAGCTTTGGGTTCAAAATCACTGGTCTACGGAGTTGATCATTGATATTCGTAAACTCAGGATTCTGCTGCTCAACGCCGGTAATAAAATAAAGTAAAAAATAAAATAAAAAAATACATGATTCATTATTCTAAAAATATATCTATTCCTTTCAAAATACTCAGATTTTTTTAAGAAGTTTTAGAAGCGAATTTTATCTTATAAAGAAACATACTGAAAGTAAATCATTATCGTAGAATTTTTTTTATTTTTAAGGAAAAGGGCTACAATCCTTAATTTTTGGGAAATATGTATTAAAATTTAAAGTAATAAATGTATTAAAATTAAAAAAAAAAAAAATTATATATAATTCATTTCTTTGAATGTATAAATGATTTTGAAAATAACAGTGTTAGGAAAGTGCTTTTATAAATGTTTTCGAATTTAAATTAATTTCAATAGACTTTTAAAAAATATTTAACGCTTTAAAAGAATGTCAAATAATACCTATCTAAGCTTCATAAAAAGCAAATTAAATAACGCGGAAGTGAGTTTTTCAAAAGCTATTCACGAAATCTAAAAACTGGATTTACTGCTATTGAATAACTCCAGTTATTAGTTATTCATCTTGCGTATAAAACGGAAGAGGCATTGAAATTTTAAATAAATAACTATTGAGTAAAAATCGAATAATATGATCACGATATCTTTAAAATCCTTCCTTCTTTGCTATGCTATGACTAAAACAGCACACCATATAACGTATGCAACGAAAATGAAACTGAAAAAACGGAATAAATGAAAGGAACTCATCCACGAATAAAACCGAAAGGGTAGTTCAATTCAATGAAAATCTTCCAAAATAATTTTCATTTATTTATTTTTTTCTCTTTTATGACTAGAAAACCATTCTCTATTCTTCCTTAATTTAATTGCGCTATTTAAATTCCATGTTAGGAGTAAATGTAAATGCTTATTTCACGTGCGCTGAAAGCAGTGAATTCAAAGCAATAACTGCTTTCAATATAATTTACTACACATTTTCTATTTAATTCCTCATTCAATTCAACGGAAATTTCCTTCCTTTTCCGAGACATTAATAAGTTTGTTTTTATTTTATTTCTTTAATATTTCTTTTATTCTAACATGCATTACGATACATCATCTTACAAGGACATAAGAGCATTTAAAGAGTATTATAAGACATTTCAAAAAATATCGCCAAATTAAACTAACTGTCTCTTCAGTATTCCAAAGGTCACAGATGAAGAATCACGCCCTGCGTTTTTTAAAGCAACTGTTAAATAAGCATTGTTTTGGGAAAGTAAAATAAAAAAAACTGGCTAATTTACGCAAGTTATTTTCCGCACTTATTTCCGAGAATGTGGCTATTAAATATAGTTTTATTGTTTTTTTTTTATTATTTATTTTATTTTATTTTATATTTTATTTGCAATAGGGAAGATCTCTTCGCGGTTCTGGCATCATCTTATAGCTAATAGTTACCGTTAATAGACCGTTTTCATCAAAAAGAACATTTCGTGCAGCCAAAAAAAAACTTGTTTCTTCCAGATTTCAGGTTGTTAAATCAGTAGCATTCATTTAATTGATCATTTAATAAAAATAATAATAATTATTATTATTTTCGCTTTTGTATTATTAATATTAATTCGTTTAATTTCTATGCAGCGTGTTCAATCCGGCGAAAGAGTACCCGATTCCAAAATTTAACAACTATCAAATATTATTAAAACATAAAAAATAATAAAAAAAAGATAGATAGTTTATTTAAATTTTAATGTTAATAATTAATAGTTTACCTAACAATTAATTGACAATGTCATTAATGTAATTAATTTGTATTATTAATATTAATTCGTTTTTATGTCCGTGCAGAGTGTTCAATCCGGCGAAAGAGTACCCGATTCCAAAATTTAACAGCTATCAAATACCTGTGAATAATAACTAAAAGATAGATAGTTAATTGATATTTTAATAATTAATAATTTACCTAACAATTAATTGACAATGTCGTTAATGTAATTATTTTGTATTATTAATATTAATTCGTTTTTATGTCTGTACAGAGTGTTCAATCCGGCAAAAGAGTGCCCGATTCCAAAATTTAGCAGCTATCAAATATCTGTGAATAATAACTAAAAGATAGATAGTTAATTAATATTTTAATTTTAATAATTAATAATTTTCCCAACAATTAATTGACAATGTCATTAATGTAATTAATTTGTATTATTAATATTAATTCGTTTTTATGTCTGTACAGAGTGTTCAATCCGGCAAAAGAGTACCCGATTCCAAAATTTAACAGCTATCAAATACCTGTAAATAATAACTAAAAGATAGATAGTTAATTGATATTTTAATATTAGTAATTAATAATTTACCTAATAATTAATTGACAATGTTGTTAATGTAATTAATTTGTATTATTAATATTAATTCGAAAGAGTACCCGATTCCAAAATTTAACAGCTATCCAATACCTGGGAATAATAAAAAAAGATAGTTATTTTATTGATATTTTAATATTAATAATTAATAATTTAACTAAAAACTAATTAACAATGTAATTAATAATTAAATAATAAAATGAATTATTAAATAACAATTTATGTTAATAATTCATAATTTAAGTTTTCGAACTTAGTTAAAGAAGTTACTAACAAATGGAATTAAATAGGTTACACGGGGCTCTAAACATAAATAAAAGACAACACAGTATGTCTGGCAAGAGGGACGTTACATTAGGACAACGACCTGCAGTACGAACAGTACTTATAAAATAAACCCGATTATAGAGAAATTACAATTTTTTGATTATACATCTTTTTTTTTTTCCATCACTAAAAAATTTCTTTTTATGCTGTAACTAACAAAAGTTTGAAATTATAAACAGACTACTATTACTCCCAATTTCCTCCGACTATTACTACTTATAAAACAAAGCCGATTTTAGAGCGATTACAATTTTTTGATTATACATCTTATTTTTTTCCATCACTAAAAATTGTCTTTATATGCTGTAACTAACAAAAGTTTGAAATTATAAACAGACTACTATTACTCCTAATTTCTTCCGACTATTACTGCTTATAAAACAAACCCTATTATAGACCAATTAAATTTTTTTGATTATACATCTTTTTGTTTTTTTATTCATCACTAAAAATTGTCTTTTTATGCTGTAGCTAACAAAACTTTAAAATTATAAACAGACTATTTAGATATTGGAATTAGAAATTGAAAATTATATTTGCAAATTCGAAATAATGTTTGTATCTTTTCTGTATAAGTATTACTGATAAACAAAATTTATGACGAATCAAAAGAGAATAGCTTTATAATAAATTTAAAGAGCAACAATTTATCTTTTAATTAAAATGAAAATAAAAAATATTAAGATTAAAAAATAACAAGAGAAAGAGAGAAAAAAAAATCAGTAAAGGAAGTTCAATCGTAATACCTTCTCTAGAAGGTGTTGAATAATATTGTGAATGCTAAACTATTTTGTGGTTTTTACCACAGAATGCAAATAGACAGGCATGTGCTTTAAAAAGCCTTTCTGACACAAAATGCAAAAACTGAGTCCCTGATTTGATTTGAAAAGCTTTCAAAAAAAAAATTTATTTCAATTCCTTTTTCTGAAACTTAATTTACACATGCTGTTATTTTTGGACAAGCACTTTAAGTTGCAAAGTTTAGAAAGCCTTTCTTCAAAACGAAAAAAAATAATAAATAAAATATCTAAAGATTAAAATATTCTGAGTCGAAACTTTGATTTAAAATACACAGCCGTATTTAATAATTTATTACATTCGCAAATAGTTATATCCATTTTTATTGTTAGTTACTTTCAGTTTGTAATTATGTACAAAATAATGATTAATCTATTTGAATGTATTTTGAAAGAATTTTTTTTTAATAAAAGTTTTTTAAAGAACTGTGATTGATTCTATGATAAATCAATCTTATCTAAAACCTTTAAATTTAGTTAGTTGCTAAGAAGGTAAATACCTGATTAGTCACTCACAAGATGATAGTTCCATTAAAAAGTTCTCCATGAAGGCTAGTTCGACCCAATGCTTGATCCAGAAGTTCCCTTGTCTTCAGGTTTGTGTTCAAAATTACAAGGGTTTCGGAGTTGAACATTGATAGTCGTAAGCCCAGAATTGGGTTGACTGTTCAACGCCGTTTATAAAAGGAAATCAAATAATAAAAACTAAAAAACAGCTGTTTTTTTTTTTTTTTTTTTTAAGTAATTTTTTGCAGCCTCTTTGTTTGCACAATGAGATGCAACTGGGCAACGTATTTAAATTAGAAGTTCTAATTTTTGATAATTTTTAACTTGATAAGAACTTCGTTATCAACAAAATAAATTTTATATGTTATTTCCTAACCTAAAAGAGTGTTTATAAAAATATACAGCCCGATTTCCAGCTGGCATTTCTTTAATTTTCTTTATAAGTTCTATGTTAATTTAATAAAAGGAGATTGATGATAAATTTACTTTTCAACAAAACAAAAAAAATTATTTATTTTTGAAAAAAAATTATGAATCAAGTTGCTCCAATCTCTGAATTTTGTATGGAAAATAATATAAGAGAGAAATTTAACGGAAAAAGTTTCTTTGTAACATATTAGTCAAATTAGAAACATCAGCTTTAGCAAATACAGCAATAGTATGAAGCTGTATGCAAACTACAATCTTAAATTCTATAAGTCAATGACTTGATAGAAAAATAATTAAAATTTAAGTATAAGGCTGACCATCATATTTTTTATTAACACAGAATTACAAGTTTTTTTTTTTTTTTTTTTTTTTTTTCAAAATGTTGTTTAAAATTTTCTTCTGCTAAAATATGTCAGAATTTTAGAATATAAGTATTGCTTTTAAAATACTTCTCAAATATCATAAAGTTGTAAAAAATAATATTAATAATTGATAAATGTAAATCAATAAAACATCCACCATAAAGAAAGAAAAGAAGAAAAAAAAAAAAACTCATGAGAGGTGATATTGAGTAAATAACAACATAAAAAAGTGAATCTTTCTTTCAGAGCGACCTGCAAACATTCGACAGGTATCATGACCTCTAAATGCGATAAAGGTCATAGAGTATGCCACTCATTGATGCCACTAATTAGAAACTAAATCCGGTTTCTTATCTTTAAAAATCATCAGCTGTCTCTGTGGTGTCGAACAAACAGTTGGCAAAGAGTTCGGCTTCGATTTGTAATGTGATAAATAAATGTGTAGCCTAACACCCATTTTTTTTTTCTCAAGAAACTTCGCTTACAGCAAAGAAAAAAATATAAATTCCTGAAAATATTTTTAAATTACATAATTGTTCACTTTGATTAAATTTTTTAATATAATGCCTCCGACTGGCTATTTAAGTATAATTTTATTAAACATTCAAATTTAAGCTAAAGTGCGGTCCTATTTTCTTGTGTAATTGATGAACTCATAATAATGAGTTTTTTTATACGAATGAGTTTTATGTTAATGAGTTTTTCCTCATTGTCAGGAAATTATGCTTACGGAATTTCCTTACTTATATAGCACATAATTATATTTTTGTTCATATTTTGTTTCATTTTATTCAATGTGTTCTATTGAACTTAAGTTACAAAACTCAAAATGTAATGATTTAAAACCTTTTTGATGTTCAAGTTTTAAAAATACTTAAAAAATTAAAATTTGTTAAATTTGGTTAAGGTTTATAGAACACATTTCAGTACTTAAATTTAAACAGAAAAATATTCATAAGAACTAATTATTTATTTAGTAAGTAAGAAAATTACGTTTATTTAATTCTCCGTAACGTTAACATAGGGAAAATAAAATCATTTTCTACCTAAAAAGGTCCCTTAGAATCATTATCAATGGGAAAATTTGTTAAGTTGTTATTTTATGGGTTGGAAAACTTAATTTTTAAAGCTGAAACCGAAGGGGGCGGAATTGTATATTTATATCTCAAAGACATTAATAAAAAATAAATTATTTTTGTTACATTTTTAGTAATAATTGCCAAATTATTTAAATATATTTTTGTTAGAGTGAAAGCTAAGGAAGGTGCTCTTGATCAGCTATATCTCTTTTCATTCCAATAAAACCTGTCTTAAACACAAAAGCCGGAAAAATATCACAGACGATCATTACTAACTAAAAAGGTGAATGTTACCCCTCGACTAATGCAAACGATAAAATGTTCTTTCCGTCATTTTTTTTTCTTTTTTTTTTCCGCAAACAATAAAAAAAGAATAAAATAAACTGTAATTGGCAACGGTAAAAGATGGAAAAAGTAGATGGAGAATCTAAAATACCCCCCTCCCCCATTGTACTTTTTTTTTCCATTTGAACCGCAACTGTACTCCGCTTCTATTTATTCATCTGCGTAATATCGTAGTAATTCTTTGACATAATGACGTCCATTCCATACAGGGCAGTTAGTCACTTGTTCGTTTTTTTCTTTTTGGGCATTTTGACGGGGGAAAGTGGATAAGGGACTAAATGAATATACAAAAATTGGCCTCAGGATATTCGTTCGGCCTTTACGGATCACCGGATGTCATGTTAGAGAGCGGAAGAAATTATTTCTGACGGTCAGCTTTTAGTTTAGACACAACTTTGAATTCTGTGGAGAGTGCATTAGGGATGCCTAATGAAAGTGCCAAATCTGGACAATAGTGCCAAACAAGGCGATAGATGGAAAGAGAGATTTGGCAAGCAAAATTTTGTTTTTTTGACCTTGAACTTCGAGAGGTGGTCACGAGTGTTAAATTAATTGGATATCACTTTTTTTTCTGATCATTAAAATGCATATTATTTGCTTTTCGATTTCGCTGCGTCGTATTTCTCGGTACTGTGTAATTTGAAAGATGAATAAAATATTCTTCGAAAATATTATCCGAAAATGAAACATTTCTCGGAGTGCATTGTTAATTTTTAGCATTTTCGTTCCAATTAAACTTTTTTTAGGGGGGGGGCGGAATCCATTTCTAAAAAAACGGAACCGAGGTAAAAAAGATTTAAACATTTATTCTGATAAAACTATGGAGAAAAAAAATAATAAAATCGTTTTCATTATTACGCATAATAAATATATTTATTTTATTTTATTTAATTATTTATTTTATGTCTTCGTAAAAAAGTATTTGAAATAAGCAACTGCAATTTGAGCAAAACTAAAATTATTTTGAATGAATGTTTTTTTGAATCCAGTGCTGATTTCTTATTGTTCATTATATATATATTTTTTTAATTTCATTATTTACTCAACAAAATAAACATCTGTTGGGGAAAATAAGCTTTGGTTGCAAAAAACAGATTGATTATTTGGTATGAAATTTTTACTAATGTCCAAAAAGTGATTTTAAAAAAATGCAGTTTTGTTGATTTTATGATAACAATTAGTATACCTTTAAAAAAAGACAATAAAAAATTAATAGATGTTAAACTTGTTTTTATTTATTTGTTTTATTACTAACCTAGTCACCTCAGCTTTAAGTACTCCTCTTATTTTATTTATTTATTTTATTTTATTGTTTATCTTAATAAGAATGGGTACATTGACAAAATTTAAATTATATTTTTAATATAGTAGACTAATATATGCGTGCTATTGTCAGGCGTGGTCTAGCTTTTTTGATTTTTGCCCCAAAAACTTACAACTAACTATCATCTTATTTAGTCAAAACCCTGCATTAAAATACCGAAAACTATGTTTCCATAAGTTAATTATTATCAAATTATTAAATATTACATAAAATTTATGATTTGTAAAAGGAATACCCATATATTGCAGGCTGTAGGGTTAATAAACTTTAATGTATATTTTTAATACAGTTTTACGAACGACTCCCACATTGTTACATCCTTTTTTACCAACAAAGTAACAGAAAGAGTCACCTAAATTTTTTCGCACAATGACAGAAATCAAAATAAATATAATATTAATATTTTATCCACAGCAAATTAGCATATATTTCGTTCCCAAACTCTTTAAATTCTCTTTGTTAGTTAAAAATAGTCATTCTGCTATGTTTCCGCCTACATTGGCATCCTGTTCTAACACTATAAACATCGCACAGTACTCTTTATTTGTATGAAACTCGCTAATCGAAGTTTTATTTATTTTTTAAATCCTCTTTTACATTCTTCTTTTGCGAAACAAATTCAGCCCCAAAATAAAGAGTTCTTTACTTAGCACATCAATTCCACCCTTTAGTGCTGATGATCTTCATTATGGTAATCTAACTCCATCCACGCCCGTTCTCCAACTGTGTCACTAGACGGACAGTTACAATCAAAGTGTGGGCGGGAGCATCATCGTCCTCCAATCTAGTCAAGAATTTTAGCCCGACACCCAAAATCCTTGCATTGTTACTTTGTCATCAGGTGTAACGTTGGGTAACATCTTTCGTTTTGGGTGGTTACAGATTAACGCAGTTTTGAAATGTCTTGGAAAAGAAATTCAAGTTCTTGGTAATGAATGGGGTTATCTACACCGAGTAATTTCCTCTTTTTTTTTTTTTTTTGTAAATTCTGTGGGTGTTGTGAGAAGGTCCAATCAATTGTTTATTTGCTCTGTTTGTTTAGTAATTTTACAAGCGTCTTTTATTTATATATAAGTTTGAGTAGGTAGGAAGAAATTTTTTTATTTATTTATTTACATTTCTTCAAAGATATATATATATATATATATATATATATATATATATATATATATATATACAGTCAAACCCCACTATAGTGAACCTTCAAAGGACCGAAATTTCGGTTCGCTATAACCGGGAGTTCACTATATACGCTCGGCAAACGATTTTAACTAAGTGGTTCTGAACTTCTTCTTCTTATTATACATTATTTAAATAAATGACCAATAAAATGAAATACAAAAATGACTGAAAAATAATGCGTAGTAACAAAAAATGTGTTAACTTGCTTTTATTTTTTATTACTCTTCGTCTTGTGTACAAAAATAATTAGTAATCTTTGGCTGATGCAGGGAAAAAATTTTCCATACATCTGCCTGGGTAGGCCTTTGTTTAGGGATGGAAAAGTGTGATAAAAAAAAGCAAACAAAAGAAAATGCTTGTCGCTGCATTTCACTCTATAGATGGTTTTAAAAATCAGTATAAGTATTTCTTTTGAAGTAGACATCTCAAAATTATTTTTAAAAAATGAAGAAGAAAAAACTATCGAAGACAGAAAAAAGTTCATATTATCCTACTTCCTCACTTTTTTAGTTCACTATATCCACAAAAAATAGCATTATACGTGTATAGAAAGGAACATTTTGTTCACTATATCCGGGAGTTCACTATGAACCATGTTCACTATAGCGGGGTTTGACTGCATATATTTTATTATCATTATTTTAACTACAGCTATTTATCCCTTTAAATTGGATGGATTCTTTGAATTATGTTCGAAGATAGTGTTTATTTTTTAATGATAAAATAAAATAAAATTGCTAAGAACTCCGTTTTTCAAAGGAATTAAAAATGAGAAAAATGATTCCATTTTTTTCTCACCATGCGCGCATAGCTTTCGAAAAATATGTGGATCATTTTTGATGATGATCTGAATGAAAAAGCCCAGTACAAATCTCATGAAAATTAATTCATTGTCAAACCGACTAAAAATTTATTATGTTAAGACATTCTGATCAAAAACTCTCTGACACTAAGTCTAAAAATTGATAGTTTCCAAGATGCAAGCCATAAATAGTAATTCTCTAATTCCGCCACGACATTTGAACAATTAACAAGGCGATCGAAAAGAGAATAGTTAATAATGAACTTTTACTTAAGTATTGAAAGTTACATAAAGTAATGAAAAAGCTAGTAACACCTCACAACGTCCACCCCTGAATGAGTAGTTAGCATTATTTATTCGCAATCACCTAAGCCAATGCTTCAAGCACTCATTGACCGTTACCTATATCTCTTAGTTTTGAGGCTTTCTGTCCATCTTTGGACTTGAGGTCAATCAGAACCTGTGTTGAACTAAAACATATTAAATTTTAAGTTAATTTGACTGAGAATTATATTCTATAAGATTTGCCTTATTACGTGATGCATTAATTACTTTTTATTTTTGTATCATAAAAATAATATTCTTTCTCCATTTTTTGGCTATTTAAAAAACAAAGTTTTAATTTTTTTAAATTTTATTTCAATTTTTTTTTTCATTTTATTATTCTTTTAGTTTTCTGCCTATTAGTTTGTGTTGTAAAATGCTTAAAATTTTGATTGGCGAAAAAAAGAAGGATACATATTTACTTTCAATGTTTAGGAAATAATTGTAACTTGTATTGCATCTATAAAGAGCTCTAGTTGAATTATGAGCATTCTGATTAATCAGAAAATGGTGAAAACTTCGGTTGATGATAATTTGAGTTCTAGAGAAATATTCTGCTAGTTGCATTCAAGAAACGATTTAAACTCGCAGTGTCATCCAACACAGAGCTCTAATCAAAATTTATCAAGCTCTAGCTAGTTACAAAGTGGATACAATTTTGATTGATAATAAATTTCCATAGACTATTCTATCGCAATAATTTATGCTTGTTGTGAATTGTAAAGAATTGAAATATAGAAATTTCTTTTTACCTGAAATTTCTTGGACGTAATTTGTATCTGAAGATTCTAATCCATTATATTATACACGAGAGTTTAAAAAAAAATATTATGAAAATTGAAACAAATTGTAACATTTTAATGGTTATCAAGATAATTGAGTTTCTTCAATTAAACGATTTTTTTTCTTTTGAATTTCTAAAGTAAACTAAACTCTGAAACTTTGAATATTATTGTAAATCTGAAACATTATAAAAAAATTTTTTTAACTGCGTGAATAATCAATTTGAAGTCAAATGGGGACTATGGACTATATTACTGTAATAAAAATTACAGAAAAATAACCTTTAGAAACACTCATTTTAAGTTTTAATTTCTCATTTCAAACAAAATCAGTAAATTGCTTTTTTATTTTTTTACTTCGCTTGTTTTATATATTCTCTGAATATTCATATTATTTCTCTGTAAATCTAAAAAGTCTAAGTGATTTAAGTGACTACATTTATGTAAAAATCATAAATGATTATGATGGTGGGACAAATATTATATTTTAATCATAAGTTTTTTTCAAACAATATAACTTCCATTTCAAATTAAATGCTTATTTTTTCTTGCAGCATCTATTTTTTCAAAACTACTATGGACTAAGTATGAAGAATACCAAAATTTATACGAAAACATTGCACTTCCGTAAGTATAAAGTATAATGTAATTAAATGAAAGTATATTGTAAGTATGTATAATGTAATTAAATAAAAGTATATTGTAAGTATGTATAATGTAATTAAATAAAAGTATATTGTAAGTATGTATAATGTAATTAAATAAAAGTATATTGTAAGTGTGTATAATGTAATTAAATAAAAGTACTATTTCATTCAATGGTACTAAATCTATTAGTGATTCTATATCTATTAGTTCACTGGGTACTCCTGAATAACTACCCTTGATATAGATTTTTACAATCTTAATCATAATTGAAAGCAAAAACTATGCATATTATGGTTTATAAATTAATAATTCACCGATTTAAACTTGAGGTTATTTCTATTACTCGTAATTATTTTTTAAATTCCTCCGGCAATCGAACAGGTTTTAATGTTTTGTTCACTCGCCTTCCCCTACAGTGATTAGTCATCTCGTCATATTTCGATATCCTTTTTGCTTTTTCTTCGCTGAGCATTTTTTAACATAAATTGTATTCATTTTTTATCTTCATGCTTAACGAGGGGGCTACAAATATGTGTTAAGGATGGTCAGGAGCATTCTCTATATAATATATTTTTTATGAATAAATACTTTCTACATAAGAAAACGTAAAGAAATATTAAAAAATACCATTAAACGAAGCATTATAATTAACAAAATTATTTAGTGTATGAAACAGCAAAAGTAAAGTAAATAAATAAATAAAATAAATAATAAAATTAATAATAAATTCTCTTCTACTGTTTAAATTTCCCTTTCTCAATAACTATTCAACTGATTTCATTCAAATTTTGTATGATCTAATTTAGAATTACATAGCTTAAAATGATATTAAATATTGCACATCTTATAATAAAATTTTTGTCGATTATTGTTAAATTAATTTACTAAAAAAATATCCCTTAAAAAATTATTTTACGTGAAATTATCTTAGGAATAAGTTTCAAATTTGTGTGGGATAAACTTTCAATTTTCTTAAAATGTTTTCGAGGGTATACCAAACATAATAAAGTATAACAAAGAGGAATTATACCAAAAGTGAAATCAATATTAATCAGCCTAAACTTTGGTTGAATCTTCTGGCTAAATTAACCACATTTTCGACAACACTACAGCTACCCTTTTTTTTCGCGTTTTAATGATCAAGAGTGCTTAAAAACTTTTCTTCCTCTGTAAAAGAAAAACCTTTCATAGTCAGAACGGACAACACACAAGTTGCTTTAGCGTAAAAAGGATCCTTCATAAAATATTTTATCTTAAACACCACTATTTCGCAATATTTTTCATTTTAAAAACGGACACTTTTAAATATTTTTTACTTTAAAAACGTCTACTTTGCGATATTTTTCATTTTAAAAATTGACACTTCGCAATATTTTTCATTTTAATGAAGGACAATTTGCATTATTTTTCATTTTAAGAACGGAAAAATATTCTGAAAAAAATATTTTTCATTCTAAAAATGGGCACTTCACAAAACTCTGCTTTTGGAAAAAGGAGTCGATGACATCTTTAATTCGTAATTTTAAACTTTAAACTCAGCGAAAACAATGGATTTTGCTTTCTTTCCGCTCACAAAAACACAACCTTATTTTTAGATATTCCCGAAAAAAGAAACCTGGAACATAAAACCTGACACCGAATTATGAGCATGGTTTTCCCAAATTAAAAAAAAACAAAAACAAAAAAAGATCTTTCAATTAAAGCCTGAACAGGCTACCGGTTTTCATGAATCTTCACAAATCATTAAAATGGACCTTTTACAAAAAATCTGGAATAAACCCTAATATTCCATGATGTTCTTATGAAAATAAGTTTTTTTAAACGCTTGAATAAATTATATTTTTAATGACTCTATTTTTTCAGACTTCTAAAAGAGAAAGAAACAAGTGATGAAGATTTTGTAGCTTTATGCCAATTACGCCGAGGTGCAGCCAAATACTCTTTAGAAGGACTACTACATTTACCGGTAAGGGGAGATTTTAAATTACTCTTTTAAATTGGCTATTACGAAGACAGGATTAAATTACTATTTTTTAAAACAAATCTTTTCTAAGTAATTTTATTGTATCATACAAACTGTCGAAAAGAAGAAAAAAAAATCGCAAAACTTTAGTTTTTTTTTTTTTTTTTTTTTTTTTTTGGTAAGGTCATTGATAATACGGATTTTAATGAGAATATAACCTGTTTTATTTGGACGTTTATAGTCCTAAAGTTTTTTCCAAAGGTCTTTTCATTTTTTCTAAATTTTTAAGCAATACCTAAAAACATTTAAATTATTTAAAGAAAGTGAAATCGTATGCAGCTAATCATAAATATTTATAAGTTCAACAGTAGGGTTTATTTACTGAAGCGAAATACGTGTTTTATAAACTTTTCCAGCTATTTACTCAATTTAAAAAAAAATGGTGATTAAGTTTGCTGAGCAGGAGCGATAGAACGATGGCATTATACTTTAAAAACAACAATCACGTATGCTACTTCTAGAGATTGGACACTGTTCTTGCCATCAGCTTTATTGAGTTTGCGAATAGGATCGAATTAAAATGCTCAATTACTAAAACGGTTTATGCTGAAAATATACGATTGCCAGGTCAATTTTTCACAGGAAAAAAAACCCCAGATGTTACTGAAAAGATTTTATAATTAAACTGAAGCAACACATGCAGTTACTGAATCCAGTATCAACATTAAACCATTCCTGTAAGACTACGTTTGTCTTTCAAGATTAGAAGACGTGCTCTCACGTATTTCTTCTCAACAGCTCCATGTACTTGCTCACACAATGTTGTTCAATACAATGACAAAGCATTCGACATTTTGGTGAAAGAAAAACAAGTTAAGGTCAGCATTGATAGAGTCAAGTCAGCGTATATCTTAAAAGACGATTCAAGAAATTCTTCCGCGAAAGTTCAAACTGACACTTCCTTTGACATTGGGCCGTCAAAGTAGGAGATATGACAAAGTAAAAAGAGATTTGATTCGTCGCCTGATCCTGTAGTTCCAGTAAAAACTAAATCTGAAAGATATATGCAGATTCCAGCTAAATACAAACATTATATACATTGTTAATTTTTTTCCCCAGAAAGGGGAGTGATGCGGTGATACTTATTTTAAGATGCTTATTTTTATGGTTAAGATAAGCATAAAATGAAGTAAATTTCACTAGGGTTTAATGATAATTATGACGTTCGAAGTTTTCTTGGTTTTTAATGTCTGTGTCTCTTGAATATTATCTTATTAATATCTTTGCAAATAAAATGTATATTTTTTCATTTATTCTTGAATAAATGAAAAAATAAATCTTGAATCTTGTTTTTAATTTTCACGACACTTCATCTGCGCGAATACTTTAAAATATTACTATGTATAAATATTAAAAAGGCACGCTAGTGAAATTAAAAAGAACAATCAACTGCAAGAAGTTCCAAAATTATCGTCTGCTTTTTTTAAATTTGATTTTACGCTGACTTTTCTATTAATGCTTATGTTAACTTGTTTCGTTATGACTCTTACAACTCTTTATATGTGATTATGGTGTTAAAATTGCTCTAGTCCATGTAGTTGATTTTGTCGAAAAGTGTTCGAACGTAAGAAACCTAGAATAAGACTCATTTATCTAATTACCAATCAGTTTTCTAGTTACATATTCTTGCATAACATAAACCTTGAGCAAAGTGCCATCTAAGATAAATATTCCCAACAACAGGGTGTGGAACACATTTAGGAATACAATCCACCAAATAATTCTCACATAAAATAAATCTTTGCTATGTTGTGTGGGTTCTATCTTTTTATCTACCCGAAATAATATTTTAACCAGCGTACAATTATTTTTAAACCCATTGTTTAAAAAAAAAAAAAATTGTCACTGAAACGTTGAAAGTATAAACAGAGTTGGAATGTTTTAAGACTTATATTGTATATGAATTCTTTTTAACAAAAAATTAAAACTTTATTTTATATCATTCACAACAAACATTAGATTACGTAAAACAATAATGTATACGCAGTCCTTATCTTATACTTATTTCATATATCTTTATTAGTATTTTGCGTGATCTTCTGTCTCTATTAGTAGATACCATAAAAATGTCAATACCACCACTTCGCTAATTTTTTTAAAAACAAATTTGAACGTGTTTCTCATGTTGGCCATAGGCAAATCAAATAAAATATACTGCATTAAAGTTGTTCATCACGTTTGTCTTCAAGTCATAACCCTTAAATATTTACAAATGAAGTCCCAGTATTACTAACAGTGATTGTACAGTGATCTAATTTTCTAATATTACAATTACCTTACAAATTGCTCTCGCTGATTCTTATTTTGTGTTTGATAATTGAATAACATTTCATGAAAAATGATTGATTGACCTAAAGATAGGTCATGGGTTTTTAGATTGCGTAGAAATTAGTTTTTTATTTATCAAATGTTTTGAATAAAACTAGAATCTGATATTTGGACAAATTTCATTAGTTTTAACTGACTTTGATGAATTCTTTTTTTAATCCTTAAGTAAATAATAATGTTTTTCAATCCTTAAATGAAACAGATAAATGCATTTATTATGCACTTTTGATAGTTTCGTGAAATATAATGTTATAAATACTGTTTACCCAAAGTCTCCACAAAAAAAAATTACAGTGAATTTAGAGAATTTGTATAAAGCTATTCTTTGAAGTCTTGCTCTCCTCGTTTCGTATTTGGGGGATCGGAAAGTAATGTCGTTTCGGTGCATTTGATATTTGTGATCAAGATTATAATTTTAATCAATATTGTATTCACCTTTGTTAGCAACAACATTTCAATGCCGGATAGAAAATAAATCGAAATGGATCGGGGGGAAAATAAATTGGTTCATAAGAATAACGACTATTTAATGCGGCGACTCGACATTACTTTCTGGATTCCCTAATATTTTAGCAAAAATTTATTTCTATTTTGCTATTTTTTATATTCTGTGATGAAACAATTTCTTTAAACAGTTTTAAAATTTTATAAAATGAATGATTTTTTTGCAGTCTTAATTTACACACGTTACAAGTTTAATTGCAGTTTCAATTTGAACTTAATCCTTAAATTCTTAATGTTAAATTACCGTCAAATAATAAAAGACAAAAACAAAGTGATGAGACTTCATTCCGTGAGAATAGGATGTGCTTTGTAGTATGCTTAGTTTTGTTTAGTGGAGGGGGAGGGGAGACCATAATTACCAAGAACAAGCTTATGTAATATTTAAACGGTCCCTAAACAGTCCATTGAGTGAGATACTTCTTAGAAAACATTACTTTCATACCAAATGCAATTGGAAATTATTAAATATTTTTCAACCAAAACAAACGAAGCTATTTCTTGAATTTTAATAAATAGTTTTTGATACACATTCCTATGAAGTTTAAACTGTCCTAAATTGGAAGAAATAATAATGTCTTTTTAAACCAGAGATAGCAATGTTTCAGCTCATAAACCTAGAATTTAATGCCCCATTTTTTTTCTTCATCCAATTACGATGTTAATAATGGACAAATAATTGAAACTTAAAAATTTAAGTGGGAAAACTGGCTTTCATGATTCTAAGATCAAAACAGGTTAAACTGTAGCGAGTGATCGATCCGGCCGATAATGCCTTGACCCGGGCACTATAGAATTTTGAAATCAGCTATCTTATGAAGCTTTCTAACCTTTTGGGAGGAAGCAACCAATGTAATCTTTGACATTGTGCTCTAGTTCTTGAACGATATGGTGTCGATATTTCACAGAAGTGCCATCTACAATTCAACTCGCAGTATGCGTAGCCATTACATTAATCTTTTCAGAGAGAGATCAGTGCAATTTACTCATTGAACTTTTGATGGGGTTGGTAGCTCTTCAGATGAAGTATCAGGTGCTGAAATTCAAGATTCAGTAATGAGTATAAAATTTTTGAATAAAATAATTAGTTAAAATAGCAAAAAAATTGTAAGTTTTTCCGTTTTAATGAAAATTTTATAATCAATTATAAAAAATAACAAAAACCAAATTATTTTTTTCGTGAAATAATTAAGTTAATTAGTGCTTAGTACATTAACGTAAGTTCCAGCGGCCTTTAACGTCTCGCTCTCTTTTTTGGAGATTTTCCTTTAGGCTGTAGTTAGTCCCAATAATAATGGAATTTTTATTTCTTTTAAATTTTTTTACCTGAAATAAAAAAGGCAATTAATAAAAACAGTTATTTAAGAAAATGTTGAATAGGGAAGTGGGTTGTTGAAGCAAAGAATATAGAGATATCTTTGGTTGAAGGTCGCTGGATTTGAAAATCGCTTCCCGTAACAGCCTATTTTGGGACAGGGGCTTATGAAGATTAAGGCTCCACAATTTCGTGACCAATGACATGATGGTGCAATGAGGTCAGAATTGCACCCCAACCATTTTTACTTTCTAATCAAGTTGGTACCCATCGTTCTGAAGCAAGATGAGTTTCAAGCCTCGGCAGTGGATCGAACAACAGACCTTCCTACTTACAGCTCATTGGCTCAACGATCAAACCTTCGCGGCTGGTGTGCTCAGTGAACAAAAAAAATTGAGAGTTTTATAATCGTTTAGTTTCTTTTGTTCTATTTTTTTAAAACATTTTATTTTGATTTTTCTTAAAAAAAAAAAAAAAGACTTTTCACTCTTATTCAAACTACTTGCGGCACACGATATTTTCTAAATTATAATAAAATCGAATAAATAACAGCAATACATAAATGTCTACTTTGCACTATTTGCAGTAGATTTTCACTTTATAGTTGCAAGATAGGAAATGTCATTGTTATTTTTAGTAACAAATAAGATTTTTTACTTATATGTTACTGTATTTTTAAACTACATTTTGCTTCATTACGCTTTTAGCTTTATAGCTTTTACCTTATTCCTGTCAAATTTTGCTGCAAACTGAATATGGTGCTACGTTGAGCCATATCAACGTTTCTTGAACTTGATTACACGATACTATGGTTCAACTTGAACGGAATTAACCGTTTTAAATATTTATAAAGATTTCAGAAAGCTTGTGGTTCAAAGTAAATAATACAGTTCAACATTCAATCGGTTTTTCTGAAAATGCGTTAAGCCCTCCGGTGACGCAGTCAGTAAAGGCGTTGCTCACACCGCTGGTTGGAGAGCAGGAGGTAGTGAGTTCGATCCTAACAGTCGAAAAAACAACCGGCGTGTATGTGCAGCAAAGTGCTCGCTAAATATGTCGTGGATTACTGTCTTCTCGATGGTAATGATGAAGAATTTCAGAGATAGGGAGTACCAGCTCAGGCGCTGCCCTCGCCGTCTGACCGGGCTAAAAATTACGTAGCATTCCCACCATAGCCGTTAAAAGATCTCTACAATTGAGGCTAGGTGCTTGGCAATGGTTGGATGATGATGATGATAATGAGAAACCATTATGTTTATAAATAAGGTCTATATATGTTTTCGAAATTTAAAACTCTATATTTTGCTGCATACATTTTACTTCCTTTATTTCTTTCAAGTCTCTTAAATTCTTTGAATTCTCTGAAATTCTTTGCATCTTAAGTTCTTTTAGGTTCTGGAAAAGAAAGAATTTAAAAGTAATTTGCAATCACTGTTTCACAAGTTTTATTCGTTGTACTGGCGTACTATGTTAAAAAGAACGCCAATATATTTCAGAAGAAGTTACCATATTAGTGATATCTTTTGGGTGTAAGAAGTCTAATGATCATTATGGATCACAAAAAAAAAAAAAAAAAAAAAAAAACTATAACAAATTCCAACTTATACAAGTGAATATGTTGTCAAACCTCACATTATGAAGAGTTATAGAGATAAATTATTATCCATAAAAAGAAATATAAATCTCTTAAATTGCTTAACTAGTGTATAAAAAAATATACAGATAGATCATACGTCTGAGGAAAGATTGAAAATCGCACCCACTCAAGCTCAAGAATTAGGAGTGATGCAAGCAGAAAAATCTCATCCATATTTCTGGTAAGCTTAAGTCCGCCACACATAGGTCAATTTAAAATATCACGCCTTTTTAGGAAGTTCTGACAGGCGTTGTCCATTTTGGTTTTCGAATATATCGCCGAGGAACCCTGCCAAGGCCTCCCCATCCGAGATCAGGGGCTCCTCCTCTGCGCCCTGACAGATTGAAAAGAAGTCATAGTTCAATCGTTGGTTGAATTCCGGAAAAAGTGGCCATTTCTAAGGCTTGCTAGAGGTAAAGGAGTCAGTAGAACTTTGAGTGGAAATAGTATTTGAATAATTTTCAGCCTAACTAGCTGCGCATCCTTTTCCAAAAGTGACCTGATGGAGTTCAAGGTGGCTGCAAGTATGTGTGTGTTGTTGATGTAGATGATGATTTTTTTAAAGAAACTTATGAGAAATTAAAATCTCTAAACACCGGATCTTAATTGTGGCTGAGATTAAGTGATTTGTGGCTATTTTAATCTATTCATATAGCCCACGTGGAAGTTCTGTGATTTCGATTGTAACTATTTTCAAGGTCCCCGATATTGCCAAAGTTCCTTATGTACTGAATTTTAGTAATACTTTAAAATCTGTACAGCAACCATTAAATGATACAAATAGCCGTAATTCTGAGTTCGGGAAATTTCAGCATAGTAGTCAGCAGAAATATTAAAATTATATATATATATATATATATATATATATATATATATATATATATATATATATATATATATATAAATACATAAATACTTAACGCATAATTAACTATTCATCCCATTTAAATTTTAATTAAAAACCATCTAACAAAATAAATCTGGCAATGTATAATCTATCTCTTGTTACGTAGAGCCCCTGAATTAGACAGGCCGACTTATCATTTATTTTTGGAGCAAGAAGCTAACATAAGTACATAACATAACTAATACTATCATAACGTTCACTTGCGAACTCCAATATTGCTTGATAGGTCAGCTCTGATAGTATAGGAGCCTTATTGTTACGTTTAACAAAATCTTATAACGTAAAGTTCAGGCCGACTTATCATTTATTTTTGGAGCAAGAAGCTAACATAAGCACATAACATAACTAATACTATCATAACGTTAACTTGCGAACTCCAATATTGCTTGATAGGTCAGCTCTGATAGTATAGGAGCCTTATTGTTACGTTTAACAAAATCTTATAACGTAAAGTTCAGGCCGACTTATCATTTATTTTTGGAGCAAGAAGCTAACATAAGCACATAACATAACTAATACTATCATAACGTTAACTTGCGAACTCCAATATTGCTTGATAGGTCAGCTCTGATAGTATAGGAGCCTTATTGTTACGTTTGACAAAATCTTATAACGTAAAGACCACGAGAGAGATAAATACATTTTCCGACGACAGGTGATAAAATTTCGTTATTTGAAGCGAAATAAGTTTGAAAACAGAGAAAAAGACCACTTAAAATTTTCAATACAAATTAGAATTTTGAAAAAAGAAGAAAAAAAAAAAAAAAACTCGTGTCACGTTCTAAAATAAAACGGCTTTTTAACTCGTTAAATTTCAACTTTAAAGTTGTTTTTTCTGCGATTCCAAAGCGTCTTGTATGTTTCTTTTTACTACAAGTATAACAGTTTTATTATTCTCGAATAAATTATTAAATTTTAAATTTTTTTTTTTTAATCCAAGGTACTTCATGTACATTTTTCTACATCATTTCGCAATTTCAACTTTCTAAAGTTTATAGTTTTTTGTCCAGTAAAACCAAATTCTGTTAAGTTAAACACCCACAACGTTTACGTTACTTCTTACGTTTATATATATATATATATATATATATATATATATATATATATATATATATATATATATATATATATATATATATATATATATATATATATATATATATATATATACATATATATATATATATATATATATATTGAGAGAGAGAGAGAGAGTTTACAAGAGCGTTGTTTTTAAAATATTATTTCTTTTTGTTATTTTTATGGTAAGGATAATCCAATGAAAATATGAAAGAAACTGAAAAGCGATTAATTAATCATAATAGTGACTAAAACAGATTATTAATTATTATATATTCCAGGTAACGCTTTCGCGAAAGAATAAAGCTCCACCTCTTCATTAATTACCTTTTTCAACCCTTTTCAATAAAAAATTAATTCTTTGAAAAACACTATCAATTATATTCTAATAAAGTTTTGAAGGGACTGTTCAATAGATGAGATTTTTTTAACATTTTTGAAGGCTAAGTGTTTTTGACTCTTGAAAAAATTAATAAGGTGTTTGAACTATGAGATAAGAAAATTAAGTTTGATTGTGTTGAATAATGAGTTTTTTTTTTATTTTGATCTGACGAATAATTCACTTTTATTTCCTGTATAACAACCTGTATAACACAATCAAGTTTAAATTGCATGGTAAAAAAAAAAAAGCATTTAGTAAAATATATTTTTTTTTTCAATTTCTTTTCTTAGTTAAATAATTTTTCTGAAGAAAACTAAATAACAGTATTTTCACTATTTGTAATAACAATTTCATGCCGTCTGAGGACCAAATTAATGGATACAAAACGCCTATTCAAATATTTCATTTCGAAAAGTCTGACAATGCAGCAAAATATATTGCATTTGGAACTCCTTTAATTGATTTATTATGTCGTTGCTCATTTTCGGGATGCTCGTTAAATTTAAATTTTCTAAATGTATTTACTGAATTGTTACGTCAGCTATTACTTGGAAAGGTAAACATCCGTTTTGAAGTCGGAAACAGACCAAGTGATTAGCTGCCATCGTTGTTAGAAAGAAGATATACGCTATCTTTTTTGCAGCTAAGTTTCATTTTTAATAATTTTGTTAGTGGCGGAATTCGTCTGTTATACACAATTTATACACTTTGTTCCTCAGCTTCAACGAACAATATATACATTGAACATTATGAACATTGAACATTATGAACATTATGAACATTGAACATTATGAACATTGAACATTATGAACATTGAACATTATGAACATTGAACATTATGAACATTGAACATTATGAACATTGAACATTTTGAACATTATGAACATTGAACATTATGAACATTGAACATTATGAATATTGTTTCCGAACATTTCGAGCATCTTCATCGCAAATTTTAATTATAATATAGATTAATTGCTAAGAACTGCTTCTTTTTAGCTTTAGTCTTAGACATTTTAACTCGTTTAATAATTCGATAATTTCAAAACACTATTGCAAAAGAAAACAAAGTAGAGAACGAAATCGTCTCAGGATGAGCTGGAAATGTGTAAAATAACCCCTCAGCTTATTATCTCTACATTGTTCCCTCACTTGAGGTTTGTCGATTTGCCCTTGTTTGCTGCTTGCCAGTTTCCTATATAATACATGGGCTACCAGTAATAGGTGTATAATAATGGTTTGAATTTTTCCGACAATTAAAAGACATTTAAATGTAAGGTCGAGGAAGAATTTCAAAGACCAAAATTACAATATATAGTAAAAATAATAATAATTCCTTGCAAATGTTTTTGGAATAAATTTTTATCACTTTTAAGACAAGTGGTTTCTATAATAATTACCATGCACAATAACATGTAAGAACAAGCCAGTCTGACATCATCATGACGATTTTCTTAAAGTTTCTCCAAGCTCAACGGGCCCCCGCGCCCTCTACTAACACTTAAAGGAAACGGTTAGTTGATGCAGAGGTTTTGAGTAGTTGGTAGTATATGGTTGAAATTTCTTTCATATTTTTGTTTATTTCTGAACGATTATATCATTACGTATTTATATTTATAGCATGAAAGAACGTAATACTTCTCCAGTGATTATTTTTGAAGTATTGTTTTTCCTAGCTTTAATTCAATAAAAATAATTGAACTAAGATAGTATTATCTGAATTATTGTTAGCGTTTCGAATTTTATTCATATTGTGCAACTGTGTAGAGACATAAAAGTTTCTAACTCAATTCCAATTTATTTTTTTTTTAGATTTTAGTTCTATTATACATAAAAAGTGTTTCTGTCATTTTAATCATTTTTATTCCATTCTGTCATTTAATAAATACTACTATAAACTGAAAAAAGACAAAAATCTATATTAATGGCGCATTCCCATATTTATGTTATTAGTTTAAAAAGGATTAACGGTGCGTGTCATCTATGTTAACATGTATTTTATGCAACATTGAAATAAATATTAAAACGAGAAAAGTATTGAAAAATTTAAATCTTTAAAATTAATCGTAATTCTCTTCACAAAATATACTTTTGTATCCGTAACCAGACGTCATTCTAAAATATTTAAAAACTATACATTCATAGAACTGAAGTAAAACAATAACCAAACGAAAATGAAAAATTTCATAAATTATTAAAAAATAATAAAACAAAACGATTAACTCCTCAATAAGTAGTTAAACTTTTTGCCGTAGTGTGGCGTTAAATCCGTTGTTCTAGTATTGACATTTTGCCGATCATAGGTAGAAAAAAAAAAAAACGCGTCGTCTTTTAAACGTTCTACGAGTAGAAACTCTTAATATATTGCTTTGTTGTTCTTATTCTAAATCGATCGTGTTCTTCAAGACATTGCCCCGATTTCGTTAATCACTCTTTTGACTGCTTCATGACAAAGAGAACAAATATTATATATTTTAATAATTTATATATCTGACAAAGTTAAAACAGTAACCAACTCGATGAAATTTGAACTTGCGGCAAGCTTATGAAAAACTTGATGCACTTTTAAGGCAGTGCACTGCCTTAAAACAAGTAGGAAATTAGAGAACATTAATTGGCAATTATTTTCACAGCAGTTCTAAAGTTTCACAAAAAAATTATCGAGCTATTTATCAGCCCATTATCACGGTATAAAATATTTCCAAAAAAAAAAAAAAAAACTATTTATAAAAGTTCTAGCGAAAAAACAAACAAGCATTAATAAAGAAAAGAAGGTGATTAGAAAATTGCATTCTTTTTCTTTTTATTATGTTTCAATTTAGGAGATCGTGACCAAAAATGACGACAACGATCTATCCAGTAGAAAGAACAGCAGCTAAGAACAATGCTGTTGGCGATTTAACTGGAAGAAAAATAGAGATCTGGTGAATAATTGTTTCCCTTTTGTAAAGGAATCACGAAAATGGTGTTCCTTGGCTAAAATTATGGTTTGAAACTAGTGTTTAGAACGCGTTAGTAAACAGAAATCTGCAAATGAATTAGAAAAACTGAAGCTTCCAAGACCTGAAAAAGAAAAGGATCTTTGGTCTAATCTTTTATGTTAAATTGTTTAGTTTTGGTACTTGGCATTTGTTTTTTTGTGAGTTTACTTCCTGTTTTGCTAATGACTATAAAAAAAAAGTTACTTAAAGGTCTACTGCATTACATAAAAATCAAGATTAAAGCAATAACTTCTATTAAAAATTTAGAGAAAATTAAAAATGAAATTATTAAGCACTCTAGGGTGCAAAATTCTTGCCTGATACTTATAGAAAAAATTGACGGATTATTCTTAGTATATAAGACTGAATGGATTAATAAGCTATTAAGTTTTGAATTGACTGAGTTTTATTTTTAAACGTTTTATTAAAAATTAAAAAAATTAAAAAATAAAAAATAAGCACCTTATTTTATGAGCAAACATTTCAATTCGTAATTTCTTTTTATCACTTTATTTCTTAAAACAAATTTTATTGGTAACAAATTTGAAAAAAAAAGGTGGAAATTTTGTTTATTTATTTTTTAAACTAATATAATAAAAAAAAAATTAAAATGCCTTTCCAAATGCTATTTAAAATTAGGAAACAACAAAACGTACTAAAATATTCATTTTAAAACAAGTATTTAAATTTAAAATATACACTTTTTGTATTGTATTGGTTTAAGCAATTATAGAATCTGTTCTCAAAGGCCACAAAAGTAATTACAACATTCCATAACATTTTATTTCTTTTGTTTTCTTATGGTTTTATTGTGTATTTCAAACAAGTTTCCTTGTTTGAATGATTGAAAAATTCTAATTTCTGTGAAATTTGTGACCTAAGTGAAATAGTAAATCACTAATTTCATTAACCTAAAAAAAAAAATTATAGAAAACAATAGGAAAATTTTAAAAAAATATAAAAGTTATTAATATACAAATTGAACTTCTCTTCGGAAAGTCCGACATATAACGAAAAAGTAGTTCTTATTGTTTTTCTATAATCATTGCCGTACGATGATTTTTCTCACACGTTTTCATTGGATTTCAATTTAAAACACATCTTTCGAAATTCATTGAAAGCATTTAATTTCTAAATCAATTTACGTTATATTTTCTGTGATAAAAGAGCCTTTACAAAAACCCTCATACACTTTAAAAAATTCTGGATCAAATTACGGTATAATGTACTGGCACTTTGGGTGCATCATCCGTAAAATCCATTATACTGTAAAATCTATTTTTACCGTAAAATATATCGTAAATTATATCGTAAATTATATCGTAATTTTAACAGTAATATTTATTTAATGATTTTATTGTAATTATTACTGTAAAAATTACAGTTTATCAGATTTTTTTGTTTCGTAACATGTTCTGGTAAAAATAATGAATTTTACGGAGAAAAAAAATATCGGCACCCTGAGTGACGGTACTTTTTACCATAATTCACTAGTGTATTTTAAACCACACTTTAACCCTTCGACGCAGTATTTTTATTCAACATATTTTTCATACTATTTTCATTATTTTGTGTTAATTTAATTTAAAATGAGTGAAAAATATTATATTTAGCATTTAAATAATTTATGGTAATGAAATACAGCAGCAATAATCTTCCAAAAGCGGCTCACTCCCAGGCAATAATTTTTCAAATTTGCATTTATTTGCAGTTTTTTAAATCTAAGAGAAACAGTTATTCATCATAGAAATTTCTTTCATTTACAAAATCAATAATTGATAAATTTTTGAATGTATGAAAAAAAAATTAAAAATATTTTTTTGAATTATATTTATTTTAGTGTAAATATAAATTCCGATAATTTAACAAATATTTTTTCGTAACTATTCGACTGTTTTTAATAAATAAAAAATCCCAAAATATATTTTTACTTGCAATTGGAGCTTCAGAAAGAAAAAAAAAAGTTATATGAAAGGGACGCCGTTGTCCACCTTTCGTCAATATTTTAAACTATGTGTAATTTACATCAAACGCAACTTAAGAGAATGTTAAGATTGCTTTTTAAAAATGAAGTTCTGTTTAAATGTTTCTATACATTTCTTGTTTACGTAACAAAAAAGTGTACAAAAAACCCATAATGGGTTAGCAGCAATTTTCCGCTAGTTCAATTCAGTCATATGATGGTATTTAACGGGCAAGCCTAAATTTAACGGTAGAATAACCTTTCTAATTACCCGAATTAGTATTTTTTTTCTCTCGTGGAATTTTCAAAGACCTCTATTCTTGGATGAGAAGGGAGGGAGTTAAAATAATCCGCCTCTGGTGTTGGAGTTTGACGGACGATAGTTACAGCGGCGACCGCGCTTTGGCCATTAGAGTCAGCTGTCGGGTCATACTTTAAACAGGTCAACGTCCTTGGACCCTCCCGCTCACCCCTATTTATATCCCTTGGGGTAGGTCGTCGATAAAAAAATTATTTTTCATAATTTTATATCTTTCACTCTTATTTTTTGGGGAAAGACAGATATTCTATTCATAGCTTGATGATACAAAACCGCTATTTAAAAGAAGCATATAGGCTATGTTCAAAATTATGTTGATATCAATTTTCAATGTACTTAGCAAAATTAAGAAGAAGAAAAAATAGAAATTGGCAGGTGTTAAAAATGCTAGCGTACTGAGCCACTGTAGCTCAAGGGATAGATAGAGAATTCGCCTCCCAATGAGGTGCCCCAGGTTTGAATCCCAGTGGTGGCTGGTTGAATTCTGCTCGCGGAATGCACCGACCACAGTGACAACGTAAAATATCCTCAGTGATAGACAGATAATGGGTTTGAATCCCCTTGCAGTCGGGCTAACCGTTGGAGGTTATCGTGGTTTTTCTCAATATATAATGCAAATGCGGGTTAATTTTATCAAAAACTCCTCCACGAAGGCTAGTTTGCCCCAATACTTGATCCAGAATTTTCCTTGCCCTATGGTTTAAGGTTCAAAATTACAAGCTTACGGAGTTGAACATTGATCAGAACTGAGAACTCAGAACTAAGAACTCAGAACTGAGAACTGAGTCGGTTCAATGGTGAATATAAAATAAAATAAAATGTTAATGTTCCAATATCCCTTTTATATTGTTATTCAGAAGATGACAACTGATAAAAAATTTCAGAAAAACTTTATTTTTTGACAATTTTATAAATTTCTTATCATTTCACATAATTTTTAAATTGCTTTAACTGATTCCAAAGAAAATCTCTTCACTCCTTCAACTTCATTTCTTATATGACTGAATTACCTGTTCGGTGGGGAAAATAATGCCTTTAATATCTCTGTCGTAAGGATTGGCCCGCGGTCGGAGCCCTCCTCCCCTTTTATGTGTGTGTGGACCCACGAAAGCTGCTGTGCATTAGAAGGAAAATAAAATCACATCAAAGGCTTCACAGGCCTCAGGACAAATGTTTTATAAAGGCCCCATCCTCAAAGCACAAAATAACATATTTCATAGATTTCATATTTTGCAGAATTTTTAAAGACACTTTATTCAAAATTATACTTTTTATGTAAATCTAAAGAAATTCTCTACCCTTTTCTTAGGAAAAAAACATCAATAAACACTATATTTCTTGTAAAGAATTTTTGTCAGTCCCTCAGCCGTTCCGGTACCCTGGACGATTATCCCTCTTTTTCCCTTCCCCTCTTGTGTACGGCCTTGACTACATCACATAAAAATTATATGAATAATTTTTTTTAAATTGTCATATAAAATAGAAATATCTGATTCTTTTTCACTTAAATTCTAGTATTTCTAAATTTTCCATAGCGAACTATATGTGTACTCTGTTATACCCCACTAGTGGATTAAAATCGGGTCGTCTATATATATATATATATATATATATATATAACGTCGTTGCCGAGTGGAAGGATTAAAAGAGATCTAAGGCAGGGAAGGGGGGTACAAAATTTATTTATTATTTATTACTCAGAGCAGTCATGGAAGTGTGTAGAAAAGTTGCGCTCCTCGGTTATATGTTAGGGAAAATCTTGCAAAGTAAATTCGTAAAATGTTTCAATTTAGGGAAAGAGGGAAATCTTAGAAAGTACTATTGGTTAATTAAATAGAACGCGCTATTCCCACGAAGCTTAAAGGGAGTAATGTCTTTATTTAAATTTATGCATAGTTGGGCCAAAAATAGATTTAGAAACAGGATGTGGCTTTTTAAAAGTATGATAAAGTGTTTCGATTTGAAATTAATTTGTAATAAATTAGGAGTTGTTTTTAACGAAGAAACTAACATAAAAAGATTAATAGAAACTTTTTATGTTACATATATATATTAAATATATATATATATATATATATATATGTATTCTTTTTTTTTTAATATTTAAATTGTTATAATTCTTTTTCTGATAGCCTTTTTTTTCCTAAGCGGCAATGGTCAGTAGATTAATTTTGATTTATAAATCTAAATCACGAATTTCATTACAACCAGTAATACGAAATATATCCGTGAACGTCTTATCACCTTATTTTCCTGAATAAATTATGTGAAATCTCACTTAAATTGTATAATTTTATGCGATTCACTTTTCTTATTTCATGTCCTATTACTCATAATGATTGATGCATATGATTTCAATACTAGCAAAAGTAATGTAATTATAGTATAGCTTTAAAGTATTATAATTATTAGTTTTTGTTTTACAAAACTATTACCATTTTTTTTTTTTTTTTTTTTTTTTTTTTTACCTATTCACGTGTTTGTGATCAGATCACATTCATTTTTTGTTATTATAATTTTTATTATAAGACTATAACATTTATTTAAAAACTAATTAGAAGTTTATATTTTGAAGAATTAGAAGAAATTTGAAGAATTATATCAGAAGTTTATATTCTTTAAAACTATTATTTCAAAGAAATAATAAAAATACGAAAAATTATTCCAAATTTTGTTAACTTATTCCAACTTAATAAGTATTTATTTTTGATTTATTTTTTTTAAAAATATGTAGTTCAATAACAAAATAAGGTCTATACCTTTTTTTTTTTTTTCAAAAAATTCAACAATTAAAATCAGTTTGCATCAAAATTTGCGTGGGCAAAATGTATTATTAATTTTCAAAACAATACCCTAAAATATTGTTGACAATGAAAACTAACTTAAGAAGAAAACGTAGATACTTCGAACAAAAATTAATATTAATAATAAAAAAATACCTGGTACTCGCATAAAAAAAAAAAATTATACTCACATAAAAATCTTAAAAAAAATATACATGTTGAGGCATGTTTAAAAAAATTTCTTAATGCAGGGGATTTAATAGATAAAAAATAATACGAAATTTTAAAATCATGTTAAAAATGAAACTTATTCTTCAATCCGTATTCTTTGTTCACCTTGTCCTTCACTTCACTTCTTAATTTTTTTGTAGCTCATTTTACGTCTTTTTTAAAAAAAGTTCTTAAGCGAGAATTTTTTTACGTCTTTTTGATTCTACTGCATTTATGGATGCAATTGATTTTAAATTCAATATAAAATCCCGCAGAGCATTTCAGAATACATTTAAGTTTAACTTTAGCTTTTACTTAATTTTGTTATTCAAAGATTAAGATAATTTTAGTTATAAAGTAAGTATTTAAACACATTTTTTTAATTGTAAACTATTTCAGATTTTACTTCCAAGATTTTATAATTTTTTAATTACCGTCGTTGAACAAGCGATTCAATTTTGAGTTTACGACTACCAATGTTCAACACCGTAGTTTTGTAGTTTTGAACCCAATCCAGAAGACAAGTGGACGCCAGAATCATGTAGCGATAGTAATTTGCCTTCTTGGAGGGATTTTTGATGGTACTAACCCGCATTTGCATTACATGGAGAGGAAAACCACTAAAACCTCCCGCGGTTAGTCTGGTGACTAGGGGACTCTAACCCATGTTCCGGGTACGGAATTCGTTTCGGCCAGCCATCGCTGTGGGTCTCCTCAACACGGGTCACCTCAGAGGGAGGCAAGCGCTCTATCCCCTGAACCACCAAGGCTCTAGTTTCAAGTTTTATAAAAATTTAATTATGGAAGATAAGTTTCCAGTTTTAAAATTGACATGAATCAATCATCAAACCTAACAAAATTGAACCTCATAATCCTTTTCATTCGTGAGCAGTGACCTCAAACTTTTAGCAAAAAATAATCAAAAAAATACTACAGCCATTTTGATCCGAAATTTAAATTCAACGGGCATTTCATTTCAAGTTTAAAAGTGGCAACATCGAGCTGTCATACGATTCATTATCATCCAATATCATTCGCCAACTTTTCACCGCATCACATGGCTGCTTTCAAGCCAGCAGAACAAGAGATGGTTTAATATTTCCCGGATATTCGAAATTCCATTCGCCGGTTTCCTTTCCTAGGTCCTACCAATTAAAAGGCCCACAATAATAGAATTCAGGCATGCCCTCATACAATACTGTTTTCCTTTTTATTTTGTTTTCCGCCCAAAAATGTTCATCTAATTTCCGGCTTTATTTCGGCTTATTCAAAATAATCCTGCAGTTTTCACTGGCCGGACCCTTGCTTTATACTGAGATCAATTCGAGTGATTAGTTTTTTCAGTTGGAAAGTGTCATCAGAGCTGCAGGGTTTGGTTTCATTCATACGAATTATCAATGTTACATTACGTGTGTTGAAGATCTGGCGTTGAAATTTCTTATTAGGATTTAAATTGTGCATTGAATTTCTACGGTATAGACATTGGATTCGAACTGTGTATAGAATTGTGTTATTAGAAATCGACTTAATTTTGCAATAACTGACGGAAGAGAATTCTTGTGAACAATTTTACGTAGAGAAAGTATACTTGGTTTGTAATGATTTGAAAGAATTACAATAATTGAGAATAAGCCCTATGAATTGAACTGTATTGAAGAAAAAAAATATGTTTGACGTTGCCCTCCCAAAATAACAACATGATAGCTTGTTCATCATTGTTTACGTTAAGCTGTTTACCCTATTTCGGTATTTTGATCACTGCAACTCTATATTTTACGATTTTGATTGCAGAATAGTTGGATATACGTGCTATAGTATCTGCGATGAATATAAATTGATTATGACTGATATTATATTGCTGAAATTGAAATGTATTGAAACATATTTTTGTGGCAAAATTTTTTGTTCACTAAGACTTAATACTCTTTTCAAAAATTATTGACTTAATGAAACGGATTCTGGTTTTGAATACAGTTATTAGTCAATACGCATAGTTATAACTATTATTTAAAAAAGAAAATATCTGATTTGTGAAACTTTTATACGCAGTTGCGAGAAATTTTATTTCTGTTTTATGAAAACAGAATAAAAGTTTCATTAGAAGTTATTCCTATGATAATTTAACAAGACAACACGATTCCTAAAGATAATTTAGCAAGAAAATTACTTAAGCAACTGCTATTTTTACTCTTTTTAAACTCTTTGCGGCTCTTCAAAAACTATAAATTAAAACTGCTATCTGTGGTTGAAATTCATTCATTTTGAAGTCAGTTATTAATTTTTAACAATCATTTATATTCAATTAAACTGAATACCAGTATTGTTTAATATTTCAGTTCACTGAACTTTATCAAACTTTCAAATAATTTCCATAGAGCAATTAAATTATTTCCGCATATGACTGTTCCAATTTTAGGATATAAATCTCTTATAAGTGATTAAATCAGAAGTCAACAATAAAAATACAGCTATTCAAAGAAATCTTGGTGTTGCCACAGCTGTTTAATAATAGCATTAGATGAAAAAGATAAAATATTTGAGCAAGGCATGTCGTTAGCAACCACAAAAAAGAAATTATCGTCTGATTATTAATCGAGATATATGTTCACAATTCGCGCTATTTTTCTATTTCAAACTCCTTATTACCAATCCAGTTTTGAAATAATCGTTTTCTAGTGAGACGCGAAAACGATTAAACTTGTTTAGGTAAGAGATTGTCGTAGTTTAATGCTAAAAAAAAAAACTTCAGCGTTCTAAAGAAAGGTTTCGCTTTCGGAACTATAGAACTTGGTAGTAATTAACAAACAGACAGCATACTATGCAGATGATCTTTCTTCTTTCTAAATGTTTGTCCGCTGCCTTAAGGGGGTATGGCATTCTTTCCCAAATCTCTTCCTGAAAATGTAGTCAGATATTATTCTCACATGCAGTTTTTTTTTATGATAATATTTTGATCTCCCCGTGGTTATTCTTTTTTCTTTCTTGACTTTGTTGTTGAAGCTTGTAGTGCTTTTTTACCGGGTTAGCAACTTTCTGTGCTGAACTTGCCTTCGCGCAAAATTAAATAAAAAAATAAACATAAAGAAAGGAAATAAACTTGTCAGGGAGGCTTCTTCAATCGGCCTTGCGGCAGGGTCGTTTAATAACGAGTCCGTGCTATCTTCTCGTGATGAGACTCTTCCTAGTAAGTATGACCCAGGCATGTAGTCGCCTATGTCTTCCATGACCGCTGATGAACGTACCACTGATAGAAAGTACCGATGAAGTGCTGATAATAAACATCACCAGAGATTCTTTTGGATATTATCTAAATTATTTGTGATTCGTGTTAATGGTTTTAACTACTTGAAACGCTTAATAACACCAATGATTGCTTATGGATTATAACAATGTGCTTATGGATTATTTTCATCTGTTTTATGATTCGTGTGAGAACTTGTGTATGAATCACTTACAAGCTTAAGGAAACATTGAATTGGATTATACACTGAAAAACTCTAATTGCCGCCTTTATTATGTCATTACGTGGATTGAAAATTATGGAACACATGTTTGAGTCTAGTGTCCGCAGTTTGCAGTGTTTGTCACCCTATACTCCGCCTGCGCCAAGGTCTTTGCGCCAAATAAAACAACGTAAAAGATTAGCCTTAGCAGATGTTTTTGGACCGTTGGATGGCCAGAATTCACCAAGGGTGATTCAGTTCTTCCAAGAAGAATTAAATGCCATCGAAAAAGGAGATCCAACTCTTCAGGTACCAGTTATATATTTAGTAAAAAAAAAATTTTCACTGACTTTAAATTCTTTTAAATTGTTATTTACAACAAACTCCTTAGAATAATAATAATTGTTCTTTAAAATAATAATATTATTATTACAATAAATTGATAAAGTTTATTCCTTTGGTGACAGAGAGGTACTTTTAGGCAAACAAAAACTGATATTTAATTTTTAGTATAAAATAATTGTTCTCTTAACAAGATTTTCTTTAATAATAGACCATAAAATCGATAGTAAATATTATCTTTAATTATGAGCTTAAAATTAAAAGAGATGAATGTATTTGTTTCTTTTCATTTTAAGCATTTAGATGAGTATAAAATACTGATACAGAATTTATAATAATACTTAATAATTTCGTTTTAAAATAAGTTTAAGAAATGATGATTTTATTTTGTAACCGGAGTTACGCATCTGACCAAATTCTAAGTAGACGACTACCAATGATGATCACCATAGCCTAGTAATTTTGAACCCATCTTCAAAATAGCTTGTTCAAACCAATGGAACAAGGAAACTCCTGGATCAAACATTGCGTCAAACTAGCTTTCACGGAGGATTTTTTGATTGAACTACTCTGCATTTCTATTATATGTGGATTAAACCACGAAAAACTCCGACGGTTACTCCGACGGCAAGGCTCATTGAAACCCATGAAACCACTAAGCATATTTTACGTCAACAGTGTGGTCGGTGCAAGCCGGGAGTAGAATTTGTATCAACCAGCTACTGCTGGAATTCGAACCTGGGAAACCTTATGGGGAGGCGAACGCTCTACCCCCTGAGCCAATTTGGCTTCGAGAAATATCCATTTAAAAAATCAGACTTCAAAGGACACAGACTACGATAAGAAATGGTAGAAAAAATAGCTTGTTTAAACCCACAGAATTGGACCGAACCAACTGACTACCAAAGGCGGCTTATAAAAGATAAAGTTAAAAATCCTATACAAAATCAAACTGAAAATTATATTTAATAATTAAAAGTTAAATTTATAAATACAATGAATTAATCATATAATGACTAATTAAATATGTTTATAAATTGCACACAAAATTAAACAATTTTCAAAATGTTTTTCAATAAATCATATTTTTAATATTAACAATATGATTAAACTATATTCAAGGCTATAAAAAAGAACAATTCCTATGAATTTTATAGAACAATAAAAAAAGTTTCAAAGTTTTAATGGGTTTAATTTATATGGGCAAAGAAATTATTTCTAAAAATAAAAACGACGAGGTAAAGAATTTTTATTTTATTTTTTGCGACAGTAATTATTATTTTTTGAGATACCAAAAATTTTCATTACTTACATATAATATTTTGGCTAATATAACTTAGGTGATATTTAAATTGTGTTATTTTTCAAAACTAATTGTTATCTTCTCGTATTCAAAGTTTAATCAAGACTAAATTTTGAAAAAATATTTATAAAATTTTTTTTTTCAATAGATTTGAAATCGAAAGAAGCTAAAAATGATCCTAAGTTTCCTACTTTAAACACGCGCAAGTTTTTAAGTATGCGAATACTTGCCGTTAATCATTAATTAATAAAAACAGTAAGTTTAATTTATAATAAAACAAAACAAAAAAATTTTAGAAAATTTTTTTTATTTAAAATTTTAAAATTTCAAAAATAGTCATTTAGGAATTTTAATATAAAAGACATTTTTATTTTTAAAATTCTAAAATATTGCTGCAATATTGCCCATTAATTTCACATTAAATTCATAACATAAATTCAAAAATAAGTCGATCCAAACATAAATAATAATAATAAAATAAAATAAATCATTTCTAACATTATATTCATAAATAAAATATTTTTGCAAAAATAAAAAAACAAATCGTAAGATATGACTTTTTTTTCTTCTTTTTTTTGTTGAGAAAAACAGAAAAAGGGAAATAAATTAAATCTATCGTTCAGAATCACTTTTTAATACACTTGTTACGACCGTGCGTTAATATAAAGTCTTATTATTCTATTCTCAAACAAATTATTATTATCTATAACATTTAACTATTTTAATCTCTTTAAATGCTCTATGACAAAAAAACAATATTTATTTCCTATTTCTGTTTATTGTTTATTTACTTACATTTGTTTTTTACTTAAGCTTCTTTGCTAGAAGGTCAATGAATGAAATGCTACAAACTACAGGATTATATAATTGCAGGCTCTCTCAAATAAAAATAAACATTGTGAATGTTATTGTTGACGTTGGTTTAAGATTAATGAGTTCATAAAATCAAAATAAGATACTAGAAATGCAAAAAAAAAATTTCGGTTAGATATTTCCTTTTTTTTTTTTCTTGGGCGACAATGCATTAAATTGATACTTTTTTTTCTTTTCTTGGTAATAATAGCTATTATCATATGTTCCTCAGTGCATTACTGTTTTCATATAATTATAAATCGTAATAGGTTCAAACATTTTTTTAAAAAACCAACGTACACTTTTAACATCAATGAGGTATTGATATTTTGTTAATATTTAATACGGAAATTAATTTTCGAACGCGGAATAAATCATCGTTTAGATTGGTTTAATAGGACTCGTTTATTTATTTTTTATGCATCTAAATGTTTATTTTCCATTATCATATTGAGAGTTAAAAATATCATGTCACAAACTTTGGATAAGTTTGACAGAATATCTTGAAGGTGTATTTTTTCATTCCACATTGTAACGACAAGACTTATACAGTAAATTCTGTGTAAAGTTGATTACTTGTTGTGCATTGCTTTTGTGGTCAACTTATCGAAGAGGTGGAATCAATTTTTGTAAAAAATGTCTCTTAATACCACTGTATTCATTTCCCCAATTAAACTTTTTTTTTTCCAATGCCCACCTGGAGAATGACCTGCCGTCATACAGGCATCTGAAGGGCAGATTTGCTGCCTACTCTTTCAGGGGCACCATATTAGGTGGGCCAGCGTTACTCCCGCAGTAAGGGCAGATAGTACAAAGAAGGAAGGAACATCCATGCCTCGCCTGGGATTCGAACCCAGAACCTTTCTGAAGCAAGGCCAGTTCCCTGACCCATACACAGCTATTGTTTGTGACGTTTTTCATCACAAAATCTCTCGCTTTACCTCTTTTATTTTACCCTTTACTCAATTAAGCACTTTTACTTCGTCAACTTCCACACACAAGTGCACTTTAGCACACAAGAACCTATGCAATTAGAAAACTTCATTTTATATTCATTTTAAAATTTGTTTGGTTATATTTACTAAATACATTTGTTGCAACCTACAAAACAAACTAAATATCTCAATATTTTCTTCATCCTACAAACGGTTTAAGGTTGGATTTTTGTTCAGGTTGGATAGTTTTTAATATTACTTCAGCAATTTAGGAAAATTTTAATACATAACCTAATTGCTTAAAAATATTCCTCAAAAAGTGTTTTTTTGTGGTCAATTTAAAGAGAGTTTATAATACCAATTAATAACACTACTTAGACCTATATACCGCTTAAAGTTGTAGTCTTTACCTTCATGACATTCTTGGGCCTCAACGGGCTCTTATGGAATTAGGCGAATGATTTAATGACCAAAAAAATGTGCTGATGAATCCTCTCGTGATAGCTTATCAAGTTCACAACCTGTTACATCTGGTGGCGGTTCTGCTGTTAGAAAAACGGCGGGAGTCTCAGAGAGAAGACATTATTTTAAAGATATTTAGAAGACATAGCTGTTTATTAAGAATGTCCCCGCGTATTTTTTATAAAAACTATTTTTCTTGTAAAGGACTGATATCAGAGACTTTTAAATTCAGAGAAAATTTAAAAATTATTTAACACCGATGTATGTTTTTGACAAAATATTTCTTTAAATGTAGCTTATGTTTATTCCCTAAATTGCGGTTATGTGCTTTTTCTCCCACCGATTTGTTGTTTAGCTTCTTTCGAGTGTTTTTTTTTTTTTTTTTTCTTCAAATATATGTATGGAATCAAACAAATTTAAATTGAGTTGAACACTTAAAATTTAAAAATTTATTAGAAAACATCAAGACAAAAAATTGCTCAACTTGAATAAACCTTTGAATAAACTCAAAACGTACAGCACCATTTGTAATCATAGCTTTAAGGCAGGTCCTACATTGAGAAGGTAAGCTGTAAGTGAGACATAGGACAAGCAGATTCTCATACTTTTGCAATAGCATGCGCGAGTCACATTTGCGCATCCTAACGTGAAAGTATAAGAATTTGTTTCTTGTATGCCTTTTTCTTATCACTTTTCACCTCAGTGTGTGAGTTGCCTAAGACGAATAAAATGTTTTCTTTTGCGCATGCTGTTAAAATATGCAATAAATAATAAATTATCTTATTTCGTATTTTTTAAAAAAAAATTAGCGTGGTATGCTTTTTTAAGTTCTCTAATAGAATAAAAGCTCAATATAAGTTCATTATATTAAAAGAAGTTCACAAGTTAGCTAAATTTAGAATCATCATTAAGAGGCTATTTTCTTTCTTTTTGATTTATATATTTAGTTATTTATTGTTTTTTTTTTTATAGAAAGAAATACTTTTTTCGGTTATTAAAAACAGAAAATAATTATATGAGAAAGGGGAAAATGGAGAACATGTTTATTTATGTGCAATGTCAATCACATAAAAATAAAAAATAAAAACTGCCATCATTTCACCTGATTTCCTTCTTAATATCTTGATGTAGCAAACATGTGAGTCACCACCATTCAAAAGTTATCTTCCTCTTGACAAAAGAAAAACAGCCGTTTATAAGAGTCCGTATCCAACATTTAGAAAGGATTTGTCTTTAGTTCATCACATTTCTGCCATACTCCCGATTTTGCTTTCCTTCTTGAGATCTAACATTTAGAATTATAGACAAAGTTATTGCATACTATTGCAATCAAGTTTTTTATAATTCTATATTTTTATTTGGTGAAAAGGAAAAACTCACTATACCGACAATTCCAACTACCATGGTGAATTGCCATTATAAGGAACTTTTACTGTATTTCAAATAAAACTTCAAATAAAACTTCAAATTGAAATATGTTGTTACATCGAGAGCCTGAATATGACTCTATTTAAACTTTGACCGTGAAACGAAAAACTCGCTGTTATGACTATTCCAATAACTATTGTGAATTGTCATTATAAAGAACTTTTACTGTATTTCAAGCAAAACTAAACGTCGGTCAAATTGAAATTTGTTGTTACATCGAGAGCCTGAATATGACTCTATTTAAACTTTGACCGTGACTCGCTGTTATGACTATTCCAATAACTATTGTGAATTGTCATTATAAAGAACTTTTACTGTATTTCAAGCAAAACTAAACGTCGGTCAAATTGAAATTTGTTGTTACATCGAGAGCCTGAATATGACTCTATTTAAACTTTGACCGTGACTCGCTGTTATGACTATTCCAATAACTATTGTGAATTGTCATTATAAAGAACTTTTACTGTATTTCAAGCAAAACTAAACGTCGGTCAAATTGAAATATAGGTTGTTACATCGAGAGTTTAAATATGATTCCACTTATACTTTGACCGCGAACATTTTCAGATATTTATGGGGAAAACCCAAGCCTAATTATGCCACGCTAAAATGTTAGATGCTTGTAATTACCGTAAGAAATCCGTCAGTTGTCCCAACGGCTACCGTAAGGGAATTTAGTATCAACAATTTCAGGCTATTTTGATGGCGTCATTAACCTTTAAAAAAAATAATAAAAGAAGGAATGCCTCAAAGTAGTTTTTGTACGGAAAAATAACTGTGAAACTAAAATGCACAATAAAACATTCCTGTTATGCCTGTTATAATTATAAATCAACATGTGAATATCGAAAATTTACCATTTACTTGTTTTCCTTCATTCCTTCATATAGTTCGCTTATTTTTCTCAAGACTTTTTTTTAATTTATAAAATCAGAAAAAAAACTGAACTATATATATATATATATATATATATATATATATATATATATATATATATTGCATTCTATAATGCTAAAAATATATTATACGGATATTGCACACAAAATAATAATGTAGTGGTGTACTAATAGCTAATAATGGTAAGAAATGAAATATAAAAAATTAATACGTGATATTAAGATTTTTAAAATTTAAAAGGTTTTGTTTTTTATTACTTTTATTTATTTATGTATTTATTTTTAACACTTGAAAAGAAATAATACGAGTAGCGCTTTTTCATTTATCTTAGGTATAAATATTATCAGGTGGATTTCTGATGGGAACAATTCAATTTAAAAAAAAAAATAGTTTATAACTTTCTTTTCACACATTTCTTTAGACAATAAGGAAGTCAAATTCTTATTTAATAGTTTATATTTGGAAAATATTTTGAGATAATTATTATTGATTTTAGACTTTGGTGGGGGTTGTGCTTCAGGGTTTCTATCAAGAGGGTATTGTCTGCCCCATCCCCCTAAAGCTGTTGAGGAATATTCTAGTCGGCTTATTGATAGATAAATTTATTGAGTTTTTTTACAGTCGGCTATTGTTTCTGGTTTTTATTATAAACTTTTTTTAAATAGCAGGATGGCCGACTGAAAAAATATTTTACCTACAACCGAATTTCTTTTCATTTTTTTCTGTCAAAGCTGCATTAAAAATCAAAAGTCTTTTTTTTAATTTCAAATAGCTAGCTGACTGACTGAAGAAAATATTTACCATTTTTATTTCTCTGCTACCTAGATGTATGTTGTAATTAACTTTTCTTTTTGTTTAGTTTGGAAAATTATGCCTCATAATGTTTTTTGCTTATGAATTTGATTGGATTGATGCGCATAAGCAGAACTGCTGTATAGATATAATTTTGAGTTTCTACGAAATCGATTTTTGTGAAGGGATTGGTTTTTCGTGTCCATAATTAAAAACAGCTTTTCTCCCTCTCCTCCATTTAACTTTAATTCTTCAAATCACATTAATTTTTGATTTATTGAGAATAAAAAGAATTTTTTAACCAGAAGTATTTTTTTACATCGTTTATTGTTTATTTAATGATAGATTATTTTAAAGTTTTTAATTGCTAGGGGAAAACTCAAGAGTTTCGAACCAGATATTTTTATCATCAAAAATAATCTATCGTTTCAGATGAATTTTAAAAATATACTAATTAAATATAAAATATTAAAAAAAATTAAAAATCTCAGAGATTTTTTAATTGACTAATAGTTGGGTTTAAAGCGAATTTGAATCGTGTAAATTTGAGGTTTGTCAACCCAAAATCTAACGTTCACTACTGCTTTGTAAAGAGAGTAAATTTAGTCAAAATGAATCTACAGTAATAAATTTAAACTAGGAGGTTTCGCCCCCTGCTCGCTGGCGCTTGCCAAACCCCGGAACTGCTTTCGCAGTTCATTTCGGATTGCTTCGCAATCCAATGCTCGCTTTGCTCGCTCATTGGATACGTTCTTAACGTCTAGCTTTTGTATACTTTATAGAGAGAATTTCTTTAAAAACACAATTGTTAATTTGGGCATTTGGCGATACAACACTTATAGAATTGAAGGATTTGTTACGTCAAGCGCTCAGGTATCATAATTTTGATCTAGTTGCGCTTCTATATCATTTTGATTTATGTTGCTAAGTTAACTTTCAAAAAATTCTATGGCTGGCAACAGCATTTTTATTTTTTAAGTTGTTTATTTTTATTTTTGCCGCAGCTGAATTGAACAACCTGATAATGCTCACTCTGGTTATTGTTTCCGTTTTTAAAAGCGCTATATGTTGAGCCACCTCAGCTAGATTGGGCATGTGACATTTTTAGATGCAATCATTGGTCGATTTTCTAGCGTTGCCATTCGGGGAATTGTAATAAGGCTTTTTTTTTGGTGCCGTGTAAGAGAAATATATATATAGATTGTATTGCGTTATAATTTGTTTTAATAAATCTAATTAGTTAGTAAAAGTTGTAGTTATTTTTGGATTTTTTGAAATGCCATTTATAATTTGCATTTGAATCTCGGCCGTGGTCTATCTCTCTTACACTAATAATGTCTGACAATCCAGCCAAATATCCAATGACATTTCTAAAACTATTATATTTTTTGTTAACTTACAATCGAGAGAGGCAAGTTTCTCAGCTCGACAGGGTTTTTCAGGTAAATTAGCATACATATTAGTGAGAACAGCCACAGAATACAAATGGGATTTTAGTCGCCGAACCTGTGGCTTTTTTGCTAAAGCGGCGCTGGAAATGCTATTTTGTTTCGTATGTAATTAAGTGTTTCTAAGGACAAATATGACGGAGGAATTTTTCTTTTTTCGCTATGAACAAAGTGAAAGGGTTTTTTGTTTCATGAAGAAAATTCGTGGAATGCATGGTGAATTTGTAAGATTTCTTCTGCCCTTAAACATCCCCTACAAAAGAATGTCTCCCGCTGCATATGAATTTTAACGTAGAGTTCAAAACAGTATTTCAACGAGTTTATAATATACGAGGAGGTTTAAGAAATACCAAGTTCAAGTCGTAAAAAACATGATTGCACAATGTTGACTTCAACTTTTTTCTTTTTTTCTACACATTCTAACTTGCAGTGTTTTTACTATTATATTCAAAAATTCCTAAGGCAAACGTACCTGTTAAAATAATATTGTTTGAGAAAGAATATGAGGATTCCAGAGAGGAATAGCTTGAAAACATACCTGAAAAAAAAAAAAGGCTTAGAAATAGTACAGAAATACAGTCGAATTTGATATTTTCTAAAGCAGCGGTTCCCGATTTTTTTTTTCGGCTGCGGAACCCTGAATAATCAAACAATTTTTGGTAAACCCAGACTTATAAATAGGATTATTTATTAAGGTAATTGAGAACGTTATTACCTTAAAAAAAGGCAATTTTTAAAATATTTAATTAGAGGTAAGTAGATTCTTATTGTACAGAAATACAGTCAAATTTGATATATTCGAAAGCAGTGGTTCCGATTTTTTTTTAGCTGCAGAACCCTAAATAATCAACCAATTTTTGGTGAACCCAGACTTATAAATAAGATTATTTATTAAGGTAATTGAGAACGTTATTACCTTAAAAAAAGGCAATTTTTAAAATATTTAATTAGAGGTATGTAGATTCTTATTGTACAGAAATACAGTCAAATTTGATATTTTCGAAAGCAGCGGTACCCGATTTTTTTTTCGGCTGCGGAACCCTGAATAATCAAACAATTTTTGGTGAACCCAGACTTATAAATAAGATTATTTATTAAGGTAATTGAGAACGTTATTACCTTAAAAAAAGGCAATTTTTAAAATATTTAATTAGAGGTATGTAGATTCTTATTGTACAGAAATACAGTCAAATTTGATATTTTCGAAAGCAGCAATTCCCGATTTTTTTTCGGCTGCAGTACCCTAAATAATCAACCAATTTTTGGTGAACCCAGACTTATAAATAAGATTATTTATTAAGGTAATTGAGAACGTTATTATCTTAAAAAAAGGCAATTTTTAAAATATTTAATTAGAGGTATGTAGATTCTTATTGTACAGAAATACAGTCAAATTTGATATTTTCGAAAGCAGCGGTTCCGATTTTTTTTTTTCGGCTACAAAACTCTAAATAATCAAACAATTCTTGGTGAACCCAGACTTTATAAATAAAGTTTATTTATTAGGTGAACGTTATAACCTAAAAAATACGTTTTTCCTCATATAATATTAAACATTTACTTTCGTATCAATACCAGTTAAATATGCACTAGAAATTTTTGGAATTGCTGAATCGTAATATCGTTCCAATTTTCTGAAAACTTATTATACTGCTAGTCTTACCATACCTAAAACAAAAAAGATATAAAAAAAAAAAAATTAAAAAAAAAAAAAAAAAGCTAACAAAATTAGAACTAAATTATTCTGTTAGAACAAGCCAAATCATAAATGAAGTAAGAAAACTAAATTTGTTCAGATTTTTTTCTCTTTTTCTTTTTAAAAAAAAAAAAAGAAAATGGGTTTATTTAACGAAAAGTATGTTGTTTTTAAAGGTCTTAACCCTTTGACGCGGAATTTTTATTAGGCATATTTTTATTACTTTTATCATTATTTTGCGTTAATTTTGGTTTAAATCAGTGGAAAAATATTATTTTTGTTCAGCATTTTAATAATTTATAATTATGAAATAGAACATGAAACACTATTGTCTTTTTCTGAGTTAAAAATAAAACCTTTCAATCACGGCTCACTTCCAAACTATAATTTTACAAATATGCAGTTATATAGGTCTAAGGGAAACAGTAATTCATCATTGAAATTTTTTTCACTTGCAATATCAATTATTGATAAATTTTTGAACATGAATGAAAAAAAAAAAAACCAACTTAAAACTACTTACTAAACTACTCAAATTACTTTTTTAGTACAAATATAATTCTGATAATCTAACAGATTTTTTGTGTAACTATTAAACTATTTTTCATAATTAAAAAACACCAAAATATAATTTCGCTTGTCATCAGAAAAAAAAAGAGTAAGTAAGTATTAAAGTATTAAACTATTTTTCATTTCGTGTCAGAAAAAAAAAAAAAAAAACATATAAAAAGGACACCAGTGTCCCTGTTATATCGTAAAAGAGTTAATATATCGCCATAACATACGATATAAAGTAAGTAATCAATTATAGTAGTAGTATAATTATATTTCAAAATAACTTTTTAATATTGAAAATTAAACAACGGTATGCATATGGATTATACGAATTAAATTCTTATTTAAAATAATGAAGGAGGAAGACTCGAGGAATCGATTAACCCTTTGACGCAGATGTAGCACCCATGACATTTTCGTACTTCCGGCGCTCTAATTATAATCAAAAATATATTTAGGTATTTTTAACTGCAAAAAACAGTCTAATAGTTTCTAAAAAAATCTGTTAGCTTATCGGAATTATATTTGTACTAAAATATAAAATCCAAAAAAATAGTTTGAAAAAAAAGTTCATTCGTATTCAAAATTTTTTTAATAATTGATTATGTAAATTAAAGAAATCATAGTGATTAATAACTGTTTCTCTTTGATCTAAAAAAACTGCAAATAAATGATAATTTAAAAGAATGAATGTTTGCGTAGGTTGGAAGATTATACCTTTAACGCAGAAAAAGGCACCGTTGTTTATTGTTTTTTTTCGGCATTTTTTAACAATAAATGCATTAAAATGCAAAATATAATATTTTTCAATTATTTTGACATAAATTCAATACAAAATAAATAAAATAAAAAAAAGAGATATATGTTTAAGAAAATTTCTACGTCAAAGTGATAAAAAAGGTTGTTTTCCTACTTGAGATCGTTTGCGTTTAAGCATTTCAGTAAAAAAAAAATAATAATTATTATTATTACAATAATAATTTGATTTTCTTTGAAATTTCTTATTCGGCATTCTACATCAAACTATCAATTTCCACTTTTTTAAAAGAAGTCTAGTAAATAATACGTTTTTTATTACACGATGGTGGAAATAAGAAAAGAAAAATAAACCCAACAATATTTGTGGAAATTCCAATTTATTAGAGACGTCCCGCATATTTTCTAAGAAGCTCTTCCACGAAATGACAAAAAAGCGGTGAAAAAATTAATATAATCTAGCCACGTTTGTGTTTGTGTTTATTGCTAAGCGATTTAACCGCTCATATTTTATTATTTGTTAAAAAAAAAAAAAAAATAGCGGCAGAGTGTATAAAAAAGAATCGATTCGTAAAAAAAGAAGAATGGTTGTAGCGGATGACGCTACGGGTGGTCTAGATTAGAAACAACAACAATCGGGCTTTTCAGTTGATTCAGTCTTTAAACCTTATAACCTCACGCTCATAAGAAATTTATGAAGTTGAGATGACCGTTAAGGCTACGGTTTCTTAGTTTCATTGGCAATAAAAATTCTTTCAAGTCTAGAGCGAGAGTTGTAAATTGCTGGAGATGAGTAAGATTGGATGAATGAAGTGAGATTGGATTGAAAAGAGAAGCTTTGTTAAGTCACTTCTGAAAAGCTACTTGATCATCCTCATTACTTTTGTTCTAATGGAATATTTGAATGTAATGAGGTATTTATGAAGAAAAAAATAAAGTTTTCGAAGGATTTAGTTGGCGATAATGCTAGTTTTTAAAGTTAATTACTCCAATACGATATTATAAAGTAGGCGATTGCTAAGTTAATTTATTTACTTTAACTTACTGTAATCTTAGTGGTTAAAAAATAATTGAAATAAACGTAAAGACCACTTATTGAAATAAAGAAATGCTTTCACTTAGAGCTAAATTTATAGAAATTTACATATGTATTTAAGTTTTCAATTGTTAAGTTGATTTACTTACTGTAATCAAATGGTTATAAAATAATGGAAATAAATGTTAATATAATTTATTAGAGCAAAGAAATGCTTATTTATATATATATATATATATATATATATATATATATATATATATATATATATATATATATATATATATATATGACCCTTAAATGCAGATGGGATATATGGGGGTCTCTTTTATATTTTTTTCTGACGCTCTAATTACAAGTAAAAATATATTTTTGATATTTTTGATACTAGAAATATGTTAAATTATCGGAATTGAATTTGTACTAAAATATAAAATCTAAAAAAGTAGTTTTCTAAAAAAAATTTCATTCATATTCAAAAATTTGTCAATAATTGATTTTGTAAATGAAATTTCTTAGATTTAAATAACTGCTAAAAAATTATTTAAACAATTACTAAGTTAAAAAAAAAAAAAAAAACATTTCGTATGGGAGTGAGCCGTGTTTGGATGATTTTACATTTGACTCAGAAAAAGACACTGACGTTTCATGCGGTATTTCGTAACTATAAATTATTAAAATGTTAAATATTTTATTTGGGACGTATTTTGACCTAAATTAATACAAAATAAAGAAAAGGTTATAACAATATAAAAAATGGTTAAAAGACTGAATCTTTGTTGAATCACTTCTGAAAAGCTTCTTGATCATCTGTATTTGAATTTATTATTATTTTTATTTTATAAAAATAGAACGTTTGAACATAATTAGGCATTTACTGTATAAATAAGTTTTTAAGAATATTTAAATGGTTTTAAAGTTAAACGCTAGATAAAACGCTGTATTATAAAAAGTGGTTATTGTTAAGTTGATACTTATTTCAATCACAATGGCAAAAGCAGTTTTGTAAAGTTAAAATTTTCAAAAATGTACTTATTGTGCATTTGCGCTTTTTTTTCTTAAAAAGAAATTAAATTAGATAAAACAGGAAATTTGTCATCAGGAATTACAGCGGTAGCTGCTAAATGCATACAGGGTGGGTAGGTCTTTAATATATATTTTTATACACCTTCTCAAACATTAAATCAAATTATATATTAAATTAAAAAAATATGTAATGATATATTAAATTGTAGAGTACAATTACTTTTCTTTTTCTTTTTTTGCGCTTTAATTTGAAACAGTTTTGGAAGGAAAAAACGATTTGGTATAAATAGAAACAAATAAATAAAGAAAGAAGTTCTTTTTTTTCTTCAAAAAATTTCTCTTCTTTTAAGTAGCTAATAGCTACTTTAAAGGAAAGAAATAATAGTTAACAGGTAAAATTAATAGATAAGTTGATAGGAACTTCATTTAAATAGAACTTTAAGAGTGCAGCTGAAATAGAAAACGTGAAATAAATTTATAACTTCCTAAGTCTGATCAAATAAATAAAAAAAGTTCCTTGCACGTCACGAATTACAATTATTTGAATATAATCATCACTTAACAGACAAACCAACAAACAAAATATTATTTTTCAACTAATTCCTATAGGAAGTCTCTCTTAAGCGTTCAAAATATTGTCGCTAGATGGCAGCAGTGAAATCTTAAATGCAAGCTACTTATTTCTCCACTGGAAAATTCCAATTATTTTACATCACAGGAGAAGTGTAAAAGCAGTTGACTGGAACACCTGTTCGGCGAGCTAAAGTCACGTTGAACCAGCAAGATAGGCCAACATGTATTATAAATCGTAACGATGAAATAATAAATTTTAATAATTATATATTTCTCGAGTCTTGCATATCTTAATAAATGATTATGTTTAGTTTTACACCCGCAATTAGTTGGTCACGGTTTAGAAATAGTATTTATAAGAGAAGATCGAAATAACAATTTTTATTCTTAGTTCAATAGGTATGATGAACTGGGTTTTACTTTAAACCTTAATTGGAATTTATTGGTACAAACATTGGTACATTGGAATTTATTGGTTTATAGCTTACATAGATGAACTTAAAGGATTAAAATGGAAGTTAACACAGTAAAAATGCCTAAGTGAGTAATTGGTAAAACAAAAGAGATAGAGTGAAAGAGTGTAATGTGATGAACTACATCTTAGTTATCATGTATATCTTCTAATATACTTATTTATAGCGAACTATTCATAGAAAACACTTTTATTTGTCAAAAAAATTTAATATAACATAGAAAATAGACAATTTTGCTGTGAATTATGAGACCTGATTTATCAATATAAGTGCAAAAAGGAAAGAAGTTTATGACATGAATAACTAGTTTTATTTTATAAATGATAATTTTTTATCAATGTATCTTTTAATAGTAATTTTTCATCATGAACACAATATATTAATAAGGTATTAAAGAACTAAATCGAAAAAATAAGACTTTGTCGAGAACGGAATAACATAAAAAATGCATTGTATATACTATATATTTCAGACTGTTGTGTATCTATATTTATCGCTACGAAAGAAAACTAAATGATGGTATATGTTTCAGTACAGTATCTATATTTTTAAATGAACTCTAAAAGATACTGACCTTTTTCAAACCTTAATAATAATAGGAATAAATTGCATCGTTAAGAAATCTTTAAGAATTTTTTTTTCCATCATTAATTTTTCTTCCGCACAGTAAATGCAGTTTTTATTAGAAATACCTAACCTAATTGCATTGAAGAAATAAAATGATACTTATTTTATAATAATAACAAATTGCTGAATAAATATTTACTGTTATGCATCTAATTAAATATTATCTAAAAAAAAAAACACTTAAACTTATACCAGGGATTTTTTTTATTTTTATTAAAAACTGCGTTTTTATACAAGAAGGTTATTAAATTGATCCAAGAATAGCTTAAAATAAATTTCTTTTTGTATTTATAATTTTATTTTCTAAATAATACACTTATTTGAGGACAAACTTCGCTCATTTTCGAAAATTTTCTTTCCCTTACACTTGACTTCAATTGAGATTTTCTCATATAATTTTGTTTAACCTTCTTTACTTTTTAAAATATAAGTTATAAGTCGAGCCCGGATTTTGATGACCTAAAAAATCTCAATTAATGCCCTTAAAAAGTGCAAAAAATGCCCTTTAAAAGTGCAAAAAATGCCCTTAAAAAATGCAAAAAATGCCCTTAAAATGCGAAAATTGCGCTAAAAACGCCTTATGACATGACTTAAATAAAGTAAAAATATTGAACTAAAACAATTTTTTACTCTTTAAAATTATTATGAGTCATTTCAAAAAATATAAAGCAATGCAATACTTGTTCTACGTTCATTGAAGTTTGAAAAATATGTTTTATATCCTAAAATAACAAAAAAAAAAAGGAAAATATATTGACTCCAAAACATTTTCATTTTGTATAGAAACTTTAATGAATATAACAACTTCCATCTCATAATATTACTAAATATCAGAATTACATTGGACTATTAATTTTTTTTTAATATTTTGAAATGTAAACGAGCGTTTCTTGTCTGAAAGTTAATTTTTATACCTGAAGAAGCTTCTTTCAACGTCTACTGATGTTATTGGTGCGTACTTGAAAAAGACGGTCTCACTTACTGACAATTCTTCTTCAATTTGAGAAGATGTTGCTTCACCTGTTAATATCCTAGAGATTTTCTTCATTGTTTGGAAGCCAGTGTAATAATGAAAAATGATAAAAAATAATAAAAATTAGAAAAAATTAACAAAAAATTTAAAAAATGCTTTAAAATGCAAAATATGCCCCAAAATTTAAAGAAAAATGCCCTATAAATCTAAAAAAATGCTCTAAAGGACAAAAAATTTCCAAAAATGCAAAAAATGCAAAAAAATGCAAATGTCATCAAAATCCGGGCCTTAGTTATAAGCAATAAGTCTAATTAATAGAGGAAAGTATTATATTTATTAAGTCATTGCCCTAAAAACCATTTGAGGCAAACTTGAATAGTTTATGATACATTTCAGAAAAATTAATTCTGCATGGAGAAAAAGAAATTCTAGTTCTATACCTTAATGTATGGTAATGACATTTCTGAATGAAAAAATAAACGTAATTCTGGTTAAACAAAAATAACGGTATTTAAACTATTCATTTGGTAATTTTTCCGTCCACATAGTTTACCAGAAATTCTGGTTTTCTAAATTCTAGTGCTTATTACCACACATTTAGTAAAAAATTCAAATTAAAAAGTAAATTTCACCGAATAATTCATCCTGTTCTAAAGCATCCTGTTAAAATTACTAAATTTTACCACATTTTCTAAATTTTATCTCATATTATAAAACCATATTTTATTGTTAATTTTACCAAAATCATTTGTTTCCATTACCACACATTTAATAAAAGACACAAAACTAAAGAGTAAATTTAGCCAAATAAATGGTTTTTATGCCATGCTCTAAAGTATCATTACCAAATTTAACCTCATTTACCACATTTTATCTATTATTAAACTATGTTTTATTCTTAATTTTACCAAAATCATTACCAAGGCATTTCAGTAAAAATTACTGAGCTTTTTGGTGTTTACATAGAGGTAACAAAGCGGAAAATTTACCATATTCTGGTAGTTTCGACCATAAATTTTTTTTTCTCTGCGTAATATGCAAATGCGCAGACATATCTTTGTTTTATAAAAAAAAATTGCGCAGACATTTCTTTGTTTAAAAAAAAACACAGTTTTAAACTCTTTATTCTCTTAGCATATATTTAATGTGTTATGTTTCTGTGAATTTTTGTTTCTGTGCTTAACAGAGTAGAGTGTTCAATAAACTGAAGCGATAAAAAAAACAATTATATTGGATTGATTTTGTTGACTGGTAAAAATAAAGTAAAAATTAAAGCAAACTTAAGATTATTATTATTTTTTTTTTTCTAAATTAAAATGGTTACGATAAGAAAAAAAAATCCTATTAACACAAGAATGTTGCACTCACATGCGTGAATGTGACCTCATAAAAATCTCACAGATATTTAAATGAATCCAATTCGCCAGATAATACGTTTTTTACTTTCTTTCTAAAAGGTCACACGGTTTTGTGCTGTTATTTAAATTTAATATGATTACAAATAATGCCTTTCCGTTGTTGCCATACGAAAAAAAGAAAAAAAAATATTTTCCCTCATTCGAATTTCAATCTTGCCGGATAAGTATTCATTGAGTAGAGATAGTGATCTATATGTTTTAACTTGGATGAAATGGTTTTTCAAAGTGCTTTCTGATGGCAACATAGATTGCTGTTATGAGCTTTCAATATCTTAAACGCAATAGTTTCTTTAGTTTACGTTTTAAAAATATGAATTTCGCAAAATACGAATTTAAATCCAAGAGGTTGAATGAATGGTATTTAAACTTCATGATGAATTCAACAAAATCTTTGTGAATATTTGTCGATTACGGAGTTGTTTTAAGATCTTAAAAATGATTATTTTATTATGTGTCTCGATTTCCAGAATTTTATTATTTTTGCATTTCAAGAAGAAGAAGAAGAAGAAGACCTCCCATACCCACACATGTAACCTATGACTTCAGCGCCAGCTAATCTTTATGAGGAAAACGGCTTATTAGAGTTGAGCTAAGTTTCTCCATTTAAATTAGAATGTTAATTAACGTAAAGTTAATTAAATACAGAGGCGTATCGCTCATCGAATGAGTTGAAATATAATTCTTTCTCGTCTACTTCTTTTACTTAACTTATATTTATTATTTGTTTATGTTTTTTATTGCAACCGTGATATATTTTTGATTTCTGTACCTGTCAACTTTGATGCATAATTAGTTTGTTTATGTTGCACATGGCTTCGTGCCCATCCTCATGTCGTCCAATGGGCTAGATTGGTTTCTAATTCCACCCTATATACGTCTCTTAAGAAACAGAATTTTTTCCCTTCCTTAGTATTCCTATTTATGCTAAAATCGCCAGCCAAGATAGTAATTCTTAAGAAATTAATCATTTAAAGAACATTAAAATCATTTAAATTCATATTATACATCACCATTAAAATTGTACTCTGGCGGAAATAAGAGCAATCAACTCCTAAAAGTTCAAAATTATCGTCTGCACTTTTTTTATTTGATCTTGTTGGGCCGCTTATATACTAATGCTTATGTTAGCCTGATTTTTTATGACTATTACAACCCTTTATTTATGAATATACTGTTGAAATTGATCTAATTGATAGAATTGGTTTAGTCGAAGAGTAACCGGACATAAAAAAAACCTAAAACAAACACATTTTCCCAATAAATAATAACTGAGCCGCGATAGCTCAGGGGACAGAGCGTTCGCTTTCCAATGAAGCGAACCGGGTTCGAATCCCAGTCGATACGAATTCCGCAATCAGCTTGCATCGACCACAGAGCTGACGTGAAATATCTTCAGTGGTAGACGGATCATGGATTAGAGTCCCCTTGCCGTCAGGCTAACCGTGGGAGGGTCTCGTGGTCTTCCTATTCATGTAACGCAAATGCGGGTTAGCTCCATCAAAAAGTCCTCCACGAAGGCAAATTTATCCCACTACTCCATCCAGAAGTTACCTTGTCTTTTGAAATGGGTTCAGAATTACAAGGCTACGGAGTTGAACATTAGTAGTCGTAAATCCACAAAATTGGGTCTGCTGTTCATCGACGGTTATAAAATATAAAATAAAAATGGGTAATAGCTACAAATAATAGCTAATTTTTTGATAACATTTGCTATTTGCGAAAAAAAATCTAACTAATTATTAATATTTGCTGAAAAAATAACTATATACTAAAAACGGTTATTTTAAACGACGAAAGAGCATTCAAAGAGCAGCCTTAATATAAAAGATGGAATAGTTGATACACTGCTGTTTTAAAACAAAACAAAAAATTGTAAAGTTAATATATATTATCATAAATAAAAGTCAGAAATATTGTTTTAAATTAAAATAGAAAAGTGAAGATAAGAAGCAAACCGTTAAACGGTTATGAGAAGGTAATAAACATTTTAAGATAAGTCTTAAAAAATGCACCCGCTACAAAAAAAAACGTTATAATATACGATATCTTTGCAACAAAAAATGATAGCAAAAAGCATAAGGTTTATTCAAAGCACGTGACAATTTTATTTTTAAGACAAGCCTCCTCCGTTTCCTTTCTTTCACAACCGTGGTACTTGACAAGTTGAAAAAGTGTAATTTGTTTCCTCGGTTTCTAAAATGATTACAGAATCAAAAACATATTTATTTTTTTACGAACGTGAATATGTACGACCCTCTGACGCAGGATGCTCAGGAAAAAGAATTTTATTTCTTCTATTTTTTCATGTTACCTTGACAAGGATTTAATGACAGGTTTCATAAAAATGTCGCTTTGTGGCCGTTTTGATGTTATTTTCTTCTTAAATTTTCGCTAAGTACGATGGTAATAAAGACCATTAATTTCTACCTGAGGAAATAAAATATTTTCAGGTACAAGAACATTTAGTAAAAAATCAAAAAATTTTGATACTATTATGTTAAGTATTAGATATTATTACCACTGATTTGATTAAATGATAATCTGAACATCTAACAGGTTATTAAAAATGCGATCTATAATTTGTGACATCTATTTTGAAAACTGCATTAATTATTCAAATGCAGATCTGTGTATGAAACTTAAATCATTTACGTTCCTATCAACGGTATTTTATTCTTATTCTTATTATTTTTCTAATTATTTTATGTCTTAATCAAAAAGTTGAGTAAAAATTCAAATTTTATTTTTATATTACTTTAAAGTTGAAATCGTAAGTTTAAGAGCTTTGAAGTAAAATATTTATATTTATTCTGAAAAAATATGCTTTTGCGTATAAACTTGCGAACATGCGTTTTTGATTGTTTATTTTTGACATTACAATTTTTTTCTTTTAATGTATATATCGAACTTTTTATTCTAATTTGTTTTTATGGTATTTCTGTGCTGTAAGTACCCCCAACAGTTGGAGGAAATAAATTAAAGCATCGCTAAAATCCTACATAATAATTTATAAGTTCAGTCGCCAGTTTTGTTTATGACAAAAGTAGCCCTGAAATAATTAATTTTAATTAATTTTAATCATTAATTAGAGCTTATAAATCGGATTAAAAGTATTAATAGGGATATATCCCAAAAAGGATTTTAATTGCACGTAGATATTTCGAAATTATTAATTGTTCAAATATAATTTTACTTGGGATAAGTGTTAATCCAAAAATAAATAAAGATAATAACGAAAAAATAGCAATGTAATTTATATTAATATGATTACGATAGAATTATGTTTTCTTTTTAAAATATAGGCTAAAATTAATAATAAAATTTGCAAAACAGCCTTAAGTAGTATAAGACGAGTAATTCCACTATATTCTTTTACGATATTATACAATATTCTATTGTGATTTTCTACTTCATTGTATTACGATATTCTATGATACTTTATTGCGATATCACTTTAAAAAATAATGTTATTTCTTATGATTATAAAATGTAAAGAAACGAAAACATACATTTCGCAATGTTATGCTAAATAGGGAAAGAGGTGAGATTGAAAAAAATATTAATAATTTACAAGGAAATTGCATTTGCTTCCCTTATTTTCTTTTAATGTTGTGAATGAACTTTATTTATTCAAATATATATATAAATGTGTATTTTTAAGTTTCTGTAAGAAGATAAAACTACTGTTATTATTTCAACCATAATCATCAAGATTTAGAAACTATTTCTTTTTTCACAAGCTATTACCACCAAACATCCGGCATTTTGTTTATTTAAAAAAGAGATAAATAAACTGAGTTTTCTTTACATCCATATAATTTTAAACGAAAAATTAAATTTTGTATGCGATCAATCAAGTCGGGTTTTTTTAAAAAAAAAAAAAAAAAAAAAAAAAAAATTACACATGAAGATAAAAATGAGACCCCTAATTTTCCGAAATGTGAACAGGTTCGGATTCTGTTATTCAAGAAGTCAAGACGACGTATATTTTTGAAAATTAGTTTTATGTGTACTATTTATTCTTTTTTGCAGAAAAGTTGTTTTACATATATCGGATAGTTTAAAAAACATAAAACTAGTTTGCTTTCAAAGATCGGCAAAAATTGAGCTCGTAAATATCGGCAAAATTATGCTGCATATCAATATTGGAAAAATTATTTTATTTATACAGTAAACCGACTGATAAATACCTTTTCCCATTAACTATTCTTTAAGTATAATACATATTTTTTTAATTAAATTTGTACTGATTATAAAATTAATTAACCATCATTAGTATCAATGACAATATGGCAATTTTTACGGATTCGAATAAGTAACTTTTTTTTCTCCCTTTAATTTAGCCTTTTAATAAAATAAAAAAAAATAAAAAAACTCATTATTTTTATTTCTGTTTGTACGTTATACCAAATTTATTTAATTGTAATTCTCTAAAATAATCATTAACGGCACAAATACTTTTAGAATCATTTTTAGCGAATGAACCAATATCGGCGCTTATTTTTAAGGCCGTAAAAATCGCCAAACGATTGTTCGTTGCCAGTTATGTTTAATTAAAAGTGCATTTAAATACTACCCATATTATTGTTATAACTACTAAATTTTTTCCATGGTTTGATAAATAACTACCAATTTATTTTATAAGTTCTTGTTGAGTTTCCGTCATTTATTATTAAAGTTTATCGATTATCGCTTTGATTACGCATGAGTATTAATATAAAAAACACGTGGTTTCGTATACCTTTAAAAAAAAACTAATTCGATGACGTCATCGTCGTGCGGCACTGAAATATCAACATTAAATTTACTTGTGATAGCCTTACATAGGAAACCAAAGATAAATAATAAATTAGCCAAATTTTATCACCGTCTAGCTTTTGCCCGCACTTTGAATTTAATTTTAACTGTTTTCAAAAGATGTCTTCAATATTGTCAAAGTGTCTCTATGCGTTGAATTTTAGTAGTAATTTATAATCTTTCTGGCAACCTTTAGACCACACAAACCACCTTAAATATCAGTTCAAGACATTTCAGCGTAATAGGCAGCAAAAGTAGTAAAATTATTTCCATCTCTTTTATGAGATAAAATAGAAAACTCGCATCAGCGTTCTTATACGTGTTGAACTACTTCCTCACGCACCTCTCGAGCCATAACTTAAGTATCGTATACTATATATATGCTATTTTTAGAGCGTTCGCCTTCCAATGAGGCGAACCGGGTTCGAATCCCAGTCGATACGAATTCCGCATCCGGCTTGCACTGACCACAGTGCTGACGTGAAATATCCTCAGTGGTAGACGGATCATGGGTTAGAGTCCCCTTGCCGTCAGGCTAACCGTGGGAGGTTCTCGTGGTCTTCCTCTCCATGTAACGCAAATGCGGGTTAGCTCCATCAAAAAGTCCTCCACGAAGGCAAATTTCTCCCAATACTCGATTCAGGAGTTCCCTTGTCTTCTGGATTGGGTTCAAAATTACAAGGCTACGGATTTGAACATTAGTAGCCGTAAACCCATTAAGTTGGGTCGGCTGTTCAACGACGGTTATAAAATAAAAATAAAATAACCGTCATTGAACAGCCGACAAAGTTTTATTGAGTTTACGACTACTAATGTACAACTGCGCAGCCTTGAAATTTTGAACCCAATTCAGAAGACAAGGGAACTCCTGCATCAAGTATTGGGAGAAGTTTGAGTTCGGGGAGGACTTTTTGATGGAAATAACTCGCATTTGCGTTACATGGTAAGGAAAATCACGAAAATTTCCCACGGTTAGCCTAATGGCAAAGAGACTCTTACCCATGATTTGTCTACCATTGAGGATATTTCACGTCAGCACTGTGCCAGCTTGGTGCGGAATACGTATCGAGCAACCATCGCTGGGATTCGAACCCAGTTTACCTCATTAAAAGGCAAAAGCCTTTGAGCCATCACGGCTCTATATATATGCTATTGCCCGAAAAAGGCAAGGCCATCCAAGAATTGTAATAACAATATGCGGCACCATATCACCGTTTATGTTTAAATCTTCTACAGCCATTTTAGAAAAGGGTCAAAAGTAAATATAACTAATTACTACGTCAGGAAGTTTTTATTTTCATAAAAATACGAAATTATTCTAGATAACCACTTAACGTATAGCTAACTATTAAACACTATAGATTATAGCTTAAGACAATTTATAAAATGAATAATAGCTATAGTCGTGCTACCAATAGAAAAGGAAATACCCGAGTTACCGACAAATAAAAGTCGAAACTAATGGTATTGGCTCAACATATTTTTAGAAAATGAATAACGAAATATGTCTAAATTTTATTATTTCTTTCTTTCTTTTTTTTTTTTTTTTTTTTTTCTTTTTTTTCTAATTTCACATTTTACGAAACTTTTCCGGGTTTAGACAAACATTATGCCGCATTTCTTTTTTTATGTACACATGATACATTTGGTTAAGTGAAATACCACAAATGCGTATGTGTAATCTTTGAACAGTTTTCACTAGTTGACATTTCTGTTTGACAAGCTGACATATTCATCTAATGAGTATGAAACTTAAGTTAAACAAAGGGGTAGAAATAAGATTTGTTTTTCTTCAAGTTCTTTGACATCGAATCGTGAGCAGTAAAAGTTCTTTTTTTGTCGCATGCGAATGCAATTAGTGTGCGTAACATATGATGTGAACTGAAAGTATTTCTGAATGAGTTTGGGTTTCAAAGATATAAAATGAAAGTGTTTTCATGGATTTCAGTGTTGCGTTATCACATTTTGAAGATTTATAACTATGTTTTGAGGATCTTACTTTTTTTATTTTTTTGTATATTCATGTGATTTTTAAAATCATAGTAAACTCTCAATATAGTTTACTTTAAAAAAAATTAAAGATAATTTTTAAACAATGCTCTAAACTATGCTAAAAATTTTGCAATGCGTTTATTCACGTTGTAAAAAAAATTAAGCCTAGCTAAACACCAAAAATGGTTTCAACTACCTTACATCAAAGCGGTGTTCCACTTCGCCAAAACCAAAGTAAGTTCCTTGCGTAATAAAATGACTAGAATTTTCTTTTTACACTACTTAATATAAAGTAGCCGCCGTTTTGTTTTAGTTACAGTAAGATGTGATACACATAAGAATCAGTAGAATTACTTAAACTATTCAATGCAAGAATCATAAATTTAGGATGTATATACTATATTTCTTCGAATAAAATTGATTTTTTATTTAAACATGCACACAGCACAGAGAGAATGAACTTAAAAGTTTAGCTTAGGCTTAACAAAACGAAAAGTGAATCGAAGTTAAATACTAAGATATTATTTTATACAATGATCAAATTTAGGACAGGATAACCTGGTTGGTGGAGCACTAGGCCCATGTCCCAGGTCGTGTGTTCGATACCCACCGTCCCGCTTAGTAAATGGTGAATCTGTCGTGTCACAGAGTCCTTCATGTTCCCATAACAAATCAAACCTCTGGGAATGCTGATCCAGAAGTTTCCTTGTCTTCTGGATTGCTTTCAAAATGACTAGGCTACGGAGTTGAACATTAGTAGTCGTTAACCCAAAATTGAGTCGGCTGTTCAACGACGATTGTAAAATAAAATTAAAAAAATTGCCAGTTTTATGTAATTTTTCTTCTAAAACTATAAAGATCTTAACTATACAACTTAGCATATATGTTTTTAATTACAGTTTACATGATCAGTTTGTCAAATCAATCTGACGAAACGATAGAAATTATTCGGCAAATAAGCGACTATGAACTTGTATTCCCGTAGGATCTGCAATGGATAGAAAAGCCTAATTAAGCTTCGATCTCTGACATAGGTCATTCAGAAAGTAAATCCATTCGATTTGGTGTAAGCTTTATAAATAATTGGTGTTTAAATTTAACTCCATCCCTTAAAGTGTATGAATGCTGGGTTCGGTATTAACTTGAAATAATACACAATTTTTAGAGTATTTCAACAATAAAATCCGGAAACGTATTACAGCACACTTTTTACAATGCTCTTTCCTAAATATATTCTCAGAAATATAGGTTTAGGTAGCTATATTAGCTTGCATATTAGCTATAATCTTAAAAGCTATTAAGTTGAGCATGTCTCAATTGGGATTCACATTTTTCTAATCAAAAATAACTTTATCGGCAATATAGATTACTTCACACCTTAAATTAAGCTAGCATCAAATTTGCTTGGTTTGGTGAGCCGTCACTTTTTAATAACTTAATTTTCCTTCTAAAAAAACTATACATTTGATGCGCTAAATTAACAAAAATAACTTTAATAAAAGGATATATATTTATTATTATTAAATTATATTTTGCAGCATTTATAATTATACTATATATACTAGTTATTTATAGCCTTTTTTTATTTAGGGATTTGCGATCCTAAATTTTAAAAAAAAAGTTATCCCAAATAGCTATACTAATTTTATTAGTTAGCATTAGTAAATTTGCAACTTTTTGTCGATTGACACCTTAACGGTCACTTGACACGTTATTGGTCAATTAACACCTTATTTAACCAAATTATTTCTTATTTAGTCAATTGACATTATTGCATGGTTCAATTTCAGATCTTAGTATGGAAGATAAAGAATTATATTACAGTATAGATTAACTTTTGGCAAACTATATTATTATAAATCCTGAATAAGATACACCACTTATCTTTAAGAATAACACATCCCAGGATACACCACTCACCATGTTACCATTTAGATGCACCACCAATAAGATTCACTACTTAGAACAAGTGGTGAATCTTATTGGTGGAGTGATCACCACTTAGAACAAGTGGTGAATCTTATTATCACTGTTTAAATTACCTACCTTACTGAGTAATAAAACAATTAAAGTAACCAACTTGCTGAGTAATAAAGCAATTAAAGTAACCAACTTGCTGAGTAATAAAACAATTAAAGTAACCAACTTACTGAGTAATAAAACAATTAAAGTAACCAACTTACTGAGTAATAAAACAATTTAAGTAACCAACTTGCTGAGTAATAAAACAATTAAAGTAACCAACTTGCTGAGTAATAAAACAATTAAAGTAACCAACTTGCTGAGTAATTAAACAATTAAAGTAACCAACTTGCTGAGTAATAACCAAATTATTCACCTGTCTCAAACCAGTGAAACATAGACTTTTTATTTTAATTTTGTTTCAATAATTGATGCGAATTCTAAGTAAACTAAACTACTATCCTCTGAATTTCCAAACTAACTCTATAACAAAACAATTAAAGAAATGGTAATAAACAATTTATTCACCTCTCGTAAATCAATACATAGAATATTTTTAATTTTATTGCAAATTCTTTATAAAATGCACCACTGTTCTCTGGTGGATTGATAACAAAACAATTGGCAAAAAAACAATACCACCCCCAATAAACAAATTATTCACCTTTTGGAATGTCAGACGTGAAATATTTTTATGGGTATTTTCTTTGAAGGCGCACATTATATTTATATCTTCTTAATTGATCCTTTATCTAACTAAAGCCAACGAATTCTCAACTATTTCGTAAAAGATTGAAAAGGGTCAAATTATTTGTCCTTCCGGCGGTTAATCGATTTGTGTAATACTGTGCGTGATGTTGGGTGATATTTATCAGAGATTTGCTCACTCATGCATATCATATGATGGAATGTTTTTAGGTACATATGAAACCTTGAACGATTCAACAATCTTATCAGGTGTTGCAAAACACTTGTAAGTTAGAGACAGCATGCACTTTACTGTTGAGGAATTCTAATAATAATTTTATTTGTCTTTTAATGCATCTCTGTATATTGTTTTCAAAACGTTTTGGCAAATTATATTCGATGATTCAGAGGTTTTAACCCGTCATAAAGAGGCTTGAGGTAAACAATTTTAAAATTGACTGGAACCATAGAAAAAGAGATTTGTTGTTATGCACCATATACGTGTAGTATAATACACGTAAGGTACAGGATACATACGTTTAACTGTTAACAAATTCGGCAATGTAAGAGAGTTTGAAACATGTTGAACCTTAATATCGCTTAAATGTGCTGCAGTCATATTATGGTGCTGATTTTGAACATATTATATTACTTCTCAAACGAGATAACGCGATACTATTGTTCAACTTGAATGAAAACATGGTTCAATTTAACACCTTATAAATATTGCAGCAAATTAGCACCATATATCGGTAATTTGCACCATATCAAATTACCGATGTTATTGTTCATCAAACCGATTTTCTGAAAAACAATTTTATTTCTCATTTAATGCATTCGTATATATTGTTTTTAAAATGTTTTGACAAAATCAATTCGATGATTCAGACGCTTTAACCCGTAACAAAGAAGTTTAAAGTAAACAATTTTAGAATTGACTGGAATTATAGAAAAAGAGGCTTCCTGTTATACTTGTTTTTGTTGTAATGCACCTTATACTTGCTGTATAATACACGTACGATACAAGATACATAAGTTTAACTGTTAAAATATTCATATATGCTAGAGAGCTTGGAATATGTTGAACCATAATATAGTTTACATTTGTCGCAGTCATATTATGAGGCTGGTTTGCACAATCTTGTCTTATTTCTTAAACTAAATTGCTCGATATAATATGATTCAATTTAACATCTTATAAATCTTGTACGAAATTTGAGACGTATTAAGGTTCAAAATACCAATGTTATTGTTTAACAAACCGATATTTCAGAAAAGCGTAATAACCATTGTATTTCTCATTTAATGCATCCTTTAAAACAAGTTTTGAAAAATTAAATTCGATGTCTTAAAATTTTTAGCGTGTAATGTGTGAAATAAATAATTTTAACAATTTATTTTAGAATTCACTGGAACTAAAAAGAGACAGAGAGAGGGAAAGAAACTGTCTTTACCAATTTATTGTTGTAATACAACTTACATAATTGGTATAATAAGTGCAAAATAGGATAATTTTCTTAACTGTTAATTATTTCTCTCATCTTTAAATGCTGTATTTAAAAAGTTTTGAGGAAACGTTTTAAATTAAAGTCATATCCTCCCTAACTTGCGATTTCATCGCTCGTGGTTGCATAGCACAGAATTTTGGTAATGAAGCAATCATGTATTTTTGAACTTGGACAGATGATATGAACAACTTCTCTCCTAACATCAATTTTGACAGCCTCCTGGATCAAACACTTAACCTCTAACTCTCCAACAATGACACCATGAACGAACGTGCGTCCGAGGTACTTAAATTAACCAGACTATCAAGGAAAGTTTAAACAAAAATTGATTTTTCTCAATTATGTTCATAACGAGAAAAAAAAAAACTTGATTCTTAGATTGAAAATTCTTTAAGAATAATAAATAAGTTTGAGATCAGCAAATTAAATTTAATCTCATCGGAAGTATTAAAAAAAGGTTTCTTCCAAAGAAAAAGAAAATTGTTATTAAAAAAAAAAAAAATGAAAAATAATAGTCAATTTCGTCGTGGTCATAGTTTGGGGCACATATTTAAGAACTCTTGAAACTCCTCATTAAAATAATGGATCTAAACTAAATGAAACTCTTTAAATTATAGCATAAGTTGAAATAGAAAAAAAAAAATAATTTAGATGTTTTTTTTTTTCCTTAACATCTCGAACCCTTGACTAAATAACGCAATATCGTAATGTGAAAAACATCAACCAAGAGTAAAATGATAGGTATTAGGATGCGGTATCGTTAAACAAAATGTTTATTCTGAAAGGATGAACAGCAGTTATATGATTGTCCTACCACACCTGATCATAAAAAAGTAAAGGGATAATATGACATAAGTAGGTATCGGTGGATGAAGAAACATTTAGTTTCAATGGTTGTTGGCTATGACTGTTGCAGAGGAAAAAATGCTTGAAGTCAATGATAATGATTATCGCCAAGTCACTAGCATTGTTAATGATATATGTCCATGGCGAAACGTTTAGATCATTTCCTGTTATGACACCCAGTTGTAGAATATTCTGTTTATGATTTTCCATTAGATCTGGAATAGCTACTTTATAAAATAATATTTTGTTTTGCAAGGGTGGAGAAAAAATTAACTTCGTTCACACGCTTTATTTGTGGCAAAAGATTGCAGTAAACATTTAAAGAAATAAAATCATAGATTTTTCTTATGACGCAAATAATGTAGTTATACTAGTGTAAAGGAGGAGGACAAGTAGCCTAAAATGAGTTGTTCGTGTATCCCATTTAGACAACTATTGTAAATGTATCTCATTTAGGCAACTCCTTGATGAAGAAGTCATTAAATGACTCCACTTGTTCAAAATGCAGGGGCCGTTTTTGCATGAGCCTTTCTTGCATGAGCTTCTCCGTTGGTAGTAATGTATCCGAAATGTTTCCACAATTTGGCCTCGATTCCCAAAAAACGTGGTTTTGTTATTTAAAAAAAAGTCATTGGAAATCTTTAGAAAATTAAGCTTTTAGATGGAAGAAACTTTGTTATCGGAAATTTATTTCAATTATAAGGCAATCGAAATTCGTCCACTGAAAATTTTGTGTCATGAGTCATCTGCTTCGCTAATAACATTGCAGTACCATCCAAAGTATTTTCCATTTGGCTTCAATTTATAAAGCATCCACTCCAATATGTGCGCAATCATGCGTTTCATCAATTTATAAAAAAATAATCTAGCAAATTTCAGATTATTTAAATGTAGATTTACCCCTTTTACAGTTTATCCACCATTTGGTTCTATGACAAACTCTAGCATCTACAAATTTCTCGGTCAAATGTTACTAGGACAGAGTGGCCAAGATAAAAGAAGCCCGAATAATTGAACCGAGCGTTATATGCGGTAAATCCACAGCAGATCTCTTTTTATCTTGGACACTCTGTATTTTGCCCGTATAAAATTTTATCTCGTTAAATTCTGCCTTACGATAATTTATCCACTCTTAATCCAGATATCTTTTTATTTTGAACACTATGCATTTTGTCCGTATTAAATTTTTTCTCGTTAAATTCTGCCTTACGATAATTTATCCACTCTTAATCCAGATCTCTTTTTATCTTGGACACTGTGCATTTGTTCAGTATAAAATTTTATCTCGTTAAATTCTGCCTTACGATAATTTATCCACTCTTAATCCAGATATCTTTTTATCTTGAACACTATGCATTTGGTCTGTATAAAACTTTATCTCGTTAAATTCTGCCTTACGATAATTTATCCACTCTTAATCCAGATCTCTTTTTATCTTGGACACTGTGCATTTGGTCAGTATAAAATTTTATCTCGTTAAATTCTGCCTTACGATAATTTATCCACTCTTAATCCAAATCTCTTTTTATCTTGGACACTATGCATTTGGTCCATATAAAATTTTATCTCGTTAAATTCTGCCTTATGATAATTTATCCACTCTTAATATAGCTTTTGTATGTTAGTTTGAACCCATGAACCGTATTAAAATTTGTCCATTGAAATTCTTCCCACGAGAAATTACGTCCCACGATATTTTGTCGGTAAAAGATAGCGTCTATGGATGACTTTTTTTTTTATTCTTATCTCTTATAATTTTATTATTGACTTTTTCTCAGCTAAAATATATTACAAAAAAATTTAAAATTTTTACAAATGCAGATTTTTTTAGAATTACGAAATACGTATGCAGAGGATATTTTATTCCACTACTTAGTAAATTTTCCACAAAATTTGCTTATCCGTAATGGTCTTCTGTTTCTAAAGAATTTTCTGTTTCTAAAAGGTCTCATTATGGTTTATAATAAAATTCAACATTAGTTTCATACACAATTTTATCTTCCTTTTTCCTTTAAAACAGTAAAATTTGTATCAGAGAGAAATGATCCTGGTTTAACTTTTCTTAGAGCCAAAAGTACTGTGCATTTTAGGATTATTTTGATATAATTTTGACTTTATTTTTTCTTAATTTTACTAATTTTACTTTTTTTTTTTTAGGTAAGTCAAGTTTTTATATGAACAAAAGTCTTATTTTCTTCAATAGTAAGTTTTTTGATTATATTTTCAATTGTATGTCTATTCGATTTCATTATATTGTATCTTAAATCATTCGAATAACACTGTAACTAACTCAAAATTAAATCAATTGCATCATCTAAGAGTTATAGCATACGCAAGCCTCAAAATTTATGTGCCTGCTCTAGCTTATTTTCTGACCACGTAAAAAAATATTTAAAGTTAAATTGCGCTATAATAACGAGGAACATAGAACCATTTTTAAAAGCTGTACGTGTATGACGCATTTTTATAATTCGTATTTCTAAATTTTTTTAACTTCTGTTTAGAAAATAGGTTTTTTCAACAGTTTTAATGAGTTGAGTTTACGCTGTTATAAATGTCAGAGCATGCTGCACCATTTATTCGTAAAAATTTGTCGTTACGTTAATACAGTGCTGAGTTGAACAATATTATCGAACAGTGTAAAAAAGTCCTGCTGAAATTGCGGTAAAAGTTTTGGAAAAAATCCATTTCACCATAAAATCCATTTTTACCGTAAAATTTTATAGCTCAGTTTTTACAGTAATATCTGTTAAAATACAGTGATCCAGTAATTTTACGGTGAATACTACTGCAAAAATTACGGTGTAACAGAGTTTTTGTTTCATAACATTTTAAGGTAAAAAGTAGAGGTAAATTTCATATTTTATTGACCAAATTTTGTTGAGTTTTTACCATAATTTGATCTGGAATTTTTTTACAGTGCAATGCTGCTATTTCAACGATTGTCCAATAATATTAAAATTCCATATTTAAAATTTTCCTCTACTTTTATTCTGATTTGAGAAAACTCTATAAAAATATTGTTTTTATTCACTCATTTGGTTTAAATGGTTAACCTCTTCATTACCTCGATCCACATACATAAGAAAATTTATAGTTTTACCTTTACTGAAACATTCGTGGATATTTAAACATTCTGGGGATTACGCAATAGATGCAGAGCATGTAAGTTATTTGGGTAGAAATCAACATCAACAGAAGTGATTTTCCAAAACTACGCTAAATCCACATTCTCGAAAATTTAACTAATTTTAACTACCATATAATTTAGTTTTTCTGAAAAGATTTCTTTTTTATTTTGACTTAGTAGTTCTGTGATCTGTATGAAGCTTTTAAATTTGTATTCACTTAATTCCTAAAATAATACAGTCAAGAACATGCTGGTCCACGTATGTGTACCTTGGTACGTAAGGCGAAATTTATGACAGCGTAGTAGTCAAGTGAAATCTCATAGTATTATAAGTATTCAATTTTATGTCTATTTAGTAATATTTTAATGTGTATTTTAATAAACTGTTTTATATTAAGGTACATAAATATATTTAATAACTTTAACTTCTTGCGTTTTTTTCCATAATTTCGAAAGTTTACCCCCCTAGAATTAAATATTTTTTATAGTTGATGTTTGATTCTTTTCAATAATTATTTATTTTGCGTCGTTTGTATACTTAAATTAGCTTTGAAACTGAAACTTCATGCAGTAATACATTATTATTGCATTTAGTATTGCATCTCATTATAAAAACACTTCAGTTTTTTTTTATAGACCTCTAACGGTGCTCAAAGCATTAAACGTTTTGAACTCAGTTTTTATTTTATATCTTACCTCAGAATGCTATTTTCCTGAAGCGAGATTACCACTTATCTGTTACCTCATAAATTTTTCAAAACATGATTAAGTTATGTCAGAATCGAAAATATTTTAAGTAGCTCCCTAAATTGTTACATCTAATCCTTCCGGCGGTTCGTCACAAATACTGCTATTTTAGACCCTTTTAGTTTCAACTAACTGATGTTATTGGCGATATTAAACCCCTTTGACATCGCCAATGCCTCTTGCAAATCACTGGAGCGACCAGTACTGTCACACCTGGCTTCACTGTCAAAAACAGACCGACATCCCTCCAGGGATAAGCTTCAGATTTATGACTCTATCTGAAGATTTTCTTTCGCATTATGATACAATTTAATACTTTTTTTTATTTTTGATTTTTCAACTATCAATCAAGATTTACATCAATTACGGATTTTTCAAATGCTCCGTAAATAAATCACACGCGTATGGTAATTGCTTCGTAAATTTCTCAAGAAGACGTCTTCTTTTGCTGAAATGCATATTTTATTATTTTTTATACGTGCACACATTTATACGTGAAACATATTTTGTAATTTTTGTAAAAAAATGTTCTTTTTTTTTCATAAAATAAAGGAGGTTTTGGTTATAAATAACGGTTAAACATTTTTGGCAATTGGGTTTTTTTAATTGATTTTACACAGTATTTTACAAAAGGAAGGATTAATATTTTGAGGCAGATAGTGTATAATAGAGATTTTTAAGCTCACGTCACTTCACTTAGTCCACTGGAAATCCGTCAATGATCAATCAGTTATAGAGGCAACCAATAGCAGAACGTTTCTATTCGGGTAGGAGTACGAATCGTCCAATAAGAATAGTGCTAACGGAAATTGATTGAATGATAGGAGAACATAGATCTAGTTCAGACTCTGACTTTGACATTTCTATTCGAAAAACCATTTAAAAGTAAATAAATAAATTTAAAATATTAAATAATTAAAAGTAAATAAATAAAAACCATTTAAATGAAATCATTGCATTTTTAAGCGTATTTTTAGAATATTATCTATAGCATTTTTAAGAACTTCTAGCAAAGAAAGTCTTTTCATATCTCATCATTATTATTATTTTTAAAAAAAAAAAAACAAACAAATCTTTTTATCTTTTTGTTACAGAAAAAGACCTAATAATTTTTAGTTCATCTTGTTCAGATTTTGTGTCGAACTAATAATTTCATTAGAAACGCTACAAACTATTTAAGTTTAGGGTTCTTTTAAAACATTTTATTAAGAAAAGAAAAGATGATTTTAAAAAGATTAAACTCGAAACAAAGCTTTAATTTTTATACGAACTCTGTGAAAAGAATTTTTCAGACTTATTAATATCTTAAATATTAAAAAAAATCAATAAAAATTTTTAAAAATTAAATTACCAATTTGGCGATATTTTTCTTCAGGATAAGAGTTATTAAATATTAATAAGTCCCAACAATTTAGTGTTAAAGTAATTTTTGTAATATTAAAGAATTAGATCCAAAACGTTCCCTTTTTTTTTTTTTTTTTTTTTACATAACTCTGGCTTTTTTCACGACATTTTGTGTAATTTCCATAATTAAATTAGAGGGCGGTGATTTAGAGATGGAAAGAAGTTAACTAATATGTCATGAATAACCGTTAAAACCCTACTGTAGTTATAAAAATCGCATCATGCACAGAAAAATGCCATTTTATATGCGAGTACAACCTTTGAATATCAGCTTTAAGAAAATAAGTAGCCTGATGCTTCGGTCATATAAATTTTTGAGGATCTCAATAAAGTGGCCATACAAATATCCAAATTCTATTGCTAGTTCCAAGGTCCCATCGATACGGCAGGTGGTCTTTATCATTATTGACCCTATATGATCCTCCCTCCCCTATCTGGATTACACCTTAGCTACTCGCCTTCGATTTTTCTTTCTTTTTTTTTTTTTTTTTTTTTTTTTATCTTCATCACACTCAGTTTCAAGGCCATATGTGTGCACATTCTTTTAAGATTGTTAGTATTGAATACGATTGCTCAATAATACTGTAGACATTTTTATGGCTCATTTTTTTTTTAATGTATATCAAAATATATGAGGGATATATTTGTAACAAACCAGGATCGTAATTTACATAAAAAGTGTTATTGAGATAAATATATAAAATTTCTAATTAGTTTCGGACATTTTTATGTGTGTTTCTGATTGGGCAAAAAAAAAAAAATGCTCATCTAGCTTTATGAGTTGATTTATCACAGTATCTTATTTATAAGTACAAGAACCATTTATAAAATTGTGTAAGAATATTGTAATGCTACTAATCATTAAGATATAATGTCCACTAATTATAATTCGTTGTGATCATACTAAGTAATGAATGAGTATTCAAAATTTCTTGACTAAACTGTTTCCTTGGAATTGCTCTGAGCGAGCATTTCGTCAAACTGAGAATTTTTTTATCTGTTATTGCTTAAGAAGTCCTCCGTTTTTTTAAAGATGCCGATTTCCTCTAAGTTTATGAGCTGTTTTAGAAAATTGATTAGAATATTGAAATGTTATTAATAAACAAAATATGATGGCCTTTTTGTTAAAATACTTTGTGATCTTCAGTGTAAGGAATGGATACTTAAAATTTTGTTCATTTTTGACAAAACCGTTTCCTGGGAAATGCTCTGAGTGAACATTTCATCAAATTGAGAAAATTTAAATCTTCTGTTGTTTGAGGATACAGACTTCACGAATATCGGTTTGCAGAAATGATTAGGAAATATTGCAAAAAGTTAATCACGCATGAGACACAGAATTCCCAGTTATCGCTGCACGGTGAAAAAAAAAAAAAAAAATACTGGTACAATTACCGTACTGTATAGAATAGTTCTCAGTTTTTTTTCTTCTTCTTTTTTTTTTTTTAAACAAACATAATATATTAATAAACCAAAATATGTATTATTTAAATCATTCATTTGGTAATTTTTCGGTTCATATGGTAACGGTTTACTAGAAATTCTGATTTTTAAAATTTTAGTTCTTGTTAACATACATTTAGTAAAAATTACAAAACTGAAAAGTAAATTTAATCAAATAAATGGTTTTTATACCAGACTCAAAAATCATGGTAAAATCCGGGTTAAAAAAAAAATTACCAAATTTTGACAACTTTTACGAAATTTTATAAGACCATATTTTATTGTCAATTTTATTAAAATTATTTCTAAAACAGATAGTTTAAAATTACCGAGCACTTCGTTGTTGCCATAGAGCCAGAATCACGATAAATTTTATAATATTCTGGTAGTTTTGACCATACTTTTTTTTCCCTCAGAGTAGGAATCGAACTCTGGAAACCTTCTTGACAACCAAACTCACTCTAACCCTAGAATAATCCCATCATGCAGTTTTAAAATTGGTTTTAAAAAATATTATAGAACTTCTAGAATGCACTGAGATGAGACGAGAAATTTCATTAAGTATTTGAGAATTCGTTTTTCGTCAAAAGTCACATGATTTTTGCAAAATCACGTGATTGTGTAAAGTAATGGGATACAGGATTACTGAATCGTCAAGAATGAGGGTTTTCATTTTCAGTCGTGATTTATAGTAAATTTAGTAGCATCCTTTCTATGGGTTTATACATCCTGAGAATGCCAATGGTTGAACGATTGATTTATTGATTGATTAAATAGCTATTGATTCATTGTGAGAATACAAACGATTTTTATTTTTTGAAAATCCATTAAGAAACTATAAATAATTAAGTTTCTTGTAAAATAAGTTTATAGTAATCAATAACTATACGTTGTACTCTTGATTTTAATATTAATTTATTTGTTGATGATGCCAGTGAATAAACATTCAAGCAAAAAAATTGAGGGGAAACGAAATTTTTTCGGTATGAAATTAAGATAACGAAACAGAACAAGACTTCATTTCATTTAATAACAAAAAACAACAATAAGGTTTACTTTCTGGCACAACAAAATATTTTTGGTTAACCTCAAAAATTGCTCTTCCTGTTTGCAACATTTACTATTGTTAAACTAATCTAACTATTTTGATTATGACATAAAAGTTAGTTAGTTGGTTACCGTTTTTACGTGATCTGCAGAAGTTTTTTTTTTTTTTTTTTTCAGTTTTAGCATACGCTGTTTTTAAATTGTTGTTAAACATTTTTCACTTCTTTGTAATCTAATTTTTTTGCTGCCATGAGCTTTCCAGAATATATACGTATTTGACAAAATTTCACCATTGTTTAGCGGAAAACATTTAATTTAAATGGTAAAAAGGTAAAATTGTAACTTTTTGCAGTCTTAAATAAGTACATAAAAGTCGAGGATTCCCTAATCTCTTAATTTTTGTGCAATATACGCACTTTATTGCAGTGGTCCGCTGCACATGAACTAAATCTAAGAAAATATTCTGTGGTATTTTGTTTGTTGTAAACCTTTAAGTGAAGATTTTCAATAAAAATATCGGAAATCTATATTTTTATTGAAAATCGTAACTTAAAACACTAGGAAGATTTTTTTTTTATTCTTCCTTTATTTTTTAAAATAAATAAATTAAAATTCTTAAAATGTACTTTTCTGTCTTTGTTTATGTAACATTTAAATTGGAAATCTGAAAACAATAAAAAATTCTGTAATATTTTACTTATAAATGAAATCTTTAACTTTTTACGTTAGGAATTCAATTACGTCACTTTTACTATATAACATCACTTTTTCAAAAAGAAACTCCTACAATCAAAAACTTTTATTTTTGTGCTTTTATGTAAAATTATTTTAAATCTTAAAGAAAAACTTTTCACCTCATAAATAAAAATAGGAACTTTTAAACACCAAGAATTGTTTTGTACGCTTTTCCAATTTCTAAACAATAATAAATAAAAAATTATTCGAATCAATGAAGTTTACATTTTTTCAGTATTTTGCTTTTATGAGACATTTTAGTTTGGAAATAATAAAAATAATAAAAATAAAAATAATCATCGATTATTTCCAGATCTTTTTAAAAGGCTGAATGGTCTCAATTTCCTCTTATTATTTTTATTGGTCTGTATTGTGCATATATATATGAATTTTTAGACTGGAAAACTAAAAAAATTATAAATAAATAACAAAATCTTGGGTTTCCCTTACAAAAAAAATTGTAAAATAAGGTGTTTTGGGGGTTGACAGGTGTAAAAAATACTCATAAGGAAGAAAACGAGGTTATGTTTTGCACCAAAAATAACCTCATCAATAAACCTCAATTTCTACCCCATTTACACCTCACAAAATCAACCTCATAAATAGCTCAGCAATATTTTTAGTTGAAGTTAGGTAAAATTACTGACACTTCAAATTTGTTTAAAGTGTATAAAAAATTGCATGTACACCTCAAAAACAACCTCTCTAAGCTGGTTGCTCTAAGGTAGATTTCTATCCACCTCAAAACAACCTTAAATGTTTATTCACACTTGACTTCAACTAACTAACAAAATAACTTAACAACAGCTTCAATAACTTAATAGCAAGTTCATACACCTTGATTATACGTCACGGGAGGTTGTTTTTGAAGCCAACTTCAAATAAGCCTCAAAAGCACTTAAAATTTTTGTTAAGTCGATTCTTCTTAAAAGTGTCTCCTTTTTTTCTCAAATTATTTTTTCTTTCTTATAATATCTTACAAGTGCCAAATTGATCACATGAAAACGAGAAGAAAAAAAAAGAGAAATAAAAAAAAAAGACCAAACATTAAAATTTCTTTTATATGCATATTACATTTCGGATGTAGTGTAAATTGATATAACTGGATAGCATGATTAAAATAACTTACTAGTTGAGTCACAGTAGATTGACACAGCAGTCACCAAGAGGCAATAACATTAATTTCGTCTCCTCCCCCATACCACCTGCTCCTTAGAGCTTCCTGAAAAAAAAAAATGCCAAAATTCGACGCGTGAATGACCGATCTACATACCTTTGTAACAGTTTTCTTTTGATCTTCGATCCGATACCGTATGTTTTAAAAAGAAACTGCTGTTAGAAAAGAAGAAGAAAAAAAAAAAATTCCTTCCGGGTTGTATTTTTCAAATGAGAATTGAAATGCCATTTTCGGTCGGCAATAATACATGTTAGATTCGCTTTTACTTTTTGAATTGTTTCAAAACATTTGTTACATGTTATTTGTTTCAGTTTTTTTAATTTTTTTTTTATTCGTTTCTGTGGGCTTTTTTTTTTTCTTGTTGCAATTTAGTTGTTTTAACATTTTGACACTTGACACTTTTTTTTTTACCTGCACTTAAAGTGGTTATTTTCTTCTTTTTTTTTTAACTGTCCGTACTCTTCCTAAAGGTAAACAGATACATTGTTTAAAAAAGTGAACATTATTTTAACAATGTTCCTAAGAAAATCATTTTTATTTTATTTTCGGTAGTAATAAAGTAATACTCGGTAGTAATAAAGTAAAATAATAATTCGGTAGTTCGGTAGTAATAGTAGAGCAAGTAAAAAGCCGTCACAGCTAAGTGATGAAATCTAAGCTTTTTATTTTCTAATTTTTAGTATTTATGAATGTAAAATTATGAATAAATCAAAAAAGTTTGGCAAAAAAATTTTTTGTTCAATTTTAATTAAATTTCTGAGACGCAGAAATAGATTCCGTTCATGGGATATAAATTTTTATCCAATTTAATATTTTAAAAATACTTCATCATTTTTATTCAATTTTCTAAACATTTAAAGTGATAATTTCATCAGTTTTACGAATTTAAAAATACACCTTTTATAGCCAAACAGGAAAATTAACTGTATAGAGATAAAATCTACGCTTTTTATTTTCTAATTTGTAGTATTTATGAACATAAATTAATCAATAAATCAAAAAAGTTCTGAAAAAAATATATTTTTATTTTTCAGTTCTAATTTAATTTCCCAGAAGCAGAAATTGATTCCGTTTATGGGATATAAATTTTTATCCAATTTAATATTTTAAAAATATTTCAACATTTTTATTTAATTTTTTAAACATTTAAAGTGATAACTTCACTAGTTTTACGAATTTAAAAATATACCTTTTATAACCAAACAGTAAAAATAACGGTATAGAGTTTTAATACAATGGAAACTTTTGCAGAAAATAGTGGATTGTTTCATTGTACTGATAACACATAAACACATAAAATATTAAACCACTTAAAATATTTTTAATTGTGAAAAAAAAATTGCATGTATTTTGTCTGAATATTTATTTTCACACTTAACTAATAAAATAAAATAGTTCAGCAATAAAAAAGTTCACTGAGAAAGTCAGATCTTCACGCAGTAATTTTCTCATATTTTATCACTTAAATTAGTTTTTTATTTTCAACTAAATGGGTTCAATAAACGAAAAGAAAAGAGGTTTAAAAAATGCAAAACTTTAAATTGACCTCGGTTTTTATGAATATGGTTTTTAAATAAGTCTTCTTTTCATCTACATTTCTTAAAATAGCAAATATAATTTACTATTCTTGCTGTAATAATATCCTACATTATCTTTTTTTTTCTCACAAATTTGAAGCAAGTTTAAAAATTTCAATGAAGGTATTAAAAGCTGTAAATAAAAGTTCTCAAACGAGTTTTTTGGGAAGACGTTCTAGAAGTAAATAACCTCTTCTCCATTTTTCTCAGCTTCGGTTTCCTTTTTTTCTTTAAAAAAAAAAATTATTGGAATTCTTTTTAGTTTTCTTTTACTTATTTTCACATTTTTGTTTAAAATAAAATGAAATTGTTATCAACCAGAACATCTATCAATTTTCTTCAAACTCTTTGTCATCAAAAAGATAATATCTAAGTTTACAATTTTATTATTGAAATAACGAAACGAGCTTATTATTTTGTTCTAAATTTCACGTTTTGACTTCTGAATTTACAATTCATTTTTGTTGTAAGGCATTTGTAGAAGAAGAAATTAAAATTTTAGTCTCTTTTTTTAATTCTCAACACCTCATCATATTTAAGTCCGGGTATTTAACCTTCGAAAGGGGATGATTTGAGTTAGTTGATGATGATAAAATATTTCCAATAATATGTGATGGATATCGTTGCGCAAATTTATATATATTTTTATAGGTATACCTATCGAAAGTTCTCCTTGTAAAAAATGTTAACATATTTTAAAAGATCGTATTCAAATAATAAATTTTTTAAGTTGCATTAGAGAAAGTAGGAGAACAAATTTTAAAGTATAAGTTTTTTCTTTTGATAAAAAAAAAATTTTTTTATGCTAATAAACACTTTTTTAAATTAATATTTGGGAAAACTTAATTAAATATTTACACTATTTCTGAAATTTGAAGTGAACAAATATTTTCTCAATAGTTGTTAATGTTGTTATGTTATACTGCTGTTATGTTACAAGGACTAAATTTTAAAAATGTTTTGATTTACTTGATCAGTGCGGGTTTTATATGGATACTGGTAATTATTTTTAAAAAAATTTAGACCTCTACCTTACAAGTTAACTTTACACCTTTGATGTATAAAATTTTCAAAGTCTTCACATTGAGAGAAATACTGTTTCTTAAAAATAACGTAGCAGTTTTCACATTTTATTTTCCAACAAGACACAAACTAAAATCTGTTTAAAAATGGTGCTTACATATGGTACAGTGACGAGTAAAGTTATGTATGGTGAAGCTTTTTTGAGAATAATACGATATTTTAAATCTTTTTCTAGTTTATAACAGTTATTTAAGAATGTTAGGTTAAGTTTTGCTTACCTCTAGCTAGCTCCTTTAGTAATAATACTGACTATGTTGCAAAGCACCTATATAAAGAATAGCTATAGTTTTGAGAACATGAAAAGTGTTCTGATTAGTATTTAAATACTTCAAAGCTATACTGTCTGGACTCATAGAAAATTTCAAAAAGTTTAGAATTATTATTTGTTTTAAGGAATTTTTTTATCTCAGATTAAAATTCTCACCAAATTAGTGATTTTTTAAAATGTTTTATAAATTGAAACATTTGAGCTATTTGCCCGGTCTAAAGCCCTGGTAATTCTACACAGGAAGATGATATATATAATTTAAAGTTATACATTTTTCCTCTATGGTAAGGCCCTCAAACTCTGGCTTTTCTATTTTCTTTAACGCGAGGGCTTAAAAAAAAACACGCTTAATAGAATTTTTTTATTTCCAGATCAATGTCTTTCTGGTATGAATTCTAACGAAATAGATGATACAATTTCATTTTTTCCCCTACACTGTTTAAAAATTTCTGTTAAAAAAGACATAATAATTCCGTAATTTTCCTACATAAAATTTTTGTTCTCTAAATCTACCGAAATTTACTCTTAAAATACATTGTCTTAAAATACATACTGTCAAAATAAACATTTTTTCTTCTAACAAATAAAAATCTATAACAATTGATAAAGACTGTATCTGTTGGGTACAGATTTTTTCAGTTTTGAAGATGAAAAACTTTGGTATCAAAATGGTGACAAATAATTTGTTACATTGAATTAGATTCCGGCCGACTTGTATATTGGTCAAAGAGTTGACCGCTTACCAAAAAGGTCCCGCGTTCGAATCTAGCTTCGTAGCGTTGAACTTTAGAGATGGAAAAAATCAAAATCCCACTACGATTCTTTCAAACACGTTGGTTTTGATGTCTCATAAATGGCAAAAAAAAAATGGAATAATCAAAATTTTATAAATCTTTTTCGCTATGCAAACCGGTGGGTATACAGCTACCTTTATGCAAAATTTCTCTCCCGTACCCTGACCTACGGTAAACACCTGATGCGTATAGATATTTTTTCTGGTTGTTTTGCAATAAGAAACTTCTGTCTACGCGTTTTTTCTGTATCATGCGGTTAATCTCTGGCTACTTTGCTGATAGAAATTTCCCGTAATACAACGGAATTTTTTTACAGTTTACCTTGTACCATTTTCTAGATGAAAATGCTAACTTGACAGTTGTGCACTGTAACTGTTGCTGTTAACGTTTTACTGTTGCAGAATGTATCCACATTATTATATCTAGACATTTAAAAGTAGGCAAAAAAAAAAGAGCATTTCAAAACTACAGACGTAACCTTTAAAAAGTTAAGAGATTTGATATTTAAGATATTAAATGGTATATTCTACTAAATATAAAACTAATTTTTATGAGAAATTTTTTTGAAGATCTTTCGTAACTGCATATAGAGAATGCGTTTTCAAGCAAAGTAATGAAATATCAGAACCCTTGTTGTTGTAGTAGTATATTTTAAAAGAACGAAAAGAAAAGAAGAGGCAAGTGTGGGGAACGAGACGTTGTGTCTGTAAACTTTCCACATAAAATTTTATTGCTGGTCCTTAACTTGTATTCGTAAAATCAATATTATATGTTCAATTAATTCGAGCGGAACGGGTCCTCTCTATTTGAAAGTTCTTCCAAACGCATCTGCATACAAGGAGCTGTGCTGTTATTCAGTGTCTGGGCTCAGCGTTGCGTGGTTTCAGCAACCAATCCTGCAATACCACACCTTCAGTGCATGCAGTCAAGGTCGCGGAATTATCGTAGTGGGTAATTAGTTTACAAGTCCTGGTGCGAAAGGCACAGAATCTTCTTTCTTCTATGCTGCATTTTAATATGGAAATGAGGTATGGCATGATTAAAAAGTCAACCTAAACGACATTCCTGAAACAAGATGCACTGTGGATGCAAAGACGTTGATGCATTTTCTTTTTCTTTTTTTTTTTTAAATGTTTCAAGAATATGTTTTCCAGATTTTAAGTACTCTATGTCTTTATGCTATAATTAGGAAAAGGAAATGATAGTTGACATAAAAAATGGCGAAAATGTTACACTCTTTAAGTTACACCAATGAATTTAATTATCTCATTGGAAAATAGAATCTAGACATCATTTTAATTGTACTAAATTAATTCAGATGATTAATTTGATTTATTTCCAGTTTTAAAGTGTTTCACGTATTATAGTAGCAAATGAATAACAATAAATGCTTGAAAAATAGCAAAAATGTTATTTACAATAAATTAATGCAATAAGTTAATCTCATTACATAAACATAATTTGATTGCATATTCGTTGTGAAGATTAATTTTATTAAGTTTATTTATTTATTCTAATAGCTTTCAGATTATAAATGTTTTATATAAATTTTTATATAATGCTAAAAAAAAAAAAAAAAAAAAAAAAAAAAAAAAAAAAAACATTAAAGAAATTATAGTAAATATAAAAATAATAGCGAAAATTTTAATAAGTTAATGCAATGGATTAATTATTTCAATTAATAATAGTGCTTAATTATTATATTTTTGGAAATACTAAATTCATTGCGTTAATTCATTATATTATTTATTTACTCTAACAACTTTTTTATGTATTGTGAGAAAAATTGCTATTTAAGACATAAATATTACATGTCTTTTAGAATTTTAGGCATATTGTCAATTATCAAAATCTTTATAACTATGATTAAAAAAAAAGGAAGACATTTTTACATTGATTAATGTAATCAGCATTTATTGTAAGATTTTTTTAGTGTATGATCTCTTATTGTTATTATAGCACAAATTTTAAAAAATATATAAAAAAGTGAAAATATTTTTTTCTGATAAATATATCAATTAAAAACACTGAATTAGTTGTCAAAAAAAATAGCAGCGTAATTAAAATTTTGATTATACTTAATTTAGATTATTAATTCATTAAAGTGTTTATTCGTTAAAGCTCCTTTATATTTAATTCTAGAAAACTAGTAACCATTTTAATTAGTATAAATAACTAATCCTATTATTTAATTTATACGTGCAAACATTAAAATAAATCGTGATTCTTTGTAATTTTGAGATTAATTTGTTAAATGTATGAAAAAACTCTTCATTCACATTTTACAAAAGAAAAATACATTCAAATTACATTCAAATTTTGTATATAACTCTAATTACAAACAAATTACTCTTATTAGCAAAATAGAGTATTTTGTTTGAGCATAACTCTATTATCAAATTACTATAAAATAATACTTTTCAAATGTAAAATATTGTTTTAGAGTAATGTGCTACCCAAAAACCATCTTCATATACATTATTTCATTAAAATGTTGTATTTTTTTTATAAAACATAACATTTTAAAGAACATAACATTCTAAAGAACTTATTAGAAAAAAATGCAAATTTTTGTGAAAGTGTATTTAAAAAAGAACACAGTTTTGGTACAATAACATTGAAAAAAAGTACACCTGTTTTGATCAATTACACGGGATAAAATTACACATTTTAACCGCAATCACGTTGAGAAAAAAAAAAAAAAAAACATTTCATTGTGATAATCCTTTAAAGAAAAATAATGCAATTTTTAAAGAAAGAATACAATTTTCTAAGTAAATTTAAATAAAAGAACATATTTTTTTTAAAAAAATTACTGTGAGAAAAAAAAAATTGTTTTTAGCAACACCATATTAAAAAAACAATACAATTTTGGAAAACAAATTGGGGAAACAACAATGTTCGGAGTGAGTAACTTATTCACAATTCATTGAACAAAAAATTCTATGAATGGATAAGTTTCGAAACATTTTTTAATCTAAACATTTCATTGGAAAAAATTATAGAGTATACTTAAACACATTTAGAATTATATAATATTTTGCAATGCGTTTATAAAAGTATGAAAGGTAATTAAAATATATTTCTTAAAAAAATGAATACATATTTGCATTAAATTGTATTCAATGGCATGCAATATGTATTCATGTTGAAGCGCACGTGTATAAAAGGCATAAACTTTAATAATTTATAAATTTTTGCTTTGGTGAAAATTACAGTTTCAGCATGGATTAGAAAATTATTTTATTTTATAAGTACATTTTACTTGTATTTAAAACTTAAGTTTAAAAAGTTCTTAAGAATCTTTAATGAAGCTTTAGACAACATAACAAGAGGCTGTTTACTCTTTTTTTTCAAACTGCAATATTTATAAAAAATATCCGTTTGAAATCTCGTTATAAAAAATACCCGTTATAAAAAATATCCGTTAAAAAATATCCGTTAAAAATAACAATTCTGACACTGTACTGAAAACATTTAAATGTTTTAAGAGTAAGTTAGTGTAACGGGGTGCGTAAATTAGAGTAAAAAGTAAGATTTCATGCTAAAATCATCATCAATAGTAATCAATATTGCTTATTTGGTACATGATCAGGTATACTTTATCAGGTACATTAAATAATGCATAACGTACAATCCTGATTCAATATAATCAGTAGATAATTCCTTAGAACTAATTTATTCTCAAAGTTAAATCTATGCTATATTTTAAAATTGGCTAAAGTCATCTTATTTGATCAAAATTAATTAATGCTACTTATTTGATCACGCTGTTTATCAAGTACGCCAAAGAATACACGGTCTACGATCCTGATTCAATCATTGGGGGGGAGGGGGTTATTCCTTAACCTAAATTCTTAAATCAAAGCTATGTTAAAAATCATCTTATTAGTCAAAAGTAATCTAAACCTCCTATTTGATCTTGCTGTTTATCAATATATGATAAAGAATGCGTGATGATCGAATCTGATTCAATTATTGGTGGGGTTCTCCCTTTGTTACTGACTTCTCAGAGCTTAACTCTAAATGTATTCTAACATTAAATATATGCTAAAATCATCTTATTTTTGATCAAAACAAATCAATGTTGCTTATTTGTTCACGTTGTTTATCGAGTACGCCAAAGAGCACATCGTCTACGATCCAGATTCAATTACTGGTGGGGTCATTTCTTGGTACTAACGAGTTCTCAAAGCCAAATGCTAAATTCTAAAATCACAGCTATGCTAAAAATCATCCTATTTGATCAAAACTAATCAGAACTACTTATTTGATCTTGTTTATCAAGTACGCTAAAAATGCATGATGTCCGAATCTGATTCAATTATTGGTGGGTTGCTCCCTTTGTTACTGATCTCTCAAAGTTAAACTCTAAATCTATTCTAAAATTAAAGATATTCTAAAATCATCTTATTTGATCAAAAATAATCAATATCACATATTCTTTCGTGTTGTTTATCTAGTACGCCAAAGAATACATGATCCACGATCATGATTCAATCATTGGTGGGGCGTTCCTTGGTTCTGACGAGTTCTCAAAGCGATAAGTCAACAGCCACTAATCAAAGAATTCCAAGTTTTTGGTGGGGGCCTACGTTTAAAATTATAGACTGTCAGATCCGGTACGGTTTTCAGCCCCAGCTTATCAAGGGGACGAGGAGTGATGAGGTTATTTAGGAAGTCTTAGCCTTACATGTGACCGGTACTCACTACTTACTTACAGCTAACGAAACCATTATTATTATTCAGACATGCTGGATATCGCTTACCTCAGGACTTTCATGGTAAGTCCAAAGTGAGGGATTTAGGGTTACTATATATACTTAGGAGATTATCAAAGAGCAAATGGGTGGTTCTTTGCGCAGTTTTGATGAGTTTTCCTAATGACTGGTCTATTCTTTGATTTGGCAAGTCAAAGAAAAGAATTTTTTCTCTCCACATTTTGGCAATCATAAAGATTACTACCTAAAAATGAAAAAGATCTTAAACCCATTTTTTTTTTAAAAGAACTACGTCACTGTTTAATTTTTTAAAATTTGACTGTGCACACATTCGAAAACATTATAAAATAAACAACTTTGATAAGTATTAAAAATGTATAGTGTTTTATACTGACGCAGAGTCTGATAATCGCCCTGCTAGAAGGAAAACTTGCTCAAAACCCCTCCATTTTAAGAACCCTCGAATCTCATTGCATAAAATTTAAATGTTTTTAGATTTTCGTATTTTAAATTTTATTTTTTTCTTCACTTTTTTTAAATAAAAAAAATTAAAAGTTGCCTATGTTTCAGAGGTTGCTTTATAGAAATTTGTGTCTTATAACCTCAGTGGATTAAACCAATCCTAGTTTGGTAAATTTAAATCGCAAGTCGTGCTTTTATTTTAAAATGATGTATATCTTTTAATTTTCCTGCATGCAATATGAATATACTTTAAGTTTATTCGAAATTAATGTAGATAACTTTTAAATAGAAACAACGAAATTTTCACCAAAAGATTTATTATTAATTACTAATATTTCACTCAGCTGACCAATAATAAGTAAATAGTTTAATACTTTTATCCCTCTCTCTCTCTCTCTCTGTATATATATATATATATATATATATGAATGTCTGTCTATTTGTGGATGTGTGTGTGTCCTTTATAGACTCCTAAACCATCTGACCGAAAGCTAAGAAACATAGCATACAGATAGTTTGAAGCATGAGGAAGGTTACTATCGAGATTGAAACATTCTACGACGAACCGCTCTAGCGGGATGAGTGAAAAACGAAATGGAATTTTCTGATTGACACGAGAACCTGCCACGATTAGCCAGGTGGCAAGTGGCTTTAAACCATGGCCCATCTACCTCTGAGAATATTTCACGTAAGCACTATGGTCGCTGCAAGCCAAATGCGGAATTTGTATCAACCGGCCATCGGTGGGATTCGGACCCGGTTCACTTTATTGGAAGCCAAGTGCTCTAACCCCTTAGCCATCGCGACTCATACTGTGGTAATAGGTGTCTTACGGCTTCCTGGAGAGGGATATGTAACGGAGAAAATTATTTGATAGTGGTCAATTTTGGCTATCATGAGTTGGCCGCGCGCAATATCATTACAATAACTGATGCTGAATACAATTAATCTCTATTCTGATGGGACGAACTACAAGATACGTGTTTTGCTTAATATAATAACGTAAAGCAACCGGAAAGGAGCAAATATAATAATAAATAAAGGAAATGGAATTATTTTAAATTTATTAATTGAAGAGATTTATGGAAACGCCTGGTAAGTGACATTTTCAGAAAGGCAATTATCATCTGAAGAGAAAAAATAATGGTATCCGAACTACTTTATTACTGATTTATTAGATGGCGGAACTAATAATTCTTTGTCTTATTTAATTTACCACTAAATTAAAAATAAAAATCATCCAAGCATACTAAAAACTAATGGAGATTAGTTACGTTAAGATTAAAGTGAAAGCAAAAACAATTCAGTTGCATTAAATATATACATATTCATGGAACCTTTTATTTCTTTCAAATGCCAGCCTAGAGAATGACCTTTCGTCATACAGGCATCTGAACGGCAGATTTGCTTCAGAGACAGCATATTAGGTTGGCCAACGTTGCTCCCACAGTAAGAACATATAGTACAGAGAATGAAAGATCATCCATCCCTTGCCCAGGATTCAAACCCAGAACCTTTTTGATCCAAGGCCAGTTTCCTAACCCTTACTCAGGCCGGTCGGGATATTCATACAACCACTTTTTGCTATTTTCACTTATTTATAAATACCCTTAAAAATGTGACTTACCTGGTTCTTCCACTAAGCTCTTCAATAGTGTAAGAAGAACGAGTATTGATCTAGTTATATAAAGTTTTATGTAACAGTGAAGCTAAAACGCATGAAGCAAATAAAATGTACAAAATATTTATTTATTTACTGCTTTAATTCCTTTTTGATGAAGATTTTGAAGTCAGTGAATATCTTAGGGCCTCCAAATCGTACATTGACGAACGATTCCACTTCCTTTTATCCGGCCTTGTATTGACGCATATGTCAAGAAGCGTATTATATTAAGCATAAAGGCTTATTATTCGCAGTATACACCCATCTAAAATAATTATATTGTAGGTTAGTTGAATTACTTGATTCTTTGGAAACAGCCGCCACTGTCTTGTGATACGTCGTACTAATTGGAAAAGACTTCAATATTTCTAATCAGTCTGATACTTTTAGGCTTATTACTATCAGCCCATATAGCTTTAGGCTTAAAAAGTGTGTAGCTTATTACTCAATTAGACCGATTGATTTCAGATAGCTTTCGTCGTGCTAATTGGTAAAGTCTTCAATATTTTTAATCAGTCTGATATTTTTAGGCTTATTACTGTCAGCCCATATAGCTTTAGGCTTAAAAAATGTGTAATCTATTACTCAATTAGACCGATTGATTTCACGCAGCTTTCATCAGGTTAATAGAAAAAGTCTTCAATATTGTTAATCAGTCTGATATTTTTAGGCTTATTACTGTCAGCTCATAAAGATTTAGGCTTAGAAAATGTGTAATTTACTACTCAATTAGACCGATTGATATCAGACAGCTTTCAATAAACCCAGAATAGAGCTAGCTTTTTGTGAATTTCAGTATACTTACTTAATGCTACAATAGCACAAGAAAAAAATATTCAAAATACTGTAAGCATTAAAAAAAAAGTTTCAAACATGTTTTCCGAAAACACATGAAATAAATAAAAATAAACTTGTTTATAATAATTACATCACTAAAAATGTATCCACCTTAACTGTTATGGCAATATCTAAAATTACTGTAATTTAAGAAAACGCATAAGTACTCTGTATCTATTAAACAACAATAAACTCCGTTGAGGCCGCCTCCATTTTATATAAATTGTTGTAATCGAATTATGCAAATAACATTTAGACAGATAAGCTTTCGCCCAAGATTGAAGATAGTTTTGTTGTTTATGAAAATGATAAGCTTGATCTATAAGTTAAAAAAAAAAATATTTGATATAGTGTATATGAAGCAAGCTGAGAAAAAATATTCATGATTTTGATGAAGAGGTCAAACAACTTGTATTTTTTAATGAGATAAGTTTGAACTATGTAAGCATTGCTGTTTTCTTAATGGAGAAATTGTTTCGATCAAAATGTAAAGTAAGTTGCTTAAGATGTTGTTTCGTTGTAGGAAAACATTTTAAGAAAGGTATTTATATTCATGAAAAAACTTTATTTTTTTATGGTACGAGTTTGCTTCAAATCACTTTATAGCCGGAAATGGCTTGTTTGTTTTTTGAAATGGTTGTTTTAAATTAACTACATGATAATTGGTTGATACGTTTTTATAGTTTGATTATGAAGAAAATGTTTTTTTTTTTTTTTTTTTTTTTTTTTTTTTTTTTTTGCAGTTGAAGTTTAGTAGCTTATACAATTATTTTTTTAAGTGTTTCATACAAATAAACTTATTTTGAATTTTTTTTCCTCCTAAGAGCTATTGAAATCGATTCGTAAATTGTTTGAAGTAATTGATCAATTCAATCAATTTTAAAACTCTTATGGCAGTTAGTATGTGAAGGGTAATAATCATATTGATCAATTAATCATCAACTTACAAATTAATAATTGCAATTCATCAATGTCAGGATAGTTTTGGGAATTTCGTTTATATTTAATGTTAAAAAAAGTACTATATAAATAATTCTTAAACAAATATATTATTGCATAGCCAGTCAATACTAAACCCAAGTGGTTAAAATAAAAAACTGCGAATAAATTTCACGTAAAAAAATTAACACTCATTTTAGATTTAAAAGTATCTATAAAAAGGTAAATTAATCATTTTTTTAGAACTTATATGTAAAATGAATTACTACATTGCAAACATTGCAGACCAATGTATTGTGTGGCTTTCAGGAGAACTCCTCCAAACATCAGTCTCACGTGGTGACGGTTACTATAGTTACAAGGGTAAGTCGATTCGGGTAAGGGTGTGGGGTGAATAGTTTTGTTTTGATATTGGTATAGGTTGGCGCGAAAATCTTTGTTTCACGGGCAATCGAATTCTTCATTCTTCCAATGCACCGAAAAATGTTTTTTCATATTACCCTAGCAGCAGGCAACTTTAGACTTTTTGTCTGAAGGAGTTCTCGTCAAAGCCGAACAGTACCTCGCCCTCTCTGTTTTCTTCATTTTTTTCTTTCAAATTAAACACTCTTAATTCGCAGATTTTACATCTTTTTTATGATCTTACCTCCTTCAATCTCACCGCAAAGCTTGTTTTTTGTTACCTGAATGTTCGAACATCGTAATTATAGTTGTTTTCTTGGAGAAATTTTTTTCTCCATTAAATTGCGAAATTAGTTTCTTTAATAATGCGTTTAATAAACGTAAATTTGCATCAATCGAATGGTATTTGCATGAATGGTATGTTGGAACTTCGTAAGGATATGATTTAGTTATGTCAAATTTTTTTCAATGAAAATAAGAAATAAGGTACTTCAATAATGAAATTTATAAATGTAAATTTGCTCGAATCAAAATTCAAACGCTATTATTATCCTTTAAAACGAAATATTTAAAATTTTAATTGGGGGAATCAATCAACTTGTTATTCGTTGTGTAGATGCTTGAACCCCATAAGTAGTTGGTTTCTTTGTGTAAAAAGTTTTTCAATCAAAACGTGAAATAAGGTTTCTTTCAGTAAATTTTAATTTGCGCGAATCAAAATTCAAACGCGAGTAAAGAAATATTTAAAATTTTAACTCAGAGAATCAATAAACTTATTTTTCGTTATTGGAATGTTCGAAGTCCGTAAACATTTTTGTTTTCTTTAGGTTAAATTTATTTCAATCAAAATACGAAATAAGTTTCTCGTATGCTATCTGATCATGACAGTCAATGTTGGGATATTTGTAAATATATTTTCGTTCAGGATTGCTTGATATAAATTTGTATGTTGTTTACTTTTCGGAATAGTTGTTTTATATTTTATTCAGCATAGTTATTATTTAATACGTCATAAAAGTTAAATGCATAAGAAGAGCATTTTATATAATTCAGAGTGTAATGACCTATTTAAGTAGTTTTTACTTTATTTTTAATTAAATAAATTATTTGAGAATCATTTTTCTTAGAAATGGTTAAATCTGTCTCATCTAAACATCAAACTTAAGTATAAAAAATTCTTGAATTATATTAAGTAAATTGGTTAGATCAGTTTTATATTTCTTAAAATTTTTATTCATTTGTTTTTAATTTTTAAGTATACTACTTATCTTACTAACCAAAACTAGTTTCTAAGTTTCTTACGTATATATTTTAGGTTAAATTTCTTTTAATATCTTGTTACTTGCAATCAGAACAGGAAACACGGAGAAATGAATTCTGGTAAAATTACCGTACTGTATGGTAGTGAAATTTCTTATTTAAAAAAAACCCATTATTCTGGTTAGTAAAACCAAAATGTTATTAACCATTAAATGTTATTAACTATTTAAACCATTCTTTTGCTAATTTTTCCCTTAGTAGAGTCACTGTTTATCGTAAATTTTTATAGTCAAAATTATAGTTCTTCTTACCACACTTTTATTAATAAATACGAAACTGAAGCGTAAATAAATGGTTTTCCATACCATGCTTTTAATAAAATTTCGCCACATCTACCAAATTTTATCACATATTATAGAACCAAACCATATTTCACTCTTAATTTTGCCAAAATCATTACCAAAGCGCTTTGATAAAAATTACCGAGCTTTTTGGTGTTCCCTTAGAGCCAGAAACATGTTAAAAATTAAAAAGAAACTTTAAAAAAGAGGATTTTTAACATGTTAAATGTTAAAAAAATTCTGCTAGTTTTAAACATACTTTTTTTTCAGTGTAGATGAAGATCATGAAATTTCCTATATATATGTAGGTAATTTCAGTTGTACATGGTAACAGCCTGTTGCATATAACATACAGCTGTATATATTTCAGTTGCAGAACTATATGTAGTTCAGTCGTATATAGTTAAATTTTATGTATACAATTTTCTTTAGAAGAAAAAAATGGCATGTGGTATAGATTGAAAATAAAGAAAACACAGGAATGACTTTTGATCAAATTATAACTGGATTTTCTTACTCTAAATTTTTAAAAAAAAAATTTCTGGTTCAAGAGGTTACATTTTATGCTAAAGATATGTCAGCCTCAAAAATGTTCTCTTTTTACCCAATTTTTAATATTCATTTATCCGAAAACGGTTTCAGAGCAAAATAAATAAACAAAACAAAAAAACAAAAAAGAGAGAATTGGGAATTTCGGAATGTAAAACATGGGATATTCAGAAAAAGCTTTTTTCAATTGTGGTAGCTGAAAAAATGGTCTACACTTATTTTTAATTATTTCCTGTGTTATTATTATTTTATTGCTTTTTTATTACGATTAACTTTTAATTTTTAACTCCATTGCTTATGGAAATTAAACTCTACGATTTCTAAAAACCAACTATCAATATCTGGGAATAATAGCTTTATAATTGATAAAAAAAGTTTAAGTACTTTTTACTGAGAACGCTTTGTTGAAAACTCGAAATCAAATATTATAGAAAATAATGTTACAACGGTCATAAAACGAGAATTTCAGTTGAAATTGTTGAAATTATTCTCATTACTTTCGTTAAAAAAATATCCACAAAATAGTTTTAAATACAGTATAATAAATAAAGTACGTATACATATATATTTTTAATATATAATAGTAGTGATCTTCTTATAACTGAACATAAATAATTATTCATGATAGTTTTGTAAAACTGTGATTACTTTCTTTTAAATTTCATTTTATTCTCAATTTGAATTCATATTACATATGCATAATATAATATGAAAAGAAAAAAAAACTTTTTAAACAAAACTGTTTTTGACATAAACATTTGTTTATTCCTCACACGTAAAAAATAAAAATTGAATATGTTAAGTTAATGTTCTTTAGCTCACAAAGTTTTTGGCTTAAAACTTCATGATTTGTTTTTCTTTTAAACGCAGGACAAACAAATAACTAATAAGAACAGAGATCATCATTATGATATCCTTTTTTTCCTAAAATAGCTAAATGTTTCTTCGAAATTTTCATCCCTTGTTTGCATTTTCAGATTCATTATTTGTTTATTTATTGGTTTTTAATCTAAATATTTTAAATCTCAATAAATATCTTAATTATTTATTATTCTATTTGCGTTTTGTTTATTGTGCATGCTTTTCAATTATTTTTCTTTTTTTTAGTTCCACTCATCATGATGAACTTTTTTGTTAATTCATTATTTTATTTTATGTCTATTACATTAATTATTTTAATTTTTAATCTATTTCTAATCATTTCTCTTTTAGTTCGTTTAATTTTATACTTTTATTAAGGGTATCGTTTTATAGCTCTATTACTTGAATTTAAACACTAAGAAAAAATTTCAAGTAATATTACCTTACTGTATAGTTATATTATTTCTTTAAATAAAATGAGTTTCGGTAAATAAAACCAATTTAAACCATTCAGTTGGTAATTTTTCCATTCTTTTGCTGTAAATTCTGGTTTTCAAAATTATGGCTTTTATTATTACACACTTAGTAAAAATACAGAACTGAAAAATAAATTTAATCTATTAAATGGTTTTTATGCTATGCTCTAAGGTAGCATGATAAAATAATCAAAACCTGCCATATTTACTAAATTTAATCAAACATCATAAAACCATATTTTATTATCATTACCAAAACAATTAGCAAAACCTTTCTTAAAAAATTACCGAGCTTTTTGGTGTTCCCATAGAACTTAAAACACGAAAAATTTTATCATATTTTGGTAGTTTTGACCATACTTTTCTCCTCAGTGAATAAATCCGAAACTAAAAATTCCTCTTTTTTTAAAGTTTAATACAGTAAGAGTAGACACTAAGTCATGACTAGCTAGACTAAATTTCATGAAATATAAATAATTTTATGATATATAGATAATTTCAGGAAATATAGATTATGAAATATAGATAATTCGTAAACATCGCGAAATTGATCTCCCAATATTTCAAGAATACCATCGCTTATGATAAGCATCGAAGAAACGATAATTATCGTCAAGGATGAAGTCGAATAAGAGAATATCGTGAGTATGACCAGCAAGATTAAATATCGAATATCATATATACTATCCTGAATATTGAATTTTTTTTATTTTGATACTGCCCTTAGGAAAATTTGCCATAGGTTTCCCATAAAAAATATGCCATAGGTTATTCCTATGGGCTTTTGCCTGTGGTAAAATTTTGCCCTATACGTATGGCAAAATTTCGTCATACATGTATGGCAAAAATTTGCCATACGTATGTGGCAAAAGTATACCATAGGCATATATACTATCTTGAATATTGAATTTTTTTATTTTGATACTGCCCTTAGGAAAATTTGCCATAGATTTGCCATAAAAAAAATGCCATAGAATATTCCTATGAGCTTTTGCCTGTGGTAAAATTTTGCCCTATACTTATGGCAAAATTTCGTCATACATGTATGGCAAAAATTTGCCATACGTATATGGCAAAATTTTACCATAGGCAAAACCTCATAAGAATATCCTATGGCATTTTTTTATATTAAATTTCGCCATACATGTATGGCAAAAATTTGCCCTACGTATATGGCAAAATTTTACCACGGGCAAAACCCCATAAGAATATCCTATGGCATTTTTTTATATTAAATTTCGCCATACATGTATGGCAAAAGTTTGTCATACGTATATGGCAAAACTTTATTTGTAGATAAAAACCCATAAGAATATCCTATGGCATTTTTTTATATGGCACATTTTTGCCATAAAACTAAGGTTTGCTATAGCTTATGAAGAAATTTTTTCAGAATCTATGCTATACCTTTGCTATATGAAATTATTGACTAATGTTAAATTAAAGTAAATGAATTGAATTTGGGAAATATTGCACAGTAATTATGTATTTTTACATATATATTTTACCTTATATGCGCTGGCGGCCATTAAATTAAATTCCGTTTATGGTTTTGAGCATATTTTTATAAAAATTAAAGTCATGCATATTTAAGCATATTTTTATAAAAATTAAAGTCATGCATATTTAAGCATATTTTTATAAAAATTAAAGTCATGCATATTTAAGCATATTTTTATAAAAAATAAATATCATGTTTTCCTAATATTTTGAATTTACGCGTACTAATATTCGATTACTCATACGCATTCTATTCACGTACCAACTAAAGCATAAAATACGATTTTTTTTAGGTTCCTAACTCCCCCATTCTATTAATTTCTAAAAAGGAGTTTTCTAAGTTAGAAATTATTTAGGATCAAATTGTGAATCTTATGATAAAATACTTATATTTGTTTTAAATAATTAACATCTTACTATTAACTAATTTTAACTTTTTGTTTGATTTAAATTTTGTTAAATTAAGTTTTTAAGTATCTGGATTTAAAAACATTTTTTAAGTTTATAAATATTTTCTTGTATATTTTGAAAGTAAGAGTATTAAAAAATAAATACTTGAATTTTTAACTCAAAAAAATTTTTTATACAATTATGAGTGTTTCGAGTACATTACGTGCAGCCTTTTATTACTAAGTGCAGCTCCTAACTTATTTCCTAAATCAAAAAATTAAATTCAAAATTTCATTAAATGAACTGCAGGTATGCTTCTATCATGATTAAAAGAAAGACAGCAATTTTATGAATTTGTTGTCAATGACATTCTCCAAAATATAAGCTTGTTTTCTAATATAGTCATTGTAATCTTTTGACCTTTGAAGCGGACAAAGAGCCTAGCCTGAGATAGGCCAGGAGTAAAGCAAGAGTGAGAAAAACTAAAAATTCTGAAAGGTCAGCACCTCTTGCTAGTTCCATCTTGATAAGCAGGCTCATGTCAATTTCTGCAGATGTCTTCTTCTGTCTTTGAGTGAAACCTTCTAAAATTCAACTTGCAATTTTTTTTTCCTGTCTTTCCTCACAATCTAGCAGATGGAAATGGCGCATAAACAAATATGTCGAAAACATTTTGGTTGATTTCATTTTTTGGTTCCTTTTGATATCTGAGGGCTCAGTTATCAGCAAATAAGCAAGAGGCAGCTTTTCCTAGGCGACAGTTTTATGTTACTGTTGAAGAATTTAGTAATAGTGTCTGCCATATGCTGTACCAATTATACAAATTATAAGAAATTAGTGCACTTTCCACACCTACTGTGTCTGTAATTGAGATAAGTAGTCGGGTGATAGGGTAATTCAAGTCTAAGTTTCTCGCCACAATTTAGGGCAGTTCTTCAAAACCTGTCATCATCTGAAGTAACATTTTTTTTTAGCAGATAGTGATTTTTTTAACTGCTGTAAAAATGTGATATAACTGTTGGGTTAAGTTTTATCCATATTTAGCCAATCCCCTCTATGGTTTTTATTTTTAAAAAAAGCGTGAAAATGAAAAGCGTTTGTGGTTCAAATTTTTAATTTTTTAAAAGTTACTTTAATGCTGCATAGTTTCAGCTCAGTACCGGCACTCAGGGTACCGGTACTTTTTATCGTATAGTCCATTTTTACTTTAAAATTTAATGCTTTAATAAATGTGTTATCTGAGCCTCGATGGCTCAGGGGATAGAGTGTTCGCCTTTCAATGCGGCGAACCGGTTTCGAATCCCAGTCGATACGAATTCCGCGTCCGGCTTGCACCGACCACAATGCTAAGGTGAAATATCTTCAGTGGTATACGGTTTATGAGCTGGATCACCGTCAGGCTAACCGTGGGAGGTTCTCGTGGTCTTCCTCTCTATGTAACGCAGCTGCAGGTTAGCTCCATAGAACAAAAAGTCCTCCACGAAGGCAAGTTTCTCCCAATACTCGTTCTCTTGCCTTCTGGATTGGGTTCAGAATTACAAGGTTACGGAGTTGATCATTAGTAAAAGTAAACCCTTAAAATTAAGCTGGCTTTCCAACGATGGTTATAAAATAAAATAAAATAAAATAAATCTGTTATCTGTAGTTTTTTCTGAAAAATCAGAATGACTGTAATCAAATAAATATTGCTGTAAAAAATACAGTATAAAATTTTAACGATACATATGATATTTATGGTGAAATGAATGTTATGAATGATACACCCAGGATTCCAGTACTTTTTATCGTGATATGATACAGAAATTTTTACACTCTAATAGTAGAGAAAAAACTATGAAAAATGGCTGATTAGATTAATGACATTAAAGTCAGTTGGGAGTCATAGATTTTTCAACTTTTATCATAATTTTAAAAAAAACATTTTACTTTCTTTATCTCTAAAATTCTTTTTGCTTATTACAATTTAATTAGTTCATTACAAAAATTCCTGACATTCTTTCTTCACATTAGTGAGTAATTTCTTAATCTGATAACCACACAAAATTATAAGAAAAAAATTTATAATTTTTCGCAATAGTAAATTTTGCGTTTAATCTATTGTATTTTGGGCTTCAGAATTTTTAGAACTAATAAAAATCAGAAATATAGGCTCTTCAATAAGCAGATTATCATAAAAACCAGATATCCATTCACATCATTTTAGTGCGACTTTTAACAATATCACATTTGGCATGGCTCGATTTAATTTTCGCCTTGTGGATTATCAGATGTAGCTGTCGTCTGCTTAATCTCAACAACCCTGCCTGACGGAGCCTCTCGGATCAGCGAGCACTGAAAGAACTAAAGAATGTGGTGGGCCATCAAAACTCCTCATCTGTTTCTGATGGAAAATGTTATAATACTTCGGGGGTTCATGAAACCGTCATGATTTGAGGGAGAAGTACCAGAAGGTCAACGGTCAAATGATGAGGGCTACAATTCCCCCTAGGATGATTTTTTCTCCTTTCTTTCTCCGTAGGGAATTTTGAGAGATAAAAAAATAGGAAAAGACGGCATAAACTGTTTATTGCAGTGGTGATGAAAAGTTAAGTTTTCCCCTTCGAATGGGAGGATTCGAAATTCGCCAGATTGCTCTCTTTATGCCCCCTTGAAGAGGCAAATTATTTTGGAGAGGTCATAGAAATGTCTTTAAATGAAGATCAGAGAAATGACTAAGATTGAAGCTCCCTCCTTATTTTAATGACTAAGATCGGTGGTGAGATACACTTACCCTAGGAGGTCACTTTTTATGAATACAAATTTTTATTTTGTTAATTCCTCAGCATTTACTTACAGTGGAAATATATTCAATGTGTATTTTGCAGATCATTAGATGACATAAAAAATAAAAAATTAACTTTCTAAAAAATTTCTGAAAAATACAAAGTTCCTTAATTTTTGAAAATAAAATTTTTTAAGTGTGCACTTTAAGAAGTACCGGCACTACTGGTACATCATCCGTAAAATCCATTTTACCGTAAAATATTTTTACATTTTACAGGAATATTTATTTAAATAGAATGAATCAGTGATTTTACGGTTACCAATTATTGAAAAAATTACGGTATATCAGATTTTTATTATTCCGTAACATGTTCCGGATTAAATTAGGGTAAAAAGCACCGGCACCCTGAGTACCGGTATTTTGCAGATCATTACATGACATAGAAAATAAAAAATTATTTTCTAAAAATTTTCTGAAAAATACAAAATTCCTTAATTTTTGATAATTACAATTTTTTAAGTGTGCACTTTAAGAAGTACCGGCACTACTGGTGCATCATCCGTAAAATCCATTTTACCGAAAAATATTATTACATTTTACAGTAATATTTATTTAATTAGAGTGAATCAGTGATTTTACGGTTACTAATTAGTGAAAAAATCACGGTATATCAGATTTTTTTTATTCTGTAACATGTTCCGGATTAAATTAGGGTAAAAAGCATCGGCACCCTGAGTACCGGTACGTTTTACCGTAATTTATTCCGGAAATTTTTCAGTGCAAGTAAAGTTTTACTCCTATAGAAGATATCAGTAATTTAAACTAAATAAGTGATTAAATTTAAGATTTTTCTCATTTATTCATATTTTTCTTATTTATCCTCATTATTCATCAATTCAAGTTTTCTCATATCAAAATAAAAGTGCATTATTATTTGCAAATTTTAAACATGAAATTTTCATATTATTGAACAGTCATTGAAATAGCGACAGTGCTGCACTGTAAAAAATTTCGGATGTAGTTATTGTAAAAAGTACTGGCTATCAGGGTGCCAGTACTTTATAGCACAAAATGTTATGGATTAAAATATCCGTTACACCATAATTTTTGCTGTAGTATTCACCGTAAAATTACTTAATTTATATAATTTAATTAATATTGCTGGAAAAAGTACATTATAAAATTGTACTGTAAAAATAGATTTTATGGTAAAATGGGTTTACGAATGCTGCAGTCATTGCGCCAATACTTTTAACCGTACTTTCATCCGAATTTTTTTTCAGTGTGCTAATGATGACTTTTTAAATATTTTTTTATCTTAAAATTTCCAAATATATACTTTTGAATTATTTTAATGGAACATTTTACGTTTTCAAAGATATTAGATAAATTGTATTAAGGTAAATTGCATTAAGTTAAATTGCATTAAGGCTATCAGGGTGCCAGTACTTTATAGCACAAAATGTTATGGATTAAAATATCCGTTACACCATAATTTTTGCTGTAGTATTCACCGTAAAATTACTTAATTTATATAATTTAATTAATATTGCTGGAAAAATACATTATAAAATTGTACTGTAAAAATAGATTTTATGGTAAAATGGGTTTACGAATGCTGCAGTCATTGCGCCAATACTTTTAACCGTACTTTCGTCTGAATTTTTTTTCAGTGTGCTAATGATGGCTTTTTAAATATTTTTTTATCTTAAAATTTCCGAAAATATACTTTTGAATTATTTTAATGGAACATTTTATGTTTTCAAAGATATTAGGTAAATTGTATTAAGGTAAATTGCATTAAGTTAAATTGCATTTTATACCTTTCATTTTGTCTGAAAACCCTTGAATATACCTTTGAATGTTTTTTTTTTTATTTATTTAATTTGAGGCCCAAATCGAAAGTAGTTTACGATGCTCAGAATTTTTAAAAAAATTTTTTTAAATAAATCCCAACTAATTAAAGTTAATTCTACAGTACCATTGTATGGAAGAAAAATCTAGAAGTTCTGTCATAAATTTTCGAACTATTTCATTTACAAATAAAAAAAATTTTTTAATCATTTTTGCCAATTGAATTTATGACACATAATATAAATGTAAAAACTGCTACTGACAAAATGGGTTCAAACTGGTAAGAGTAATTCACAACCAAGATTATCGAAAAAATGCATTCTTTTCCCAGCATTATTTTATTTTTCTTTATTCTGTTTTATTTCTAAAAAAAGTGCATTAGTTTGATGTGTATTTTTGATTAATTTATTTTATTTTAGGTGAGTAAATCTATTTTACTTTTACATAAAACAACAACTTTTACATAAAACAACAAAATAATGATTTAAAACTGTAAGTAAATGAATAATTTTGTGTTTCTGTTAATAATTTTAAGTGCAAAGTATTTTTTTAAATTTTCTACGTTGAACCACAATTATTTCTAAAGTTGTTATTTTTTAATATCTTTATTTATAATTTGTATCCAAATGAAATTTATCGGCAAGGGAAAACAAATTTTCAAATTTAAAATTTTTTTTAGATTTTATAGTTTATTTCCATAATTTAAACAGAAGTAAATGTTTTATTTTCCTGTTCATGTAGAGTCTTTATTTTTCCTTTTTTTTTTAATTATGTGTAGAATTTAAACATTTTTTGTTACCGAGTTAACATAATTAAATATAAATTTTCAATCTGTATAATCACGTGCAAGAATATTATCATTTCTTCTATTATTAATCATAGGTAGAAATTTATATTATTAATCATAGGTAGAATTATTTTGCCTTTTTTTGTTATGCACTGAAAAAAATTTTGTGTATGATTGTACCTATTTTTGGTGATAAAGTAAACTAAAATTTTTTACACTCACATTTTTTATTTAATTTTTCTCTGTTATTGTTTTATTTATTTATTTTTTTTTTGTTTGTCTGTTTACTGACATCACATATTTTCATGCGCATTCGAATCAATTTAATGGCCTTATAGCAAAGACATTTCGTTTAAAAAAAGTATATTTTTAAAAAATATATTCGCACTAATTCCTTCAAAAAATTGTTATTCTGAAAAATTTTATATAATTTTTGCACAATAATTACAATTTTCAACTTTAAAAAGGAAGTCGGTTTACCTCAACACCAAAAATAGTGGCAGCTAAACACCAATTTTTTTTTTCTGATTTTGCCGATTATTATTTTTTTTTTTTTTACTTTTTAACTTTATGTAAAAAAGAATATGATTTGACCGAATTGACTGCACTTTTATTAATTTACGTTGACTAAATAAGAATATATACGGATTTATTAATTTACCTTAACTAAATAAGAATGCATGCAGATTTATTAATTTACGATGACTAAATAAAAATATATACGGATTTATTTCTGTCTAGTATTCTACATTGATAATAGTTTTAAAATTATATATTTTCATTACATAATGTTAATAAGTCATGAAATAAGCGCAATACTTTTTTTCTTAAATCAAATGAAATATCGTTTGAAAATTAAATTAAAAAAATTAACAGTAGAAAATAAAAATCGTTTTCTTTCCTTTTCTTTTTTATTTATTTTTTATTTTTTGGATCTTTCGGCATCCGAAATCGATTTCGCAACAGACTTTATTTCGTTAAAACCATTTTCATCGGAACTACGATAAAATAAACGTCATATAAACCAATCGTCATAAATAAAACGTTAATTATTATCTAATTTGAGAATTTGTTTCCTATAAAAATCTTTTAAAGTAATCATTTCATTTGTATCGCAATTTAACTTCCACTTTCCAAATATTTCCGTTTAACAAGCATTTTCACGGAAGAAAAAAAAAACTTTACCGCATACATAAATAACCTCAAATGTTACTTCCTGAAAACGACATTAGTCGGTCTGAAATTTCATTTCATTACCTCTCTTTTATAGATCGCTTATTGATTTTTAACGATCTTCTGCGTTGCTCAATTAACAATTACAAACGTGGGTATGAAGAATATTAGCAGTTAGCGTTAGAACAGAAATAAATTACCGATATAATTTTGCCACGAAGAAAAAAATATTGATTGTTTACGACCTCTATATGACAAGAGTGATTAATGTATTATTAATAATCCCGCTATTGAACTTAGCCTGAAAAAATTTTATGACATCTACTTTTTTTTGATTAAGCGTTCGTTAATGAAGCATTATTACGCAACAATTCCATTGATTTTAAATTATTTACTTTTTTTAAAAAACTGTTAGTAGTAATTGTAGCAAATATTATTAACATTATTTGCCTTATAAAAAAATTTATGAAATTTGATTCTCTTTCGAAACATTTATTTTATTTTTTTCGGTAAATTTTAAGTACATAAATTAAATTTTGTGTTACTAAGTTTTCATCTTTTAAAGTTTTGTTAATTTTATACAGAGAGAAAAAAATCATGAAAATTAAAGATTGAGGAATAAAAAAAGGGCGCAGAATAATACGAGAAGAGTTTTACATGGTTAAAAAAAATTTACGACCATCACCTATAAAGTTCCCGCAAGACAACCCGCAAAAATAAAATAAGAAATAAAAAATGGGACATACACCGTAAAAAGTTTTGCGATAAAAAATAAACTAAAAACTGTTTATTTTTTCCCTGTTATATTTCTCAACGAACTAAGGTTTTGGTATAGTCTTATATACAAATCGAAACAAAGCCTACATCCTGGTGGGAGAAAAAAAAATTGCTAAAATTACCGTACTGTATAGAATGACTTTCGAATGTTTAAAAAACAAATTGTTTAATAAAACTAAAGTATACAGTATTTAAACCTTTTATTTAGTAATTTTTCTGCTCATATGGTAATGATTTACCTAAAATTATGATTTCCATGTATTTGAATTCTTATTACTTTTAGTAAAAAATACAAAACTGAAAAGTAAACGAATAAATGATTTTTATGCCATGCTCTAAGATATCATGATCAAATTATTCCATTTCTACCAAATTTCATTACATATTTGAAACACTTTAGTTTTACCAAAATCGTTACAAAAGCAATCCGGTTAAAAATTACCGACCCCTAGAGCCAGAAACACAGTAATTTTCACTATATTCCGATGGTTTCGACCATACTTTTTTTTCTCAGTGTACGAACGGAAAACTTTTTATTTTCTTCAATTATTTCTGTCGTAACGAATTTTGGTTTTAAAACAAAAAAGTATCACTTAAAATGCAATAAAACTATGTGTTATAACGTAATTTTTTTTTTTTTTTCATTTTAATTATATTAAGAGACATTAACCTCAGCAACATCGTTCGGACTTATAAAAATAACGTTAGTTACTGCTATTTTTTTTTTTAATACATTAAACGGATTTGCTTAAAAACGACAAAAATTCCTTTCATAAATTATTATTTCCCAAATGTGCAACTCTTTTGTATTTGAATTATTTAAGTAAAATTATGTCACTGGAATATTCATTCTGAAATGACGGTAAAATAACCACCGAATTAACTGCTAAGTTTACGAATAGGAATATTTCTTAACCTTAACGGGTTTGAAACCATTTGTAACCGGTATGGTTAAAAAACCGTTAATGCAAAGCTCTACGGTGTAATAACCATTTGCAACTATCATGGTTTCAAACCCATAAAAATGAAATTTAACTGGACTTATGTTAGGCTTTTCGTTAGGCATTGCACATCTAAGTTTAGTTGCGGTTGAGTTGTGTTTTCTCAAGTGAACCATGCAATGTGACTTAGTGGTGACATCTATCATGAGAGAGGAGAAATACAAGACTTGTTTGTGATAAACAGTTCTGTAGTGCTTCCATCCATGCGTGAATTGAGAGTTTCACATTTCAATAGTCTTGGGTCACCAACTGAGAAATGCAGAAGACTCCTCATGTGTTGAAGAAATGTTATAAATATTGGCGGTGTCAACCCTAAGATTCGAAACTTCATTCAGCCGGTCATGAAATTTGACAGATTAGCCGTCTCAGCTAAAGTAGGTACCCTGCTGCCGGGAACTATGTGGCTTAATAAGTAATTCACCACATACTTACTACTATAAGTTTCTTAGGTATCAGCTGTCATGTTAAGCATTCAATGATAGCAAATAATACTATAAATTCTGTTACTTGTCACATGGTTTTGCATCCAGCTTTCAAAGAAAGTGTTCGATTCTCATTGGCTGTGGATCTAGTTAGCGTGTATAAAATTGTGATCTTTTTATCACATTGGAAGAAAACAGTCAATAAACGATTTTTCTCACAGTTTGAAACTATTTTTATACGGTTACTTGACTGATTTAGTTGAGTATGGTAAAATCACAATTGAATATATTGATATTTAACCATCTTGCTCCGAACAGTTTATAGATATATTTCTAACAGTTCATAAAGGCATAATAAACTAATCAAATATATACACGACAGCAATCAAATATGTATAAAAAATCTTTTAATTATTTGTTTTCTGATTATGTGGCCATTGAAAAACTTATTTGATTTTAGGAAGTTATTGAAATATTCCATCGAGACAGTATATTAAAGTTAAGTGTCATATTATGCGTGTTATTATTGTTATTATATTAACTACGAAATCGGATGCGTTTCTCAAAATCTAATTTAGTCAAGTTCCCATTGAAAAATTAGATAATTGATTCTCTAATAATAAAAACATGCTCTTTCACAAAAAATTTTCTATTTTTTATTGCATGCAATTCGGTAATATGTTTTCAATGAAAGAAAAATGATTTTTCTAAAATACTGACATTTTTAACAAATTATTTATTATTTATCAATGACATATATTTATTTGCTTAATTTTCATTCACCTTTAGGCTATTACCTTTACAACCGTAGTTCTAATTACTTTTCCAGATAAGAAACACCTGCGAATGTAATTAATGGAAAAAAATATCTGTTATTCATTCAAGCCAGTTATTCATAGCTCGGAAGCTGTTATTTAATCTCAGTCAATCCTGATTAACAAATTTGTAAATCAATATTATATAATTAATAAATAAGAATTCCTTATAAGCGTAAACTAATTCGTTAGCTTTATAATATGAGTTTAAATTTATTTGGTACTTTTCTTATAATGTATAGTTTTTTATTGCGATACATTAGAATAAGCTTTATCTCTTGCAATTCCTATTTCATAATTTTATAAGCGCCGTTGAACAGCAGACTCAATTTTCAGGTTTACGACAACTAATGTTCAACTCCGCAGCATTTGTAATTTAATAGTTATATATATATATATTTCATAGATTTTTTTTTAGTTTTCTCAATAATTCAGATGATAGTTATTTACGAACTCCCGGATCGATATCAATCGCATGAGCTTTTTTTATAAATATATCAGATTAAAACTTTATTCCTAAATAATAAGAATAATCTTACTAACATATGTGAATTTATATTTTACTATAAATAATAAGGATTTCAATAAAAATATTAATCTCCTACCATATAATAAACATAATATCTATAACTTCGAAACATAATGCCAAGACACTATCAGGCTCTTTATAGGAATTTTCTTTTTTATATTAAACTTCTTTTTCTTTTCTTTTTTATTCGATGATTTACAAATCCATGCAACAAAAATAACTTAATAAAAAAAATTCATTTATTTTCCAGAAAAAAAAATTTCATCACCCACCACATACCAACAAAACTTCAAAACTCAGACATCATACATTTTTTAATAAATAAAAAAAAAATACGCATAATTCTTCCAGAAATAGATATTTTCAGCGCATTTCCTTCAAAACTCAACATAGTTATACGAATCTACGGCAGCTATTCATAGATATTGAATAACTCCCCCCGAATTACAAAGCGAGTAAGTCCTTTAACAAAAGTCACTCTCCCTTTGCCGTTTTTATGACTGGAAAGATATAAATTGCAGACTTATTTATAAGGTCTTTGTCCGGGAGTTCGTGCAGTCTTGCCAATGACATGTTTTTCTCGACTTCTTGAGGCTTTTCTTGAAAAGATGAAAAATATGTTGCAAACACAATATTCCGGTGCTTCACTTGAAATTCCTTCTTAGTTAGTCTTGCTAAGTCTTGACCCATTCTTAGAAGGTCGTCTTGTCCCTTGACCTTGTCCGGGACATTTTGAAGTATATCATATTGATAGTGTGGGAGGGATACGCTATTCAAATTGTTACATATCACGAATTTTTCGTATTTGCTTATTATTTGCAACATTCTTTTGAGTTCTGTCAGTATCAGAAGGAATTTGTGAAAAAAATGGAAAGATATGTGCGGCTTGTATAGCTCATTGGCGGGGTATCCGATACCATTGCTTAGATTTGTATTGCACTATGTATTGTATTGTTCTATGTAATTGGTTCCATATTTTTTTAAAAAAATATGAGGTATTTAACAATTTACTTTTTAAAACAATCTATTCTATCCAAAACAATCTATTTTTTAATGTTTTTTTTTTTTTTTTTTAAATTTTTATGCATATTTTTACAGTTTCTTCAGTTATTCGGATTAAATACTGCACCTGCTCTACTCCTATTTCATTAATTTGTTAAATTTTATTGCTTTTTGATGCATTTAAAAAATTAACATTTATTTAAATAAAAGCTATAAAAATTCATCAAGTTTCCAGAAAATTTCTTTATAAAAGTCTTAACGTAATTTTAGCATTTAAGTAAATCTCAACTTTATTTTTTAATCGTCTGTAGCACCGAAGAAAAATAATTTTGTTTTTTCCTTTAAGATCATTTTTTTTTTCCAGATCGGAAATAAATCTATAAAAAAAAGGGTGGAAATACGAAACACAGTTGAACCACAAATACCTTTTAATTTCACAAGTACTGCAAAAATTATTTTTAATAAAAGCACATTTATTCTTATATATTCACATAAGCGCTAAATATTTTTGTCTCTGCAAAGAATATTAAAATATTCATGAATTTTTGTTCTTTCAAAAAACATTAACTAAACTAATTCTGTAGCCTGGTAATAATTACTTTTCTGTCTCAAACGGTCCTTTAAACCCTGCACAGAAAAAAAAGCATGGTCAGAATGACCAGAATGTTGTAAAATTTACCATGTTTCTGGCTCTATGGGAACACTAATAAGCTCGGTAATAATACTAACAAGCTCAGTAAACGACCAGAATGCAGTAAAGTTTACCATGTTTCTGGCTCCATGGGAACACTAATAAGCTCGGTAATAATACTAACAAGCTCAGTAAACGACCAGAATGCAGTAAAGTTTACCATGTTTCTGGCTCTATGGGAACACCAATGAGCTCGGTAATAACACTAATAAGCTCGGTAAACGACCAGAATGCAGTAAAGTTTACCATGTTTCTGGCTCTATGGGTGCACTAATAAGCTCGGTAATGACACTAGTAATCTCGGTAAAAGACCAGAATGTAGCAAAATTTTCCATATTTTTGACTCTATGGGAGCACTAATAAGCTCGGTGATAACACTAGTAAGCTCGGTAAAAGACCGAAATGTAGTAAAATTTACCATGTTTCTGGCTCTATGGGAACGCTAATAAGCTCGGTAATTTTTATCAAAGCGTTTTGGTAATGATGTTGGTTAAGTTACCCACGTCTTTGCTGACCCCAGAACCTTTGCAGTTAACATTTGTAGGCCCCACGTCTAGTTACTTCCATAACTTTTTAAAATTTCGAAAGAATACGATTATTTTATATTAGATTAGTTTATAAAATTTCATAATTGAAACTTAGTAGGTATTCCTAATCTGCGAGAAATATCATTGAGAAACCTTCCATTTCCTTTTGAAATTGTCGCTCTAACTTTTAGGGTTGGGTTGATAGCAGTCGAAATCCATTTATCACAACACGGATAAAAGCTTAAGAAAGTCGATTATTGAACGATTTTCCGTTGCCAAAAAAAAAATCTAATTTATTGCTGTAATAACTCATTACTCGCAGAAGACGCTAGTTCATTTATTTCAGAAGAAAAAGTGCGAAGACATCTGAAAACTCTTCCTTTTATTTATTAGATTTTTTTTTTTTTTTTTTTTTTTTTTTTACATAATTTCAGAGACTATCCTCTTACGGTTCGAACTCGTTCCATAATTAATGATATTTCTTCTACTGTTTTTAATATTCTCGAATCATAGGTTGAGATGAATATCGAACTGTCCTCCGGCAAACGAGAGATGAAGGGGTTAGTTGCAGGATCTGGTGTGTGGATGCGATATTATAAATGATTCATACTTCAGGATTTCGTTGTAGATGGTAAAGATATGGATGTAAGGAAACGCGTGTAAATTCTGTTAAATGGCCCTATCTCCAAAAGAGAATTATTTAAGCTGGTTGCCGGGCATGAAAATCGAATTTAAACAATTGCTTGAATAATGACCTGCTTGCGTTACATAATAATTATGCATTGAACATTAATAACTGATTTTAAAATGGTTTGATTGTTTTCTTTGCCAACTTTTTAGGGGACGAGTTTTTATTCTTTAATTTAGTATTGATAATCCCGCAAACAGATGTTAAAGGTCCTCTCCAATCAAATAGCTTAATCAATATTAGCTTAAGGGCAGTTATATATATATTTAATTTCTTTTTTATTAATTAATTTAATGTTTTAGAATAATTTTACTGAAACTCATATCTTTGAATCTAGGTCTATTTACCGATTTTTAGATTCTAAAGTCGCAAGTTTATAAGTCCAAAGTTAAGTAAATTCTATTAAATGTCCCTATCTCCTAAAGAAAATTACTTTAAGCAGGTTTAAGGGCATGAAATTCGGATTGAAACAAATGCTTGAATAATAGCCCGCTTGCGTTACATAATAATTACGAATTGGACATTAATAACTGCCAGCAATACCAGCAAAATACCAGCAACATTAAAACTTAAAGTGTGGTTACTAGGTTAAATAGTAATGACAAAGTTTAATTTCTGTGAATGAAATGAAAAATATTTAATGTAAAAATATTAAATGTAAAAATATTAAATGTTTCGAAATTAAAAAAAGTATATTCTTTTATTTATTTATTGTTTTATTTATTATTATTATTATTTTTTTTTGCAACGATGAAAAAAAAAATTTTCATTTTTCTGTTTTAAGCGTAACCTTTAAAGTTTTGATATGTTTGTTACACATTTCATTAAATATAATTACATTAACTAAATAATTTTTAAGAACTATCTATATTTCCTCGAGATAGAGATGAGCTAGTTAATACTTTTCTTTTTTTATGAATTTATTTTCTAATTCGAGGAGGACTTTTCTTTTCAATATTATTCTTAATAGGTTTCGCACTTAATTGCTAGTAAACTTATATTTTTTACAATGCGTAGTTTAAAGGTTAGTTCAGTAGAAAATGAGATTCGTTTATTTATGAAAAAATTAAGGTTAAGATATTTTAAAATGAGGTAAATGAAAAACAAATATAAGTATCTTACTTTTCTTTAATTTTTAAAATAGTAAAAGTAATGAATGGGAAAACAATAGAAAAGAAAGCCATAAATAGTTAACAAAATGTTTTGTTCATGGTTAGAGGTAAAAATATAAATCTTTATATATTTTTAATTTTATTAATTTAGTTTTTTTTAAGTATATAACTTTTTCCCAACATAAAATTCAATTTATTTCTTTAAAAAAAATAGATCAAATGACAACATAAAACTGCTATAGTAAATTGCTATAATAATTGTCCCATTTGACCTAAACAAAACAGAAGTAGTAATTTATGTCTACAGCTTATAAACTAGAAATTGTAAATAGTAGACTATAATAAACTAGTAGAACTTCATTTTCGTTTCTTTGTTTACAAACACATGTAGTTCTCTTATTTAAAAAAAAAGTAAAACATGTTACTGGTTAAAATTTAAAACAAAAAATTGAATCAAAAATAATGAAATTATAAAAACAAATTAATTTACACGATTTAAATTATAAACTAAACATTTCTGTAATTTTTAAGTAGACCTCATTTGAAAACAATTACTATTGAATTACCATTTAACATTTTAGTGCATAAACAATTAACATCGAGTTTATTTTCATAAATTATACACTAACTATATAATTAACTTGATTTTATCATGCAAACTTTTATTTTTTGAACAATTCTTTTCCAGAAAAGCAGTTAGACTCATATTAATCGATGATGTATTCATGCCCGTCGACACAGACCTTGAACAGAATAATAAGTTAAAAGCCACAATTACTAATTTTCTAGGAAACTTTTAAACCGTTGAAATTCACTGGGAGTCGGTAAAACCATTGTTTTCCTCATACCTTTCGAATAAAAGAATAGAAACAATAAAAAAGGTAATCAATTGAAAGTCACGCAAAATTCGAAACTAGAGAGTATTTTGTTGGTAAGAAGAACAAAAGATTGAGAAAAAAGAACAAAATCGTCTTCCCCAAAAGCCAATAATTTTCTTACTTCAAGAAAAGGCCTTGATATAGGATCTACTATACGGCTAGGCATCTTTTGCCTATGGAATTAGAATCGAAAATTGACGAATTTAAATTCAGTTATTACATCAAACGGATCCATTCTGAAAGGGTCAATTTCGTGTGGGTTGGTCACGATAGGGTTTTATTGATGATAAGAATTCTCAGACTTTCTTGTCCAGATTCTTTTTTGGAGAACCACGAACTACCCCCGCCCGACTGTTCAATGAATAATTGCTACCGATTCGATTTCATTTTTTCTAGGGGTAGGGAGAACACTTTTTTTTTTCCGTACCTCCTCCTGTTTTCACTTTTGTTCTCAGCATTTAATTATTGAGTAACGCAAGGTGTGTTATATTTTGATGAGCAAAGCAAAAAAAATTATGAAATACTTTGAATATTGTTGTGATACCATCTTATACCTACTTTAACTTGCATTGATATATTACTTATATTCATATTACTAAGATGTGTAAATTGAATTTCAATACACTGTTGGATTTTTCATTCTGAAATTAAGGTAAAAATAACTAGAAGCAGTCTTACCATCCAAAAGACTATTAAGTTTACGGTTAGAAACATTTCTTTACCTTAATGATTTTGAAACTGTAAAAATGAAATTTAACTAGACATTAGAATTCGAATATGTTAGGACTTTCATTAGGGGTTAGGGTGAAATTAAGTTGTGTTTTGTCAAATGAACCGTGGAATGTGATTTAATTATTTTATCTGGCGGTACCCATCTGCTGTGAGAGATGGAAAATGCTAGTCTTTTTGCTGCTATATATGCGTGAAAAACAGTTTCCTATTCCTATAGTCCAGGATCACTAAATAAGGATAGCATTCTTCGTGTGTTGAAGAAATGGAAGAATTGTTGTGGTTTCAAAGCTGGTATTTCTTTTATTTCTCCCAATAATTTCAATAAAAAAATATTTGAAAATGTTAAAGACATTTACAAAAATTTGTTTCTATGTAAAAAATTAAGAAGGCTTACTATGTTCCCGAGGAATGTTTTAGTTCATTTCAAAACGATAAATTATATGGTCACTCCACGTAAGGTTTCGACTTTGTGATATAGAAAACAGTTTATAATTATAAAAGAGTTCATTACCACTTAGAACAAAGTTTTACTTAGCATAATGAAAAACAATTTTACAGATATGCTTTGATAAAATATTCAGAACTTTATATTACTATTTAAATGAGATATCGAAAAAGAACCTCAAAAGTTGCCCCAGAATAACTCCACTTAACAATGTTTCGTACAACAGAAACGTAACTTCGGTTTACAAAAACGTACAACAGAAACGTAACTTCGGTTTACAGGAACGTACAACAGAAACGTAACTTCGGTTTACAGAAACGTACAACAGAAACGTAACTTTGGTTTACAAAAACGTACAACAGAAACGTAACTTCGGTTTACAGGAACGTACAACAAAAATTTTCTGTTGTAGCATTTTGTATAATAAAAGGAATAATATTAGTATGAAAACTGAACTGTTGCTCCATTATTTCAACTAAAATGTTATTCAAAACGTAACTCAAAAGGAACACAACTTCATGTTACAAAAACGTTACTTCGAACAACAGAATGTTTCTTATGTACCGTTTCGTATAACAGCCACGCAACAAAACCGTTGCTCCATTATTTTAACTAAAATGTTATTCAAAATGTTACACAAAAGAAGCATAATTTCATGTTACGGAAAAGTTACTTCGAACCGCAGAAACTTTCTGTTGTAACTTTTCATATAATAGACGTATAACAAAACCGTTACTTCATTATTCTAACAGAAATGTAGTTCAAAACGTAACACAAAAGAAACATAACTTCATATTACAGAAACGTTACTTCGAACTGCAGAAACTTTCAGTTGTAACTTTTCGTATAATGGAAGCACGACAAAACCATTGCGTCCCTACTTTAACTAAAATGTAGTTAAAAACGTTACACTAAAGAAACATAACTTCGGATTACAGAACAGCAGAAACTTTCTGTTGTAACTTTTCATAAGATAAACGTACAAAAAAAAAACGTGACTTCGTTACTTTAACAAAACTAGTTTAAAACGTAACGCAAAAGAAACATAACTTCATATTACAGAAACGTTACTACAAACAAAAGAAATTTTCTGTTTTAGAAGTATAACAGAACCGTAGACTCTGTAGTTTAAAACATAAAAAAGAAATAAAAATAAAAAACGCGGAAAGAAAACTACGAGTGTACATTTATTGTTTATTGCGAATTGAAAAGTTCATACAGAAAATTAAGAATTTTTTTTAATCACAATAGTGCAACCCTTTAAAGACACGAAATTTATTCTTTGCTCTTATGATTTAATTAAGCATTCTTTCTTAACCTCCCCTGCCAATGTTAGGGACTTCATTTAAATTATGAAGGAGTAATTTTCTAGTTTCAACGCATGCATAAGCTATTGAGGACAAGGCTAAATGTTTATTCTGAGTACTTAGAATTGGCAGGGGTTTTTGAATTTCTCGAAAGTGATTTTTCTATTACACACACAACGAATGCCATTGAATTGCTCATGTATGGAAGATTAATGAATAATCTAATGTAATTATAATTCCTACAATATATCCTTGAATTTGAAATTCAGAAATTTATTTAATATTAAGTGGCGAATGAATTTTTTCTATGTAGTTACGCTGGAAGTAATGTAAGGTAATTTATCTTAAAATTATTAAAAAAAAATAGGACATTTTTTTTTTTTTACCACAAAAATTTTTAATGTTCAGATTTTAGGATACTAATATTCGATTTAGATTAATATTCTTTGTTTTATTTATCTAAAATTAGTTATTCGTTAGTTTTTATAACAATTTTCATATTGGCAAATTTATAGTTAATAAAGTTGATCATTGTTTTTAATTGTAATTGTTATTGCTTATTATGATAATGTAATGATTATTCTCTGTTATTATATATGTGATTAGATAAATTTATGCACACTGTGTAAAATTCCAGATCAAAGTAAGATAAAAAGTATCGGCACTCAGGGTACTTGAATTTTACAGTACATTTTTACCGAAACATGTTACAAAACAGAAAATCTAATACCACCGTAATTTTTACTGTAATAATTATCGTAAAATCACAGTATTACTATAATTAAATAAATATTACTGCATATTTAACGAAAAAAATTTTTATTTCATGGTGAATGATTCACCCAAAAGTGCCCGGTACTTATATCGTATTTTAATCCGAAATTTCTTTCAATGTTGGTAAATAATTTTGTAATTAAAAAAAGAAACTCATGCAATAGGCAAAACATAATGCATCCCAACTTATTTACTAAAGTAAACTAGTTTCAAGGTCCTGAGAACAAACAATATAACATAGCAAAATCACTTCGCAACTTAAAACCTTACTTTTGATCATGTAAGCATTTTAAAAATTTAATTAAATAATTAAAAATTAAATTAAATAATTAAAAATTAAATAAAATAAATTATTAACGTTCTAAATTACGCTAACAAAAAATTATTTGTATTTTATTTTTTTCTTCTTGAAATTAATAGCTGACAAGATTTTCTTATTACGCGTTGTAATTTTTTAAATCAAGATTTTGACAAAATAAATAATGTCCTGTAAAAATTAAACCTATTAAACAGTTTTAAATCAAAAAGTTAATTTGTTTGTTAGTTGTTAGTTTGTTGTCGAACTTTTTTCTAAGCCTCTTTGGTAATAGCTAGATTTTACCGGTAAAACAAAAAGGATTTACCAGACTTCGGATTTTTACCGTAACACATATATTTGAGAGAGCGGGAATAATTTTTTCCAGTAACCAGATACTCTCAAAAATATCGACTATAAACTATATTATCGTTTTATTTCCGACCAAGGTGAAAAGTATCGGGTATTCGAATTTAAGAACGTATTGCATAGCTGAGCATTAACTATGGTGCTATGAACTGGTTGAACTATGGTGCTGTATTAAGATTGTAGCATATTTAAACGATTATATAGCTCATTACAAATAAAACATTCGAACACGGTATTCTATGAAGAAAAATATAAAATATCCGGTCAAAGTCATAAAATGAACAGAAAAGGACTCTCGGTTAAATATAGGATTCTAATTTATGCCCTCACTGAATAAAAATATTGCCAAAACTATGATGATTTTGGTAAAATTAACTATATAATAGGGACTTATAATATGTGTAAATTTGGAAAAAGGGGTAAAATTTCGTAATTTTATTATGATACTTCAGAGCGTAACATAAAAACCTTTAAAATTTACTCTTCATTGTTGTTGTTTTATTAAATGTGTTGTAGTGCAAACTATAATTTAAAAAAATAAGGAAGAAAAATAGGATTTCCATTAAACTATCACCAACTGAACTGAAATATTATCAAATGAATGGTTTAAATATTTGATAATGAATGGTTAAATATACTGCGAATTGTTAAATATACTATTAAATTTATTACGAGAATTATTGTTTTTTTCTTCTTAGAACTGTCATTACCATCCAGTAGTATCTGTGTCCTAAGCGATACTGCATACATTTTGGCTATTATTAGTAAATAGTTATGCTTTACAGTATGTTGTTGAATTTTTGTGAACAGTAGTGGTGAGAACTATTGAAAAGCTAATTTATGTCTAAAAAAAGGAAATAAGAGCAACATTTTGAACAAATATAAGAAATAAAAGCAAAAAGTTTCGAATAGTTAAAATTTACTTTCAAAAAAATCATAAAAAAATATTTAGATATTGATAACAAATAATTATCAAACATTAAGTTTATTATGATAAATTACAATAATTTTACAATAATAGTTAAAAAAAATTTCATAAAATATTCCATTTCAGTTGTAGATTATTAAAAAATTCGAAAAGTGTGAAATAATTTTTTTTTAGAAATCATCACGAATTAAAAAATTTAAAACTGTATTATAGATACTACAGCATATTTGGAAAATGCGTGAAATTAATTCTGTATAAATTCCTTGTTTATGTTTACTATCACAAAAACATAACTATCAAATAAATTTTTCGTTTGTCTTTCAAATAAAAGTAAAATAACTTGAAAAATTTTTTTAAAAAATTCGTTCATCACTAAATGATATTTATTCAATAATTAATGATACTTAACGTTTCTTGAATGCGTATAAATATTTCCAAAACAATTTTTAGAGTTAGTTATTCTTAGTAAATTACGATAAAAGGTTCTGCTGGTATTGTGGTAATAGATAATTAGTGTTATGTAGGTAACTAATTTATTCTTTATTCACCTAAAGTAGGTAGTATAGGTATCTAATATATAATATACACTATGAAAAGTACATGATCAAATAACGGTAAAAACTACTGACACCCTGGGTGCAACATCCATAAAATCTATTTTTACCGTAAAATTTTATACTGCACTTCTTAATACTGCATAATTTCGATTTTCAAAATCAAAATTTACGATTTAAACCATTCATTTGATAATTTTTCTGCTCATATGGTAACGGTTTACAGGAAAAAATGGTTTACAAAATTATAGGTCTCATTGCCATACATTTAGTAAAAAATACAATACTGAAGAGTAAATTTAACCGAAAAATTGGTTTCTAAGCAATGCTCTTAAGTATCATGATTAAACTACCAAATTTTTCACTATTTTCTAAATTTTATGGCATATATTATAAAAATCATATTTTCTGTTAGTTTTACAAAAATCATTACCACGGTAAAAATTACCAAGCTTTTTAGCGTTCCCGTAACGCCAATAACACAGTAAATTTTACCATATTCTGGTACTTTAGATCATACTTTTTCTCGGTGTACGTTAAAAAGTATCGGTACTTCGAGTGTCGGTTTTTTACCGTTATTTGATTTGCAATTTTTTTACAGCACACTAAGTTTTTTACAGCTTCCTGAAATAGATAGCTACTAAATTAATTTTAGTCTTAAAAATAATAATGTTAAAAATATCAGACTAAATTAAAAAACTTTCGCAATTTCTGTCTGGCAAGAATTACACAACGGTTATTTTAAGAATAGCCCAAACATTGAAAAATAGGCGGATAAGTCCCGTTATGTGGCTTTACCGGAAGCGATGCTCACGAAACCTTCATTTGATGGTTCATGGTTAAGTGAGAGTGTTAGGATTTAACGTGATAAGCGCATCCTTTCATCTAAACAATAAATAAACATCGTCATGCCCATTTATCGAAATTTTTTAACTTAATCCACGATACTATTGTATGTCAAGGATAATAGCAAAACCAGCAATTTATGTTTGTTTGGGTGCAAATTTTCGTGGTTTTACCCAATTACTTTTTAAAAGCATCAGAATCGATTAGGAAATGGTGATTTACACTTCATCAACGTTATTAAGGGAATGCTTTCAGTAGCTGTATGAAACTCTTGTTTAAAAGGTCAAGATTAATAATTGAATCGCAATTGCGTATAGGTCAAGATAAATATTTGATTACAGTGGCGTAAATAACACTATCAGATCCACTGTCGTCTAGAAGGTTAACACAATATAAGGGCGTAATAGTTAGAGAAGTTAAAATTTCTGAATTTTATTGTGAGACGTAATGCCTAACTGGAAGTTAGGTTTTGTCCTCTTTTAGTCGACACCTTCTATTTTAATTTCGAAAATGGCATAAAATATTAATATAAAGAAAATAATTCGGAGGATTAATTGTTCGCATTAACATTATGTGTCAAAAAGAAATGCGTCAAAAGGTGTACAAAATAGAAGGACAAAATAGTTAGAAAAGTTAAAATTTCTGAATTTTATTGTGAGACGTAATGTCTAACTGGAAGTTAGGTTTTGTCCTCTTTTAGTCGACACCTTCTATGCTAATTTAGAAAATGGCAAAAAATGTCAATATAAAGAAAATAATTCGGAGGATTAATTGTTCGCATTAACATTATGTGTCAAAAAGAAATGCGTCAAAAGGTGTACAAAATAGAAGGACGAAATAGTTAGAAAAGTTAAAATTTCTGAATTTTATTGTGAGACGTAATGCCTAACTGGAAGTTAGGTTTTGTCCTCTTTTAGTCGACACCTTCTATGTTAATTTAGAAAATGGCAAAAAATGTCAATATAAAGAAAATAATTCGGAGGATTAATTGTTCGCATTAACATTATGTGTCAAAAAGAAATGCGTCAGAAGGTATACAAAATAGAAGGACGAAATAGTTAGAAAAGTTAAAATTTCTGAATTGTATTGAGAGATGCATTGCCATTCTTTACAAGATTAGACCTTATTATGAAATAAACCTTTTTAACGAATAAAAGGCAATTTTTTTAGCTGTGGTTAGTTTCTAAACGAGTGACTGGAAGTTAGGTTTTGTCATCTTTCAGTTGACACCTTCCATGTTAATTTGGAAAACAACATAAAATAGTAATATAAAGAAAATAATTCGGAGGGTTTATTTTATTGTTTGTATTAACATTATATGTGTGAGGTTTTCAATTTTATTATAAAAATAAAGGGAAAGAATTTTAGTCAACCACCAATCATGGTTAAATTGTAAGTCGTAGTTCAAAATTCACAGAAACAAGACATGAGACAATTTTTCTTGCATGACAAAAAAGAAAAATGATATTTTCAATAAGTTTGAATAAACTAAAATTATTGTTTTCTGCTCAATTCTCAACATCTAACGCCGTTTAATTATCTCAATATTTAGCGTTTTGAATAAATTTATTTAGGAAATTCAAACATGAAACTTTTCAGATACTTATTTCACTTTTAAAATACTTAAAAAAACATTTCATAATTTTGTTCTAAATGGTATTTGGTAACTTACGAAAAATAACTAATTCGAAAACCTAGAAAATTTAAAAAAAGTTTCAAGCAATTTTCTAAGTAGTTTTTGTGAATTTTGAAAGAAAACTTTGAATAGCAAGGGGTCTTTAAAAATTTTATTATGTATCATAAAACAAAATTTATTAATAAATTATTATGATCTACACTAATTGTCCGGTCAGGGAAATGTGGAAAATAAAACATGTGAGCTTCGTGAAGAAAATATGTAAAATAAAACATACTTTAATAGAGAATGGTCCCTTAAAATGTCGTCATTTTTAATGAATCTAGTTTAATGAAACAAAATGAAATTTGCGGAAAACCCTAGTAAAAACACTAGTTCCTATTTACAAAAACTTAGAAAATTGTTAAAAACTTCTTTTTTTTAATTTTTAAGACATTCAAATCGGACTTTTTTCCATAAGTTACCAAATACGATTCACACCAAAATTATGGAAAAAATTTTTTAATAGTTTTCTGCTCATGTACGATATAAAAAGGACTATACTTTAAATGCTCATGTTTTTGACGCAATTTGTGACGATTTTCTTTTAATCTTAAAAAAAAAAAATTATATCAGTTAAAAATGTCTCCAAGAATTTTATTTTATTTTATTGGATATTTTATCAGTTTCTGTAAGAAAACGTAAGGCGAAAAAAAAGGTTTTTTTATTTTTTATTTATTTTTTTTTTAAATAAGGTATAGTATGTTTGTTTAGAAAAGCTAGAGAATATAAGAAATAACTAATATAAGAAATCGTATGAACTAAATAACTTTAAAGTTATAAAATAACTTAATTTTTATTGAGAAGTTTGAAAAAAATCTCAAAAACGTAAAGAGTCTCTTCCATTACTGTAGGGTAGTATTTATCCAAAACGATAAAACAAGGAGGAATTCAACTTTTATTTTTGTATTTATTCCCTTCTAAACAGTTTTCTATTTGTCCTCGAGAATTAAGAATTACACTCTTAAATTATTACAATTTATAAATACATAACCAAATAAAATAAAATATTGATTGATATCACGTTTGTTTTCATGTTTTGCAAAACCGTTTTCGATTAAACCGCAAGAATGAAGAAATGTACTTACAAAGAATTACAATTTATAAATACATAATCGATCAATTAATCAAAAAATCATTACCAGGTTATGTATTGAAGCTCTTTTTAAACGCGTCATTTTGTGGCGAGAAAAAGCAAATTGAAAATGCCATTCACATTTTTCTGGAAAGCGTAGGAAGGTGATGACGTCCAACAGGTTTTTCGCTGAAAACATTCCAATTAAAGTAGTTTATCCTGGTTATATGTCTGTTTATATTTGGAGTGATTGATGGTGTTTTCTAACACCTTGAAAAATAAAAACAGCCTTGCCATTACCAGAAATTCGTCCACAACCACCTGTAACGAATATTTTTTTAACTGACTACGAAATGAACGACATGATGTTTTTCTTCCTTGTGTGCCTAGATTTTAGAATTCAGACATTCATCAGGCACTAAAAAGGCACGCCCATCCACCCCCCGGATTGGAATTCTTTAATCAGCAATGATGAAAAACATTCGTATGAAAACGACTATTAATTAAGACTTGGAACAGGAAAGTATGCTTCGGCCTTGCACCCTTCAAGTTGAAGAGCCAGAATTACATCACTTTCTACTGGACTCAGAGTGACCAAGGACTTCTTGACCATTCAAAGTTTTGCTGCTTCCCTGAATGATCAGTAAATCCTTGGACTGCGCAGTTGCTATCAGCAAAAGTGAGAAGATTTAGGACCCTTCATATGCTAAGAAAATAGTATTGTCAAATATACAAAGCCAAGGTTCTTCATTTGAATCTGAAGATTAAAGAATTCTAGAACACCTGTGTTGAGATAAGCTGATGTTTGTGTGATGAGATAAGCTTGATTTGTTTTATAGCCTCGTTAATGCGAGAATACAAAGATTATTACTATTAGCTCGCCCAATTCTTAAATAGCGAGCGTCATTTCCTGGTCTATAATTTAGTATTTCGGCAAGGGCATAAAGGCAATTATTTTTTAGATACAATTATTATTTTTGTTCATCTTGCTTTCAAATCTAATATAAGAAAATTATTAGACTGCACTAATGAGCTTCATTATAAAATGTGCTTGAGCTATCTTATTAAATTTAATTTAATATATCTGATTAGAAAATCAATCAGCTGTTTAAAAATTATTCTTTTTCTGAATGATTAAATGCATTTCTAAGATGTATCCAGATAAGAAATTAATAGTAATTCAGATAAGAAATTTTATTAGATTTCATGAATGGTCGGAGTCAATGATCTAACTTTGCTTTGAATAACTTTATGCTGTAGATTTTATTTTAAAACTTGTACTACCGTTCAGTTGCACCTTAAGCCTTTCATGTTTTTCCAATTGCTGACTCGAAACTTACGCAAAGTTATTACTTGGTAATGAAATTCATAAAAATGTAATTACAAAGTCAGATGTTCAAAAATTATAAATAAAGAATCATTTAATAATAGAAGTAAGAAAATTTTTTAAATTACGACACATTCAACTTTTTAGTGTAAATGTAGAAATAATCCAAAATTTTTGACCACTAACACTAATAGGTTTTTAATTTTTTTTCTTGTAGCTAGTTTGAAATTTAAGCGAGGTTTTTACTTTGAGTTCTTTAGGCAAAGGAAATTCTTTTTTTTCTGGATTTTAATATAGATTGTATTATATCCTGATATTCGAAATTCAAGCCATAGATAGAGTACATGCTAACCGATCATTATAGCGCGTGTGATCTAAACCGCTATATTAAATTGCTAAAATTAATGCAATTTATATACTATAGAATAACCATTATTTCTTTCAACTTAATCTAAGCTGTGTCTGTTAAACTTTTAATTCGGTGGAAGAAATTGAAGTGATTTGTCGCATGATCTTTTAGATATTGTAACTACCTGGTGTCTCAAAAATGACTGATAGAATTTAAAAATAATTCTTAATAAATAGAACAGGATGCAATAAAAATTTATGATTTGTTCCATTATGCTTGGAAAAACTGAGGGAATTTATCCGCCGATAGGTGGTGCTTTATGCCAAGATGTGACGATTCCAACTGCACAGGTGTCTGCTAAATTTTGTCCCAGACTGCGCCACGTCGTTGCTGTGCCCTAGTGATGTTCAATTCTCTTCTTTTTCTTTCTCTTAATGGCAAAAATAATTTTGAGTATAAACTACCATTTATGCTTTTGGCAGTATAATTGATTTCAGTTTTGTTGCCATTAAATTCTAGACTCAACTCCCTTCATTACATTTAGAATAAATTTATTCGGCGATTTCCGTAACCATTGTTAATTTAATATAGTCAAGTTTGCATCACTTTAAAATATGTTATTTTTAGAAATTTAGCACCATAATAATCATTAATTTTCAGTCAAAAAACTGGCATAAGAAAACATAAAACAAACTTGTTAAAAAAGAGAGAGAGACTCGGCTGGAAAATAACCTAGTTATTTTAGGCACATATTTGTTTCGAATGCTCTTAAGCAAAAATATCTCGCTAATCTCAGTTATGCAATAATGCCTCAATAATATTTTGTGGACATTTTAAAACTTTCCCATTTAATTTCATGGTCAGTTTAACCATTTCCGTTTAGAGAAATAAATATACCAGGAAATGACACTATTTTAACACCCCACCCTTCCTATTTCTCATTAAGATAAAAAAGAATGCTTAATGCGTACCTCTTCAGTACTTATAGAACTTTTTTTTTTACTATAAACCACGTAGCTACTTAATGATTGTGTAAGAAGTAGAAGACCTTGGCATTCCTTTTGAAAGCCAAGTCACCTGAAAAATACGATGAGTATTAAAAAAGGAAAAGAAGCCAATCTCACATTTTGGCGCAATTACTTATCACTGATTAAAAAGAAACTAATGAAGAATCATCAGTCAACTAGAAAATGTCCAGTTGTTGAGTCCAATATTTTCTTAATAATATTTCGTGAGTCTTAACATCTTTAAAATTTTTACAAATGGGCATAGGCATCCAGGGGTGTGTGGAGCCAGAAACTATCTCTTCGATTAGAACCTTCTATAAAGAGCAGTGTATAATTGCGGTAAAAGTTGAAAAAGACCAATTTAATTTTTAAGAAAAATTAACATTGAGAAGATTAATGTTTATAAAATGAATCCATACTTTATAATCATTTTTTGCGTAAATGCGTGAGTAAATACTTAAAAGGTTATATAAACTTTAGGTTATATATATCAATGTTTCGCTTCAAATGATGTTAACAAAAATTATTTTATTTTATTTATTTATTTATTTTGCATTCAGTCGCTTTAAAAATAATTTCTCTTTTGAATGACATTCGCAAAATTCATTCATAAAAATATATAGGGGAGAGTCGGGTAGCCCCGCCCACTTAAGGACTATTGCTTATATTTCTGTATAATATTGAGTAATAATCAAGATTTTTGTATGTTTCTATTGTTTTATCATTTAATTAAATAATACAAAAAGAATAAACCAAAAAGAGAATAGATTAACTTAAAAAAATAGAAATTTAAAAAAACATGTTTTTCAGCTCTTTTCAAAATGTGTCGGGTAGCCCCGCCCAGTAACAAAAATTATGTTTTTTTATTGTTTTTTCAGGTGTAAATGAAAATGACCAATGTATTGACAATAGATAAACCTTATTTATCATTTTTATCACAAAATTATTATTTTTATTACATATTCATATACTTTTAGTGAATTCTATCATTTATTAACAACAAATGTTATATTTTTTATTATTATTTATGTATATTAATATATTATAATATTAATACATATTTATATTAAATATTTAAAGAAAATAATTTAATTTAAGTAAATCTTTGGAACCGTACATTTACTGACGAAATAAAAGTGGGCTGTGATACCTAACATTCATGTGAGCAGGGCTACCCGAAATCCAATTTTTTTGTAAATTTGTAATTACTCGAACAATTTTTCACAAATAAACTTCGTTCTTTGTGCAAACTAAACTTAAGACTACATACTTTAATGCTGTATGTATAGAAAAAATTATTTTTTTAATATTAAAATGAAGTTTAATCGAAACATTCAACCAATTTTTCTTAATATCATGACAACTGTATTCAACATATTTTCAAAACTATTGTTTACCATGTTACCAGCTGCATAAATACTTTAAACTTTGAAAATAATCTTTTTTTAATATAACAATTATTGTCCGATGGCCCATTGACTTGAAAAAATATTCTATACATATGAAATTGACATTTGGCGGGGGTACCCGCTGGGCGGGGCTACCCGACTCTCCCCTATACAGTAAAAACTTTGACAGCATTGAATTTGAGGACTTCGAAGTCTAAATACATAAAAGAAACAATAAATACTTAAATGAACAATAGCAATTTATAAGCATAAGGCATTGCTTAAATTATCATTTCTTGGAAAATATTTAATTTTTTAATTTCATTTGTAAGATTTTTGCATTTGAAAATAGAAAATTAGCTTACTTTAAATGATTACATGTCTTAAAATTTGAAAAATACTCGTTCTTTAAATACAATTAGTACTTGTTATGAACTTTCTTAAAGTTAAATAAAGTAAAGTTTATTCAATTAATAATTATAAATGATTAAACACGCTAATAAATAACTAATTATAATTTTTTTTGTAATTTTTTTGTTAAAATTCAATTATAAATAATTTTGCTTGATTACGAAAAATTATTTTGTGATGTATTTATTCGTAACCCTCGGGTTTCGGAATTGTACGAAATTAACTTCATTATCGTAAAATTAGCTATGTATTTAAAGGTGTTATCGTAAAATAAGTTATGGCTTTTACGAATACCAGTTTGAAAAAAATAGTGTATTTCTTCCGAACTCTCTTCTAATTTTATGGTAGCGCATTTTCACAGTTGCTTTCGACATTTTTTAAAGCATCTAAATTTGATACCGCCAACAACAGGGTGTTTTTAATACAACAGGGTGAAAGGTTTTTTGTGTTTAACTTCATAATTTTAAACTCGTCTGCTTTTATGAAATATAGAATACTTTTGAGGTAGATTATTTGAACTATGGGAACATTAGAAGAAAGTATGAGTAAAAAATTATGTAATTATTATAACAAACGTTGTTTGAGATAAAAAAAAATAGTAAAACCATTTGGTATTGATTAAATAATTGTAGTTTATATAGAAAATGAGCGGCTGAAAATTAAAAATAAGATATAAATAAGAATATCTATATTCCGGATTAATCAAGATATTTCGCTTATAGGGGCAACATAGTTTAATAATCTAATTTTCACTAATGAACTCTGAAAAATTAAGTTTTTCTTTAAATTTTTAAAAATCATTTTTCTTTAATTTTCAAAAAAATCAAGTATTTTTTTAATGAAACGTTTGTTTCTTACTCTCATAAAATTATCAATTCCATGCCGTCATGCAGTAAAAAAAGTATTTTCATTTTTATAGCTTTATACAGTAAATTATGACAGCGTACTATCGAAATTGAATCTTATAATGACGTTTTTAAGATTCCATATTTTGTAGAAAAGAACTTGATTACTTTGATTCTTTCCCTTAAATGGTTACGAATACCAAAGTTCATTACATTCCAGTCTTACTCGGCATAATAGAATTTTGAGAATTTCCCCATTTGAATAAATTTACTGACAAAAAATGGGCGAAAAGAGCATATATTAGAAACCATTTGACGTAAATATGACGTCATTTGAAATGTACGAATGAATCCTAATTGGCTAATTATGCTTTATGCAAGAGTAATACAAGAAACCTTTATTTAAGCTTGAGCAGAGTTATTAAGTCGCAAAGACCCATAAAATTTTAATCAAGAGTTTATTGCATGTGTGATAAGTCCTGCTCAAGTGATTTTTTTTAAATTGCACTCGCAACTAGATTTCAGACTTGTTTCCATTTTTTTAAATAGCATAGTTCTGATTTTATGCCATTTTATTTATAGAATGAATTTATAAACAAAGTAATTATTTGATAAACAACCTTGATTACATGAACTTGCAACACGGTTGTGTATAACATGCTTAGAAGGTACCGATATTAAAAATCAACGTTGAGGCGATATTTTTAGACTTTCTAGGGAAATCTTTGGGCATTAATATAAATGTTGGTAAATTAAAAGAAATTAATCTATTTTTTGTCTTTGAAATTACTTTTACATTTTGTTTGCAAGCAGACTTCTTCTTTCTTTAAAGCTGTGGAAATGTATTTTTACAGAAAAAGGCTATCTCGATAACAAATATTTGTTAAGTGATGCATTTTTTTGATCTTCATTTCCATTCTCTTTTCCCCGAAGTCTCCATCTTCAGGAATGTCTGTAATTTCCTTTTCACGAAGAACAATAAGAATTGTGTTTACTCTGCAGAGTTACTTTGACTCTTAAAATAGTCGAATATCGATTGATATTCAAAAATTGTAGCAACTATTTTTCACTAAACACCTAAACAGTTCTAGAGATACCAATAACAAAAAAATCTAATTTAGAATTTAGAATGCATCATTTCAGTATAAATAATTTTAATAGATGAAATCAATGATGAGACAAATTATGTATAAAAATAAGAATAATAAACAAGAACAAATTACATATTTATGTAAGTGGTATACGTATGCATATATATTAATCATTGTGATATTAAAAATTGATATTCAATTGATACTCAAAAATTATTTAGCTACTATTTTTCACTATAACTAAAGAGTATTAGAGATATCAATAACAAAAAATCTAATTTAAAGTTTAAATTGCATCATATTTCAGTACAAATAATTTTAATAGATGGAATCAATGATGAAAAATTATGTTTAAAAATAAAAATAATATGCAAGAAAGAATTACATATTTGTGTAAGTGGTATTTGTATGCATATCGATTAATCATTATGATATTTTAAAAAAAAATTTATAAAATAACATTTACTGTTAAATACAACTTACAAAATAAGGATATTTGGTATTTTCATCCTTCAAATAAAACTTCCTTTTTGATTTACAAATAATATATTCTTGTTTGTTTATAGTAACATTTTAGAATCAGTAAATTAGAAAAAATACTAATTTGCATATTTGTTTTCTTATTGAAAATTTAAATTATCTAGATATATACGACTTCAAAGTACTCTTTTTAAATCAAAAGCGATCTGTATTGATCTATAATATATAATTATTTTTTAACATTAATTTTTAAAAAATTATTTTGATTCAGACTAAATATTACTTTGTGTGAAGAGTAAATATAATTTTCATTTGTTTTGTAAACCAGTGCCTGTTTGCTTTTCGGATATTTTTTAATTTTCTTTCCTATGTTATGAGTTTAATTAATTGGCGTAACATATTTTTATGCTATAGTTATTTAAAATTTGACTATACAGATTTACAATAAAAACAAAAGCTAAGTTAAAATTAAAGTTGATTACGTTTGTACATTTTTTAAACAAGTATTTTTTCAAACAGCTCAGTAGAATATTTCTGTTTATTATATAACTACCATAAAGTTAAGAATTTTCAAAAACTTACCGCACTCAATATCCTAATTAAAAGAAAAAATATTTTTTACAATAAGAAAAATAATTAAAGGAATTTAATGCATTGAGTAAGCATTTTTCATACACCTCGTCTGCTCTTTGTTGGAAAAATTAGCAAATTGAAAAACCCCTCCTGATAAAACTGTTTTTCGAAGGCTTCAACGTAATATGAAATGATGCTTTTTAGCGAATAATATGCTATTTTTATAAATGCTGTGAGTTTGCAACTGTTACTCATAACTGTTAAGGCATGTTTTGCTTATCTAAAGCCAGAGCTGTCTACATTTATTTTGAAAGCGGTGCAAAACGTCAATATGGAGAAAAACCACAGTTTTGTGAAAATGAAAAGCGTTACTTGTCTAATTTTTCTTAATATTCAAAAGCTTACTCAAATGCTGCATTACCTGGGCTCATAGAAATATGCAAAAACTAAGAATAAGGCAGCGATTTTGATAATTTTTATCGAGGTGAAAAAATTTAGCCACACTGGTGATTTTTAAAAACTTTTAAAATATTTAAGCTATTTGTCTGTTCTAAAGCCCATATAATTCTTCAGAGTTGCTTCAATTATAAGGCACTTCAACTGAGGCATTTTTTTTATTTATTTATTTTTTTTTTTATTTCTCTTAACAGCCTATAATTATTTTTTTTCCTGTTTCTTGTCGATTATACTAAAACATGGTTTTGTTTAATATTCCATGGACTATAAAAAATTCTGAAACAAATTTTGGTATAAAGAACCGGCACTTGGAGTGCGTCATCCGTAAAATCCATTTTTATCGTATAATATTAAACCGTAATTTTTACAGTAGTATTTATGTAATTAGTGTGATTCAGTGATTTTGCTGTAATTTTTACAGTAGTATTTATTAATTAGAGTGATTCAGTGATTTTGCTGTAATTATTGCTGTAAAAATTGTGGTGTATCAGATTTTTGTGCCATAGAATTTAACGTTAAAAAGGGATTTTACGTTTAAAAGTACCGGCTCTCTGAGAGGAAGTACAAGTTTTATCTGATAGCGTCACTTCGTATCGGTGTTAATCAATTTATTTATTGTATCTTATGTACATAAAATTCCGAAAATTAGATTATAAGTTACTTTCGCTGCTGATTTTTTTGACACTGGCCAGCAGAATTACAATAAAAATTTGAAGAGAGAAACTTTTTTCATCGGAACATCAAACTTTCTTCAGGAATGTGGAATTTCTATATTTATTTTAAAATTTTGATTTCCTCATACACTTTAAGAGAATATTAACTATGATTTCTACTACAGTTTTTTCTACTACAGTTCTAATTGCCACTATACCTAATAATACTTCAACACTTCGCTGTTTTCTACTTAAACTTTTTCCTAGCATACCATATATTTGCCACATAAAACTTTTCAGTTTTCCAGTCAATGTTTTTCCCAATTTCCTGCAAATGCGCTGTATGAAACCTGAAGGCTTCGTTCTTTTCTACTTAAGTTTTTTCCCAATTTGCCACATATATGCCAGATAAAAACTTCGCTATTTTCTAAAAAAACTTTTTCTCGATTTGCCACATAAAACTTTGCTATTTCTACAAAAGCTTTTTCCCAAATTTGCCAATTATATGTTACATAAAAACTTCGTCATTTTCAGTTTAATCTTTTTCCCAATTTGTCCCATAAAAGCTTTGACATCTTCTATAAAGCATATTATAATCTTCTATAAAGCTTATGAGTCATATATGTGCTGCATCTATGACTCATAAAAATTTCGCTATTTTCAATGAAAGCTTTTTCCCAATTTGTCTCATAAAAACCTCGCTCTTTTCAACAAAAGTTTTTTTCCCAATTTGCCACATATATGACACATAAAAACTTCGCTATTATCAACAAAAGCTTTTTCCCAATTTGTCTCATAAAAACCTCGCTCTTTTCAACAAAAGTTTTTTTCCCAATTTGCCACAGAAATGGCACATAAAAACTTCGCTATTTTCAACAAAAGCTTTTTCCCAATTTGTCTCATAAAAACCTCGCTCTTTTCAACAAAAGTTTTTTTCCCAATTTACCACATAAATGACACATAAAATCTTCGCTATTTTCAATAAAAGCTTTTTCCCCATTTGTCTCATAAAAACCTCGCTATTTTCAACAAAAGTTTTTTTTTTCCAATTTGCCACAGAAATGACACATAAAAACTTCGCTATTTTCAATAAAAGCTTTTTCCCAATTTGTCTCATAAAAACCTCGCTCTTTTCAACAAAAGTTTTTTTCCCAATTTGCCACAGAAATGACACATAAAAACTTCGCTATTTTTAACAAAAGTTTTTCCCAATTTGTCTCATAAAAACCTCGCTCTTTTCAACAAAAGTTTTTTTTCCCAATTTGCCACAGAAATGACACATAAAAACTTCGCTATTTTCAATAAAAGCTTTTTCCCAATTTGTCTCATAAAAACCTCGCTCTTTTCAACAAAAGTTTTTTCCCAATTTGCCACAGAAATGACACATAAAAACTTCGCTATTTTCAATAAAAGTTTTTTCCCAATTTGTCTCATAAAAACCTCGCTTTTTACATCAAAAGTTTTTTTTCTTTCCAATTTGATACATTAAAACCTGAAAACTTCGCTCATCAGGTGAGATACGTGACACTTGCGCTCATCTCTATCGTCCACTCACCAATTAGCCTATGAAGGAAGTAACATACCTCTATGAATGTCACTTCCTCAACACTGCAGATTGACCTTTTCTCAGCCCCACCCCTTCGACAATGGTCCGGGATCGATTATTATTTTTTTCTCCGTCCACACACTTCGTGACTGATTATTTTTTTTTTCTCTCTCTCTGATCGGACTTAGCCGTCTTTTATGAACTTAGGTTACCTTACCTCTGGACACAAAACTAAAGTTCAAGATAATAAACGCTACTATTCAGTGGATAATAACAATTATTCTTAGTAAGCATCTAAAAAAGAGCTCTGAGTTCATTGACTAAACGATTGCAGGCAGCTTTGTTTAGGCTAAGTGTTAATTTTGGTGGTTCAATTAGTTACCTTTGCTTCAAAGGACCATTTTCAGGTAGTTTAGAACAAAGTAACTTTGTAACAAAACATTGTAATGAGATCTATTCTTTTAAGTAACCTACCAAGAGGTTTAGTCAGTTTCATTTACATATTACTCAGGTTTTGAAGCACTTATGAATACACTGAGCAAAAAAAAAAGTACGGTCAAAATTACCAGAATATGGTAAAATTTGCAGCGTTTATGGATCTATGATAACACCAAGTAGTTCGGTAAAATTTTTTTTTGGTAAAATTAACGAAAAATATGGTTTTATAATGTGTGATAAAGTTTAAAAAATCTGGGGGGGGGGGGATGTGTAATTTTATCATGATACTTCAGAACATGGCATAAAAACCATTTATTTTACTTTTCAGTGTTGTATTTTTACTAAATGTGAGGTAATAAGAACTATAATTTTTAAAAAAACCAGGATTTTTGGTAAACCTTTACCGTAAGAGGGGGAAAATGACTAAAGAAATGGTTTAAAAACTGTATATTTGGGTTTTATTTTCAGAAATGTTTTCTCCGTGTATAGTTCTGTATATAATAAATACAGGCATTATAAAATTCTCAAATTTTTGGGTTAAGTACATTTTATAGTAGAGTAAGTATAAAACACTAATTTATTAAAATAACAACAAATACAGTAACATAAAAAGCGTAACAATCTAGGCTGTATTTTCAGAATTAGATCAGTTTCTTCTGAAATAGAAACAAAAACGACTTTCAGTTGGGGAAAAAAAAAATTTTGATGCAACTTAAGAAATATTTTGTATTGAATTAGATTTGATTCAAATTATTTCTGATTTTCCGACCAAAAGGCAACCCGATTAGTTTTGGAGATGTGCTACATTTCTTAAAAATTAAGAATACATTTTACAATTTATAATTCTATGTATTTATCTTTCGTTTGTAGGCGTAAACCATTTTTTCCCTTTTTATAGTTGAAAAAGTAAAACTAAATAATAATTCTAATAATAATGGATACATAACTTACTAGAATAGGTAATTTATTAGAGCATGTCATAAAAATCATTTATTCGGTTGAATATACTTTTCAGTTTTGTATTTTTTACTAAATATGCGTTAATGAAAACCAGAATTTCCAGTAAATCGTTATTGTACAAACGGAAAAAACTACCAAATGAATGGTTCAAATACCGGATATTTTAGTTTTTAAAACTAGAATTATGTTGTTGTTTTTTTTTTACCAGAAGTGTCATTACCATACAGTTTGATAATTGTATCAGAATTTTTTTCTCCGTGTTCTTATTTTAAGCTTAGTATTAGCAAAAAATAATAATTCACTTGAAAAGAAAAACAAAAGATTAGGTTGATAAACATTAGACTTGATTTTTTTTTTCTTCATGAAAAGCTGCGGTGGCCTATCTGGTTAGGTTTCTAGTGGCTTTAATTCACAATGCATTGGTTGAGAGTCTTTGATTTAAGTGGTTCGGAATTTAAATGAATTTCAAGTAACTGGTTAAAAGTACCAGGTGCTGGTACTTTTTACCGTAAAGACCATTTTTAAGGAAGCATTTACAAAACAAAATATCTGATTTACCTTAATTTCAGCAGGAGTAATTACCGTAAAATCACTGAATCCCTCTAATTAAATAAATTTATTGAATTTGTTTAATTAAATAAATTTTTATTATTTATTTAATTATATAAATTCTTCATTTTAAATATTACTTAATAAAATATTACTCAATAAAATCTTGCACCGTAATTTTTACAACATCAGTTACAGTAAAATAACTGATTCACTCGAGTTAAATAAATATAACTGTAAAACTTACGCTACAATATTTCACGGTAAAACTGGATTTTACGATAAAATGCATTTTACAGATGATGCATCCAGAGTGTCGGCGCTTTATACCATTATTTGAGTTTTTTACAGTGCATTTGAGAAATAGTTTTCTAAACTATTGAACAAATTTTAACAAATTAAAAGATAAAAAAGGGATAAATTTTTTCTTCAAACCTCAACTTTTTTTATTCTTTGATTTCCAGCAATGGCAAGATGAAGATAGATGTAAACAACACCACATTGATTTCCTTTTGCTACCTGAAAAAAAAAATGGTTTTTCATAATTAATATCGCATGCAAACTCAAAAATTACAACTCGGAATATAATCTTTTTCACTGTAAAACTATTTTAAAAGAAAAAAATCAGACGATAATAAAATAAACCTAATAGAATTTTTCTTCATATCTAGATATTTGAAATAAAATTGCGTATATAGAAGAGAATAGCATATCTAGAATAGAAAAATACCACATCAATTTCCAAGTGCTACCAGAAAAAAAAAAATCCTTTTTCATAACTAATATCACTTGAAACTGAAAAATTACTACTCGGAAAATAATTTTCTTTACTGTATAACTATTTAAAAAAAAAAAATCAAACGATAATTAGAAATAAACCGAATCGAATTTTCCTTCATATCTAGATATTTGAAATAGAATTACGTATATGGAAGAGAATGACATATGGACCCGCACAATGGAAAAACATCACATCAATTTCCAAGTGCTACCAGAAAAAAAAAATTTGATATTTCATTGGTACGCAAGGCCGAACGTCAATAAAGGGGTGTATTTCACTTCTTCTGAAATCGAATTTTTCTATCTAAGGCATGTGTCACAGTCAAGATGAGAAATAAAGAGGGGGGAATGAATGGGGTGGAGCATCAATAGTACAAGTGAATGAGCAATGGAATATGATTGCCATTCCGTGTTCTTTCAGTCTTGTTAATAAATTAGCGTTGATTGATCGAACCTCTTTTTAAATTTATTTATCGAAATTTTTTTAGTGATGTATCACATTTGCCACATCTCGTGAATACAAATTTAATGACGTTTCGTTTGCTCACATTATTCTTTTTAAAATATCAACAAATTATTGAAGCGGAAGATGACAACCACCTGGATTCGTATGAGTTTTTGCTTTTTTTTTTTTTCTCTTACTCTACTCACAAATCTTGTTTCTGTTTTTGAAAAGATATGCACAATTTTACATTATTGAATAAAATTTATGCAAAAAAGTTTTAAGCATGACAGGTATCCTTGTTAATTTTAATCAGTCATAATCTTAAAAATTAATAATGTTAATAATAATATTATTCGACCAGCACGAGTTGGCGGCTGATGGGAAGTGCCCACTTTTTTGTAGGTTGGGGAAATGAAAATGTGCTTATATATTTTCGCTTCTTTTTTTTCTTTTTTTTTTTTTTTTTTTTTTTTGATAGTTTGGTTTACTGCGATGGAAAGTTTTTCCCTTTTAGGTTTTTTATTGATTTCCTTTTTTTCTGAACTTTTGAAAGGAAAACTTTCGTTCTTCTAAATTTGATACTTCTTCCCACTCTTTTCCAGATTTTTTTCCCGGCTCAACATCCATTGCCTTCTTCCCCTAAATCACTAGAATAAACTCTACCAGTTCCATGTGACTCACGCTTCACACACGCCACTTCCTTACGTCAGACCTCTAAAATAATTAAATAAATAACAAAATAAATCATAATAAAACACTAAAAATAATCAGCAGCTGTTAAAAAAATGACTATTGATTATTTATAAATTTACTATAGATATCTAATAAAACTTATTTAAACCGTAGTCCGACCAGTGACAATATGAGTTAAACTTCTTTGTCTTTCTCGCTCTCTCGATATATATATCTATATCTTTATCTCTCTAATACATATTAAATCAATATTTATCTGCATGAAATGCTTCTCCAAATTATATCAACATATATCCACTATGAATCATTATTTTTAATCAGTTGCTTACCTATTTAAAAAAAAATATTACTCTTGATTTAAAATATTTTCTTCAAAAAAGAGAAATAAATAACAATTTAAAGCATAACACATAATTAATTAATTCCAATTGTTTGCAATTATCCTTTGAATTCTAAATTTTTGCACTACGAAAGAAAAAGGGAGAGGGCTAGCGTAGACAACTTTTCCAAATTTGTTTAAAAAAAAGTTTAATTCTCATTTCGACATAAATTAATTAATTTTGATAAATTAATTAATTTTGATAAATTAATTAATTTTGATAAATTAATTAATTTTGATAAATTAATTAATTTTGATAAATTAATTAATTAGTTAATATTTACATAATTCCGTTCATATGTTAACGGTTTACCGGAAATTCCAATAACGGTTTACCCAATTTAATAATGTTAACGGTTTACCCAATTTAATAATTATAATTTTTATCTAGCAAAAATACAAAAAACGAAATTGGACAGAATAAATAATTTTTATGTTATGCTCTAAATTATCTAAATAAAGTTACCGAATTTCATCACATTTACCAAATTTTATCACACATTATGAAACCGCATTTTATTGCTAATTTTACTAAAATCATGACCAAAGCAGTAAGTAAAAATTTCTAAGCTTTTGAAAAATTACCGAGCTTCAGTACCAGCTTCTTGAAGTTCCCATTAAACGAGAAATATGGTAAATTTTACCTTATTCTGGTAGCTTTGGCATTTTTTTTCTTCCTCTGTGTAATATTTCTTTATCTGTATGGAATGATGCAAGGCAATTTGGAGATATAATGCTTTTCAATATATTTTTAAAAATTGTAATTTTGTTTCACATAAGTCTAAAGTAGCAATTTAAAAAATTAAGAATTCACTTTTCTAGAATTACGTCAGCGTTCTTTTAATTTATTACTTAACAATCAAGTTTGTTGTTAAGCAACTGAATACTAAAGTGTAACACGGTGTTATTAAAAAACATTCAGTTAATGAGTTTTGCTAATTATATAATCAGCTGAACCATAATATTGTACTTCTTAAACTTAATCACACACTGTTAGAATTTTCATTTTAAAATTGCGATAAAATAACAGACAGCAATTTGTCTATTCAATTAACCGAAAACACGACGGTAAAAAACCTTTTTTATCTTTACGATTTTGAAACTGTTTACAACTAGTACAGTTAAAAAAAAAAAAAGAAAAAAAAAATGGTTTAATTAGTTTGTCTGGTGGTTTCACCTGCCCTAAGAGATGGGAAATACTAGACTTTTTTGTGTTATGCAGCTGTATGGTGCTGCCATCTATGGGTCAATAAGAGTATCGTATTCTTATAGTCCAGAGGCACAAATTGGAGAGTGCAGAATACTGGAAATTTTTCATGTGTTGAAGGAAAAAAATGGAAATATTGTGATATCATCGCTCGGACTCGAACCCCTGTTCTGTCGGTCATGACATAGACGAGTTCTCTCGGCTATAATATGTACCCAGTTGCAAGGAACAAAGTTGCTTCATTAGGTAGGTCCAGTTGGTGCGATAAAATCTTGGTTTAACTATGTTGTTAACTTTGATTTTTGGCTTGGTCAAAGCAGTTAATAAACGTTTTTTCTCACTGTTAACAGTTTGAATACCATATTATTTATGATAATTTGACTGTTTTGATTGATTATGGTAAGATAACAATCAAATTAATTTTTATTTTACCATTTTTTCCGAGAAATTTCTAACAGTGCATGATACAATGGTTTAACTTTAATGAAACATGGCCTAATTAAATACCATATTAACCTGATATTAGCTTGCACCATATTGTAGTTTAAAACGCCAAAAATAAATCAGCACACTGAGAATAAAAAAGTAAGGTCAAAACTACCAGAACTACCAAAGTTATCGTGCTTATGGCTCTATGGGAACACGAAAAGACTCGGTAATTTTTACGGAAGTGCTTCGGTGATGCTTTTGGTAAAATTAACAGTAAAATATGGCTTTATAATGTGTGATAAAATTTGGTAATTTTATCATGATATCTTAGAGTCTGGTATAAAAAAAGCTATTATTTGGTTAAATTTACTTTTGAGTGATGCATTTTTTACTAAACTTGTGGTAATAAGAACCATAATTTAACCAGAATTTCCGCTAAGCTGTTACCATATGAATAGAAAAACGAATGGTTTAAATACAGCATATTTTGGTTTTATTACCCGGATTTAAGATTTTTTTTTTACTACAAATGCCATTACCATACGTTTATTTTGTTAGATTTTTTTTCCGTGTACCGAAATTATATTTCAAAGTTTTGCCAATTCCTCAGAGAGTGTACATTTAAAAAAAAAAATTAATAAAAATGGCTGTGAGTGCTTTTATACAAACTGTCAACATTTTATCTTGAAAAAAATATGAAGACAAGAAAAGTAATTTCTACCAAAGATAAATAAAAAATTATTTTTTAAAACAATTTACCGATATTAATGATTAACTTAAAACAGCTAACAACATTTGAACAAGCGAAACCATTTAAGCTGGTTCTTACTTTCTATATAAAAATAACCTAAATAAGCAGTTTTTTTCTAAGATAAAAGCATATCTGAAGTACAGAAAATTGATAAACGGCGCTCCAAATAAAAACCACCTAATCCATCAACAAGAACTCATAAGTAGCAGTCATATCTTGTCAGTTGATGACATCTGCTAGTTATATTTATCCTGACAAAAACTGCTCGATTAAATTTTGACATGTGCATAGCCAAATGGACAAGACAGTTCAGCAACCATCTCCTTAGAAGGTTTTTCATGTAACTTTCCAGATTTGACATCGATTCAGCTTTTCTTCTTATAAATATCTTATGGAGGTAAAAATCGTGAATTCTGGGCACGGCCCATGCCTCCTCTCATCTTGAGGAGTCAAGGACGCTGGATGGATTCAGGATCTAGAACGAAAGGATGTTGGGGAAAAAGTGATGGATGATTATTTTTTGATTCTCTTTGGGGTGCAACTTTAACAAGTGCACACCTGGAGAGAAACAGAGCAGTTGAGTTTGAATCATGAATAAAATGGTGAATGATTATGGATTGGAGAAGTTTCTAGGTTCAGATAGACAAGAAACTTATGCGACGCGTCAACCACTGACAGATGATGATAATATATGCACAAAACCTGCTTTACTTTATGGTTATGAACTTGTTTGTTGCTAAATTGGCTTATTTTGTGCTGTTGCATTGTTACATCTTGTATGTTGGTCAGTAGGATTCATGTACTAAGATTAGAGTCTGTTGATTTTTTTTAAACAGAGTTTTTTAGTTCCATCAAGTTTTTTTTTTTTTTTTTTTTTTTTTTTTTTTAAATGTCTTCGCATTTTTTCTTATGTAAAAGTATACATGAAACGCCTTTTTTATAAGAATTGTGTTAAAATTTGCTTTCGAATTTTCCTCAACTCATGGACTATTTCTGTACAAGAAAATACCAAAATATAACAACAAGACAGACTTGGTATTCCTTATTTAATTAATTATCTTTTTTTGATGATTTTTATATGCACAACAAAATACATAAATATAACGAAAAGAAATTTTTTTTAAATAGATTTTTAGCTTTATCATACTTTTTTTTTTTTTTTTTTCAAAAAAAGATCTTCGCTTTTTCCATATTTGAAAGTAAATGAAACGCCTTTCATAAGAATTGTGTTAAAGTTTGCTTTCGAATTTTTCACAAATCATGAACCATTTCTGTACAACAAAATACCAAAATATATCAACAAGACAGACTTGGTATTCCTTATTTAATTAATTATCTTTTTATGATGATTTTTATATGCACAACAAAATACATAAATATAACGAAAAGAAATTTTTTTTTTAATAGATTTTTAGCTTTATCATACTTTTTTTTTTTTTTTTCAAAAAAAAATCTTCGCTTTTTCCATATTTGAAAGTAAATGAAACGCCTTTCATAAGAATTGTGTTAAAGTTTGCTTTCGAATTTTTCACAAATCATGAACCATTTCTGTACAACAAAATACCAAAATATATCAACAAGACAGACTTGGTATTCCTTATTTAATTAATTATCTTTTTATGATGATTTTTATATGCACAACAAAATGCATAAATATAACGAAAAGAAAAAATTTATTTTAAATAGATTTTTAGCTCTATCATATTATATATATATATATAAAAAAAAATAATAAATAAATAAATAAAAAAAAAAAAAACGCCGTTGACGTAGTTTTCTTGTAGAAATAAAAATTTAAATAATATTGTAGATAAACTTAACCGGATAATCAAAAAGTCATGCTTAAAAATAAAAAGGTTTATAAACTATTTTTTCCCAATCAGTCAAATTGATTACAAAATAATGTAGTTTAAATAAATCGTGGTTCAGTCTACCCTCTTATTAAGATCATAAGAAATTTGCCCGATTTTATGGTTCATATCTATTATACTATTCTAAACTAAGCGATTTTTTTCGTTCAAAAAACTTGATATAAATTTGCCAGTATACATAACCGGATTGTAAGGTTGGTTCAAAATGTATACATATCATACGATTGAACGTTGAAATAATTTTCCAGTAAAAAAACCAAACTATTCTCGTAGATAAACTTAACCCTTTCGAAGGACGTGGAAAGTATACTTCCCACCACTTACCTTTACCACTTTTAATTTAGTTTTCCATTTTTTAATAACTTCAGCTTTCTTGAAGTGCGCTTGAATAAAATTGGTAACCATTTGTTAGTTTAAAAAAAAAACGTATAAAAGTTATAAAATACATAATTCTTTTTGAAGTTTGTAGTATTTATAAAATTTAATTTATAAATTAAAAAAAATAAAAGTCAATAAGTTATATATGGTCGTGTTAAATATATTTACCACCAAAAAAATTTCCTTTTTATAAACCAAACGGGTTTTTTTCTTTCTTATATCAATTACTATTCTTAAAACAATTTCAATTCAAAAAATACTTTTATTTACCTTTACTAAAAATAAATGGCCCATGAAAGAGTTAACCGGATAATCTAAATACCATATTTAAAAATTAAAAGATTTATACACCATTTTTTTCCTAATCGATCAAAAAATAATGTGGTTTAACTAAATCGTAGTGCAGTTTGCACTCTTATTAAGACTATACCAAGTTTGCTTTATTTTATGGTTCAGGTTATCTATTATACGGTTCTAAACTGAACCGATTTTTTTCCGTACAAAAAAAATTAATACAACACGTAGATAATCAAAAGGGCGCGTTTAAGAATTAAAAGGCTTATAAACCATTTTATTTCAATCAATCAAAATGATTAATTAGAAAATAATGACCAAAAACACAATTTTATTTTTGTTCTCTCTGAAATTGCCAGCTTTATATTTAATATAATAACGCAAACTCCCACGGGGCTCAAAATAATGATTTTAAACTGCCAAATGAATACATACAACCCATAACTCCGCAATATTAATAGTGTTAACTACAATATGGGCGTGTGTGTCAACTAATTCTTTTCTTCTAAAGGCAATTAAGGACAGGTATCTCATTCTAAAATGTATTATGCACGGTTGGCCCCTGTAACTGAGAAAGCTTATGACCCAGTTTATCTTGGGGTACTCTAATAGAATTACTTTCTTTCTAACCTAAAGATAGGAGGCGGCTAGTAATGGAATTCGAATAAAGGAACGAGGAACCTCGATTTCATTAACGTTTTCGAACTCTGAACTTGCGATATGGACCCGGTGTCGAGATCGAAAGTGGGCCTTTGGTTTCTTCTGCTTTCTTTGTTCGATGCAAACGAGGGAAGAGGGTAATAGCCAGATAATGCTCTCAAGAAAGTTTTTTTACTTGCATGCTAAATTATTTATTCTTTTGCATATGCTATAATTCTATTCATTATTTTAAAACTGAACGAGGGCAAGTTTAATTTGAACTATGAAATGGATTGAGACGATGAATGTAGTTATGAATATTCATCTTCTGCAATTATTCTGCAATTAGAGACTGGGAAAATTTTGTTGTCAGGACTTATATACAAGCAAGTTTCAATTTTTACAATTACATTTGTATAAAAGTGTGAGGTTTTGAGTACATTTTCAAAACAATCTCTATAACTTTGAACTATAAGTTGAACAATTTTTATCCTCAAATTGGATCATGTTTCTCTTCAAATTAAATCATGTTCCTCTTCGAATTAAAGCACGTTTCTCTTCAAATAGAACAGCGTTTGCTTCAAATTGAATCATGTTTCTCATCAAACCGAACCATCTTTCTCTTCAAATTAAACCATGTATCTCTTCCACTTGAACTATGTTTCTCTTCAAATTGAACCATGTTTCTCTCTGATTTTAACCGTGTTTCTCTTCAAATTGAACAGTGTTTCTTGTCAAATTGAATCAGTGTTTCTCTTCAAATCGAACCGTGTTTCGCTTCAAATTAAACCATGTATCTCTTCAAAGTGAACCATGTTTCTCTCTGAATTTAACCATGTTTCTCTTAAAATTTAACCATGTTTCTCTTAAAATAAAACAATAATATTGAGTTATCAACAAAGAAATTAATTTGCACGATAATATGGTTCAATTTTGTAATGTGATAAGGCTGCAACGAATCTGAACGACATTATTGTTCAAAACTATGTAAATTTCTAGACGTATATTGAAACAAAAATCTGTAAAACTACACGAGTTTTCACACAAGAACGTGTGTAAGATTAGAATACTTATCTTTAATTATGCAAATTTTAGAGTTTTGTGAAACTGTTACAAACGGTGGCTGACCATCAGTGACGATCATCAGTTTTTTTTAACCATTTATATTTTTATATTTTAAGCCGAATTCTTAACTAATCTCTTAATCTATCATTAACCTTTGTTTGAGAACAGTAAAAATCAATCTTGTCTTAATTTAAAATAAACAGAATAAGAAATAAGCGGCAAAATTGATTATTTTTCAACAAATGCAAAATATTTAAGCCAGAAGCTTTCAATGACAACCAAAAATCTAGTCTGTTCAAAGTAAAGTGAACAAAAACCTTTTTTTAAAAAAATGATGATTTTTCTAACGAGTTCAAAACACTTTCGAGCAAGTGAAAACAAAACTTTGAATTAAACAAGTCATGAAAAGTCCAATGTAAGATCGTTGAACTCCAGCTTACATGCACTTCTTCGTGATTAATTGCATGCAAAATTCACAAAGATCCATTGAAATTTTAGAATTAATGAAGGAAGTTCTCAGTAAACCTCTCTTACTTTAAAAAATATCGTTATTTTTTAAATATATAATAGCAAACAATGAGTAACAGAACAACAGTAAATAAAACTGAGAAATCTATATAATCCTTTATAATTTAGTGGAGTTCAATTCCAAATCCATTCGAAGATGCCTCAGTCAATAAGATTCTCATTACAAAAGTTCAAAACTTTGTTGGCCATCATTGCTTGTTACTCAACTTTTATAAAAACCTGCCTATAAGGCTTTTCTCTCTCTCGCTTTCAAATTCAATTGGAATTCGCAATGGATTACGAACAGTGGTCGTGATTGCAAAAGCCTAATTACGAGGTTAGCCTCCTGTGTTCCGAGCCCTGTTTCTCCTTTCGTAACTGACTCTCGGAAAAACTAGGGTTAACCAAACGCTAAAAGAACAAAAACGCACTGATGCAACGAATCCCATTCATAATACAAGAAAAATAGCCTTCAGCTATATCACTGCAAAATCAGGTTTTGATTGGTTTGTCGGACGTCGACGTTAATTTTTATGTCGTAGTATAGTCAATTTTTAGACTCATCATTTTGTTTAAATATATATATATATATATAAACATTGAAATATTTTTATAAAATGTTTTTGTGTAGCAATTTATAACCCATAAAATGCCTTGTAGTCGATCGTATTTTATTCGAAAATAAATGTTTACAGATCAGAAAATGATTCGGAAAATGCGCCATTTAGATTATTATCGTTTGGCCAAAGAATGTGTTCTTTTTTTTACAAATTCATTGTTTTAATAAAATTAGATAAAAAAGCTCTTTTGATCACAGTTTACTTTACATTTTTTGTTTGTAGGTCTTGTTAGAATTTATCAACTAATTTTATCAGCTTTTAATTATTAAAATAATGTAAAGATAAAATTTTTTGGCTCTCACAAAATTTTGGGACCAAACAATCGAAGAATTGTCTGCTAATTGGAGATACAATTTCCTCGTTAATTGTTCCGCATAAAAACCTATACATACATATAAATCATATTTTAAAGACCTGACAAGATGCCCTATTCAACAACACTTAAAGTTTACAAGTTATAGTTTATAGTAGAAAATTAGAAAATAATTTACAATCGCATCATTTATAAAATTGTTTGGTCAAAAATTATGTCCCTAATCTTACAAAATCATGTTTCTTAATTGAGGGGACAGTTTTCTTAATAGTTTGGGGAGAAAAAAAAAACGCACCAGGGCACCATGTGCCAGACTTTTTAACGTTCTAAGTGAAGTTAATTAAAAGTTTTAAATTATAAATTAAGACTACTGCTGAAAATTTGTAAACGATTTAGAAATTTAAAAGTTAATTTTAACATTTTTTAAAAAATCAATTGCTAATATTGAGGATTTTCTTGTGTAAATCTTGACAAATGCTTGGACCAATAGGCAAGCGATACAACTGTCTAATCCAGTGTTTTCCAAAGTGTGGTATGCGTACCCCCAGGGGTACGGGAACAATTTAGGGGGGGAGTACGCATTCTTATGCGAAATATCTTACGACAAACGAAATTTTCCAAAAATTTTATTTAAAACCAAAGCTAGTCATGAAAATTTACGATTACGTATTTTTCTATTGACTATTTTTTGCAGTTAACAGTTAATAATTAGTGGTGTCAACAGCCAGTTGTGAATTTTAACTTTTGTGCAATTTTTTTATAGTAAAAAATACATTCATTTTCTTTTAGTGGTACACAGCATTACGAAAATTTTAGAAAGGGTACACAAATGTCATAAGTTTGGGAAACACTGGTCTAATCTATTATTTAGTTAAAGAATTATCTAGTGTAGATTAATATTCAACTCATATTTTAAAAACCAGATATCTGTCAATAATAATTAAAATTTAAAAGTTATTATTTACAGTTAAAAAATAGAAAAAAAGATTTAGGAAATAGTTATTTTTGAATCGTTTGATCAAGAAATAAGTTCCTTATTTCATAAATTAATTATTTTTATATTTTAAAATTTTTCCGTTTTAAATTATACTCACGTTGTATAAAAAAAAATTAAAAGTCAGAATAATAAAGATCAGTACTAAGAGGAAAATTAATGGTTTGGTAAAATAAATTAGCTTTTTAAAATACAAGCAACTTGAAAACGATTTCTTTTTACAAATATATCGTTGCAAGCTACTAAGCTTACCATCGAATAATAATGATATAGATCTTTATGTAATTTGTTTGCTTCATTCCAATTTTAACTTTTTCTTCTCGCCATTGTATAAATTTTCACTGAGTAAGATAATAAAGAAAAAAAGAACTAAGAAAACGATAATGAAAAAAATCTCATCGAAAAAGAACAGCTGGTTTATGAAAGCGAAAGTTGTTTGTAGGAGGGAGAAGTTAAACTGATTGAAGATGAAAATGCTGGATTGTCGAGTTGAATACAAAGATGGCTTAAAACAATGAGAGAATTCATCTGAAATCGTTCGAGCATGCTATGGAATGAGTGATTCGATCGAATCATGTATGTATCAGGTGTTTCTGATCACGTGATCAGAATTCTTTTGATAAGAAACCCAAACCTTCGAAATTTCTTTGAAATATTGTGGTCACTGTAAACATTTTATAATTTTCTGATCCAATAAATGAAAAATTTCGATGGTGAAAACAAGCATAAAATTGTAAACGTAAATATTTATTTTTCTTATATGCCTTTATTTGGAAGTCAAATTATAAACAATACAAACAATAAATTTCCAAATAATACAGGCAAATAAATGGTTATCTTACTTAATGAGAAATTTTAATTTTATTCAAGTTTTTTTTTTCCGACAGAAATGTGAAGTTTGGAAAAATCATGAAGATAGGATGTTTTATTTTCAGTTGGTAGACAAACCTAAAGCATAAAAATTAACACAAGCATACATTATGTCACCTATAAAGATGCATAATTAAACTAGTGGGTGTAAAATTTTCAAGGCATTAATTTTATAACAATTTATGAATGCTATAAAAAGTTAGCGCCGTTTTTACATTTCATAAAATTAAAATATTGCTTGGTAGTTTTAGCAATAGTATATGCTTATATATTCTTTATTTATTCCTATTTCAAACCAATAGCACTTAGAAGCAATTTTCCGATTTACATGTAACAAGACCATAATTTTTTTAATATAATTCTACTTCTTACACTCTCAGAAAAATTGGTTTATTCCGATTTCAATCCAATTGCAAACTAATTGCATTGAATATTCTATTTAAATTTTCAAAGGAAGTCTGCTCATTTACGAAAAATATTACTTTGATCTACTTTATAAAGTATGTATTACAAGTTTTTTTAAGGATGTGATAACCAAATTGTGTTCCATTCTGATAGTACAGAACAACTTCCAAAACATGAAAAAACTTTTTACTTCTTTTTATTCTTTAACCTTGTTTCAACGTATTCATCAAGCCTACATGGCCAAGGTTACGTTGCATAGCACTTCTGATGAGACAGTTTTTCTAATAAAACAATATAGTAAATTGTTCTTCGAAATTGCATGGCAAATAAACGTTATTTGAATTTAACTTATTAATACTATGCCATTAGAAGTCTATCTGCGTGTTTTAGTTTGTCTAGTTTCGATTCTAGATGCTGTGTAGAGATCTAATTTTGAAAGCAATATAAAAACCCATTCTTAGCAAAACAAGAATTTGAGTGTTTGATTCACAAAGCAGTGGAATTGACCTGAAAATGTATGTTTTATACTAAACATACATCGATCATTGCAACTGATGTTGTTCCATTTTTCTGACATTCGCTAAATATTTTTAAAACTGATTTCGAGACCTAAGTATAGTGCTATAATTTAGAGCTGTACTGAATAGTTTAATTTTTTTTTTTTTTGAAAAAAAAAATAACTATTAGATTTTAAGGAATGAAATAAATTGTTTTTGTTTAATTTTCCATAATCAATGCCATTTTCAAATTTTGTCATGGTATGAAGGTCTTTGAAACAACTCCACTTTTATTTATTTTGAGAAATAAAGCTTTAAAGTTTCATTGAGTAAATTGTTTATCCAATCAATTCTGATTTTTTTTGTGCCGTCAGTTTAATAGCAAAATAAGCTGGAAGTGATTTTTTTTAAAAATAAGAAAGAAAACACTAATATCAAAATTAAAGTGGTGGTATCTACATTTTTTTAATAAGAAGAATTGGACCACTCTTCAAATAAGGCCCTCATATGCACGAAATGATCGCCACGGAAGTATGCTGGAGGTATGCTCGTTTCAAAAATAAGATAGAACTGACTTGTATGAACATGAAAGTGATGCTATCTGCATATATAATAAGTAGGATCCCTCTTCAAATAATTCACTCATATACACGAAATGACCACCACAGAAGTAAGCTGGAGATGTACTCGTTTTGAAATAAATTAGAACTGACTTGAACATGTCAGTGATGCTATCTGAATTTTAGTGGAATGTTAGAAGTTGAACCACTACTTAAATGCGGCGCATGTATACATGAAACGATCAAAAAAAAATCATTCATAATTTTAAAGCACTTTTTTTTATATTTACTTTTCTTTCGAAAAGTATTAGAAATCACGCTTCAATAGCAATACAAAATTTATCACAGTCTACTATATATATATAGTTTTTGTTCAGCAAAATAAATAAAAATTTTACTTGTGTTAACGCAAATAAAATGTTTGATTGTGTTTTTGAAAGATTTGAAAAATTAGGTGCAGGTTGAATGAAACGCTCCAATGATTTTGATGACTAGTTTTTTTCATTCTTTAATTTCCAGATTCTCATAGCTTTACTTGCTTCTAATTTCATGACATACATCGTACGCAAAGTGCTTTCATTTTTAATTCCGGTATAAAAGCATTAAACAGTATTACGTCCGTAATAGAGCATACAAAAAATATTTACTTAGCAAAGGGATGTATATGTTGTTCATGTTCTTAGTAATATGTTGTTCATGTTGAACCATAGACAAACTACATATTTACTCACATTTCGAGTTAATACCTATTTGTTAAATTTAACTTTAATAATTCATTAACTTTTCCCATAGTTTAATATTTAGAAAATATTAAATTACAAAACTAGTTAATAGATAAGAAACTAGTTAATAGATAGAAGAGTGCTTATACATACGTTGCTGTAACGTTATGTATAAGCACTCTTCATATTTACATTTTCTGTAAATACCCTTTTATTAAATCTAGTTTAAACTTTATATTTCTCTTTTTTGTACAAGAGCATTCTGAAAATATTACTTCTCTGAACTAGTGCATAGGCTAATATACGCTGCTTTTCCCTTATCTATAAGCAATAGCTCACGAATAAAAATGGTTCTTTCCGCGTGTCAAATTTTAACTCAATATTGCATTTCTATAGGCTACATATCTATCCAACGACGTATTTATTTTTTTGCTTTAAGTTTAACAGTTAATAATTCTGAAACTAATTATCGAATCTTAATTTTTTTATTTCGTCGTACTCTTTAAACTTTTCTCTACATACCTTCGTAATTTAAAGTTTCTAAGTCTTGTAGATTTTGAGCGGCAGAACAAATTGTAACGTAAAGTAAGAAAAGTGATTATAAAAATTCGCAAAAAGGCACTTTAAATTACAATAACATTCAAACAAGTTAAAAGAAATTTTAAAAAATTATTTGTTCATAAACAAAAAAAGTTCTTTCAACACGTCAAATTTCAATTCTGTAGTTGCATTTTTTCTTCCCGTCGAGTGACCCACATGGTATTTTTTTTTTTCTTCAGAAAGTTGAATAGTTAATTGTATTCGAGCTAATTATCGAATGCTCCTGTTTTTATACGATTTTAATCCCTGTTCACTTTTCTACACACCTTAGTAATATCAATTCCCTAACTCTTATAATTTGAACACCCAAACCAGTGGTGGTCCATAAGATTTTTTTTTTTTTTTTTTTATAACCGTTGTTGAACAGCCGACCCAATTTCATGGGTTTACGACTACTAATGCTCAACTCCGTAGCCTTGTAATTTTGAACCAATCCAAAAGACAAGGAAACTCCTGGATTAGTACCCCCAGAGATATTGATTTGTTATGGGAACATGGAGGACTTTGAGACTCGACAGATTTAACGTGCATCAGTCACCATTTACTACACGGGGAGTCTTCGGCCGGCGAGGATCGAACCCACGACCTCTTATACATGGGCCCAGCGCCCTACCGACCAGGCTATCCCGGCCCATACGATTTTTTTTTTTTTTTTTTTTTAACATAAACAGACATTTAAATATTTTATTGAAATTTATTTATGTGGATTTATCAAAATATAATAATGAACACATGAAAAAGAAACGCTCAGCTTTAAATAACTTCGAATCCTTTTATTACTTTACATATCTACAAAAAATAATTATAAGCCTCGGTAAATCATTGAATTAATGATTTTACAGGGATAAACAAAATATACCTCATTCATCGCCAATCACCTGTCATTCTTTTAAAAGAGGACTTGTGAAATAGGATTATAACGGTTCGGCTCACTTACCTACAAAAGAAACATTTTTTATTTACCTTGGCCGCGACTTAAAAACACTGGAGATACGATCAAAAGGTATCAAAATTAATATTTCGAGCTATCATAAAAAACCTTAATTGCATTTGTAAAATGGGAACAATAATAGAACCGATAAGAATTTTGTTTCATTGCTCAATGAGTAAAAACTTCGTGTCAATTACATTGATCTAAAGACAATGTTTTATTGTAAAAGTGAAATTGTTTTGGATTATAAATACTACATATGCTATTTCACATGCATAAAAAAGACGAAGAGCTGAAAAAGGCCTTGTTTTATTATTATAATTATTCTTTTTGATACTTGTTTCAAAGATAATGCAATGTAATGCTTTTTTTTTATATAGATCCATAATTCTTTTATTGCTTTTTATGAATAAAGAGTATACCTAATCTTGATAAGTAAATGATAGGTAATTGCTTACCTTGTAATAACGATAAAAAAAAATAATAATAAAGAGTTTGCTTCTAAAAATACATGTTTAACTTTAAAGATGATCTTTTTTTTGTTTTCTTGGAATTATGAGTTACGACTTTTAGCTTATTTTATTGCGAATAAGTCTCGATTTTAAGGATATATTTTTTTCACACTTCTTCTAATTGTTCTTTCGTTATATGTATTGAACATTGAACTATTTTAAAATAAAACAAAAAAATATATATGAAACACACTTTAATATTGATGAGCTCTATTAAATTAGTAAAATAAAAATAAAAGAACTTTTAAAACATTTTTTAACAAAAAAGTAAAAAGGACTTTTAGAAGCGATTTTATACAATTTAATGCAATTTTTTTTTGCAATTTAATGCAATTTAAAACTCCTTATAAATAAAAACGCTCCTTATAATAAAATTTCTAATCATTAATTTTAAATTTTAAAATTGAAATAAAAATATATCGCATTAAGCATATTTTAATATAACTATTTATGAGCTTTATTTAATTCAACTTATAAATTTACTTTTAAAAAATTTAAAACGGAAAACGCAAAAGTTATTATTAATTTTATGCTCATTTCACGAGCTCTGACCTCTTCGAAAACTAATTGTCGGAAAATTAAACTTCTGAAATATTAAAACGTTTTAAAAATTATAATATCAAGCATAGTGTCCATCTCAATAGAGCAGATTAAACAAGTAAAACTAACGGAGCCTTGATTCGAACCTGGATCAATTGCTCGTTTTTAAAAAAGAATATTAGGTAGTGCTAACCTCAAAATTGAGACGGCTGTTCAACGATGGTTATAAAATAAAAGAAAAAAAAACTACATAGACTACATTAACATTTTCTACTTCTAGAACTACTTTAAAAGAGCTTTAAACAAACTACTGATAATTTTAATTTAGTTCAATCAACATTTTATTATTTTTAAAAAGTTGAATAATATAAAAGTTTGCATGATAAATTTAAAGTGAATTATATTTTACGCTTTTAATAATTAGCCTGTTGAAATTTGATATTGTTCAAATTTACTGCAAACTTAATTTGGTGCCTAGTTTAACCATATTATCATGCAAATTAAACCACTTTAAACTTTATTATTTCACGGTATTAGGTTTCAACTTGGACAAAAATAGGAATCAATTATTGAACACTATTTTAACGTTTAAGTATATTTGCACGATATATTGTAGACACTAATGATGTTGTGTTTGAGCGTTGAATCTATTTAATTTGGAATACTTTGAAATATACTACCGTTCAAATTTTCCATAGCCTGAAATTGGTACTCACTAAAACTGTAATATCTAGCTAATTGAACCAGCTTTAAATTTAATTACACTATATTGTTTTTCAACTTGTGTAGAAATATTCATTTTACAACTATATTAAAGTTACAGTAAATTTACACGTTATTATACACTGCAAAAAATTTGGGATCAAATTACGGTCGCCACTTTGAGTAAAATTATCCCTAAAACCCATGTTACCGTAAATTCCATTTTCATGATAAAATATTTTTATTGGGAAATATTGTTCCAAAATTTTACGGTATATCAGATTTTTTGTTCTGTAACATGTTCCAGTAAAAATGGACTTTACATTAAAACGTGCTGGCACTCAGGTGCTGTACTTTTAACAGTAATTTTTTTAGAAAGTAGTTCAACGTTTGAACAATTTTATTTATAAACTAAAGGAAATTTTAGAGTTTGTTGCACCACAAATCGTTAGAATTTCTTGCAACCTTCATATGTTGCCTATTAGAACCATATTATCATGCGAATTATAGGATCTTAAACTTGTTCACGTGACAATTTGATCGGTAAACAGGATACTATTTAAAGTATATTTTAGTGTTGCAGCAAATTTGCACAATATATCGCACTATGTACTGATATTATGGTTAAACGGTATATCGGTATTCCCCGATAATAATGTCGTTAGAATTTCCTACAACCTTCAAATGTTGCCCAGTATATAGAGTCCTATTATCGTGCGTATTAAAGCATCTTAAACTTGATTACGAGACAATATGGCTCAATGTGATTGGAAACTGGGATCTATTTAAATTTTGTTTTAAGGTTGCGACAAATTTGCACAATATATAGTTCAATGTACGAACATATGCACCGTTAGCGATATTATATAACATACCGTTCATCGTTGCACAGATTTTTCTGAGTGTGTGCGGGAAAAGTTACCAGTGCCTCGAGTAGTAATTAAAAACAGTGTAATATGATTTTTTTCTTCCCTTTAACTTTCCTTGTCGGTTGAATTTCTGAATGAATTTAATAAGATTCCACACCTGGTTGAGAGGAAGGAAGAAAAAGAAAGTTTAAGGCAAGCTGACATACTTAAGCTCTATGTTTGACACACATGTTCTTAACTCTATGCCTTACACTCGAGGCTAAATTTTTGATCCACTTGTCAGAAACATAATTGAAATTTTTGTTCAATCTTTTGAAATTGAATTGAAATTCGATAATGTAAGAGAATTAAGTTTTGCGCAACTTCTGTTAACTGAACATATTAGTATATGATTATATTCGCTGTTTAAAACAGCTATTGTTCATTTCTGTAAAAAAGTAAAAAAAAAAAAAAATTTTTTTAAAAATCGTAGCTCATTTATAGCTTCAATTGGACAGTTAAAATTAAAATAATAGGTCACCATCTCCCCTCCGTTATGTATTTTTCAAAAAATTCGTTAATTTTTGAAGTGTAAAATTGAATCCGTAAATCGTAATATAATTGAAATTTCGTGCTGTCTTAACTAAGTTGAAACTATTACTCTCTAAAAGGCCCTAACTGTTACTTTAATCTAAATGCTTTTCTGGAGAAGTTCTGAATTGGTCAAACAATACACCTTTTTATGGCACCAGAAAAGCTATAAATTCAAGACTATATTGAATTTAAGTAAATGACCCTTAATTTTGATACAAGTAAGGAAATTTGCTCTCCGTATTTTCTCAGTAACTATTTATTCGGATGTTTTATCTTATGGATCGTACTGTGGTTTACTTATTTAATTTTCATTAACACGCAAATATCTTCTGTTTTATCAAATAAACCAAGAAATGAATTCTGTGTTCCCTAAATTTATAAATAACATTCTTTTTAATTTAAAAATTTATTTATTCATATCTTACTGTAATTATAAATTTTATTGTTAGTGAATAACTATCATGGTAACCGTTACTTTACATCAATTAGTTTAAAGGAACGTTACTGGTGTTTACGAACAGCATTATTGGTGTAAAGTCGTTACCACCATTTTTAGTGTTATGGTACACAAAAATTTTTACTGTGTAAAAAAAGATCGAACCCTAATATATGTTCAGTAGTGCTACATTTGAACCATATTATCCGCTTCACCTTTTTAGGTTATAATGAAAATTAAGTGATGTTTTACAAATTAAAGCAATATTATTTTTAATTGTAACTAATGTTCTATAAAAAAATACAAAACTTCAGAAGAAGTCAAAATATTATATTGAACTCTTCTACTAATCATTATATTAATTCTTTTCTGGTTTCATTACATAGCAATTAAAAGATCAGTTTATTGATTTTTTAATAAATTTATGAGTATTCTGTAGGATTAAAATAAATTTTAACACGCTTTACGTATATCTTAATTATCAATTTCTAATAAAATAATTCATATACTTTCCAACTTAGCACTTTATTAAAAAGTTTCACAAATTAGAGAGATTATATTTTTATTCATTCATCAATATCATCCAATTTGTCAATATATCATATCAATATATCATCCAATATGTCATCAGATCATCATATCAGTATCATCCTTAGACTACAAATATGAATAATTTTTAAGCAATAAATTTTGAACTCTTTTTTTAATAATTTTGTATTCATTACCTCAAAATTAAAAAAAAAATCAATTTTCGAACTTTTTAATAAAGCTATTAACTGTTTTATTTAATTGAATTATATTAAAACAAATTATACGAATCATAGTTTATCTGCATTACCACTGCAAACAAAACTACTGACCTATTACAAAACCATCTCCTTCCGCGTACCTGAAAGCAGGAAAAAAAAAACCGAAACAATGTGAATTGTTAAACAATACAAACTACCTCTATTGCTACTACTGTTAAGTTAATCGTTCGTGAAAAGCAGTGCAAATGATTGTTAGATATACAACTTGTAAAGTAAATAATTACTATAAGTTTTTCTCTTTGACATACGTCAAAAATGTCTCAAATTTGACATCAATTATTTAGCGTGCTTGTAATCCAACTTAATTAGAGTCTGCGACGAAGCCTAAGAAAATTACATCTGTGTCTAGTACTTGCCCTTATTTTATAACTACATCTGCATTCTGAAAAGTTTCCTTTCTTTTAAGACCAATTACAAATTCGTTTAAAACATTCGATTATAAACGATAAATACGAAGATTCTATGTTCGAAACAGGAAACATACATTTCCTATTACGTTTTATCTATTAATAAGTCGAAACCTTTTCCGATTCCGTGTTTTGAGCGTGCAATGTTGTAATTATTCTAATTGTTGTTTCTAAAATTAGTAATTAATTTAGTAAATTATCCATATGAGACTTCTGACTTAACTATGCCGTGTTTTGAGGTTGACAATTGACGTTTGAGTGAAAATACATAATGACGTTTGCGGTTTTATGTAAGTATATTGTATAATAAGGTAGAAATGACTACAATTAAAATGTCAGTTTTTTTGCTTTGTTTTTAATGAATACTGAAATTATTATCAAACAGGATCAAGAGTAAAACAAAAACACTTGTGATGCTAAAATCGCGAGCTCAATTCAGTTATGGCGATTATTCAGTTTGCTGAATAAAAACTAAAAATGATATGCACACCGAAAAAATAAGTATGGTCAAAACTCACAAAATATAGCAAAACTTAACGTTTTTCTGGCTCTAAAGGAACTTAAAAAGTCGCTGTAATTTTTATCGAAGCACTTTGTTAATAATTTTAATAAAATAGTGTTTTATAATATGCATTAAAAAGTGGTATATCTGGTAAAGTTTGGTAATTTTATCATGATACCTTAGAGCATGGTGTAAAAATCATTTATTTGGCTAAATTTACTTTACAGATTTGTATTTTTAGTAAACGCGTGGAAATATGAAATATAATTTTGAAAGCTAGAAATTCTGTAAAACCGCTGCCATATAAATGGTTTAAATGCCGTATATTTTGGTTTTATTACTAGAATTAACGGGTTTTTTTTTTCTTTTTTCTTTTTTTTTTTTTTTTTTTTTTTTGTGTTTTTTTTTTTTTTTTTTTTTTGTGTTTTTTTTTTTTTTTTTTTTTTGCCAGAAATGTCGCCGCCATATAGTACAGTAATTTCACCAGAATTTTTTCTCCTTGCACAATAAAAACTCTCAGAAATACGCACACCTATGTTTAAGTACTTATCAGAAACAACTTTTTCCGTTTTTTATTTATTTAATAATTTATCTATCCTAACAATTTATCTAAATAATTAACCGTTTTGTTTTTTTTAATATTATTTTGCTTTGCTTTTTCATCTGTAAAATTGAAAACAAGTTTACCTATAAATGAAACATCATTACATAAAATTATAAATTGAAAAATGCTATTTCTTACATTATTCTTAATATTTAAGAAAAGCAGCACAACTCACAAATGAAGCAGGTTCAATTATTTTTGTTGGAAAATCAATGAATACGAAATAATTTGATTCAAATCTGATTCAACATATATGCTTTCTAAATTACATTAAAAATGTTTTGTTTTTTAAACATTATTGTATGTTTTCTTAAAACTTTTTTCGTTAAAACTTTCGTAGACCTTAATCTAGTTCAAAAATATCAAGTAACATTTACCTAAATTCAAATTCCCGTATGAAAGTTGTTTTTGTTTCTATTCAGTAAAGAGACTGATCTAAATTTTGAAAACAAAACCTAGATTGTTATGCTCTTTCTGTTGATGCCTTTGTTGTTATCTCAATAAATTAATGTGATTTGTTTATTCTACTATAAAATGTTCTTAACCCAAAAACAAATGAAAGTTTCAAAATGTCACAACGTGCTTTTATTTTTTCTTCAATTTTTATTATTAATATGATTATATATATAGCCATACACTGAGAAAAAATTCTGGTAAAATGACCGTACTGTATGGTAACTTATGGTAATGACATTTCTGATAAAAAAAAAATTATATATAATTCTGGTAACAAAACCGAAATAAATTATTATTCTAGTTAATAAAAAAATATACGATATTTAAATTTTAATTTAGTAATTTTTCCGTTCATGTGGTAACGGAAATACGGGTTTTTAAAATTATAGTTCTTATTACCACATATGTAGTAAAAAATACAAAACTAAAAAGTGAATTTAACTGAATAAATGTTATGGTTTTTATGATATGCTCTAAGATATCATGATAAAATTACCAAATTTTGCCACGTTTACCAAATTTTATTACATATTATAAAAACATATTTCCTCGTTAATTTAACCAAAATCATTACCAAAGCGCTTTGATAAAAATTACTAATCTCTTTGATATTCCCTCAAAACCAGAAACACGGTAAGTTTCACCATATTCTGGTATTTTCGTTCATACGTTTTACTCAGTATAGTGATTCTATTCAACAAAGCATGTTTTTTTTTCCCTTCTTTTTTAACTTGAAATTTGAATCTTACATAGAATCAATAAGTCTGAAGTTCATAAATTTGTGAACATTCAGTATTAGGTAAGAGAGGGTTCTAGCGAAAACCGAAAAGCATGAAAATTGGTCCACTATATAAAAATTCGGGTAAATCTGGTGTCGTAAATAGTACTGATAAATAGTATAATAGATAATAGTACTTTTAGGTAATAGTAATGCATGATAAATAGTACTTTTGAGCTGCATAAATGTTATTATGTTCTGAAACTTTTTGTTTGTCAACGACGTTACACAGTGACGCCAAATTGCAGAAAGTGTTCGGTACAAAATTTGTGTGTGCAGCAAAGTTTCGCTTTTCATCAAACCTGATTACAAAGCTTATAAACTTTTTCCTTTAAAAAAGCTTGAATAAAAACATGCACATGATTGATTAAGTGATCCATAGGAAAACGTGAAATTTCCTTAATAATTACTCGTTCTATCTCATAATAATATTTTTTGTGCAAAGCATTACATTGTTATAAATGTCTCCTTTTTACTGTGCTACTAATTTCCATGCTGAATTATAACTTATTACAATTTTTTTTTCATTTATTTTATTTATTTATTTACTTATTTATTTACTTGTTTGTTTGTTCTGCTTTTACAATAATATTCTGTCAATCAAAATGTACCACAATCATTATTGTAACACTCGAAAAAATAGTTCTAATATTTTTATAATAATTTTTATTCGAACTAATATCACAGTACTAAAAAATTCATTTTTTTAACATCTCAACAAATTATCTCGCTGAATTATGATTCTTAGTACTTAGTTCAAACAACCTAAAGGAATTTTTTTTCAGTGATATCTTGCTTTTAAAACTATAAAATGATTTTTAAAAAAAATTCAAATAATATTTAATAATTAAAATTTTATTATTTTGGATTAGTTAATCTCTAAAAATTCATTGACAAATTAAGAGAAAATTGTCATTTTAACCCTATTGATTTCCACATAAGGTGATTATCTCTCTGTATTAGCATTATTTGTACTTTGTACAAACATCCTAAAGTTAAAAAATGTTTTTGTTTTTAGTATCATCATGCTTTTGAAATTTTAAAATGATTTTTAAAATAGTTTTAAATAATAATTATTAAATAAAATTTTATTATTTATGATTAGGTAATGTCTAAAAATCTCACAGACAAATCGAAGAAAAACTGTCCTTTTAAACCCTATCGAAAAAATCAAAATAGCGATTGTTGTATCATCCACCCATTTGAAAAAAAAAAATCAATAAAAGTAATTTTACTCTTATTAAACTGAATAATTCAAGAGGTCAGAATAATAAAAAGGGAATAAAAAGAGCTCTGCATTATCTTCAGAATCATTTGAATAACACTTCAAACTTAATCAGCACTAATTAGCATTATTGTCTTCAATTATCAAATGTAATCATAATTATTTTAACGCTAGAAGAAAATTACAAATTGTACTAATATTTTTATGATAATTTTTTATCGAATCAATATCATGGTATTGAAAAAAAAATTACTTTTTTGTAACATCTTGACAAATCATCTTACTCAAATAGTATTATTAGTACTTAGTACAAACAATTTAAGGAAAAAAATGTTTTTGTTTTTAGTAATATCTTTCTTATCCCATTTCAAAATGCTTTTTAAGGAAAACTGCCATTTTGACCTTATTGAAAAAATCAAATTAGCAATTGTTGTGTCATCAGCCTACTTAGAAAAAATCAATAAAGATAAATTTGCTCTCATCAAACTGAATAATTCAAGAGGTCAGAATAATCCCAAAGGGATAAGAAGAGCACTACATTATCTTCAGAATCATTTGAATAACTCTTCAAACTTAATCAGCGCTATATTCACACACACCGTTAGAGGTATTATTTAGTGGATACCTGCTGCTTAAATCACAGGTGTCGTTTCGTCCTTGAAAAGTCTAGACGCTACCCCCTCTGTATCTGAATTTCAGACATGATCGATTCTAGAAATCAAAATATATTTTCAAAACATTGTGGGTAAACTAATAAATAAAAAAGGACAACAAGCAACTCGAAATCACTACAGCGGAATGAAATCGAAATAATTTTCCTAGCAATTTATTTTCTCAAGAAGATATTCATCATTTTTATGCTTTGAAATTTTGGAATGATTATTTTTCTTATTCCAAAACCTAATCGAATTTTACACCGGTAACCTGATACGTTTCAGTTTTTTTAAAGTAATAATTTTTGCCGTTCATGTAAAAAAATTAAAAACCTAATTGCTTTGTATTTATTGTAAAGCTACGCTATTGTACAATTGTGCATATTGTAAAGCTGCGCTATTGTACAGTTGTACATACAGCGTAAACTCTGTATCGTAAATAAATAACAATAATTACGAATTAGGGCGCTGGGCCCATGTCTAAGAGGTCGTGGGTTCGATCCTCGCCGGCCGAAGACTCCCCGTGTAGTAAATGGTGACTGATGCACGTTAAATCTGTCGAGTCTCAAAGTCCTCCATGTTCCCATAACAAATCAATACCTCTGGGGGTACTGATCCAGGAGTTTCCTTGTCTTCTGGATTGGTTCAAAATTACAAGGCTACGGAGTTGAACATTAGTAGTCGTAAACCCATGAAATTGGGTCGGCTGTTCAACGACGGTTATAAAATAAAATAAAATACAAGCCATGCTATCTCCTAAGTATATCCTAAGTATCCGCTCGGGTTATGCGAAAACAGTTTTAATTACCGAAAATGGTTTCAAAGGTTTTATAATAATTTTTATATGAATCTTTTTTAAAAGCATATTGTACTTGCATAGAGATACTGCACGGCGAAAAAAATTCTGGTAAAATTACAAACTGTATGGTAATAATATTTCTGGTTTAAAAAAATCTGGTTAATAAAACCAAAATATACGGTATTTAAACCATCCAATTGATGATTTTCCGTTCCTATGGTAACGATGAATCCAACTTAAATTTGCCTTTATTTTTAAAGGGAACATTAGAGTAGAGTTAAAAAAAAATTTATATTGTAATTCTACTCTAAATTATTAAACATTAATGAAGCTAAACTTTAATAAAGTTATTGATTAAATTAATTATGGAAAACTTTAAGTAAATAAATTTACTATTAATTAAGCTTCAATTAATATAAAAAAATTTTATTAATAGAACACAGAAAAAAAAATCTACTAAAATTACTGTTCAGTATGTTAATGACATTTCTGGTAAAAAAAAACATAATTCTGGTTCATAAAAAAAACATATGCGGTATTTAAACCTTACGTTTGATATAATTTTTTTTGCTCATACAGAAACGTTTACCTGTAATTCTGATTTTCAAAATTAAAGTTCTTATTACCACTCATTTAGTAAAAAATTTAATACTGAAAAACAAATTTTCCGAATAAATCGTTTTAATACCTTGCTTAAGTTAGTGAAAGTTAACACATTTCATAGCGTATAATCAAAACGAACTGAATCCTTCTCTTGCAAGATTCTAATTTAAATATTTAAAAAAATGTTCTCAAACATTCAAAATCATTAAAAAAAATCTCCCTCCATAAAAAAAGTAATAAAAAAACTATTTGATCTACATTTCTTTTTAAACTATTATTTCCCTAAACAGAATTTCAACTGTTTTTGGACTAAAATAAAAGTAAATTTTGTTAGACACGTGACTGCAGAAATGCATTTAATACTTCTCTAAATTATTACAAAAAATTTGCATTTCGCTTGAATAAAGCTTGTTTAAATAGCATACCTAGTAATTTATAAAACCATAATAAATAAATTGAATTAATAAAATTTTTTTAAAAAATGCATGTTTTCGAGCTATAATATTTCAGAATATTAAGTTCACGCCTCATGTAATATATTTTACGAATTTGCCTTAAAATAGTGTTATTTATTTCAGTCTCGGCGGAATTCAATTCCTATAGGTTTCAATTTTAAATTATCGGCCAGTAAACTATATGTAATTCAATACAAGTGCTTATGGCAGTTACACGATGCATCGAATTAAAGGCTGTTTGGTGTTGTAACATTTTGTATTCTCTTTCTCTAACTGACCTTTTAGCCACTGAACATCCTTAACTTACAGCCGGTAGTGTAAAAGGTCGAATAAGTCAACATACTTAACATTCTTTGAATGTCAAAATAAAGGAAAAATTCACGAATCTTCACTTTTGGACAGAATCGTAAAACAATTTTTAAAGACTTAGGATAAAAAATGACGTTTAAAAAAGGATTCTTGGATACTTTGTGTGTGAAGAGCCCGTGTTCACGTAATATCTTCCGCATTTTTTTCCCCAAATAATTTATAAACGGAAAGATCAGTTGTTTAAACAGCATGAAATTTTTGTGTTTTCTTAAAATTTATCTAAAAGCACGCTACACTCTAAAATAAAGTTATCGTTAAAATATAATATCGGTGCCTTAAGCCAGACTGTTAAAATTCTCATTACGAAATTACTGTAAAATAACCGGCAGCAGTCTGTGCGGCCAATTAACAGTAAAGTTTGTGGTTAGGAACATTTCCTTACGTTTGCCGTTTTGAAACCGTTAACAACTGTTATCGTAAAAAATCCGTGAGTAAATAATTATTTCGTTTTGTAACCATCGAAAATGAAATTTACTTTGAAGTTATGTTAGGTCTTTGAACATTGAAGTTATGCTAGACTTTTCGTTAGGTAATGAACATTGGAATAAGGTTGTTGTTGAGTTGTGCTTTGTAAAGTAAACCATGAAATGTAGCTAAATTAGTTTATCTAATCGTTCTATCTAACTTGATAAATTGTAAATACTAGACTTTTTTTTTTTTTGTTAATCAGCTCTTTGGTTCTGTCACCTATGTGTGAATGAGAGTTTCGTATTTTTATAGTACAGGGTCACCAATTGAAAAGTGCTGAACGCGCTGAAAACTCCTCATGTGTTCAAGGGATAGAGTAAATTTTGTGGTGTCAATGCTACGAACAGCTTGTGATGACGAGCTTGTGGTGACAATGCAATACGAAGCCCTGTTCAGCCGGTTATGAAATTGACATATTAGCCCTTTTGGTTAAGGTTTTCACCCAGCTGCATGCAACTAAGATGTTCACCACACACTTATTACAATTAAATTAGTAATTAGTGTTGTGTTTGGCATCTGATGATGGAATTTAAAATATAAACACATTACTTTATCACATGGTTTAGATTTCAACTTTCGAAGAACGTTAGAGTTTAAGTACATGTTAACATGGTAGCAATAACATGGTAATTAAAAATATGTAATTAATAACCCTTACCACATGGTTTAGGTTCCAACCCTCGATTCTAATCAGCTATGGGCTTAGTTAGCTCGGATAAAATTCTGATTTTTTAATCGTATGAGGGAAAAATAGTCAGTGAACGATTTTTTTCACAGCTAGCAGGGTGAACATCATATTTTTTTTTTATAGCTACTTGACTGGTTTGGTTGAATTTTGTGAAATATTAATTTAAATTTTTTTTTATTTTACCAGCTTTTCTGAGAAATTTCTAACAATTCGTAACGATTCAAAATTGCGGCAAGGAACAATAAACAATATTTCCATTTTACTTTTCACCATTTCGGTTTTAATTTTCACCATTTCCGTATTAATTTTCACTCCGAGTAATGGAGTTTAATTAGTACGATAATATGGTCCAACTTTCCTCCTTATTAAAATTGCAGCAAGTTTGAACAAAATTGTGTTTTAGAAACCCTCCAAGCCAATTGTGATTCCAAACCTATCATGCCAGCTCCGAAGATAGAACTCCGGTCTTTCACAATGCGCCTTAACCACTCTTTAAGCTCAAAAGTGAACAAATATTTTTTTTTATATTCTAAATGCTGCACTGTGCTCAAATATTACTGTTACCCTTTCCAAGTTAACAAAATATAAAAATATTAAATAATTTCGTAATAAAATGCGGTGTGAACTATCCAACACTATCCACTGTATTTGTTCTTTTGAGAATTAAAAAAAAAAATTTAAAAAATTAATATTAATAATTATGATGTAGAGCAGTATGGAAAATATAAAGCATGTCATATGTCTGAATACCGGACTGCAGTTTCTTATGGGGCACTATTTAAGAGTAAAGAGTAATGTAATTATTTTCTTGCTTGTTGATACAAGAGTTGTTTTTTTAAATAAGAACCATTTGAAAATAAAAACGAAACGAAAGGAGATTTTCAAAAAGCAAACTAATTTTCAGATTCTGCATGCGTTTCTCTTTTTTTCAGCATAGTTGTCAAGTTTGTTTAAACGCTTATCAAACTTTACAACTAGATTTTAGAATACCCTATTCATACAAACTTGCCGTCTGCTCCGTTAACCACGAGCCGTTTTCACGTATTCGTCATCGTTGTAGTGATTGCCACCGAAATAATGTCTGAAATATCGAAAAAGATGAAAATCACTCAGCGCAAGGTCTGTGCTGTAGAGAGGGAGGATCAAAAACTTCCCAGCCAAAAGAGTTCACTAAAGCTGGGATATGAGCTACGGAGAGAATTATTGTCATAGAGTAGCAAAATTCCCTGTCAGCATGGCACAGATCTGCCCGTACAGTCTATCTACACAGCTGCAACTGTGCGCAGTTGTTCCGGACACGACGCAAGCACTCGTTGCGGCGTACGCGTCACCTATTAATGTATACAACAAATCGGCCTTTACTTAAAAAGCAACCCTCATACAATGCTTGTTGATGCTTGAAAATAATTTTATAACCCTCATTAACCTAACTTAAATCAGTATCATTGTGTTAACTAATCATTAGACTACAAAGATAGGTTTCTTATTTATTTTTAACAAATTAGCATAAATTATAATGAATAACTCTTAAACTTTTAGCAAAATATAAAAGGTAAACTTACAATTTTTAAGATGTTAAATGGCTATGACAACAACTCAAGCTTGCAAAACTAGCAAAGGTCGGTAATGTGTTAGGCGTATGTTTAGTAAATTCAGGATAAAAAAAAAACTTTAGTGGTTAAGCTTCAGAATTTGTAATTGTGGATGATTGGATTAAAAAAAACAGGATAAAATTCAGTTTCTGGAGAAACTATAACTCTTAGTAGAATATTGTTAAAATGCACCATAGCAATAATAGATACCTTTTTCGAATTTATTTACTATCCCATCCCAATCATAGTTCACTATAATTAAACTGGATTTTATTTTTAAAGTTATATGTTACATTATATGTGCTATATTTTTAACAGAACCTGGAATGAAAATTTAAAATAAATTAAAATAAACAACTTTTCTAAAGTCAAAGTAAATTTTTTTTAACTATATAGCCCCTCTGAATGAGAAAAACATTTCAATTGATTCATTAATATTTTTCATAAACAATTAATATTCTAAAGTTTACGAAAATATTCAATATGTTTAAATAAAGAGCTATTCGTGATATATGCTTTATTTGTTCGGTTTCCTAAAAAATTTGAAAAGTAGGTGTTTTTTTTAATACAATACTACTGTAATCTTAGTTTTTAATATTTTTTTCACTTAATAATGACATTGCTTGTATTAAAAACAATTTCCATTGAAAGAAAGCTAATTATACTACTCGTAATTAGTTAGTGAAGCAACTCAAAATATTTAGCACACATTTAGATAAACACTAACTAAGGAATAAAACAAGGTTTTTAGGTACTATCAACAACCCTAAACGCGTTTTTATGAAATATTATTTTTGAATGCATTGATTACTGAAAACGAATTTCATAATTTTTTTCTCTGAAATTTGATAAACTAGCAATTTGCGTTTTAAATTATGTGTCAACATATTTTTTTTTTTTTGCATATAAACAACATTACATTAACGATGATATCATGCAATTGATTACGATTTCTTTACCCTAACCTCGCTGTTTATGAAGAAAATATTCATCAGCACCAACATTACTTAATAAAAATAATAAAAACTTCTATTAACATTTAAGAAATTCTGGGTCGCTAAATTCACCTGACCTTTGAATTTTTGAATCTCTTGTTCATGGAAATCCTTTTTAATTCAATAATAAGTTGAATAAAGAACTTAACCCCAATGACGTCTAGAAAGGAAATGAACAAATAAAAGTTTTGTGAAGGATGATTGCTCTTTCATCCAAGCCTTCGGAATTGTGTGTACACAAGGTAGAAAGGACAAGTTACGGTCTCAGTGAAAGTTAATTGGGTACAATGATAGTGGAGAGGGTATTCATTGTTTCTTGCTTTGAAGCAGACGATAATTTTCCTGGAAAATATATTTAACCCATTTAGGCCGTGAAAGGAAGTGGAAACGTGTGCTTTTTGAAAAATAATTTAATTTTCAGTTTGGAAAGAAAAACAGGAGAAACAAAAATATTTGATTGCGTCTTGAGATTAGATTGAACTATGAACCTTTACAAAAATGTATGGTACTTTTAAGATTTATTTGAGGTTGTTTTGAGGTGTCACGGTTGATTTGAGGTTTATTCGAAGTTGATTTCAAAAGCAATCCACCTCCCAGGGTGTATAATCAAGGTATATGAAGTTGTTTTATTCACATTTGAGGTTGAGGGAAATTTACTTTAGAACAACCCAGCTTAGGGAGGTTGTTTACAAATTATTTTTTCTACGCTTCAAATAGGTGCGTATATTTGAGGGTTGAATAATTTCACCCGAACTAAACTGAAATTATTTCTGAGTGATATTTGAGTAAAAATGAGATTGAAATTGAGGTTTATTAATGAAGTTATTTGTGGGGCAAAACATAACCTCATTTTCTACCTCAGATGTATTTTTTACATCTGCCAACCTCAAAGCAACCTCAAAAATACCTTAAGGAAAGATTTATAAAATAAAATAAAATTTTTGCAATATTTTTTTTTTAAATCTTCGGTGGCGAAGAAAATTTAGCAGGTCGGAAAAATTTATTGAACTCCAATTAATTAAAAATTAGGCCCAGTTGATTGAAAAACGATTTTGATCTTATGAAAATTATTTCGACAAATATTTATAATTATGAAAGCAAAAAATATTATTCTAACAAATATTATGACAATTGAGTGTTTGTAACTAGAAAAAGTGAAATGATTATATCTAATCACGTGATTTAAATCAGATTTAATACGATACTTGTAGGTGACGTCACGCCCGTGTGCCGAACTTGATTGGCATCCGAATAGACAAATGTCATGATTTACTTAACTTGCAGGTGTCCAATTATTTAAATTATTACCTTTCAAATACTTAATTAATCACATCTGAACATTTTAAGTCCTATATTTACCCAATTATTAAAAGGAACGCAGAGAAGCATTAAAATTATAAATAAATTAAAATCATAAATAAATAAAATATTAAAGAATTATCTTTTAATTTATAAATACCCAAATCAAAATTTATTTTGCTAGTTTTCTAAGTTAACTAGAAAATATGCGAATAAATTTAATATCTCATTTAATGCGATGCACGAAATTTCTATTCGCCAACTCGCCGTTGACGGCTTAATATTAAGGGCTGGCCAGTAAGCTTTGTCTTTAAAAATATAGGATTTTAAATTTAACAACCATACTTTTTCGAATTTAAGGGTTTAGGTCTACATGCTATCGATTGGGTATCAAAATAGCTCAAAGATAACACACAGAAACTCTGAGACACTTTTCTTCAAAATAGCTCAAAGATAACATACAGAAACTCTGAGACACTTGATTAAAGACTTTCTATTAACGAATCCCCAAAGTCAGTTTGAATCTAAGGCCTCAATTGACAAATAGCATTCCAATGCAAAAAGAGCATGAAGTGTTAAAAATATCGGAGCATTTCTAATGTTGTTCTTATTATTATGACTTAATGATGTGTGGATGATAATGGAACAGTTAAAACATTAAGGCAACCTTATTTTAAGTTAATATTATTATTTTGGTGACCAGCTTGGTCACTTTTCAAAATTATCTTGTAAAGCATATTGATATACCAAGTCCGATGCACAACGCAACTGTATTTAATTATTCTAATTCACATAGTCGTTTTGGTAAATGTCCGAAAAATGTACTGGATCTAGTTAAGTGCTACTGCCCGATATACATTTTCTCGGTAAGCCCAACATCAATGTTTTTTAAGATTCAGTTCCACTGCCCGGTATACATTTGCCCGATATGCCCTACATCAATGTTTTAAGGTCAAATGCCACTGCCCAATATGTATTTAACCGGTACTCCAAGCGCTGATGTTTCTCCTAATCTATCCTCAGCAGATATTAAAATATCGAATAAATATTATAATATCAACGAATAAATGAATATCAAATCGGATATAACAAATATTTCGGACATTCACCAAAGCGACTATGTGATTGCTGACATTCACCGGTGAAAGTCGACATTCTCTTGATTTCTACATATCAGTGTGTTTCACCATCACCATTCATTGTGGGAAGAGTGTTTAAAAATTATTCAGATTTTTCGTGAAAATTGAGGCGAGCATTTTTAGTCTAGATAATACCTTCAGAACTGAAATTTCATGCTTTGATTCAATGCATCATACATTTCATGAATATACACTACAATTTTTTTGTCATAAGACATTTATATATATGCAAGTGAATGTGTGTGTGAAATTTTAATATATGGTATGCTCTTATGTATGGTTTTAATATAATTATGCCTGATTTCACTTTTTTCTGCGAATATATTTTTTTAAATGTATTGCTCTAACTTTTTACTTTTAATACAACCATTTCCATTAACTTAAAAGTTATAAAATCCATTAAAATAAGCGATTTCAATTAGGTAAAAAACCTATGTTAAAAAACCTTCGTGTTTTTTTAATGTTTTACAAATGAAACACTGCAGGATTTTTTTTTATGTTTATGTTAGTTTTTATTCAATTTAATCAGAACTTTAATCAATATTGCAACCGCCACGACACGAGTTAACTAATAACTTTCCGAATTAACTAATATTTAATTAGTTAAATATTAGTTTAATTTTTTTTTCTTTTGTAAACCATTGCATTAATTATTATAATCATTCTAATAGCTACTATTAAATAGCAATCAAATGGATTGGGAAAGCATTATAATTATTTACATCATTTTTTAAAAAAATCATTTATCAAAAAATATTGTGTTAGAATTAAGTACTTGAGATTATTTTTTCACGTTTTGGTATTTGGAAATAAATTGGCATCATATCAATTCAAACGATACCCTTTATTTTCGGTCAAACTTATAGTTATTTAAAGATGATAAATCTTTTAATGGAGAAAAAAAAATACAGATTTTTAAAAATAACCGAATATTAAGGAGATATTTTTAACTAGATTCCAGTGAGAATAATAAAATATTCCTCATTTAAAGTGTAATTGTTAAGGTTTCATAGATAAAACATCCTCTACTTTAACAGAGTTCTCTTTTTTTTATTTCTTTAAATTTCTTATTTTAAAGCATATTTCTAGAGAAATTATCTGAAATTTTCTTAAATTTTCTTTAAAAATTATTATTTTTCATCTTTTGTTAATTGTAGCATGTCATGATCAATCATTTTCAATCATTGAAAAAGCGATTTTTTTACCGTTGGTTCCAGGCATTATAATTATTATTTGCAGTTTCTTTTTCCTTGCTGTTCATAAGATGCAAGAATTTGTGGCGGAGGAAAAATGACTGCTCTACTTTGATCAATACTCAGCCGTCTTCCGAACCCTGTAATTATCTATTTACTGAATAATTTCACACTTGAAATTTCCACACACAAAAAAAAGTGCCACTTGTCAATGCGAAGTAATTTTGACATCATACGGGTGTGGCTTGTAATTTTTTTCATTTCTTCAATTTAAAAGTAAAGGTAAGATTAAAAACTGCGAATTTTAAAGAATTTGGATAAAAGTGCTTCAACTAATATTCGAATTGAAAAAAATATCTTTGAAAAATTAAATGTTGATTCGAATTGTTGATAAGTGCAGTTAAATAATTGGCAAAATTGTACGTTTCTTAACTTTTTCAAGGCCTCAATACTAGATTATAAAAATTAAGATCAAAATTTAATGTATTACGGAAGAAAAAGATCTAAGTATGAAATTTGCTAAAAATTTCACACTTGTAATTTACAAAACATGTCACTGGTCATTGCGACAAGTGGCACTTTATTTTGGAAGCGAGTGTATCTGATAATTTTTTTCCCTTTTCCTTTAAGAAGATTAAAGAAGTGCAGACCGTTCTGTATGGTGTTCAGGAAGCTGACCTTATGTCAGAAAGGTTCCTGGTTCGAATCCCGAACAAGGCATGGACGCTCTTTTCTTTTTATTTGTTAACTATCTGTCCTTCTGACTGTAGGAGCAACGTTTACCCTCCTAATATGATTACCTGAAAGAGTTGTCAACAAATCCTTCCTTCTGTCACCCGAATGGCGAATGTCAATTGTGTGTGGGCATTGGAAAAAAAATAATTAAAGAAGTATAAAAACTGTAAATTTTCAAGACATTTATATAAAAATACCTGAATTATAACATAATTAAAAAATTTCGGCTATCGTTATTAAGTAATCAAAGATTTCAATCAATTGAAATCCTTTATTACTCAATAATGACAACCGCTGTCAGATATACTTAAAAATTTACTGTAACCAACTTTTGTATGTCCCAAAAGTTTAATCATGGAGGACCAAGAATAAATGAAGAGAATACTTTAAAATTATATTCTTGCTAAGATTAATGTTACGAAATTATTGTAATAAATTTAATATAATTAATAAAAAAAAAACTATAAGGTATTGTGACTTCAAAAATACCTCCTACACTGTAAAAGAAAAAAAAAGGCACCACCTGCTTCGCAGAAGGATGTTCTAACCTTCTTAGTTGTGCAACCTATGACTGGAAAGTTTGTAAACTTTATATATTGCATTCGCTTAAAAGAGCGAAGATAGCGAATATAGAGGAATAAGCAAAACGTAAAATAAAACTAATCCTGTTTAAGCTATAGGGGCCATAGTTTCAAAACTGCAACCCTTTTTATGATTGAAATTGGAAATTTGTACATATCATATGTCATTGCGGAGGCTATAGTATAGAGCTTCCTAACTCTCCCTGGACTAACACTCCCAGTACAACTACGATGGTTAGAGCATCCGAATACGAACGCGGTAGTTCTTGGTTCGAATCCTGTCAGCAACCAATGAAATCTCTCTCCCACATTTTCCCCTCCACTTTTGAGACTATATTTTGAGACATTTTGCTCAAAAAGGAGTATATGCTGTTCCAATTTTGAATGCATGGCTTTTTCGAATTCGATTATTATTTGTTTAGATGCTATTTCGGCGCATATTTGCTTAATTTTGAAAAATCCTTTTAAACAGTGTCGAAAACTTGTTTCATAAATCGCGTCAATATCATAATAGTCAAGTTTATTTTTTAAAATTGTGTTAAGAGTTTTTATGTCTATATGTCTATACGATCATCGTTAACTGTTTTAATTATGTCATTAAGAGATTTTTAACATTTTAAACGTCACAAATTGTTTTATTTATCGAATCGTCTTGATTTGCATAGATTCGTCATGATTTTTTTAATCATATTCATAAAGTCATAAACTAGACCCTATCATATATATGTCATGAATATTGAACATCAGTCACATAAGAATGATTATGTACTTCGGGACTGTAATTATTGTATTAAAAATCTGTTGATAAGATAAAACTCAACGCATTCAAATAAAAATTAGTAGTACATAAATCAGTGCCCAAATATTAAAAGTATGTAAATGTTTTCTATCTTAAATATTGTAAAAAAGTATAATTAATAACTGTCTTTTTCACCAGCTGATTGTACCCTTGAGCTTTTATTTATAAGTTTTTTGAGTTGTCAATCATATAACCTTAATCCCATCAACAAGTAACATCTTTTCAAAACTAAAACATGAAAAATCCGAAAGACAAGGGCAAATAAAATCAATTTTTGCCATTAATGCTCATACTTTGATTGAGTGATTTTATGAAAGGAATTACAAACGTTTAATCTTTTCCGTTTTGAAGAACATGCATTATCTTTTTTGGCTTCAATAGTTTTTCTTTTACTTTAGCATTGGAGATTTAGGAAGTAAGCAATATTAAGCGATTGTAATTTATTAGTAAATCTTCCGTGGGAAATATTTTTTTTATAAAAAATGGGGTCATGTTTTATCAAAATATCTCTAAATAAATACATTCGCATTTAAAACTTTTTCAGTTTTATTCTCTATATTGTTTCACATATGATTTGTTCGCCTTTTAAAATTCAATAAAAAAAAAAAAAAAACTCGTGATCTTTATTAAATAAGGGTGTTTAGAATGTTAGTCATAGTGACCACTGTCTTTTTATTTATTTATTTTTGTTTGTTTGTTTATTTTCTCTAAAATTGCGCACTGTTAGAAATTTTAGAAAAAAAATTATTAAATAATAATTTATTTTCATTCATAGTTTATTGTAGTTTCTATTGACATTTGTACAGGCAAAGATCGCCAGCCATCGGCCTTTTACGAATTAAGTCAGGAAGGTGTGACTTTTGTTTGATAAGAGAGCACCACAAAGGTAAAAGTACGCTTTAGCTCAACCCCATGGATAGATGGCAGCACCATTCTTCCGTGAGACCACTTTCTCAATTTAGTGATAGATATGAAGGGGAAGGAAATTGTCCCCAGAGCCACGGTAGTGATCAGCGACCAAGACTTTCGATTGCACAGATTTTTCGAGCACGTGTACTCGGTGGGTCTTACCGGAGTTGAGGATCGAAACCCGGCCCCTTCTGACTGGAGTCCAATACTCTAAACACTGGGCTACCATAACCCCAAATTTTTATGTTATTATATTCACCCAAAAAAATCAAAGAATTATGAAAAAGACGGTATTTAAACTGCTAGCATTGAAAAAAATCATTTATTGACTGTTTTTACTGAACAAGGAAACCACCAGAATTGGGTTAAACAACCAGAACCGCGCCAACTAGGCCCCATTCAATGAGAATCCAGCGAATTTCAAAAAATCTTATGATTAGAATCACGTTAAACAGGTGATGAAGCTTCAAAAATACGTATTAATTTGAAATTATAAATGTATTGACATCGATTATTTAAAATTGAAAATTATTCATTAATAATAAGTATTTAATAAAATATTATCTCTAGTCTGTTTAAATTAATTTATTTCCATTCAAAAATATTTTTAGTAAACGTAATTAAAAGAAGGTTTATTAATGGGATTTTATATTTTAATAACACCGAGGAACAAATTTTTTGTTGCGTTTATACAAATTCTCGATCTTACCTAATACGGGTGAGGGGATTTCATTTCTGAAATTAGATTTGCTCCTTAAGTTAGTTTTTTTTAATGAAATTTTTGGTTTATTTGTTGCCGAAATGTTCTAGTTTAAGAACGTTTATAATAAGAAGTCACGTAAATATTTCTACAAACTTCTAGAAGAGTTAGGGCACATCATATGGATTAAAAATGGATAGAAACCCCATGCTCTGAAATGTCGTCATACGCGGCTAGGGACACGTATCTATGGAAATTATTTCCTATACAAATGTAAACAAAAATAAATCTCGAGCTCCTTATCTTCATGACTTCCGGTTAGACGGTTTGCAACTACTTACTATAGTTTTTTTTTAACGAGGCAATATTCTCAAACTGATAATTTTGTTTTCTTTAAAAGAAACAAATAATATAATTTCTGAGCTGAAATCTGCTGCTTTTCATAAGATATTAAGGATAATAAATAATTCTAATTAGTTTAAAGTGAAAAAAATTTCCAGTTATTTATTGATGTATTGTTGGTGACATTTGTTGTGTTTAGGAAGAAGTCGCTTTTTTTGGCAGTATATTATTTAGCTTCTTTTGACTTGTATATTATTACTTGCATATTGTTCTTGTTACTTGTAGTGTTAGTATTTAGTTAGAGCAGCGAGACAAAGCTTATTTTGCAAATTATAATTTGGATTTAAATTTCGAATTTTGCTCATTGTTGGCAAGGTAATAAGTGTTTTATAACGATTTTTATTATAATATTAATTTTAAGTTGTTTTTTTAACCTCTCAAACCACATGTTTGTTTTCTTTTCTCCATTTATGTTTATTAGGTATCTACAGATTCACTATTTACTATCTTTTAATTAAGTACTATGACCACTTTTGACATGTTGAACCAAATGACATTAAAATACGCCTTATACAGTAACCCAAAAATATAGGTGGTAAATAGCCTACAGCACTCCCTAGTGTAGTTAACACTATCCATTATGATTTTTTCAGAAGCACATGAAGAAACTCTTCATAATAAGGGAAGTGCCCTATCGGCGTATGGCGATATTTCCAGGCATGGGTTCCTATGCAGTTTTAATCCTGATAACTCTCCTAACTCTCCTAGGCATTTACACGGCTTTCATACATAACATTTTTTAACTTATACATTTCGACAAAAAAAATAAACTAAATATATCATCGAAAGAAACTAGCTTGGAGAGCGAAACCAATTGCAGATTTCAAATCAGCGATACAAAAATATCTGTTAAAAATTTTCAGACAACAAAAAAAAATATTGTTTCTCAGTGTAATCTCACCTCTAAATTGAGCGAAATTTTTTTTTTTTTCAAACAATACAAAAAATTTAAAAGTTGTTCCTATGGATATTTTTCAAATTTATTCCGTTACATTAAATTTTATTGTAAAAAATTCCTTTTTAGAACAAAATTACAAAGGTAATCTTATATATATACATTTTTATAACCGTTTTTATCTGTCGTTACCTCGTATTCTGTTCGAAAACAGACTTTCAGGAGCCAATAAGACAAAATTCTCTCACTAGTTGTATCATATTTAATCTAAAAAGCAGTAAACTTTATTATTTTTTGTTAACTTTGTTGAAGTTAAAGTGATAAATTCGAAATTCTTGAAGAAAGAAAAAAAAAATGAGTTATATGTTTAATTCTTTTTTTTTTTTTTTTTTACTAGGTATGACATAAAAATACACTAATGTTAGTCGTAACTTTTAAGAACCTAGTCAGTTTTGTTGTTTTATTCTGCAGTTCTGTTATCAGTTTTAATATTTTTTTTACTGACTCATTTTTATCACCTTATCATTGAGTTGGGATATAGAACTGAATTATCCACTTTCCTAATCAACAGTGATAAGCTTATAGGTAACCTCCTGTGAGATTTATTATGGCGCCATTTATAAATATGGAACTGAATCTAGATTCATTATCATAGAAATTAAAATGCAGTTAGTATATGTGATGATGTATTATTATTATTTTAAATGTGGCGTAGTTTAGAAATTTTAAGAAGGAAATTAAAAATTGATTTTAAGTGCCCAAAAGTTTGATAAATGACATTATTAAAAAAATTGCTATCTTTGGCAAAAGTATACTAAAAATATATGCAGGATCTTTATAATTTAGGGTTATTGAATTATTATTATCTTTATAAAAAATATTGTATTATTTTGGTATACAAGAAGAAAAACGATTGCAATTATTTAAAAATTATTCAATATTTAAATTTCTAAAATAAATAGAAATTCTATTATCAATATTTAAATATCCAAATGTCTTTTTAATATTTCAAATCATTTAATAGCAGTTTTAAGTAGTGGTTAAAAAATAATATCAGATAATGGCAAAAATTCGATTCAATTGCTTAAAATCGATCAAAAAAATCGATTTCAATTGCTTAAAAAACAGTTTTATTGCACTAGTCCAAAGAATTTACAGAGAAATGTTGCTTACAAATACTTGTAAAAAGTCTGCGTGGTTTCTGTTAAAACTTAAGCAAAACACCCGAATGTGATGAGAAAAAAAGTATGTTTTTCACCACATGTCGCGCAAGAGAATCACGCAATTTCTATTAACTGCCAGAAATTTTAAATCTTGTTGAACCGTAATTCAGTTCAATTGAACCGTAATTCGGTTCGTAATTTCAGTGGAGCGGTATTCACTTCATTGAAGTCGACTGCCGTAACGGAAGGATTAAATGTAAAAAATGTGTAAAAAGTAAGAGAAAATACAGAAAATAATCGTAAAATTATTTGAGACAAGGTTAAGTTATAGTACGGTAAACAAAACTGCACGGAAAAAAAAAACTAGAATTTGAACTGAAGGTTTTAATCCGTTTAGGAAAAAAAAAAACTGTTTTGTCAACAAAACAGTTTTAAACCGTAAAATATACGGAGAAACTCCGTAATTAAAACGGACATTTTTCTGTTAAGATGTTCTAGCTCGTAACTTTATTGAAGGGATAATTTTTTAACATTTAGATTTTTTTAATTTTATTTTATGCAATATTGCCTCACATTTTCTCAAGAAAAGTTATTGAATTAAAAACAAACGTTCAGTTGTCTTCCATAAATATAGTCTTACAAATGAGCATGCTAATTTGGTTTTAATCCGTTTAGGAAAAATAACTGTTTTGTCAACAAAACAGTTTTAAACCGTAAAATATACGGAGAAACTCCGTAATTAAAACGGACATTTTTCTGTTAAGATGTTCTAGCTCGTAACTTTATTGAAGGGATAATTTTTTAACATTTAGATTTTTTTAATTTTATTTTATGCAATATTGCCTCACATTTTCTCAAGAAAAGTTATTGAATTAAAAACAAACGTTCAGTTGTCTTCCATAAATATAGTCTTACAAATGAGCATGCTAATTTGGTTTTAATCCGTTTAGGAAAAATAACTGTTTTGTCAACAAAACAGTTTTAAACCGTAAAATATACGGAGAAACTCCGTAATTAAAGCGGACATTTTTCTGTTAAGATGTTCTAGCTCGTAACTTTATTGAAGGGATAATTTTTTAACATTTAGATTTTTTTAATTTTATTTTATGCAATATTGCCTCACATTTTCTCAAGAAAAGTTATTGAATTAAAAACAAACGTTCAGTTGTCTTCCATAAATATAGTCTTACAAATGAGCATGCTAATTTGGTTTTAATCCGTTTAGGAAAAATAACTGTTTTGTCAACAAAACAGTTTTAAACCGTAAAATATACGGAGAAACTCCGTAATTAAAACGGACATTTTTCTGTTAAGATGTTCTAGCTCGTAACTTTATTGAAGGGATAATTTTTTAACATTTAGATTTTTTTAATTTTATTTTATGCAATATTGCCTCACATTTTCTCAAGAAAAGTTATTGAATTAAAAACAAACGTTCAGTTGTCTTCCATAAATATAGTCTTACAAATGAGCATGCTAATTTGGTTTTAATCCGTTTAGGAAAAGTAACTGTTTTGTCAACAAAACAGTTTTAAACCGTAAAATATACGGAGAAACTCCGTAATTAAAACGGACATTTTTCTGTTAAGATGTTCTAGCTCGTAACTTTATTGAAGGGATAATTTTTTAACATTTAGATTTTTTTAATTTTATTTTATGCAATATTGCCTCACATTTTCTCAAGAAAAGTTATTGAATTAAAAACAAACGTTCAGTTGTCTTCCATAAATATAGTCTTACAAATGAGCATGCTAATTTGGTTTTAATCCGTTTAGGAAAAATAACTGTTTTGTCAACAAAACAGTTTTAAACCGTAAAATATACGGAGAAACTCCGTAATTAAAACGGACATTTTTCTGTTAAGATGTTCTAGCTCGTAACTTTATTGAAGGGATAATTTTTTAACATTTAGATTTTTTTAATTTTATTTTATGCAATATTGCCTCACATTTTCTCAAGAAAAGTTATTGAATTAAAAACAAACGTTCAGTTGTCTTCCATAAATATAGTCTTACAAATGAGCATGCTAATTTGGTTTTAATCCGTTTAGGAAAAATAACTGTTTTGTCAACAAAACAGTTTTAAACCGTAAAATATACGGAGAAACTCCGTAATTAAAACGGACATTTTTCTGTTATGTTCTAGCTCGTAACTTTATTGAAAGGATAATTTTTAGCATTTAGATTTTTTTAAATTTTATTTTATGCAATATTGCCTCAAATTTTTCTCAAGAAAATTTATTGAATTAAAAACAAGCGTTCAGTTGCATTCCATAAATATAGTCTTACAAATGAGTATGCTAATTTCTACAAAAACAATAGGTCCGGGATCAGCCTTCCCTACGTGATCGCCGTCCGCAAGATTTCTCGGGCCAGTTTTGTCACACGAGTTGACACGAAGACAGTTTGGGTCAAGCGGCCTATTCAACACGTGCAATTCATTAGCTATGCAAAAGTAGAACTTTCAGAACAAAAGGGTGAAAAAAAGATACGTTCCGGTTTTGAATACGTGAAATAGTTAAAAAATAAATTTCGTTTTAGTGAACAAAACTTGTTTGTCTTATTAAAATATGTCATCAAGCAATATTTATAAATTTTAAAGAAAAACTATATATCTTTGTGAAGTATGGGCTGGTTATATAACATAGTGATAAATCGTGAATATCAAGCATTACGGTTAATATGATAATTGTCGACAACAATGATATTACATTCATTATTAATAATAATATACATCGATTACGGTAGTGGTCTGAGTCACTGTAAAAACTAAACTGGAACTGAGTAATTTAACAATTTTAAAATATATTTTTGGTAACGATAAATACAGAGTATACGTATTATCGTTAGTGTTAATAGTATTTGAAATGGGTATTGATTATGAGTAAATATGTTAACCTGAAGAAAAAAAACGTGGTGCATCTTAAAATATTGTTTTTTTTTTTTTTTTTTTTTTTTTTTTGTGCAATATATCACAAGCACCAATCGACGTTACACAGTTTTTTAAAATACTTATTGCAAAACAAATAGTAAAATATTTTTGGATAAACTTCAAACTACTTTTGTGTCATTCTTTTTCTAATTAATCTTAGTCTTGGAACCTTAAAAGTTTGGCCTGAATTCATTTATTTGAATCATCATCCCTTCGATAAGTATCAAAATTGTTTTAAAGTATTGTTTTTTTTTTTTTCAAATTGTGTTATTTTACATGAGTCAAAGTCCTTTTATAAAAGTAGATTAATAAGTTGTTTATAATCAGTTTAAATGTGAATAGTATATATATATAGTATTAATTAATTTTAAATTAAAAATAGTAATTAATTAATTTTTCCGTTTATATGGTAACGGTTATCAGAAATTCTGGGTTTTTTAAAAAAAAGATTATAGTTCTTATTACCACATATTTAGTAAAATATACAAAACTGAATATTAAATCTAACCGAATTAGCGGTTTTTATGCCATGCTCTAAGATCTAATGATAAAATCACCAAAATTTACCAAATTTTACCACAAACCATATTTTATTGTTACCTTTACCAAAACACCACTTCAGTAAAAATTACCTATCTTTGTGGTGTTCCCATAGATCAAAAATACGGTAAAATTTTCCATATTCTTGTATTTTTAACCATAATTTTTATATATTCTTATATACATATATGATAATATACTTAAATATATTTGTCTTTCTTCTAGGTGAGTACTTTTTCTTCATCTGATGTTTATTTGAACTTGAGGTATGTTACTTAAAAATGTTTTCTTATTACCATAAATAAATGAAAGCTTCCGGAATCGAGATTGGATAAATCCGTACTAATGTTATCTGAGGTAAAGTATTATATTAGTTATGTAAAGTAAATATTTCAACTAATATAGCCTAAAGACATTAGGGATCATTCAAATATTATGTTATCATCTAAAAGCTTAGGTTTTCAGTTTAAGTGATTTTTACGTAATATCCTTCAATGGTCGCTGCTCTTTGATTTCCATGATCATTAAATTAAAAGTTGGAAAGGTATTTTTATACCTGTAAAATATTTCTTTATCCTTTGTTTAACCACGGTGAAAAAAATTCTGGTAAAATTACCAAAACTTTATGGTAATGACATTTCTGGTGAAACAAACCATAATTCAGGTTAATAATTCCAAAATATACGGTATTTAAACCATTTATTTTATAATTTTCCCGTTCATATGATATAGGTTTACTGGATATTTTGGTTTTCGAAATTATCGTTCCTATTACCACACAATTAGTAAAAAATTCAAAACTGAAAAGTAAATTTAACCAATTAAACAGTTTTCAAGTCATGCTCTAAAGTATCATGTTAAAAAGTACTAAATTTTATCACATACTTTAAAAACACATTTAAGTGTTAATTTTACCAAAATCATTACCAAAGTGGTTTGGTAAAAATGAACTAGTTTTTGGTGTTTCTCCATAGACAGAAACACGGTAAATTTTACCATATTCTTCTAGTTTTGACCATGCTTTTTTTCAATGACGATATTTATATAATAATAATTATTCGCCATGCTTTCTTAATTTCTGTTAAAATTTTGTTTTAGATTTTGATTATTATTCCAAATTAATGACTTAAAAATAAATAAGGTGACCGTTTATTGAGCAGTAATATTAAAAAATATTTCCCAATCACGTAATATTTTATAGCAAAACACTATTTAACTTATTAACTGTATTACAGTCAATTATAAAACAGTAAATACTACTTAATAAAGTTTGTGTAAAACTTTTTACAATCAACATATAATTCTAACTGTTACAACAATCAATATATAATTCAAATAATCAATTTATAATAAATAAATCAATATATAATTCAAATAATGAACGTATAATTCATAACTGTTTACAACAACAAATCAATACATAATTCAAATAATGAAATCATAATTGTAAAATCATGTTAGAAATTAACTTTTCGTGTTATTACTAGATAATCTCTTTTATAAAAAAAAAATCGAACGGTTTTTATTAACAAGAGTAAAAAAAAAATGTAGGTGAAGTTGCAAATTTTATTCCTCTGATTTAAATTTTATCCCCGGGACAATCAAAAACTAAATTTGTGGAATTAAGTATGTATTAATGCAATAAAAAGTTTGGGATCTCTTTGGGATCTCATACTTTTTAATTTTGATCTAACAATATATTTATCGTTAAGGAATAGAAATGATAGCGTAGCAATCTCAAAAGTTGGTGAGGAGAGCGAGCAAGAGCAACATTTTGCATTTAAAATAAAGTTTATGTCAGGTATTTTTATGTTTGCCATTTGACATAAAAATTTCAAATGGTCAACTTAATATCAATCCACCAACCACAGCGCTGACGTAAAATATTCTCAATGGAAGACGGATCATGGGTTAAAATCCCCGTGCCGTCCTGGTTTTCGTGGCTTTCCCTTCCACGTAACGCAAATCCGGGTTAGTTCCATCAAACATTTCTCCTCGAAGGCTAGTTCGTCTCAATGCTTGATCTAAGAGTTCCCTTGTTTTCTGGATTGGGTTCAAAAAGTACAAGGCTGCGAAGTTGAACATTGATGGCCATAAGCTCAGTATTGGGTCGATTGTTCAACGGCTTTATAATAAACTAAAAACATAACAAAACATTCTATACCAAACAACAAAAATAAATATCGTTCGCTTTTTAGACAAAAATATTTCTTCGAAAATTTGATGATTTTAATGTAGCATGTCCCCTTAAAGCTTAATTACTCCATAAAAATGGAAAATTAACTGGGCGGTATATTTATTCTATTACCAACTAGTATATCAAGTATTAAAAAGACAGTTATACAAGTAACTGTTATGTGAGGTACAGTTATTATGATTGCAGAAGAGAAAGGAAGAAAAAAATACCAATATAAATTACGAGAAGGAAAGCCCCCCTCCCCCAACCCCCTTCCTCATTTTGTTTTGGTCCCGCTTTTTATCACTATTGCTTAAATAAGGAGAGCTAAGAATATTTTTCCTTCTAAGTTTAATTAGCTCCGAATATTATTGGGGCCGACCTCGAACTACAACCAATAAATAAGGGAGGAACAACCATAGAGATTTTATAGTTCGACTTCCCAGATTGACCTATAGTTAGCACTGCGTCATTTATTACAAAGTATATACAAAAACTAATTACGCAAAATCATTATAACAACAACAAAAAGGTAGGTTCAGAGAGAGGGATTTAACAAACAAAAGCCAAATTGTTTGTAAGACAGTTCGTTTGTGGAAGCGCAGAATTTGAAATCTTGTGCTTCTTTGTAGTCTTACAAAAAAACCACAAAAATTCTGTTTTTATGTCAAATATGATTTCTTACAAACAACTACAGAAATTTTGGTACATTCGCCGGTGCACGTCATAAAGTGGTCAATGAAAAAAAAAAAATAGTAAATTCAACTGCATATATTTTAAACTTTTTTTTTTATTTTAATGAATAAAAAATAAATAAATTAGCTAAATTCACTGGTGAACCGAAATTTTATAGATCAGCTTCCTAGTTTGACACACAATAAGCACTGCGTCATTTATTACGAAGTATATAAAATATCTAATTACGCAAAGTCGTTATAACAACAAAAAAGGTAGATTCAAAGAGAGGGATTTAAAACGAACAAAATCAAAATTGTTTGTGGGACCATTCGTTTGTGAAAGCGCTAAATTTGAAAACTCTGCTTGGTAGTTTTACCCCCAAAAAGTTTTTCTTTCTGTCTGTTTTTTGTCAAATATGATTGCTTGCAAGTAACCATAAAAATTTGGTACTTATCCATTTCGTCGGCGCAGACCATAAAGTCGTCAATGAAGAAAACAATAGATGCAACTGTTTTTATTTTTAAGTTTTTTTATTATTTTATTTTAACAAATAAATAAATAAAATAATAAATAACTTATCATTTATCATTTCTTACAAACAACCATAGGAATTTTTATAGGAATCTATTTCGATGGTGCAATCCATAAATTTGTCAATGAAAAAAAAAACAGTAAATTCAACTGTTTTTATTTTTAAGTATTTTATTTTAATAAAGAGAAGATAAATAAACAAATACCCAAATAATATAACAAGTAAGTAACCAAATAAAACCATAAATAACTAAATTATTTAATTTAATTTATTAACGTCGACGAACCCTAATTTTATAGATCAACTGCCCAGTTTAACATACAATTAGAACTGAGTCATTTATTACGAAGTATGTAAACAAACTTATTACGTACACTCAAAATAAGCTCTAAAGGCTGGGCTTCAACAAGCAAAATTCAAATTGTTTGTGTTGCTTTTCTGACACGGGGAATGCACATGCATAGTTTGATTTCTTTAATTCTTTGAAGTTTAAACGCAATAAGCATTATTTTGATTTTTCAGTTAAATGAATATTTTTAAAAATATTTTTGAATATAAAATTATTCTGGACGGCTTTGAGCATACTGCAGCATAAGTTGCAAAAGAAAACTAAAACAAAATTAATTAATAATAACAAAATATTGTTTGTTTGTTTGTTTTTTTGTTTTTTTTTTTAGTTTTTTTTTTATTACCAAAAATTTATTAATTTCCATGTTGAAAGATAATTATAATTATAATCGGCATTTTGGTAATTTATAAAAAAAGAGAAAAAAAGTATGATATCACTTAAAATACATCATTTCAAAAAGGTGATAATTTAAATAAAATTTTAACATAAGCAATTTCTTGTGGTTGTGTAAATAATAATAAACAGAAGGCTTAGAACGCTTTTGGAACATTTAAAATACAAAACATCGGATATTAAAAGTAATCAAGATATCATTAATTTATTTGTTTTTGACAGGATTATATTTTTTGAATTTTAATCGATTTTGTGCTCTCTTAGTTATAATGTAGTTATAATTGTCTCTTTAACATGATATTCATATACGGGACCATTCAAACATTTCGAAAGCATATTATATACATATACATTAAAATGCATGGCATATTTATGTACCTAACGTTATTAGTTCAACTTAACTTCTATGGTAAATTTTATAAATTTAAAATATAAAAAGAAACTTCTTGAAATTATTAGTTACATTGTTAATCTGAATTAATGATAATGAATGAATCACTGACAACTAATGAAGCATTTAACTGTTAACTATCAAATATATAATTAATAAATCTTCCGCCAAAAATTGAGATAAACTGCCAAACGAATTTATAATTCCGAGAGTAGAACAAAAATGAAAATAATAACTAAAGTGAGGATTGCAATTTACTATCTTTTAGCCAATAGGATCTAAAGACGACACTAAACGTCATCGGAAGCTGAGAGGGGAGGTAGTGAAGCGAGAGAGGCTGAGAGAAACATCATCAAAACCATCAATAAAAAATGTTGGCGGGGGAATTGGCAGGAAGGGGGGATGAAACTCAACTTTCGAGTCGCTGTCTACCTTTTCATATTTAGAGATTCGTGCTTGACGAAAGTAGACGGTTGAAATCGTTCGTCCGTTCGTTCGCGGGTACAGGTAGAAAAAGTTCTTGTTTTTAGCGCGCGCACGGGTTTTTGTTGTGGTTCTTGTTTTTCTTGTGCGTGAGTAATTGGAACTACTGATCAATTGAAATATTACGAAGCGAAAAATTTACCGTTAATTGGTATCGTCTGCTGAAATATTTAAAAATTTTGTATATGTTTTTAAGTTTGGCATCAGTCGTTTCTCTCGATTTATCAAAGTGTTTTTGCTGAAAAGGATTTTTATTTACGAAATTAAATAAACAAGCATAAGTAACAGATTTCTTAATCATGACTGGATTACTTCATTGGAAACGTAAGTCGATTTCTTTTTATTTCATTCAAAATGTTTATTTATATTAGAAGAACATTCATATTTGTTTTTATTTGAAAATTCGAAGTAAAAAAAGAGTCGAAACTCCCACACGATTGTTTTTCTGGGTGTAATTTTTATTATTGGATAATTTTTTTTAGCTACTTAAAATAAAATCGTTAGGTATTACTTGTAAAATTTCCTTAGACAATATCTACCACAAATTCAAGTTGATAACATATCTATGGAGTAATGTATTTCTTTTTAATTTCACGCAAAATATCTTTTTTTTTTTAAATGAAGGAGTTATTTTGATTTTTTTTTTTACCTTAAAATTATGACGGGAGACTACTTACTTTCCAAAGAATCATCCATGCGATCTACAGTTATGTGTAAAGATGGGGTAAAAACTGATTATTTATTCCCTGATGTTATTTCGTTTAAAATCTTTGCTGATACAAAAAAAAATTCTTCTAAGAACAATAAAAGTTTCAGATGCTTACACATTTTCTGATCTGTATGCTCTTTATTCTTCAGTTGTGATACTCAGTCAGTTAACTTTAAGAATGAAATATAAATCGTTCCGTTAAAACTAAATATATTTTCGAAAAACTGGAAATTATGGTAGTTATATATAATGAATTTTGGGAATCTAAAAAGAAAATTATCTTCCGTCAGTACATAAATTAAATTACTTTTGATAATTTGTTGTTGAATAGGCATTTCAAATGCAACATCCATCGTCTAACTTAATAGCGAAAACACAAAATAGATCTATAACTAAATAGATCATTCTATTCTATAGAAATGTTCATTTATATCTTAGAAATATTAATATCTACTTTATAAAAAATCATAGAACACAAAATTTTAATATTATTTAAGCAGTTAATTGAAATTTTCTTATAGACTTTTCAAGAAATTATTTATCTAGTCGTATTCCAAGAATTACGTCCTTTAGCAGGCACTCGAATTTTACAAAAATTAAAGACTGTAGCGTATTTATTACAAATCAATTCCATTAAAACTATTCCATTCTACTTTAATTACTTTTTTTATGCGTGTATCCTATTTTTTTTTTTTTTTTAAACTTTGCTTAGAGAGAGTTTTTTTTCCTTATTTAAAAACCTTGCTTAGAAAAAGAGTATGTGTTTCTTTTAATTAAAAACCTTGCTTAGAGAAAGATTTTTTATTTTTTTATTGAAAACCTTGCTAAGAGAAAGTGTTTTTCGAATCATTTGCATAGAAACGCTTGAATTCTAGATGATAATATTTCCAATTCTTTATTGTGTAGAAAACTATCGTTCGGTTTAAATAAAAATTTTAATTGAATTTTCTTCTGAAAATAAAAAAAACTATTCTATCGATGGGATTCCGTGGCTCTGTACCGCACGTAACAATATAAAATTAATATATTTGTCAAAAAATATTTTATAAATATTTATCTATGCTTGGAATATCGTACTTCCAAAAGCAAATACATAAAAATAAATTTTTTTAAAGATGTGAGGTTTTTTTCTCATAAAACCTGGAACTTATTTTCACATTTTCACAAAAACGGGCCGTTCACAAAAAATTGGAGCTACCCCTATTCTTTCAAATCTAGTGAAATCAAATTAGTTGAGTGTAAATTTTTATGACTTTATTAACTCTGTGTAATATGCAGTGATCTTTTTATTAATCAAATTTAGATTACTCTGCAATACCATCAAATTTAAGTTCTTTTTTTATTGTTTATGTGTTAGTGTTATTTACGCTTTATTTATTTATATTTAATAAATGATTTCAATTAATTTAACTGCGTGTAAGGAAAAATAAATGTAGAACTATAAATGGTTTATAAATACTGTCACGCCTTGAGCTTCAATTCTTTTTATATTAACATAAGTTGGGTGAAAAATTTATCTATTATTAAAAAAAAAAACGGCCTGGAACGAGTTACGGTATACTTCAGCATTCACTACAACACGAACGCCTGCCTCTCTTGAAAACGTTTGATTGCATACAGACGATTTAATCCTTTTTTTTTTAAAAAACGCCGTAAAAATGAGCTGCCACCTGACAAAAAGAAATGGATTGCCACAAACATTCTGCGATAACATGTTTTCTGTTCCTTTCACCTACTCTAACCACGTTTACAAGCGTTGAGGCTGAATAATAGAACTATTTTTAAAGAAAAGAAGTGTTATTATTACAATTATTTTTCACTTCTACGAATTGCCAGTTTTCGAACTCCAGCAAATCATCTTCGACAAACAAAACTCTATATTTTTTATTTTTTCTGCTTATTGTGTTTATTTTCCCACAATGGGAAAATCTTCTGCCAATTCTTTTCATATATATTAAATCGTAATTAAATCTTTCTTTATTCATATTGTTCAAAAATCAGCAAATTTCTTTAGCATTTCTTAGCAAAAGCAAAATTCTTTATTCTTCTATGACAAAAAGTGATAAAAAAAATAATAATTTTTGAGCAAACGATTTTATAAATTTTGCGTTACTTTAAAATCGTTCTTTCTTAACTTAGAGCTTATGTTTTTTTTATATTTTTTATATATATATATATAATTTCAATTTTTTATATATATCAATGTTAGGTAATTTAGATATAAATTTATCAAGAATATATACGCTGGATTAGGCTTGAAAACTATTTTTAACGTATTCCTTGCTGGGTAAGCAATAAATTTAACTCTTTCGTAAGTTAATTACACTTTTTCTAAGCTCTGTAAAAATATGCGGGAAAATCTTTTGCAAAAAGGAGATAAGAAGGAAAATAGATATATATTCTTTTTAATTTGTAAGGTCTTGTTGTTGTCACTAACGTTTTGTAGGTTGTTCGCATTAGTTATTTTATACAAAATTTTTGGACAGGTTTTTTGGTAATACAAATTATAAGTATATTCAAGTAAAAAAACAATATGAATAATTACTACCAATCAAATAACAATTTTTATGCATATAGTTTCATTGATCCGTACTCATTCTTATTCCAGTATTCATTTAAACTTGAATCTTCTACTAAAAACTCTCTCAACCTCCTTATTTATTTTTCTTTGTAAGATCTCATTAAAAATTTATTCATTTTGCAAATCCTGGTCAGCATCTGATAATGCTCGATTTCTCTTGAGGACCCTAAGGTGATCAAAAAATCATCTGTCAATATATGTAGTTAAAAAATGATATGGATATTAAGTTGGCGATTGTAATCCTTCACTCAAGACTGGTAAAGATTCGTCAAATCTAAGTAGGACCCGTCTACGATGTATTTGGGTTAGAGTAAGGGTGATTGTACTGCAAAGGAGGAGAATTCGCAGCCTCCAGTAACGTTCTCCTTCCCTTGCCTCTTGCAATCCACTCCTATAGGAAACTATCCATCCTCTTCTTGTTCTTCTTCCTTCCTGCAAGTGTGTTTCTGCTATAGGGCTGATCTTTTTTTCGTTCTGGAAAGGCGGCTTGTCGTTTTCTTCTTCCACACACCTGGCATGTGGTTACGAAGAAAGTTTCGAAATGGGTTGCAATGATTCGAGGGCGTTTAATTGATGAGATAGGAATACCCTGAACAAGGAAATATTCATCAATTTGAATGTTTGCACTTTGAAGCTAATATTAAATTGCACAATTGTCAGCCACATGACTCAGAAACAAGACAACTGAGTTTGTTTATAGAGCAGTACCACATAAAACTTAATTTTAGCACAATTTTTTCACGTTTTATTTCATTTTTATTAATTAATTTCTTATTTGTCAAAATATCTTGGAATATTTATGTATTACAATATATTCTTCTTGTTTGTTTTTGTAATTTTCATGCTTTCCTTATCGTCTTCTTGTGCTTTTACGCGTTATTATTGGTTTCTTCTGCACAAATAAAACTATATGTTGATGTGATATTTACATCCAGCAGCTAAAAGTACATTGGCTAACAATTGAGTTACAAAATTTTTTCAAAGAAACTTCTTACATTCAATTTGTTTTCTGTCTGATTATAATTTTAACAGCAGCTTTATTTTAGTCGTTGGTTATTTTCAAAACTTATGCAATTTTTTTTTTTTTAAATGGCATGATAAAATGTGAGTTCTTGTCATAAATATTATCGTTGTTTTTCTTAAGATAAATTTTATATCTGAGTGTATTTTTATCATACAAATAATGGCTTCAGGCTTGTTCTTTTCGTGAAGAAACCTCTTTGTTATCAGATAGGAATGATACTTAAAACAGTGCCTTACCTTGAGAAAATTTACGCAATTCTTAGGAATGCGAAAATATCTTTCGAAATCGGGTGCTGATGCATTAATTGAATTCATTATTTCTTTGAATTGTGTCAAACTCTGCAGTGTCTGTCGGCCGTTGAATTTCGGAAAAACTTGTTTCATTTTTAAAAAAAAATCTTAAATAAATTGCAAATGAAAGTTAGGAGTTAAAAGAAATGATCCTTCATTTTTAACACGAAATAAATAATTCTAATTTTTCGCACAAATTAATGTTGCCGAATGAACTGTTACCCAAACATCAAAACTGTTTAGTTGTTTATCTTCTTGTTCATACGTCTCATTCCATTCAACTTCAAAAGTTAAAAATTAGACAAATTATTTAGGAAAAAAAAAAATTCCAGAAACCCGCAATTTAAAAAAATCGTTTGTTGAAATTTTTGTTCTCATATTTTCTTACTCAGGAAAAAGAATACAATATTCGAAGCGAACATTTTTATAAATCGTTAGTTTCTGAAAACGTTTTCTAATTTTTATATCAAAATTAAAAATGAGAAAACTATTCTATAAACTTACAATTTATCTTATCGTTTGCTCAAAATATTGTGATCGCTTGTTAACCTTGCAGTATATTTAAACATATTAAGGTACATCAAAACATTTTAAATTAATAAACCTTATTCCAGAACAAAACTATTTTAAGTTTGTATTCTATTGTAAGTTAATGTGCGTTGTATCATGCATCTATTGTAAGTTGTACAAATTATTTAAAAAAATTATTAGGTTTTCCGTTTAAAATATTTAAAAATTTTCTATACTCAACATTTGTAGACAACAACCATAATAAATAATTGAAATTCTTAATTGTATTGTATAAATTATTTCTTTTTGACAAATTATTCGCTACAATTTATTTTATTTATTTTTTATAAAACATAAAATTATTATCTATAATTATCATTTATTTTTAATTTTTATAAAAGATGGCAAAACTTAACATTACATTACACACAATAAGCCTATGAAGAACATCGACTTATAAGTTTGCATCTCATTTTTTTTTCTCTAGCTTTATAAGCCTATGTTTATTTAAGTTCAGACGATATGCTTAGTTTTTAAAGCTGAAATTATAACTTGTTTAAAGAATTTTAGTTGCATGAATACAAATAACGATGTAAAATTCTTACGTCTTGCAGCGATCTTCACTAACTATAACTATATTTTCACTAACGATTTTCATTGACTATATTGAAGCAATATTTACTTGCGAAATAAAAATATATTGACATTATTACATGGAGAAATAAAAAATTTCTCTTAAGAGTTTAAGCAGGTCTCAGTAACTGCCGCAAATTAAATCCTGCTATTGATTTCTTCCAACTCTTCTTTAAAAGAAGAAGGAAAAAAAAAGAGCGAAAGATAAGGTGGAATAATTAATTTCTTCTCTATTCGGGTTCGACTTGTGTTTATTACTTTTCCTTCGCAAATTAATCACTCTGGAGTGGCAACGGTGGCAGCTTTCCTACAGTGTCGATCCAATCAACCGCGTAATAACTACAAACAGCAGCTCATCGCGAACTCTGGGGTGTCCATCCTCATTTTTGACTCATTTTCATTTGAACAAGGTGTTTCTAGGACTTGGGCCACTGACTGCGATAAGGTTGATGACCTTTTTTTTCTGGTAATATCAGGAAACTATTATATAATATGTTTAATTAAATATAACCACTGTGAAACTCATTAGTAAACTATTTACCATTCAACTAAAGCATGTGAATTTTTGAAACCGGATTAGAATTCTGTAGCTTGATTTGGCTTTAGAATGAAAAGTGTTCGAAACTTAAATAGGAAGTTAGCATAAATTCCAATCGCAAAATATTTCTAGGCCTAAGATAATAAGTGACAATGTTGAACTACAAGAAAAAGTTAGGGTACATTTAATATAAAATTTTGATGCTTTTAAAATTATTACAACCAACTTTTAAATAAGTATAAAAACATAACTGTTAGTAAAATGTTTTAAGATTTTCAAAGTGACCGACTACTTTTAACTAAATTGCAAAACAACTGTTTATGAGTCCTAACTCTGACCTAAAACTTTAAATTTTTAGTTTGTAACCAGAGGCCAGTAGATTCTAATGACTTAGTAGCCGATTTTTCCTCAAGCCCAATGAGTATGTGGCCGATATCGTTTTAGCCCTGTATATCGATAGGTCCTTTTTATTATATGGCGATTTTTGCAAACTTTTTTATCTTTTGCTTGAATTAAATTATATATTTTTTTTAAAAAAAATCACATTAGAAATAATCTACGGCTATAAAAAGTTACTTCATCAACAAAATTATATGAATATGTGACAAAATTTAGTTAAATACACTGACTTTTAAGAGCGTAAGTTAAAAATATTTGGTGACGCAAGATACATTTAATTACGTAACAACTTTGAAATATGTGAATGTTTAAAGAACTCTCCTTCCACGTGAATCTTTGTATCACAAATTGATGGAATCTGAAGGAACAGAATTTTTAATGGAGATATTAGACGTTCTAATGAAACTTGTTTTCCAGAGTCTTTCCGCATTGATGTACTTTTATGATTAAACTACTTAAACCTGTTATTCTAACTATACTTAATAAAAATAGCGAATACTTTTTTAACAAAATAAAAATATTTTTCAACTGTAGTAATTTATTCCTATAATTTCCCACATTTTTTCCGCAGATAAGATTTAATTGTTCTTTTTACATCTTTGCGAAATCTAATTTAACGGAAAACTCTTTAATACGGAAATGAATATGGCAAGCTTTAATTCTTTATTAAATCTTTCGACTCGTCTGCTAATAGTATTATAATTTGCATAAGCTGATATTAACCTGATGACTTTTCGGACTGTAAACCGAATTTACGATTCGCTTCGTTTTTCACGAGTGAAGTTCGTCCGCTCGCGTCATAAACTTGAACAGACGATTATTTTCCTTGAAAAAAGTGAGCTCATCTCATAAGATAGTGTTGTAAAGCAGAAGATAATTCGGTCTTTAGAATGGTATTTAAGTTAATTATCAGGCGGTGTTAACTACTACAAAGAAGTTTAAGTCGAGATTATGAAGCCATTGAAATGAAATTCTTTTAAACGTGGTGGCAACACTGCCGGAAGTTTTCAGCAAACGTTTTTAATTTTTTCCTCTTGTTTTTAAAAAGAAAAGTCTTTTTAAGAGGGATTATTTTTGTTTACATTTTTTTTTCCTTTTTCCTAAATTTGTTACATTGTGTTTTAATGATTCGGAAGTGAACTGTTTATTTTAAATCATACAAAATTTTCTTTTTTTTTTTTTTTTTTTCCACCTTCTTAAAAAGAGAGAAATTACGTTTTGCTCAGAAAAGCTAAAACTAACTCATTTTAAGTGTAATTTTTTTTTCCTTCCTAATGCGTCTGGCTTGTTACATAAATTAACAGAATAATGCAATTGGTTTACGATAGGTTATTATTTTCTGGTATTTCTTTTAGTGTTTTCGTTATTATCAAAAAACATAATATGTTTATAAATATAAACAGTTTAGTTTCCTTGAACATAATGTGTTTATTTCATGTTTGATTGATATTTATTTTCAATAACATTTTTGAAACGTTATAAAATTTTTTTAACTATTTATTTTTCTTTTGCTTTAAAATAAACTTCTGTTTACGCCTTATTGTTTGATAAAATAATTTTTATGGGTTGATAAAATGTTTTTGTAAGGAAACAAAATCGGTTTTATAATCGTATAAGAGAAAAAAGAAATATGTCTGTTGCATTAATATTAATTAAATATATAATACATAAAACATTGCTTTTGAGAAATTATGTTTAAAAATATTTTAATATTCTCAACGCCATTCACAAAATAGTGAAACTCTAATTAGTGAACAATTTCAGCATACAACAAAATCAGCTGATTGGTATAATTTGCTGCACTCCTTAACTTATTTTTTACTTATTATTTAAATTGACTCTTAAAAGTTTGCCTTTTTTAATCGAAACTAATTTTATTGAAAAAATTTTATCATTAAAATATCTAAACTATAAAAAAAAAAAAAAAATCACAAATTAAAGCTTAAAGTACTGCTATTGTTTAGCGGGCTCTGGATCCTAAAAATAAAACAAACTCAATTCATTTCCGGACCGTGCTCGATATACTTTCAAGTGATTATCGGACTGTTTACTTACAGCCAGGTTTTAATGTCACTTAATTTCAAATTTAATCTTCGAATTTTGTTTTTTAACTTTTATTTTTTTTGGGATAGTAATTGAATTTTTTTTAAACATAATTGTTGTTATTTTATCACCAAAATTTGATTCATTTGACACGCATATAAGGTATTCTAGGGATAATAAAAATCCCGTTGCTCTTGGATAAGCTTAGTTCTCCTAGAGTGATCCCGAATTCCTGTTTAGATACATTCTCTAGTACAAGACCAGCTGTAGTTTATTCTCTAGACATATGCTTTGTTTACCTAGACGTGAATTAAACCCTGCATTCCGTACAAGGCCTCTGTTTCAATTCTTGCATTCCCTTTCAAACAAGGCACGCGTCTTTAAGGTGACCCGGGTTTGAGTCCCAGCGATGGATAGTCTATATGAATTCCGCACCAGGCTCACACCTACCATAGTGCTGATGTAAAATATCCTCAGTGGTAGATGGATCACAGGTTAGAGTCCCCCAGCTGTCAGGCTAACCGTGGGAGGTTTTACTCTCTGCGTAACGCATATCCGGGTTAGTTCCATAAAAAGATGTCCTTCACGAAGGCAAATGTCTCCCAATGCTTGATCCAGGAGATCCTTTGCCTTCTGGATTGGAATCACAATTATAAGGCTACGGCTTGGAATATTGGTAGTCATAAAATCAAAAATAGGGGTCGCCTGTTCAGTGACGGTTATAAAATAAAACGAAAAAAAAAAAAAGCCAGAAAATATTATCTGTGCAATGTGCTGTGCGAACAGCAATAAATGGAGAAATTTGAGTGAGTTTAACAATGCAAACCCATTTGCAATCTCTTGACACCATTCAGAAACGAAGCGTACCAATACTCCTCTCGGCGTTGTGCTCTACTTACCCCTTTCTCTCCTCGCTGCCGTTATTTTCATCCCTCAAACAAATTATTTACTCTACGCTGTGAGTCCATGTTCTTTACTTGTGAGTATTCAGGAAGCTGTAGTTTGCAATATTATCTCTCGTGACAAATGTTGACAGATGCCGTTGAAAATTTTTGAGTTTATTTGATTGTATGTCCCAATTTTTACATACAGTTTTCTGTTTGGACTCCCGAATGTAGAGCTTCGGTAATCTGAATTAACTATGCAGTTTCAAAATTAGAATTAGAGGAAGAGAAATGTCAAAATTTCCGTAAAAAAAATTTTTTTTTTATCCAAACTGTGGAGCGTCAAAATGATTCCATAATTCCGAGTAAAGATTTTTCTTTTTTAATCACACGATTGCAAAAAGGAATAAATAAATAAATAAAATAAACTAAGCGAATAAGTAAATAAATAACAATGATATTAAATATTAAAAAAAATGAATGAGTTTTAGGGCTGTTTCTCGCGGAGTTTGTCGTCTCAAAAAAAAAAAATATATACTAATAATAATAAAATTTTTTGTGAAAATACTATTTTCTTAATTGCTGTACAATAATTAAAGACTGGAGGGTCGAGTTAAGGTTTTCAGAAAATAGCGCAAAATGTCAAAAATGTTCATAGTTTTGTAAAAATAAAAAGTGTTTGAGATAGATTCTTTTTTAATTTAAAAATTTATTCCTACGCTGCAATATCTGGGCTCATAAGAATTTGCAAAAACTGATAATTACTCATTAATTTTGATTTTTTTTTTTTTTTATCTCGGAAGGAAAATCTAGCCAATTTGGCTATTTTCAAAAATCTTATTGTCCTTTAAAATAAAGTGTCCGTTCTAAAGCCCAGATAGCTTTTATGGCAGTATAGTATACGTAATTTCAAAATATAGTTTTGCCTCGAGTATCAAACCTTTAAACTGTAGTTTCTTTTTATTTTACTTGGTGAAACAACTTCAAAAAAAACTATTAACAGATTGAGAAAATGAAGACAGATTTGTAATAAGTCCCTATAACCTTTTGAATAGGAAAACATATTTGAAAGATTTTTCTGAATCTTAAATATATGAATGGTGCAAGAAATAGTCTTTTTTTTAGGTGAGTTAAGTACACTTAATTAGTTTTGAAAGAAAAGAAAAAAATTTTAAATTGAACTTTAAGCGTTTTTGATCAATACTACAACATTGCAAAACAATTGCACAAACAACGATCATTGCACTATAGTTTTATTTTGTGAGAAATTATAAAAGATTTGACTTAAGACATAAAGAAAGGAAGGAGTTAAATTTTTCTAAGAAACAAAAAACCTGAGGATTGTCATCATTATGAAAAGGAATTCAAAAACTGCCATTATTATGCACTTTTTTTCAGTTTTATCTACCCTTTAACGTAATTGCAGTTATAATAAGTCTTTTTTTTTTAATGATACTTCACAATCAATAGCTTTTTATTTCTCTCTATATTAAAAAATCGTTAAAGCTTTTTAAATTAATCGAGATATTAAATATTAAACTTGACTTGACTTTGTAAAGTAGTTTACAGTTCTAAAATTTCCGAAATATTGAAATAAATAAAAAATTAGTCATTCTTACTGGCTTTAAACTGTATTTTTTTATTTATTATTATTATTTATGTTTTTTTTTTTAATGTTCCAATGATATCGTTCATAACTAGAATCTACACAATCAAACCTACCAATCGCGTAGAACCTACAATAAACTGTAAAACCTCTTGTAGTGTGCTCACACAATTAAATCCTATAAATTTCGGGTAGACTTAAAAACACATAAATCAGAGGTGAAAAATGAAAAGGTCATAGTGTATTTAAAATGTCCCCGCTGCACCTTAAAAATTCTCAGTCTCCAACTGATGTTATAACCTGAAAAGTGCCAATATTATGCACGGCGGAAGCGCATAAAATAGCACCTTTGCTCAGCTTAACTCATACAGGAAGGAAGTAAGGTTATTCGATTATAGCGATCCCCACCGAAGCAATCAATGATATTTTGGCGATGAATAAAATGATCGCCAACAATAAGATGTCGTGATTGAAAGGTGAAAAGCAATGAATTAAAATCGATTTGCATGTTGATAAGAGAAAGTGCAAGTGTGTTAAAAAGGAAAATTAACAGAGCGTGCTTTGGGCGTGCCTGTTATGTAAACAGTAGATAGGAATTTTAACTATTTAACGATCTTTTGGAAGTTGTGAACTATTTATTATGATTAGGAAATAACAATTTTTTCATTGTGCTATGAGAAATCGAGTAAAATTTATTAGTTTCAATATGATTTGAATAATGGCTCTTTTTTAAAGGGTGATTATTTGTACGCTCGATTTAAAACAAAAATGAGAGCTAATTTTTTTTTTATTTTTTTTTTTTTTTATTTTTTTATTTTGAAAATTATTTATGACGTTTCACATTGCGTTGAGTAACTATAATTGTTTTTGATTTTTACTAATTTTCCAAAATTCAATAAATAATAATTGAAACTAATATTTGTTTGTACTACCTAATTATCTTATAAAAGGAGTATTTTTGAAACAAGAATAGAAATTTTCTTTAACGAAAAATTATTTTTAATTAAATTAAGTGTTATAACTTTTACTCAGGTTATATATATATATATATATCATTCAGAGACTTTATTACCTCTTTTTTCTAAACTGTTCCAGTTTTTCCAAATTGAGCTATTAATTCAAAAATTGAGCTATGTACTTTTCTGAAAGAGTGTAAGTAACAATTTTGATTGACACATATACAACATCGTTGACTGCAACATGTACGTACAACATCTGCAACATTAAAAGTTTTATACGCAAATAAAGTTTAAAGTGTCGTTCACGCCGCTTGTTGGAGAGAGGATAAGGCGTTCAATCATAGCAACCGACAAAACAACCGGCCTGTATACGCAGCAAGGTGCACGTTACATTTGTCTTGGCTGAAAGTCTTCTCGTTGGTTGTGGTGTGGAAGTTTGGAGCGAGGGCTACCAGCTCAGGAGTCGTCTGACCAAGGTCAAAATTACGTGACATTTGCTACCATGGCCGTTAAAAGATAGAGCTCTAAAAATAGAGCTAGGTGCTTGCCACGGTTAGATGATGTATGTGCAAATAAATACTGAAATCCACGTAACGCCAATTTTGATTAGTTTCTCTAATAAATTCCTCTCCCAGGGCAAGTTAACTTTGATATCTGACCAAAATTCTTTTGTCTTCTACGTTGGGTTCACAATTACAATTCCTTGCGTTATTAATTATTAAAATCCACAGTCCACAGTATGCATCTATAATTTGATGCAGGTGATAAAATAAAAAAAATGCAGTTTATTAGATTTAACTTTTTGCTAGATAATGAGTTTCTTTTTTATTTTCAATTTAATTGTTTTTTTTTATTGTTATATTATAGGAGAGTTGAGAATGATAACTCACTCAACTAGCTTTCTACTTTGATTACTTTATGTACTCAAATATTTTAATTTAAATTATATTTCATCTTACTAAAGCAACATTGTGTCACGAGTGCGTGATAATCTGCATTAAAACGTTTTTATAGGTTACCGATCTTTATATGGGAGGCAGACGGGGACAGAGGTTGTAAAAAAAACCAGCATAGGCTGTTTTCATGAGAACTACTATAAAATGAAAATCACGTTTTAAGAAGTTGTCACCACGAGGCCACTTGTTCGTTTCTCCCTATACACTGCCTCTCTTTCGATGTTGCCACATTGTGAATGACGACTCAAAAATAATGGAAAGAAAAATACAGTTTATGATCATGATTTTTGTGTTTCCTTCTTTTCTTGAATAGGAAATCGATTTGTTAGTTATTATATAGATGCCATTAACCTCAAATTCAATTTCAAAATATATTCCTAAGTGACAGTAAAATTAGACTATAAATGGAATTGTGATTCTACCATCTAAAAATGCTTAGAAAAATCTATGAAACAATCTTTTTTTCACAACAATTATAAATTATAATTCACACAGTTTTTTTTATTTTTTATGATTTTGAATAAAGCTATTTTTATGTAATCACATGTTGTACTAAGATACATCAGGCACAGATGCATATTTTCAAAATGGAAATATTCATCTGTTTTTAAATTTGGAAAATATATTAATTAATTTAATACTTCATGTGAGGGACAAATTAGTGGAAATGGATTGTTGCAACTCGAGAAGAAGTGAAGGGGTTATGTCACACCACGTGATTCAAATCAGATTTAATTGGATACCTATAAGAGACGTCACATGTGTGTGTCGAACCTGATTGGTTTTTGAATGGACAAAGACCTCGATCCTCCGACGATGACGTCACTTGCAGGTATTCAATTGCCCGAAAGTAATCTTCGACTTAGCTTCTAATTATCTCCAAAGGTTTTCATATTATGTACCACCAGAAACGAGCTCAAAAGTTTAAAAGTATATTCTGCTTAATCTTAACATCACTGAGATATTTCGATAGTTTTTATCCATTTAGTTTAGAGTTTAAAAAATATTGTGCTCTATCTTGATTTCAGTATAGCTTCAAAACGCTTTTACTTACCCACATTGTACAAAGAAATATTCAAATTAATATAAATATCAGTACTTCCTCCTATGCATAGTTTTACATACCCATTTAGTTCTAAGATTTAAAAATTATTATGATGCTAGGCTTGAAAGGATGTTATACCGTGGGAGAAAACCTTCATAGCAAATTCTCTTTCAAATACATAAGTAATTTAAAATTTTTCTCAAGTGAGTTCAGGTAGAGTAGTAAGTGAAAAAAATGAGTTCATGTAGTGTAGTAAATGAAAAATAAATAAATAATTCAGGTAGAGTAGAAGTGAAAAAAATGAGTTCAGGTAGAAGTAGTAAGTGAATAAAATGAGTTCAGGTAGAGTAGTAAATGAAAAAAATGAGTTCAGATAGAGTAGTAAATGAAAAAAATTTAGTTCAGGTAGAGTAGTAAAGTGACTAGCGCCAAAGAAATTTTTTTTTTAAATTCCATAATTCCAAACAAATCATCGTAGAATTAAGTAGTACAGTTATTCCGCAATAATTGGTTTGTATTACTGATGTTTTGAAACTTTTTTTTAGCATATGAAACTTCATGGCTCACTCGAGATTTACCCTAACTCATTTTACTGTCAACTTGAAATTTGGATGAAAGTTTGCCATCAAAAGTTTCTCATGCGGTATAGCGTCTTCTTAATCTCGATTTTGAAAAAAATCTATATCATAATCTTCATTTTTATATTACCTCCAAATTCCTTTATATATTCACCAAGTCTATAGGTTTAAAAATCATGAGCTATGAAAAAACAAACTTGATCTCAGTCCAACCTTCCGACACCCTTATTTTATCAAAAAGAGAATAGCACCCTCTTATTCTACAATTCAATGCTTAGTGAAAGGAGAAGAATTAGTTCTCGCAATTCCTGACCCTTTTCTGGCTCTTGACTCGCCCGAGCTGTTTGAAAGCCATTTGGTCAAAGGCTTCTGAAAGGCTTCAATGGTCATCCTCACACATTCTACCTGTTTCCGCTTGACCGGCATCTGCTTTTTAGTTTCATCGCATTTCATTTGAAAAAGAAAAAAGAAAACACAAGTAGGAGAGTTGTTGGGGTTCCCTAAGTGAAACTTTTCTGATGTGACCCTTAATTTAATAAGCAACGGACAAAGGAGCATCATATAATCACAGTGACTAAACCGGATTCACCACACTTGCGCTGCAACGTGGTTTGCGTGCTGGATTTTTCTTTTTCCCTTCGCTAGTTTGATATTGAGAATTTTATATTGTTAAAAGATTTATATAGTTTTTTTTTAATTTAAAATATTCACCACCATCACTTGATATTAAAATGCACCGAAGAATTAATGCTTATAGCTGATTTTCGAAATTATGGTTTGCGGGTTTTTTGGGCAAAATAGCTGTTGATGGTAAGAGACCCGGATTTTCAAATTATTTTCATCTATAATTATCCACTGGGCGGCATTACGAACTATTGAAATTTATTTTACTTTCACTATTTTTTTAAAAAAAAAACTTATTTTATCGCGTTTGCAAAAACGTGTTAACAGATTATGCTTTCTGATAGCCACAAAAATGGATTTTCTTTTTCTTTTGAGTAATAAAATATTCTCGCGGGAGAATTTTTTACCATTTAGCCAGCAACTATATTATTATCTAACAGAAAATTTATCTTCGGTTTTAGAATAATTTGAATTTTTTTTTTCTTGAGTAAAAAAGAAAAACAAAATTAAAAATGTTAATAATCAACTCGATTTGTGGACAAAAACTGGATTTTTTTTTAAAGTTGTATTTTAAAATTTTTAAACAAAGCTTTTTTTAACAATAGATTTTTTTTAAATCTATCTTTTTATATTTTTAGCAAATTTGCATTCAAATTTATATTTATTTCTGTTGGTTTACATTGACCCCTAGAATTCCAAGCTCGATCATATTTCTTGTACTTACTCCTATGTACACAGTACCAAGTTTTGCAATTGCAGACTAGTTATGAGGTGACTAAGGGATGGTTAATGCTCTTTTAATTTGATTTACCGTTAATTTTTTCACATTATTCTTTAGTAATTAGTTCTTTTTTTACGGAAATTTACATCTGAATTGTTAAAATGATTAAAAAACAATTGTTACTTTCACAGCAATATGAAAAGCTTGTTTTTTCTTCTCTTTTTTTAAGTTTAAAGTTTAATAACTAAACTGGTAACGATACTGTTTCAAGTGAGAATTATGTGTTTCTCAGTCAGATTTTAATTTATTTTCGAGATTTTTCGCGTTAATTTCATATTTTTACAAAGATAAAAAAATTTGGTCTTTTTTTAAAATTTGTTTTTATTAGCTTGATGATTTTCACACTACATTACAGCATAATTGTGCACTGTGCAATTCATACTACGTCATAATTGTGTTTTCATTATTTTGTACGTAGTGAACGTTGTATAATAAATCAAATCAATTTTGTAAATATACCACTTAAATTAAATTGTGAACGAAATTCAACTAATGAAAAAAAAAAACATTTGAAAACCTTAACTCAAATTTGTCCCATGTCAATGCCAAAACAATTTCATTATGACCTTGACAATGTCCGATGAAACTAAATTAAAACTGTAGTTGTTAAAATAAATTGTTAGTTAATGTTCACTGATAATGTTCTTTGTTGATGTTAAGGCAAATCATTAGGTTTTACATTTTTGCTTTCCTTCTGTAAAATTGCTCATGTATTTCAATATTTTTCCCTAATAGTTATTGAAGTGTAAAAAACATTGAAGGACAGATAGATTCGTTCCATCGAAACCTTCCTCATCACGCTCAAGAAATTGACTTACTTCTTCTTGTTGCCTCTTTCCATTTATGACTCTAATTACAGAAATAATATAGATTTGGTGGCATATAGTGTTTTTGTGTATATTTTGCGTTTGTTTTTAGCAGGGTAGAAATGAAGAAAATTTAGTCGCTTTTCTAAGGGTCCAGTAACTAAAAGATATTACTGGTTCATATACATGTTTACATGTCTTTCTTAGATTTTTTTTTTTTTAAACTAATAAAGTAAATTTTAATGAAAAATTACAATACAGAAAATATGTAATGTCACAATTATGATGAATTATGCTATTCTGTGACAAAAAACTGCCCAAAGCAGGATTCTGTTTAGAAGAAATTTGGGTCCGTTAACGGACCCTTCACAAAATATCTTTTCATAAAAACGGACCCTTCACAAAATATTTTAACTTAAAACGGGCCCTTCACAAAGTGATTTTTATTTTAATCGAACCCTTCACAAATTTGTTTATCCTCATTATTGTTTTGTTAATTGAATAAACCCTTCCTAGGGCAGAAAACAAGAAAGATGGATGTAAACGATTTAAGTTTTGTCTTCCGCAGACGATTGTTCCATTATTCGTCCGAAATGAATATTCTGCGCTCAGCAGTATAGGCTAAATACCAAATATTTGTATGTTGCATCTCTAATTTATTAGCAGCAATTGCTGTTTATTTTTGTAAAATTTAATTTTTTTAATTATAATTTTACTGTGTTGTGCATAATCTTGTATGTCTTTACAATTTAAAAGCTCCTTGAAAAAAACAATTTTTTTTTTCGCAATTTCGCTATTTGCACAAATTCACAAAAGCGGACCCTGGTTGAAAGAATGTGAGTAATTTTTTCACAATTTCACGAAAAACGGACCTTTCACAAAATGTCTGGGCAGACCCCTGCAAAGCATGAAACCGAAAATCCAAAAACTAAAACCACGTACTAATACCCATTTGCGTATATTGCTGGTCTGACAGACCACTAATCAGTACGTTTTATAGAGGCTGTATATTTATTCAAAGTTTTATAGAGATCTGGTCAAATTTTAGACCAACGGATACTCAATTTTGAGTCCCGTTAAGAATTACTGTATCTAACTTATATCTTCAAATCTTCAAAACTTTTATGCTGATTAAACGAAATTAGTGTAAATTAATGTTAATTTTGTCTTGATTTTAAATTTCCCTTATTTAAGTTATAGCTATTTATTTGTTTATCTCGTATCACTTTCTTTCGGACAACTGCCCGGAAATTGCCAAGACTTGATACATTCACGAAGATACATCCACAGTAACATCAGGATCCGAACCCGCTACCTCCGCTCTACGCACAGCGTTTGGCGGGGATACCACTCAACCAGGGAGGTCCTAAGATATTAATGGATTGGTGGCGTATTACTGTGCACCGAGGTGTTTCCCCACAAACTTAAATTTTCAATTAATTGTTTTCACTTCATTTCATATGACAGTTCGGGTTTAGCAAAGAGGTTAACAGGTAACAGCTAGTTCCTAGATTCTTTCCTCCACAAAACTTGAAAATAACTTACATTTATACGCAATCAGGTAATTTATCATTATTGATATTTTTGGCTTGACTTCAGAGTCCAAATACAAATCTATCTGTTCTATCTGTTTATCACATAATACCTTTTCAAGAATTAGGCAGTACAACTCATGAAATCAGGATTATGAATACATCTACTTACATAATGAAACACCCCAATCAAAGAAAAACACGATCTCGTTAAGTTATTGACCCATTAATATCTCACGAATCTTCATTACAATATAATCTTTTTTGTACAAGTGGCGTGAAGAATATTTTTAAAAAATCGAATCTCCACTTTGTAAATAATTCAGCTATAGTTGCTTTATTATCTTATAACAGGGCGTGATTAGCAAGAAACAAAGTAAATTGCGTTATAACAGGAAAAAAAAGTTGTCGTTCGCCATTGTTTTTTAATCCAAAGGTTCCCGTTTAACAATATAAACGTGCGTAAAAATGTTTCATTTAGTTTTATTTGGGTTAGGAGGTATGTATGGCATGTTTTTTATTTTTATTGTTCCTTCTTCTAATAAAAAATAAATAAATAAAAACTATATAGAGATGTCACGGGTTAACCTTTATTTTTTTTTATGATTTAGCCACACCTAAGTATTGAAATGATTCTATTTGATAAATGTTATTTTTAAGTTGGACATTTCTAAGGAGTTCATAAAAATGGTCAATAAACTTTCGTTCCGTAAGGTAAAATTCATATATGATAACGGCTTATTTTTTCGATTTGTTCGAATGCATGGTTTAAGAACTTGAAGAAATAAAAAAAAATTATATTAAGGTTATTTGTCATTTTTCAAATATATAAACCTCTTTAGATTTGAAACACAATTTTTGACATTCTATTTTGGTTTATTTTTATTTTTTCGGTCAAAATTATTACGGCTTGAGTTTAAGTTTAAATCCCTCCTTTATGAATTGATGAAAATTTGAAACATTTTATTTTAAAAAAAATCGCACGAATTCCAAACTTTAATATTTTTAAAAAGTAGTCATTTTTTATGATTGAGATCATTATTTAAATTAATCATTATGTATGAATAATTGGAATTATTTGGGGGGGGGGGGGGAATTTAATGCAAGTTTAACGTTTAAAATGCTATTTAACTATTTTATGATGCATTTAAAAATTAATTGCATTGTAGGATTAATAGCAAGTTTTTTCTGCAATTAAATGGAATTTAAATGCAAATTAGCTGAAATTTAAAAAATTTTACAAAATCAGTAGTCAATAATTTTTACTTTTTAAATTTAAAAAAGTTTAAAATAAAAAGATTTAAAATGTTATGTAAAAAAATTCCTTTAACTTTAGACATTTTTAATTGCATTGCGTGTTTATTGCGATTTTTTTTTCTTTAAAAAGAAGTTTCAAACAAGAACAGTAGGATCAGGAAATATTTTAATTAAGACTGGAACAATAAAAAAAAAAGTTCCTGACATAACACAAACCAAGAAAAATCCAAATATAAAATTAAAATCCATGAAACTGTAAATAAAATATTGGTAGAACTAAAAATAAGTTGTTGATGGAGGTGTTTTCTTGAGTATGTCTTGAATAGTTTTATTATGTAAAATAGCTCAAATTGTGGATAAAAAATAATATATATTATTTAAAAACTTGTGAATTACATTTGAAATAATTACTCCTGCCCAAAAAATTCCAATACCAGTTTATTTCATAATACTCCTAGATTTTTATGTTCTACAACTTTTTTGTTCAGCAACAGCAACTTAAAATTATTAGTTTGGCTAAACATGTTTTTCATTTATTCTTATTATTATTCCAAATGTTTTCTAAACAAAAATGAATCAAAAAGATTTTTATTTTTGAAAAAAAAAGTATAATAATTTGATAACGAAAGGGTTGACGTATTCGAAATAAAAGGGGGAAAAAAATGTTTACAAAACTAAAAATTGCGTAGGCCTAAATCCGGACAATGACATGCCGCCATTAGGCCAATGACGGCACGATTTCTGCCTCTGCGTTTCGCACACTGAGTCACTTTATCAGATTAATTTGATGAAGATTGCATTTTGATATCCTTATTACAGATTATTGTTTCAAATTCCGTTCTTACCGCCGTATAAAATCATTCGCCAATGACTAATTCTTTATGTTATTATTTATCGAGGAATTAGTTGCTTCTTAATACAAAATGCATTATATAAAATTATAAATCGCGCATGTCATTATTAAAGTAATAAATTACAAACGATTTATCCCCTTTAAAACAGGGCGCTTATTCAGACTTGCAAACTGTGAGTTAATATGTACTAAAGAGTACGCATACGTACTAATGCGAGATGTAATACGAGAATAAAGTATTGCGGTCACATCCGTGTGATCTTGGGCAGCTAGAGTTAGAAAGGCTCGTTTCATATATGATCCCGTCATCCGTGAAAGGAGAATCACGTGATCATATATACTCGCAACTGATCACGGTCCTAGAGGGTTTGTAGCTTATTTAACTACAGTTTTTCTATATTGCTAATATTAATTATAGAGGGAACAATGCGTTCGCTTCCCATTGAGGTAAACCAGGTTCGAATCCCAGCAATGGCCGGTTGATACGAATTCCGCAACAGGCTCGTAGCGATTACAGTGGTGATGTAAAATGTCATCATTAGTAGATGGATAATGGCTTAGAATACCCTTGTAGTCGGGCTAACCGTGAGAAGTTTTCGCCATTTTCTTCATCATAAAATGCAAATGCGGGTGAGTTCCGTCAAATAGCCCTGCAAGAAGACTAATTTGTACCAATGCTTGATCCAAGAGCTCTCTTGTCTTCTGGGTTGGGTTCAAAATTACAATGCTGTGGAGTTGGACATTGGTTGTCGTAAATTCAAAATTGGGTCTGCTTCTCAACGACAGTTATAACGGCAGTTTACTCTAAATTATGTGACATTAATTGACTATAAATGTATTCTAATTCGATTTCGGCTTAAACTTGCAATTAAATAGCTCATGGACCAGAAGGAAGAAATATTTCAAAAAAGAATATTTCTCTTTTAAAGAAGTTTAATTTATTATGATATACATTATTTAGAGTTGAAATATTATAAAAATAATTAATATAGTAACCCTATTTACCTTAGAAATAGGGTGAATGATTAATAAAATTAATTTTCTTGTTTCTAAAAGACGTTTTAAATTACTAGAGCCAAGAAACGTTAGTACTAATATCTACTTCTATGAAAAATTTTACCATAGTTAATAGATAAAAACTTTTTATTCATTAATTTTATATAAATAATAAAGATAGCAGATTTAGGTTACCTGTTAATGCGATTTTATTGCCATATTTGCCGCTTTACCCTCATATACAGTTTCTTTTTAATTTGTATTCATCATAAATATATTGCAGACACTCTCCGCTCACCATGGTTCTTCTATCATAAATAAATAAATAATAATAAATTATTTAAAAAAAACTCCCCGCGTTTTTTAACAATTATTTTTTTTAATTTAAAACAATTTCACGCATTGTGTTGAAACAGTTAATAGTTCAAACCTCTTACCTAAGAGAGCTTCATTTTAAATTCAAGAAATGATTTCCTTCATCCCAGGTGGGCAGAATCAATCTTTAGACCAGCTGCACTCTCCTTTATCTCGGCCTCTCGTTTTCAATTCTTATAGAGTAAATATTTAAATAAACTTTATTTTGATGATTTTATTGAAAATTATAAGTAATTATTTATTTTTATTATTATTATTATTTTGAAGAGTTGGATAAATAATCGGTTTTGAATAATTATTGTAAATGAAGATCAAGATAACTGTATTATGTGTTGAATTCTTCTATTAATGGAATTGTGGTGTTATTTTTAACAGTTAATCTCCTACATGTTTGAGTTAAGATGAAAAAGGTAAAAATAAAAAAGGAAAAAATATTTCATTATATGCTATTTATTGTTGTCCGTGTAGCAGTATTTCAAATAGTTATAATTCTTTTAATTCTTATTTTTATACTATAATTTAATCATATAATAATTGATTAATAATAATTGATTAATAATTTAATCAATTATTTCTATATCATAAAATTTAATTCTTATTATTCTTATTAATAATTCTTGTTAGCGGATTTTGGTAACAAATTAGCCTTTTTTGGGATGAAAAAAAAGAAAACTTTTATTTTATTTTATGAATTCAAAAATTATTTAGTATTTTGAGAAGTATCGTCTTAAGATAAATAAGTGATTCACAACCCTGAAACCCTAAAAACCCTAAAAAGTTTCCTAAAAACCTTAACTTTTTTGTTCATATCAGCAAAAACTTGTTTCGTTCCCAGTTTTTTTTTTTCTTTTTTTTTTTTTTACATATTCTCCAGAATTGGTTATTTTTGTTTCTTAGAGTATGTATTGTATGTACTTAGAGTAGCGTTGGCGAATATTTACTCCTTAATACTGGCGCAATATAGCCGCTTCTCCCTTTTACGCTATTAAATTGCCATATTCAATCTATTCTAAAGATTATAAATAGGCAGAAATAATATTTTTGGAATGTTTTTTCTAAGAATTATTTTTTAAGATTAATTACGAAGTTCGTAAGATTTAAATCTTAAAATGTCATTTTGTACAGATTTGGAAATATTAAATATAAAGGTGATTTTTAATGACAGATTAAAGTATTATAAAATATAATAATTAATAATTATATAATGATGATAATGATATGATAAACATATATGGTAATATAATAAAGTAGTATGATAATATAAAGGTAATTTATTAATGATAATGACATAAGTTGCCTTTAAACAAGTGTTCGTTATCTATATATCCTAAAAAACTTAACAGTCATGTCGTATTATAATGATTTGCATTTATTAAATTAAAAGCTCCTTTCATATATTTATTTATTACCAGAGCTTGATCAGAAGACACATATCGGCTTAGTGGCCATCAGTGTTCAACTTAACAGTCTTGTACTTTTGAACCCTACCCAGAGGACAAGAAAACAACTGAATATAACATTCTGACTAACTTGTCAATGAAAGGTATTTTTGATAGAACTGACCAACATTTGCGTAACGTGAAAGGAAAACCACGAAAACTTCCGATACTTGCTGGATTACAAAAAGATTTTTACTCATACTCTGTATATCACTAGAGTTGCATTACGTCAGCATTGTGATCGCTTAATTGTTAGGCGAGTTCTCTATCCAACTCTATCCAATATTGAAAGAACCATAAATTTAAGCATACACTATTTTAGATGGAAATTTTTAATTTCAGTTGTTATTATTTTTAAACCGTTTAATTCAGTGACCCTTTCAACACTGTGAGGTCAAGCATCGGAAGCTGCTCCAGTTATCAAAAATCAATTAAAAACATTGCAATAACTGTCAAAGCTGACAAAAACGCAGCAAAAGCTTAAGTAGCGTTTCTAATTATTTAAATAGGCCAATTAAATGCGCGATTTGGTGTCATTTTTTTACGTTCAGCTAGTCGGCAAGGTTTTTTGGATGAATTTTTCTTCCGTTCTTCGTTCTTGACCTGGATATTTACAAGAATCGGGTTGCTTACATACTAAAGGGAAAGCGAATTCAATTGAATATTGTGAAAAGAAAACAAGAATGGCGAATCATTAGAACGACCATCATAAGCACAGCGAGAAATATGAGCAACTTATTCAATCCATTGAAGTAGGATTGTTTTTGCGTTTACTATCTGTTCCGTAGAAAAGTTGTAGAGCTGCAACATTTTCTATCGAATCCCAAACCTCTATTTATGAGTAGTAAAGACACTTATTTTTTAGAGAATTATTTAATCGTTATTAATATTAATCTACGTAATAGTTACCGAAAAAATTAATTTAATAATACTTTAAGAAAACAATAATTCCTATTCAATCATGAATAATTCTTATCTATATAGTGGTTTCTTAAATAAGTAACTAATAATTTTAAAAAGCACTGCATTATACTTTACTAATTATGAATACTGTTTATCCATGTGGTCGTTACTAAAAAAATTTATTTACAAATGATTTATAGTAAAAACAAATAGATTAAAGAAATAATTTAACTCCTAGCGTTGTGTATTTTTAGCTTCAAATGAAATATTTTCATTAAATGCTTTCAGGTTATTTATTTAACTTAAGTATCGTGTTTTCATAAATACTATTTTTTAAATTTTTTTTGACTAGTTCAGAATTTATTTAAGTTACCGCAAAGCTAAAACTAACTTAAGTGCTCCAAAAATTATCGTTTTGTTCATTTTCTGCTCGAAGTTTGGTGTAAAAATTGATCTAATTACTTGGAGTTTAGTAAATAATCCATTGTTAAATCGTATTCTTTATCAATTAATTGGTTTTAAAACTTTATAGTTTATCAATTCATAATTTAACTCTTATCGTTTAATTATTAGAAGTTTGATAAATTTTTTCATTTATAATCTGATTCATTTATAATTTGATTCAACTCTCATTTTTTATTAATAAATAATTCATTGAATCTTATTGTTTATAAATTAATAGTTTGCTAATACATTTCTATGTACAATTTCTAGTTTTATATTTTGCCTACATTTTTGAAACTTAATTTCCTAAATCTTATCATGCAATAATTAATCATTTGCTAAATTTATAAATTTAGCAAACGATCACATAGATTATTTTTAATTAATTTTAAGCTCTTTTCTTTAATTAATTAATAGCAGGCAAAAACTTTACAATCAGTTTTTAGTTTTATATTTTGTAATGTATATAAGTGATATAAATCTCAATGTCTATAATATATTTAATAATTATGTAATTCAATTAATAATTTTCTAAATTTTATCGTTTATTTTATAACAATCATTTACTAAATTTTATCGTTCATCAATAAATTGTTTTCTAAATTTCATCGCCTATAATTTAATCGTATTATGAATTCTTATTGTTTACCAATTAATGGTTTGCTGAAACTTTTCTGTACAATTTTTACTTTTATATTTTTCCTATAACAAAAACTTTATCTTCCTATTAAGTAACAGTACTTAAACGTTGCCTGCATTTAGAAAATAGATGACTAAAACCCAAGTTCGACCTGAAAAGTTTCAACAAATGTATCATAATAATAGTGTTTAAATGTGGCGAAGGCGTTCTAGCCTTGGTAGGTAAGGTCCATCTGAATCTTCTGATGTTCAGAGATGGATCGTGATTCTCCTCCCCCACTTTTACTACAACTTCCTCGACAGTGGGTCATTTTTGTGGGTTGCTGAACCTCATATTTTTGAACTTGTAACCTCTAATATCTAATTTGAAGACCAGGATATTAATTTCACATCTTTTTTCCGCAAAAAGATGAGCTTGAGCTTTATGATACTAATATCTAGTGCTTTGAACTGAATTTTTTTTTTTTTTTTTTTTTTTTTTTTTTCGTTTTTTCTTTCCTTAAATTTTTCGGTCGTACCTTCAAAATGATCATCGCAATGGTTATAGTCGAGTGATTTTTATTAAGTCTAGGTTTTTCATAAACTCAATTATTTGCGAAAGAATTTTCTTATAATTTACAATGATTAATTGAACGAATTATGAATAATAATTAAATCTCTATTAAAAATAATTACTTCTATCAACATTTTACGATACACTGTTAGAAGTTATATTATTTAATTACCGTAAAATAATCAACAGCAGTCTGTCCATCTAATTAACAGTAAAGTTTACGGTAAGAAACTTTTTTACCTTTACGTTTTTGTAACCATTTACAGCTAATATAATTTTAAAAAAACATGAATACAAAACTATACAGTTTTTAACCATTTGCAACTAGCATGGTTTCAAAACTTTAAAAAGAAATTTACATTTAAAGCTAGACTTTTTATAAGGTAATGGGCATTGGAGTTAGGTTGTGGTTAAGTGGTTTATCAAATGAAACATGGCATATGGTTGAATTAGTTGATCTGGTTGTTTCACCTATCCTGAGAGATAAATACTAAACTTTTTGTGGTAAGCAGCTTTATGGTACCTCTATTTATGCGTGAATGACAGTATCATATTCTAATATTCCAGAGCCACAAATTAGGGGTGGGCCTAGGTCTAGTTGGTACGATAAAATTCTGGTTGCTTGCTTAACCATATCTGGAGAAAGCAGTAAATAAGCAGTTTTTCGCACAGTTAACAGTTTGAATACCGTCTTATTTATGGTTTATTTAAATATGGTAAAATAACAATCAAATAAATTGTTATTTGACCTTTTTTTTTTGTTGAGTAATTTGCAATTGTGTACTAAATACAAAGAAATTCAGTTTACGCGTCTTCCTTTTCGTTTTTTCTGTGTACTTGATTATTCAAGATTTTAGTTAAATGAAATTATTATGGTTTTAGTTAAATGAAGTAAAAAAAATAAACGACTTCAACTTAGAAATTTCTGTATATAATTAGAGTTCTTCAAAAAGTATTTGTACACTGTTAGAGTTTTTGGAGCGCGTTCAACCATAATATCGTTTAAATTTGTAGCTCATTTAATGTCTTGCTACGTGAACCATATTATCGTAACGTATTTTTTTAATTTTGATTAAACGGTTCAATAACAATTGTTCAATTTAGTTGGAAACATGATTCAATTTAACATCTACCGTATGTTCAATAGAATCAAGATCACGAAATTGTAGTTTAACTAGTTTTTCTGTGAGAATAAAGAAAAACAAGCGTTTCGCAGTATCTCTAAAAAAATTTGGTTGGCAAGCATAAGTTAAGGGCAAATGTTTTTACCTTAGGTTTTTACTTAAAACCTTGTTTACGTCATAGGCAACATTCATACAAAAGACCACATTCTTTATTATTCTATTTTTACAAAATAAATTCCATATTTTTTTAAATTTTTATGACAATTATTTAAGCTTGAAGCAGATTCTTATGGTAATTTAAATGAACCTTTTGTTTTGTTTTCGTTCAAAAACTGCTTCATATGACATTTAGAATTTACAGGTGACACATGATATAATTTAAAGGAAACTTTTGTCTAAGATGAAATTTTTTTTTTCTTTCTACTTCTGAACCATTGAAAGTAGATTGCATATTTACATAACTATGCCGGATTGTGTTAGTGTTCTTTGTACATTGTAATCTCATTTCAATGGAATGAAATTCTATAGAATTCAATTCAAATATGTAGTGATTCACAGACAACATTTATTCTCTTCGCTTTAATTTCCATTAAATAATATTTTGAAAGGCATTTTTTATTTAATTAATGTCCTAGCTTGAATTTCTTATCCCCCCCCCCAAATTATTCAAATTCTTTTCAACATTTTAGATTATAACATCATTTCTTCGAGTTTCAGCCCAAACTGGCAAAAATGAATAAACTAATTTCTCCCAATTTACCTCATTATAAATCTGAGTAAATTACTACCGTCTCATTTCTGTGAATGCTTGCAATCAAAAAGGAGGTTGTTTGCACACAACGCGTTTGTCTTCCTTTTTATAAAAACATCGCGTCCTCTCTGAATGGCGAGCTTTAATGGCTCCGGGGTGAGCTTGTTTTCCATGGTCTCCTATCTTGGGAGACTGCTTCATTCTTAAATTGACATTTGTCACAAAGGTGAAGAATAAAAAAGAATATTATCTAACATCGGAAGCTTTCGAAAGAATGGAATGAAAAAAGAAAGATTCACCCAGGCCTTAATCGTTCCCGTAATAAAAGTCGTAATAGTAATGGAACGTCTCTGTAGATGCGTTGTCCTATTAGTATGGACATCTCGTAGAGTGAAATTATTCGGGTTTTCTTGCACCCTTATAATTAAGCGGGTCCATTTTGACGATTCAAATTATAAGATGTCCAAGGTTTTCCCAGCGCATCCCATGTAGTAGGTCTTTTTTTTTTTTTTGTCGGGGTGTGGTGTTTGAATAATCAAACAAATAACTCTTCTTAAGGATCTCTGATGATTCATTTTATCGCCAACGTTATGGCAAAGAAAAAGCAATTTAAAAGTATGCCAAATTGCTAACGAACTCTATCATGTGCTAGATGTAGAATATAAGTCCCACGAATAATAGAAGGCTTAATTTATGATTTATTCTATATTGTATTCTATTTATTTAACTATCCAAGCCATCCATGTTTCTCTCTACAAACTTGCTATTCGTCTTACCCGTCCTGAAAAAGCTGCGATTTTTTCAGATTCTACCACTGTCCTTCAGACTTTGTTAAGAAACTCCGAAAATATTAGCTCCCTTGTATTGAGCTGCAGAGAACTCCTGAAGAGGATTGAGGAAAATGTTGCATTTCAATGGGTTCCATCCCATTGTGGTCTTCGTGGAAACGAAATGGCGAACTTTTTGGCCGAAAAAAGGAACTTATATTCTTCAGAGATCTTGTAGAGATCTGTCCTTCCATTCCGCTAAACTTGAAAAAGGAATCTTCAAACAATCGTTCCATTGTTTGGCATCTCCCGCTGCTAGAGATAAGTCCTGGAACGTGCTCTGTGAAACTCACAGTGTTCCGGATTCACTCCGTTTTGCTGCGGTAGCCATGTTTAGACTTTTGACCGGACATGATTGTCTACGTTCTCATTTATATGGCATCAAGCTGACCACTTCGTCAGATTGTCTTTTTTGTAACTCCGGGCAAGCCATAACTGCTGCGCATTTCGATTAATGCTCTGCACTAAAAGACTTTGACTGTATTGTTAAGAAGTACTGGAGAGCTAGAAGCCTAATGACCTAATTGTCAATGACTGCCATTTGTTTAATAATAATTTTTTATTAAACAAATGCCAGTCATTGCATTAAGCTGAGCTAGTAGGGATGAAACTACAGCTAACAACATGACTGCATAGCAGCTTAAGATTACGGCTCAACAGCTACTTTTTAGTAGTTCAGTGCTGCTAATACAATATTAACATTTTAGTTTTTGAAGCATTTATGATTCTTCAACTGATCCAAAGTTCTTTTACTGGAATATTTGAAAATCACAAAATTGATAGAAAAACCGTAACTGAATTCAAGTTAATGTATCGCTAGTTATAAGTTATCATGTATTCAAGTGTAAGATGGTTTAACTTTCACAGTAATATGGTTGAAGGAGCTAACAATGTAGGAGAAAAATATACAAAAACTGTATGAAAAGCGAACTCTTTCATATTGATGCCCATTACAGAATAATTAGTGTTCAATTTTAATTTTTCTATAAAATTTCTACCTTTAAATATATATATTTACTCATTTTAAAATTAATGCTGGTAAATTTATTCAAAAGTTAAAATTTGAACAATGTGGAATGATTTACTTTTTCTTATGTATAATATTTAAAATTACATTGTTAAAAGTTTTGAAGAGTGTTGGACCCTAATTTTGTTCAAATTTGCACCAACTCTTTGTATGGGGCTAAGATAAGCTATATTATCGCACTTATAAACTTAATAACATTATTCTTTTGTGCATATTGTACAGAAAAAGGTTTAGTGTCTTTCTGCAGCATATTTGCACCGGATTATGATTAAAGATGTTATGGTTAAGGGCCTATATTATCATTCAATTTTAAACAAGTCTTTTCTGAAAGTGTAATAGTAATAAACCATTAAATGGAAAAAATTTTGTTTTTAATAAAAAATTAACAAGATCAATTAGTTCAACTTTATTTTTCGTTGCAGTAGTTTCCTTTTTTGTTGAATTTGTTTTAGATTTTAAAAACACGTATCAATTATAAAACACATGGTTCCATATTTGTATAGTTTATTCCTTGCCTTTAGCATCAATCTGTTTTCACCTACGTCAACAAAATTATCCCCATTATTAGTGCCATCTTCATAAATCAAAAATATAATTGAAAGCAGTATTATTTTTAAAAGGAAAAGCATTAAATAAAAAAAATATTTGAAAGTCAGAGTGAAAAAGAAGTGTATAGGTGAATAAATTATTTAAAAAATAAAATAATGGCAACAATAAATTTCTTTTCCGTATTCTTTTCTCAACCCATTTTGAGATATCATCACGTTATCTTACTTACGTCAAGGTCTTGTGCTTATGGATCCATAGCTTACCTACAAACTAAACGCTGTATTTTTCAAGATGAGGTTAAAGCGAGAAAGGTGAACTAGGTTTAAAAGCTGATGGAATGTTGTCACGGATGCTGTCGTTTTAAAAAACTTAGTTGATTCGTCTTTTTTTCTTTTTTTTTCTTTTTATTCTTTTCTTTTTCTTTTTTTTCAATTTAACCTTTTTAGTAAGTTTAAAAAATAAAAATTAAAAAAATGAAGATGTGTATCTGCAGTTTTTAGTCTGCTTTTCACAAATGCATATGTCGAAAACGTTTTCAAGAGAAAAGTTTGGTTGAAAAATTTACTATTAATTATTTTCTATTGTTTATTTGATTTGTGTTGTGTAATTGGTGGTAAACTATTTTTTCCAATTAATTTGTTTTGTATGTGTTTTTTACTTTGCTCTTAGCTTAATAACGAACATAAAGCAACATTTTCAAAATAATGATTGAAGCTACAATAATTAACTATTTTTAAAAAAATGACCGAATGAGTTTGAAAAATTCAGTAGGTTTCTTTTGTATTCTATTTTAAATTTTTCTTTTTAATTCAATTCTAGTTGATGTTAAAATATTTTTAAAAAAATTCTTATTTTATGAAATTTTTTTTTATAAAATGTTTTCCAAAAAAAATACTGCATTTAACTTAATTTTTTATGAAGATTATTAATTTATTTATCTTTATTTCATTTTTAAAGTTAATTTATCATTTATTTATTTTATTTTACTCGTTTTTTTTAACCGTTAGAGCTCTAGACAAGAAATTCTTCATTTCTCAAATGTTTTCGCATTGTAATAAGAAAATTTATAGTGTAAGAAAATAAATTGTTTTAAAATTTTATTAAAAAAGGGTCATTAATCAGTGTTAACATTTAAACTGATTACTTTTTTATTTAAACAAAGATTTTATGATTTTTTTTCCCTTATGAATTATACTAGGAAGATAGAAAAAATTTCTGTTACATGCAATTTTATTTACAGATTTTAAATATTTTCATATCACTGATATCAAATCTGCGATTGGTTTCGCTCTTCAAGCTACAGTGTTTTTTTTTTTTTTTTTCTTAATGACACTTCAGTTTATTTTATGTCAAACTCTACGTGTTTAAAATCATTTTATGTAATAGGAGTTGTATAAATGTTGTGGGAGTTCGGGGGAGTTAGGGAACATAATCAGAATTAAAATTTTATAGAAATCCATTTCCGAAAATGCCATCATACGCCTCTAGGGGCGCTTTCCTATTACGAACTGTTTCTTCGCGTACTTCTGAACAAGTCATATAATGGAGGCGCCTCTAGCCTCGTACGACTATAAATCTTAATATGGTTCCTATGTGATGATGTGCCCTAACTCCCCAAGAATTTTATCGCAACATTTATTGAACCCTCTGTTGCATATATCGTTTTTAAACTTGCACATTTCAACGAAAAATAGACTAAAACTGTCATTTAAAACACAATCTTCAGCTCTAAGAGCAAAACTAATATCATATTAGAAATCCCCACACCCTAATTAGGCAAAATCAAGCATTTATATAAATGCAACAAAACATTTCTTCCCCATCTTTCAAAAATCCTGAAATGACAAGGAAAAGTAATGCCACTTGTTATGCCAGATATCAAAACTCTGCTTAGTTTAAATTTATAAGTATTATTATACTTTGATCAATAACAAAGCATCATAAAAAAATATATCATTAAATTTCAAACATTTTTACTTGAAAAAAAAAATAATAATTTAATGACCGTCGTCGAACTTTTCTGACCTATAATAAACTCGATTTTCAAGCATCAAGTATAATAATTGTTTTTAAGAAATCCTATCAAGATCTGTAAGTCGTAATTGGTTGTTTTAAACTGATTATTTAAATCCTGGAATAAATCTTTCTAATACTTAGAAAAACGTCATATTCGAAATTATTTCTTTGAAAATAGTGTCAATAGTTATTATATACTATCTAATATACTATCTAATATACTATCTAATAGTATATACTAGTATATACTATCTAAAAGTTTCTCAGTTGCGACTAATTGCGAGCGTTTAGGTCTTTATTGCCAACTACAGAGAGTGATTCAAGTTTTCGTTGATACGGATCGATTTTGGCTTTTATCCGATGTAATATCCATATCAAAAGAATATATGAATGCATTATCAAATAAAAATTTGTGTTTGCTAAAAATATGAACTAACTAGAAACAATCAAAAGAATTTAACTAATTTAATTTGAAATTTGACTAAGTTATATATGACTGCAGCCATGGTAGCGATTTACAATCCAGCGACCTTTAACGACTCGCTCTCTTTTTGGGAGATTTTAATCTTGTCTAGTCCCAATTATAATACGAGCTTTTATTTATTTTAAAATTTGTTACCCAAATTTTGCTACCTATCAAGTTTTTTTTTTTTTTTTCTATTTAAAAAAAAAAAAAAAATTGCTAAACAGGGGAGCGGGTAGTTGAAAGCCGTTAGATTGGAAAATCGCGCACTAACGTACATGATTATTGTTTGTTAAGGTGATATAGTTTGTTAAGGTGAAATGCCTGATCAAACTATAACAAAGAATAAATATTTTAAAAACCTGTCCTTTTAAGACACTCCAGTTAAACTGCATTCATAAATTCGGAGAAACCAAACTTCGACTTCTAATGAAATGCTGTATAATTCTTACTCTTCTTGTCGCTGCTTACATTTAAATAACACCTAAACTGAGCTTAAATTTTATTTAAAAAAAAGTTAACGTCTATTACCGATTACATTTATTTATGAAAAGAGAGAAAAATTTTATCGACGATCAAAAAACATCATTTCGCTGTTGTTCCATCGAATGATGACTGCGATTTTCAAAAGAATTCGAAAATCGCAAACTGATTCCGATTTATAAAACAAGAATTTGAATATCGCCAACTAATGCCAATTTTCAAAAGAAGAATCGAAAAATCGCAGACTGACACCGATTTATAAAATAAGAATTTGAAAATCGTCAACTGATGTCAATTTTCAAAGGAAGAATTTGAAAATCGCAGACTGACTCTGATTTTCAAAAAAAGAATTTTGAGAGATTCATATTTAAAACAGAAAGCAATGTGAAGGGTCCATTTTCATGATTAAATATTTTTGAAAAATGTTTTATGATATTTTTCAATTTTATTTTTTTATTTTTATCATAAATTTTTTTGTAATATGTTCATTAGCAAAACCCAAATTTCACCTAAAATAACCACTGTATTAAACTATTAGTAACTTTAGTAACTATTTAAATATAACAGTGATGAACATATAGTCGTTTTCCAAAAAAGAAAATTTCAAATGGCCTAAAAATTGAAAGAATATTGCAAGTCGTTGAATTGCAGTTCTTCCAAATTCAAAAATCTCTGCTTTAATTGTAACCCCCTCTTTTCATTCTAACACAAACTTTATGCGAATAAAATACATTTATTGTATTCTATACAGCTGTTCAAAAACGAATAACCTTCCTTTATTACTCCCTCATTTGTTAAGAATTTCTTAAGAATTCGCTCACCTTTTTCCCTCATGATTAAGAAAAACCCCTCGCCAAAGAATGAGTCATGTTTTAAGCATAATAAACCCTTTCAACCCTTCAATTTTTTTTTTTTTTTTTTTTAGAGCCACAAAAAATTTCTGGGCCATGGCATTTAGATGACCTTTTTAAAATTTTCTTTTGTGTTGTTGAAATTGCGAGTAATATTTCCCATAAACAATCATAAATCTGTGGATAGCAATTGTTAGAGGGGTTCGAAAAATTCAATATGTGTTTGATGGGTCAATGTACCTTTTTCTCTCTTTTTTTTTTTATTTTTAAATCTAGAATTACTCCCCCTCCCTATTCTATTTCCCCCGTGCAATGAACAGTCTACCGCCCTACCTACGTAAAAAGTGGGCTGAGGCCCGTAGGCTGGGTGCGTGGGAAGTTAAAGGGTAACTGAAGAACATGTTAAAAACTGAGCCTTAAAATCGGCTCCTTTGACTATGATGCGTTATAAATTTGACCCGAAGTTCAGTTTTGATGTTACGGAATGAAAATGTTTTCAGTTTAATTGAGATAATTGTAAACAGAATATCATTCATTTATAATAAATAATTCGGTTTAATTTTTTCTAGTGTATTCAAGATAATCCTATCATGATGTTTTCATGTGTATATATATATAAAATATTGCCCCATTTTATATGAAAACTTGGTTATGGCTAATTATTAGTGATATCGGAATATTATTATCGCGATGTATCGTTCGAAAATATCGATATTTTACTATATAGTCTTTTATTTTTTTGTATCTTAAAAATTTACATAATTTTAAAGTTGATCAATATTTTCTTTACCGAAATTTACTGATAACCTCTTATTTTTCCAAAAAAAAAGAATTAAGTTAACATAATCAGCACAATAGTCAAATAGACAATATATGTTAAATTCAACCTTAATTGAACCATCCTTCTTTTACCTGATTCAAAACTGCATTCGTTTCAAAAATATATGAATAGGAAATGACAGTTGACGTGTTTCAAGCGCTCAAAAACAGGCGCCTATCTTCAAAACTTGCCAGACGTGGATGAGAAGAAACAAAAGTGACGTGAAATTTAAAACGAAAAAGTTGCCAACAAATAAATGGAAAAATAAAGGGGAGAAACAAAGCTAGAAAAACAACAATAACCGAGAGAGAAAAAAGAAACCACAGTAGCCGAGAGGGACAAATCAGAATAAAATGTATTTCCACACGTTTGAGAGTTGAGAGGCCATCTTCCTATTGTCTTAAATTTTGTTACCTGAAGATTGACATTAATAAAAAAGTTTTTAAAAAAATTAAGCTAAATAAGGGAGTTATGAAAGTGTCATGCGTGTATGTATGTTTTTTACGTGTGTGTTTCACTCGATTTTAATCTGTTGAAACTAAGAGTGTTTAAATTTCATGTTTTCTCTCGATTGAAAAAAATTTTTTCTATTAAAAAGCGTTAGAAGAAGAATGAAAAGCATTCAAACAAAATTTTCTTCAAAAGTTAACGAACTCTCGTCTTCTCATTATTGAAAAACTACCCAAGTAACTTCTAAAAAAACCTACCATCGCAATTAAAGCAGACCGCCAACTGTGTTTATCTTGTTGCCATCGTGCCCGCACAAGTTTTGTTCATTAATACTGGAGCAATTATTTACAAGCTTAACGAGGACTGTATAGATGTGAATTTTCTCAAACTCTTTTTTAGTTGAGATTTATGTAACAACGTTCATCAAAGATTGAGTCTTATTTAGGACAATCGAGGATGCAATGTATATCAAGTTCAAGGCAGAAGCAAATATCTTCCTTTTTTCTTCTTCTTTCTTTTTAATCCTTATATATTTATAAATAGCGTGTTGGTTTTCAAAGTTAATCTTTAGTAATTTTCTAAATTGCTTAATCGATTACGGAATCGATTGATTGCCGAATTATAGCTGCGTCAACCTGAGACTTTAGATAATGTTACAACTGGGCAATCAATTTTGTTAATAAGTTTCATTTTCTCTTTTCGTTGTTTACTTATAAACTATTTGTTTTTTTAGCAAATTCCACATTCTTTTTTTTTAATAGAGCTGCGGTGGTACATCAATATTTTATTTTAACACCGTCAGAACGATATTTTAACAAGTATTTTCTGCATGTATTATGAGTACCTTGTCTTATGATAAATATCGATTGAGATAATGCTGCGAGTTTTTTCCATATCGATGTTTATCAAATACGAATTTTGAGATCATGATCGAGAGCTATAAATATTTTACTCAATTAAATTTCGGTTGTTATGCTAAATTTGATCGTTATTAATTCTCTTTTCCATGAAATATTTAAGACTACGATACTTTATAACTATATTTTAAATTTGTAAGTAATTTTTAATTTTTTTTTATTTCGATATTTAATTTAAATATTTTTGAAAGTATTAATATTTATTAATTTTAAAGTATTAATATTTTGAAATTTAAAGTACTCAAATAAAATAATTTTTTATAAATTCGACACTGTAAAAAATTTCGTATCAAATTACGGTTAAAAAGTACCGGCACTTTCGATGCATCATCCATAAAATCGATTTTACCGTAAAATCCATTTTTATCTTAAAAAAATTTACACCGTAAATTTTACAGTAGCATTTATTTAATTAGATTAATTCAATGATTTTACGGTGATTATTACTGTAAAAATTATGGTATATCAGATTTTTTGTTCCGTAACATGTTCCGGTAAATATGGATTTTACGCTAAAAAGTAACGGAACTCTCAGCTTTTTACCGTAATTTGATCCGAAATATTTTATAATTGTCAAAATCTTTTAAACCTAAATTGCGTAATATTGAAATATAAGACGTAATCATGACATTTCTTTTAAGACAAGTTGATTAAGATATAATAATAAAAAAAGATTAATGTGTAAATCGTATATTTAATCAGGCAACCACTCAGCTTGGATTTCGCTGGACAATTAGAAGGGTGAGAGATAGCTTGTAGGAATAGGGAATGATATTGATATATTGACTTCATATCAATTCAGATCACGTAATTTGTTACCTTTGAATGACACTTCAGGTCGTATAAACTGAACAAACTGCTCGTACTTTTTTTTCTTTTTACGAACGGCACCTTAAAATTATTTCCATGACGCGTTCGAAAAGAAGATTGTGTCATTAGATACCCCGCTGTAAAACTAAACTCTTTTTTTTTTTTCATTCTGTATCAACTTTGTCTGAAGAAAAAAATTGCATAAAGGTATCAGAGTTAAAAGAAAGCGTATATTTCATGCAGAAAAAGAAAAATATTAGATTGTAAATCCGGCGGAAAACCTGAGATTGAATTACGAACCAGTCTCTGTTTCAGTTTTTTTATGTTTTTAGAATGACAAAAAAAAAGTACAATTTATTTCTACAGTGACATCTACGAGAAGTTTTTTTTTTCCAAAAAAAAAAAGACTAAAATTATAAAAATAAATATATAGTTAAGGACTTGAAATGATAAAATTCCTCCACGATCTAGCCTAGATGGCGCTGCACATTTTCGTTTTACCTATATCAAGTACACAATAAAACTTTAAAAGGACTTTACGAATGTGGAACAGTGGTTGAGAATACGGATGAGCTTTCAGTGCGTCCGCTTTTAAAATTAATTTTTTGAATTTTTTGCACTTCTTGTGACACGACCTATGAGACAAAGGACGTGCAGAATAGGTCATTCTCGCAATTCAAAGAAATCTTAAGATAAATAGTGGCTCAAAAATAAATTTTATACTCCATCTAGTGGCATTCCATTTAGTTTATTTGAAATAACTGATTTTTTTTTCCTTCCAGTTCTTGAATAGAGATAATAACTGCCCAACGCTTACTCTTTATACTAGATGATTGTGAAGTTGTTTTCGAGTATCCAACTTAAATTAAGTTTATGGAGAAAAAAAAAATACCGTAATTCAGAATATTTGACATTTTTGTTCAATTGAAATTAAACTGGTATATATCTTACTGCAATTTTCGGCAAATTATACATCTTTTTTATATTCTTGACCTTAAATTACTAGCATATCTCTGAGAAAAGCTATATATCATTAAATAGGTTACTCTTTTAATCGTTTCAAAGTTATTGTTAGTTTGATATTTCAGATATAGTTAGTACAGTTATTTTAGTTAGTATAGTTAGTTAGATATTTTTAGTATAGTTAGTTTAGTATTTTAGAAGAAAAAAAAATAATTTAGGTTTTGATTTTTCTTTTTGTTATCCCAAAAAAAAAAAGTTTACAAATATTTATCAAATTAATTAGATTTATTTAAGAAATTTTAGACTGCTTCTCGCGCTAAAAGAAGAAAATTTTTTAATAAGGAAAAAAATCATCATAGACTTTATTTTTAGATAAGTTCATGCTTAAATAAAACAAATATGTGAATTCTTAACAGCAAACAAGCGTGATTTTTCGGAAGAAATTATGGCCGATATGTGCCCATTTGATCAGATTATGTACCCATTTAATGAAATATTCCAGCCCAATAGAAATTATCTTTTAAATAAAAAACTTTTTCTAGTGAAATCGAATGTGACTCTGTCTTCGTTTAATTATTCAACAGCTCTAAGTTTGCATTTCATATGATTCTCTAAATTGATATGGAATATTCATCATATATTCACTTTGTTCAATTATTCAAACTGCTCTGAGTTTACATTTCATATGATTCTCTAAACTGCAATGGAATATTCATCATAGTTTACTTATTTCAATTATTCAAACTGCTCTGAGTTTACATTTCATATGATTCTCCAAATTGATATGGAATATTCATCATAATTTACTTTGCTCAACTATTCCAACAGCTCTGAGTTTACATTTCATATGATTCTCCAAATTGATATGGAATATTCATCATAATTTACTTTGCTCAACTATTCCAACAGCTCTGAGTTTACATTTCATATGATTCTCTAAACTGCTATGGAATATTCATCGTAATTTACTTTGTTCAATTATTCAAACTGCTCTGAGTTTACATTTCATATGATTCTCCAAATTGATATGGAATATTCATCATATATTCACTTTGTTCAACTATTCAAACAGCTCTGAGTTTACTTTTCATATTATTCTCTAAATTGCATAGCAATATATTCGTCATAAATTACTGTGTATATCACATTCCATTTAATTCAGACAAATATATAAAAATATACTGCGTTGATGCATTCCTCTGAATATGTTCTGCGTACGTTAGGTTATACGTATGTTAAGTCATACATACACAGAGCAACAACAAAAAAAACACTGGATTACTTTTGATCTAATAATGAGATATTCACGTATTAGGGCTCAATCTCAATTGTGTAAGGGCCCATTTAAGCGTATCTTATTTTGACAAACAGCAATGTTTTAGAAGCTTAAGGAAAACATAATAGCATAAATTACGTTAAAAGTTCGGAGCAAAATCCTATAATGTGTACAAACATCACGTCTAAAAGCTATACGTTCTCTCTTGCCTTTGAATTTATGGCAAATTCTTCATCTGAAACATGATCCTTAGTTGGCGACGCCCAGAAGCTCCGTATTGTGAAAATGAAGACCTAGACCTAAAACTATCTCTGCAGTTTCTCTAACGTAAAAGAAAAGTTATGTATTTTTATTCTAATAATTCATTTCTCTTTTTTTCTATCCGAATAAACATTTTATTGTTTCGTTTTGTCATTTTTCTTCTCAAGGTCAAGAAAGATTGAAGGTTACAGCTTTGAAGGTATTGTAGTAAAACTGAAAGAAGATATTTTACCTTTCTGTGGCTTTTTCTTTTAGGATTTTATTCCTTTTTTTTTTCTTTTTATCATCTTATATTCCATTATCTTATCATTAAACATTTGAGAAATGGGATTATCATTTTACCATTAGATGTATCAATTTTTTTTTCTCCTATCATTATACATTTTTTAAAAAATTCTATTTTCTTTACTTTAAGAAGTGTGTTTTTAACTATTGGCATTTATTAAAAATGACAATAAGCATTCTAGTTTTCATTCCGTTTCTTTTTGTTTACGTATTTCTGACCGTAAAATTTCATTCATTACTTGTTCAAAACCCGCAGAAAGACAGAAGTTAAAAAAATAGTAAATTTTTCAATTATAAATATTTAAA